>CM060928.1:329325626-330053959 GCA_030765085.1 Allium cepa
AGTCAAAATACAATAAAATATTAATAAAAATATTTTCAAAATAATTTTTTTTAAAATTTAAAAATTTAAAAAGATCTAGCATGATATTTTATGGTTTAAAATTTTCCATAATTTTTCTCAATCAAAATTTATTTTTAATAACTAACTATTTTCAGTCGCATATTATAATGATTTTATAAAAATAAAAAAATTGATTACTAATTATTAACTTTTGGCTGAGAGCTTATTTCATAATAAAAATAACTTTCAAAAATTAATTTCTAAAACATTTTTTATTATATAAATTGTTTAATTAATATATTGGTTTAAATAATATTAAACAATAGTAAATAATTATTTAAAAATACTTTCAGTTACCAAAAATTATAATTATAGTAAATGTACATGTATAAAATATTTGTTCAATTATTAGCATGATATGATGATATAAATAGATACAAATCTTAAAATTATAATTAGATGATATATATATATATATATATATTAATGGAATAATAATTATATATATAAAATATGTGGCTATTCATATTTGATTTATATATGAATTTTTTATTATTATATACATATAACCAATCAAGTATGTGACAACATCAATACATATAAGAATCGTCACTTAACTAACAATGTAATATATATGTATGTATGTATGTATGTATGTATGCATAATAAAATAATATTATGAAATTATAAACTATTCAATATAGTGAAGACATACCTAAAAATAACACCTTAGAGCACACCTAGTAATGATGAACTCCCACTTCTTTGGAAGCTTTTCGATTCGGCAAACTACTAATACTTGAACCATAGACTTTGACTATCAAATAACACTTGTTTTGAATTGATTTGAGTTGGATTTACTTAAGCTCTTAAGGTTGTGTTATGCCAGCAATAGAAGAGATAGTTGCATCCAAAAAGTTCAAAAACAATTAGGGTTAGAGGTCTTTTTATTGTGGATGAAAGAGAGAAAGATATGTGTGACACCCCGCACCTCTAAGCACCCCGAAAATCAAACATGACTAGAAGCATAGGTGGTCGGGTGAAATAAAATCCATAACATAGTACAGTGACTAAGACAACAACATAAAATGATTAAAATATTGCACCGAAACAAAACCTTCACTAATTATAAATTAATAGCAAAGCAACTTTATTAAAAACAACATTAACCCAAATTTATTTATAAAACCAAAAGTACCAAGTAGTCTCCACCAAAATATAAAACATAACAAAGTTCACAATAAAGGTCCCTACATAGAGAGTAAAGTACGGAAAAGAGAAACGAAATACATGAAGCAAAAGAAACAAAAGCTGAAGATAACAACTGCTCCAATAACCCTCCAAGCTGCAAAGAACTGCAACCTAAACCTGCCCTCTTGTGATTTGGGGAAAAGAGAAAAAATAGGAATGGGTCAGACATAAAGTCCGTTGAATGAGAAATAAAAAGAAGAAGATTGCATAAAAAAATTTAATTCTAGGTCTTCCTTGGATATTTTACAGGGTGAATAATATAATGCAGTGAATCCTTCTTAGATACAGTTCCTAAGAAGCCAAAGTCTATGGTCGCTCTAGGGAAGTCTTCCATGCAGTAATACTAACCGTCAATCGGCCTGTCAGACCTGCTGTCCTTACCTATCCATGTGCTAGAGCGTGAAAGTCATGCTCTTCACCTGTGCATTGTGATTAAATGCCTCTCATGTCTGACCGGCACTGACTCAAACAACCTCACAAGACTACCAAGTTGCGCTTAGACTCCGCCAAACTGGACTCCTATCATCCTGTCTTCTTGGTCACCAACATGGACTTTCCCCTATCCAAAGTATCGATCCTTCGAAAGAGCTCTCACAGTTGGGTCGGATGTGCGAAATCATCCAACGATTTGCCTGAAGAAGGCTACATCGGAGCATACTTGTCATGTTCCATCTGCATTGATCTGCCTGAAGAAGCCTACGATTGCGCATGCTATCTATCCTACGTACTAGCAACCTATGAAAGGTAACATACATCCTTACGAACCTACTTACCCGCTCATAGTACGTGCAGCCAAAAATATATTTTGGCCTTAACTGCATGTTACACCTCTCCAGACCTTTACAAGGTCTGCCTACCAAATCACTTTCAGATTAATTAACTTTACCGTTACAGTTTACATACCTTTTATTTCTATTAATCTGCTTTAGGCCATTTTGACATCCGATTTGGTTATTTCACAATTTCACTTTTTCTTACATAAATGATATTTCGATTTCACGTCCATTTAGTCCATATAGTTTGTCTGTAATTTTTATACCATTTTATTACAGATTTACACTAGCCTTTGAGGTCCATTTAATTTACAATTTTTCCCACCCTAATTTATATTCTCCTTTTAGAGATTTAATCTATACAAACTTTTTATCCAATAGCCACTAACCATTTAATTACACAAAATTCCACTTTTACATTTTTAGGCCATATATAAAACAAACAATTATGCCAAATAAATTTCTCATTTTTTTTTCAAAACCATATTTAAAGTTATGTAATTATATCAATCAAAACCACAATTTTATTCAAGCGACATATTCTGAATTGATTCAACTAACCTGTTCTACCAATAGAAATTGAATAATAACTCTAATTTAATTTAATTAAACCAGTCTTATTTATGCCAAGAAACGTGAATAACAATATTTTTGCTCCAAATTTCAACCTAAACAAGAATTAAAATTGAAAAGTGAACTACAACAGTCCATAAAGATGCTCTCCCATTTCCATAATGGAATATCCAATGACTACAATAGTCCTCCGGGTTTCTTCTATTCCGCCATTACCCTTTGGAAAGTGTTGCACTTCGATACATATTCTACCACCCTCTTCTTCATTCCAGGCTAATAGAATACCCTCTTCATATCCTGGTACATCTTATCACCACCGGGGTGCACTGTCATCCTAGAATGATGTGACTCGGCCAACACCATATCTACTAAATCCTCACTATAGAGAACACAAAGTCTACCATCCCTTCTAAGCCATCCCCTAGTGTCCATGGTATAACGCCTAAGATGTGGTGATGAATCCCCTCTACCAAGCTTATCTAAAATGTCATGTAACTCTTCATCCTCACCTTGACTTACTCCAATCTGCTCCATCAAAGTAGGCTAGACGTCGAGAGCTGCTAACTATCCCAGAGCTAAGTTTGATGGAGGTCTAAAATCAAAGGTAGAAATGTACTCCAAATGCTTCCAATCCCAAAAAAAGGACTTAAAACCACTTTGCGTCTACTCAATGCATTTGCCACTACATTACCCTTGCGACAGGTGTGGGAAATATAAAAGTCATAAGAGGCTAAAAACTTCATTCATCTTTGCTGTCTCAAAATCAAGTCTTCCTGAGAGAATAGATACGTCAAAGTCTTATGATCCATGAAAAGCTCAAATCTTTCTGCTAAGAGATAGTGCCTTCAAGACTTAAGAGCAAAAATTATAGCTGCCAACTTAAGATCATGCATTGGGTAGTTCTTCTCATGCATTTTCAACAGTCTACTCGCATAGCACACTACCCTACCCTCTTGCTTCAGTACCGCCCCGTGGCACAAGCATCCGTATAAATAGAGAAAGGCTTGGTTCCATCCGGTAATACGAATACGGGCATGGTAATCAAAGCTTCTTTCAATCGACAAAAGGCGTCCTCACACTTGGCATCTGAAACAAAAGCCAAGTTCTTCTTGGTAAGGCGGGTAAATGGAGCTGATATTCTAGAAAAGTCCTTAATGAAATTCCTATAGTAGCCCGTAAGACCAAGGAAACTCCTTATGTCTATGGCATTCTTAGAGGTCTGCCAATCATGTATTGCTTCCACTTTCACTGGATCTACTGCAAGTCCATCCTCCGAAATGATGTGTCCGAAAAACCTAACCTCATCCCTCCAAAAGTGGCACGTGGAGAACTTCGCCTTTAACTTATGTGCTCAGAGGGTACTAAGCACTTCTTCTAAGTGAATAGTATTTTCCTCCTTGCTTCGCGAATAAACCAAAATGTTTGTCGATGAACACCACCTTGTTCAACGATTCGTGAAATACCCGACTCATCAGGTCCACAAAATATGTAAAGAATTGATTAGCCCAAATGGCATGACTAACCACTCAAATAACCCTTCAGGAGTCCTAAATGCAGTCTTCTCAATGCTATTCTCCACCATGCGCTACTAATGAAATGTTGTGGCTAAATCGAGCTGCAAAAATACCTTGGCTCTTATAACCCCCCACACCCCTTAGTACACCCAAAAGGACATAGTAAAAGATATGGTGCGTTGTAGGTATAGCTAGAACTAGCAAAGACTAATATTCACAAGACAAAATAAATAAAAACAATGGAAACAATTAAAATAATAATTTTCTAAAAGTCAAACTTCATAATATGGAATTATAAAATCAAATACATCATATGTCTTAAAATATCCATATATGTCTTCAAAAGCCTTAGTCTCAATAAAATCAAAGTACAAACCATTCCTCAAATAGTGCCAGTACAACAAATGAAATGAAAGCTGAAAATAAATAAGAGAAATACACAAGTGAATCTCCACACTGAAATTTCCAAGAGTCTGCAGTCTACCTTCATTGCCCCTGATTGCCTATGGGGGGAAAGGTAAAATAGAGGAGTGGGTTAGACTAAAAGTATGGTGAATGATAGTAATTAATAGAGCCTTTAAGCAAAGTAAAAATAATAGAATTTACAACAGCTCTAGTATATAAAAGGAAACAATAGGAATAGAGAGAAAGAATATGCTAGAAATAAATATGAATTAACTAGATCAACATAATTGATTAACTTTTATTGTTGCACTTGTTTTTGATAGCTGCTTAGATTAGGCTGAATTCCTAATACTACCCTTTGATCAGCCTGCTACTCCACAAAATCTCCCTTTGACTGGACGCTGAAGCTCCATATGCAGTAGATATTGGTGCCTATGAAAGGCACATACTAAGCACTTAGGACTCATAATGATTATTGAGCACTCGAATGGAACTCGAATGCGTAACCGCCATAATGCTCATATTAATATTGTTCCATCTATTAGGTCTTCTTACAGCATAAGCGTGCCCCTCGTCTCACTTCAGGGTTATATGAGACATCTCGTCTCACTTTAGGGTTATGCGAGACATCTCGTCTCACTTTAGTGTTATGTGAAACACTGTGTCCACAAAAATGACAGGGGAAATGCTATTGGTTCTGCCCCGTCATCCAAACAATATCTAGTTGCACCCCTTATCCAAATCTCCATGGTTTGAACATCTACTTATTAACCACTTACTACCGTTATTAACATACGTGTGCCCTTCGTCTCACTTTAGGATTATGTGAGACACCTCGTTTCACTTGAAGGTTATGTGAGACACCACCTTTCACTACAGGGTTATGTGAAACACCATGTCCATAGAAATAGGGGAATAAAATTTGGTACAACTCCTATTTTAATTCTTTTCTTCTTAACTTAGATAAATTATGTAAATAAGCCTTTACTTTTGTTCTTACTATTTGTGCTTGTTAAATTATCCTAAGCCTTAAAATAAGCCTCGCTCTGCTCTATTTCTTATTATAAAGATGTAAATAGCACATAAATAACAGTAAATAAATTAAAATACTGTAAATAAAATGTAATTAAATGGAAAATCTATAATTAACAGAAATAAACTAAAATCAGCTGAAAAGAATAGTTAAAAGAAATAGACTAAAAATAATTCAAAAACTATAGATAAACTACTAAAAAGGTTATTCCAAGAATTGTAGTTAAACTACAACTATTGGAAACCCTATTATGTTAAATTACTTAAATAAATATAAAATAATTATTATCACTCACCTGTGGTCCTAAGCTCCTCTCTTTTGGTCTTCCTGGATCCACTTGAGGGTATCAAAATATTTTTATCTAAAAGATTCTCTTCTTGGAAAATTATTCCTTTTAGGGTCCTTCCTTAAAAGGTGAATCCAAGCGGAGAAAATCTAGAATGAGAAAAGTCTTAAGTCTAGGGTTCTATTCATTGGTGTAGAAGTGGATCTTGGATCGTTGGATTTGAGGATTGAACAGTATGCAACCACGTAGTAGGCTGAATAGGATCCTCGGATGCAAGAATGGAAGGACCGGATTGGTTAAAAGAATGCAAATGACACGTAGTTCGTTCGTTCATTCACAAGGGGAGGTGGGTCGACCGGCCAGTCGACCACCCTGGTGTCTAGGTCAACCGGCCGGTCGACCTAGCCCATATTTTTTTCATTTTTTCTTTATTTTTGTTTAATTCATAATTTTCTCTTATTAGCTCGGATTCTGACATTCTATATATGAAAATTGATTAGAAAATTACCATGGACACAATGGTGCAAATCGGGTGGCTCAATTCTAATAATTTCACAAAGTTATTTTTTCATTTCATTAATTAACGAATTGATTGTTATGGGTTAAATTTTACGTTGTTACATTCTCCCCATTTTAAGGGATTTCGTCCTCGAAATCTCTAAGGAAAAAGAATGAACTAAAGTTTTCATCCAAGTTCTACAACCAACTACTCAACCATCATCCATTCATCCATTATCCTTAAGTTTTTCTAATGTAATTTATGATACTTATGCGATTGGTGTAGTGTTAATGTCCCTAACTAATGCGAAAGATTAGGCGGTCCATTGATTCAGTTGACCTCCTTCTATGCAATCATGTCCATGCTATGTATCCAAATGAATGCAAAAATTCTTAATGATAACTGATAGTTCTATATGTGTGTTTCAATCATCATCCAAATGCAATGACCATGTGATAGACATCCATCTATAGAAACCATGAAAATAAAAATGCAAATGCGCACACATCCATATGCATATGCTCTCGTGTCCTAGTTGGACCGATCCCTAAGAGATAATAGTGCCTAGTGCAAGTATATCCGTTCATTAGCATCCACTAGCAAACACTTGCAACCACTTGCATACATCATCCATAACATGTTTACATCAAATCCTACCATCCATAGGTTAACTCCTAAGTTCTATCCTCCGAAAGAATAATAAAGGAAAGAATCTATTCAAAACTAAAGATGGAAAATAGGAAATTCGAAAAATTACTATAAAAAAATGTGGATATGAGATACGAATTTTCTCCAAATCAAATTTAGTCTTCTCCAAAATCTCTTTAACCTCTGTAGACTCTATCCAACACGAAAGCGACTTGCGCAGTCTTTCATAAAGAGCTTTAGAAGGTGCCATTCTAATGCTAGATTGAGAACTACTATCTTATGCGGATTTCTCTAAAGAAAGACGCATCTCCGAAGTTCTTCCAAAATCAAGGATATTCATTCCCAACCATGCGTGACTTACTATTCTTCTTTAGTCTACTCACATGAATCAAAATTCCTAGGTTCTCACTAGGGTCTATATGCTTTATGGAAACTCTATTATTACTTCCAAAAGTAATTACTGCTGTCCCCTTTGTAGCCTTACACCTTTCCCATTATACCTTGAAAATGATTCTCATCTACTTCACATTTAGGAGTTTGGTTTGGTGTTTATAGTTCCATTTTAAAAATTAAGGTTTCTAAATTTTTAAAACATAAAATCCCAAAATCTTTGTCTTTAAAAGTGTTATCTTTAAGTTTCTACTAAATTCAAAAATACTAGGTTACTGAAAATCTTATCTTTCTAGCCTTACATCTTCACACCTTTTTGAATTTACATTATTTCCCAAACCTAGAGGGAAAATCATTCAAATTCTAAGTCCAAAACCTATTCCTCATTTTCTTTTAAAGACCTTTTTAGTTTTCTACAAAAATTTGAATTTTCAAATTTTACTTATATTACGTTTTCCAAACACTTATTTACTTTTTCTTCAAACTATTTTCCTTTATAATATCTTTAAGATATCATTATGTCTTTTCAAAACATCTTCTTATTACACCTAATGGTTTCATGCCTTAATGTATTGGAACTATTTTCTTCTATGAGAAATTATTAACGCTAAAATCTTCTATGAACCTTTTAAAAGAGGACTTCATGTTTATGTGAAATTACAAGGAACATATTTTATATTTTTTGAAATAGGCTATGATGCATCCATACCTTGTATATCTTTTTCATGCATTCCTTGAAACTTACACAAAACATTTTTATTAGTTTCATAAAAAATTATAGCATTACTCTTTTCATTCCAATAGATTAAAGTATGTTTAATTTATATTCTCTTATGATAAACATCTTCGAATATCTAGCTTACTCTTTTCTTTTCAGAAAAACTCGTTTTTAAAACTGTTTTAAAATATCCATGTCCAGAAAACATTTTCTTATACTTATTTAAATAATAAGTGTATTTCACAAATCACTTTCACTTCTACTCTTAGAAATTATCTTTTAAAATTCATTTTTATTTGGGTTTAAAACCGATATTGCGTAAAACACTTTTACTACAACCCAAAAATACCAGTGTATGGACTTAAATAAATACTAGTAAACCTCATATACTATGTAAAAATGTGTACTTCGGGAGTCACCTACTATAAAAAGTGTTATAGTCTATGCTCCCTTTATTTTCCACAAAAAAATCTATTACAACAATAAATGTCGTAATCTACGTTCGATACTTAATACGTTTTAGGTTTTTATATTGAAAATCTTAATTTACTTATAAAGAAACTGGTGAGCTATATACACTCCATAATTTTTCAAAAAGAATTTCACCTTTAGCAAAATTTATATCATATAAAAACCAATTTGATTTTCTTACCATATTCCCAAAAACCCAGTATTTTTTTTTAAAATATCGACAATTCTTCATTTTAATTCAAATAATTTCATTTTATTTGGTTAGACATAAAGTGGATTTTTCTACTTACTACCCTAGGAATATCCTTCCTAAACCTTGGAAATCTCATTTCCTTACTTAAATTATTTTGTTCCTATACTCATATAATCTAAGGTACTACCTTTAAATCCACTTATATGAAAAAATTATAATTTCTGCAATTATCTACACATGGCTTTCTTCTTTCCTTGTCAGCTGAACCTATTGTACATCTCCAATCTTTGCCTACCTCTCTTTGGATTTTCACAATCCGAACCTAAATTTACAAAATTGTTTCTCAAAATCTTTCCATGTGTAGACCTTCTCTATGCCCCAAGAAACATGCTTCCTTATGCCAAAAGTGCCGCTTCAAGAATTTTTCTTTTAACTGAAGAATGCGAGGTGTACGAAGAACCACCTCTATACTCTTGGAAAACAAAATGTCGTCCATGAATACCACCATGAATTTATTTAGGACATTTCTAAAAACATGGCTCATCAAATCTACAAAATAGGCTGGGGCATTGGTTAGCCAAAAGGCATAACCAATTACTCAAAGAATCCATCAGGTGTCCTAAATGCGGTCTTATCAATGTTGTCGTCAACTACCCTAAGTTGATGAAATCCAATGGTTAAATTGGGCTGAGAGAATACTGAAGAGCCAACTAATAGGTCGAAAAGATCATCGATCCTAGGAAATGGATAATGGTTCTTTTTCGTAAGCTTATTTAATACTCTATAGTCTACGCAAGGTCGAAGGGAACCACCTGCCTTGGTAGCGAAGAAGATTGGTGTTCCCCTCTCTGATATACTCCTTCTCATGAAACCTTTTTCTAAAAGCTCATGGATCAGCTTGCTCAATTCCTTCCTCTCCATAGGTGCTATATTCGTTATAGGTAACGTTGCTGGCTAAGCATTATTAGTCAAATAAATCCTGAGTCAATCTCTCTCTTAGGGGATAGTCCCTAACCTCCTCAAGGACATCGGGGAAACCTATTATGACAAGAACCGAATTTAACTCTAATGATGATGAATCGAGGGAATAAAGGAATTTCAACATGACTGACCCTAGCGGGTCTCAAGAAACCTCGAGAGTCCTACCGTTGCATGTCTCTGGTCTAACGAATCTCCTCTCATAGTCTAATATAGCTCCATATGTGGATAACCAATCCATCCCCAAAATCATCCCTTACCTCGAGAATCCCAATACATGGGCGTCACATCAAATTCTACACCTATGATAAAAATTTTCAAACCCCTACAAACATAGACAAGTGTGCCGATTCTCATATGGGGTTTGAAACAACAAGGGGTCCACTACTAAAGAGATGTCTATGTGTAAATAATCTAATAGAGAACTAGAGATGACAGAGTGTGATGCTCCAGAATTGAAAAGACTTCGAATGGGAAAATCCAAAATAGAGATTAAAACCTTCTACAGAGACTTTCCTACCTCGATCTGGTTCACTACTAAAAGGTGCTGCATCCAAAGCCTATACTTGCGCTGTAGGTGCGCCTGCTCTCTGCATTGTCCTCTAAGGAAAAGCTCTACTAAAATGATCAGGCTACCCATAGTTGAAACACCTCCCCTTCATCATTTTATTCTTATACTCCTTTGTGAAATGCCCAACCAATTCTCAACTATGACATGTCCTGCTTTTCTTGATCCGCTTCTGAGATTCTCATGCTTTCCTCTATGCCAGAAAATATTCTGCATCCTATACTAGCGATGTTCTTGCATAGTTTAGAAAAACCAGCTAGTGTAGGTGGATTAAAGGGATTTCCACCTACCGGTGTTGTATTGAGTGCATGCCCATGCACCTCTAGTACCATGGCTCTATGGAACTAGTCAACCATACTATGCAAAGAGAAGAAAATTTAGGCTCGAAAGAATCAAAAGAAGGTTGAACCGGACTTTGAGGGTATTTTTATAAAAACTCTCTTTCATACTTGAAAACTATTTCTATAATAATAGTTTCTTCTTGAAAAATACTTCTAGTTTGAAGATCTGCTATTTTAAAAATAAGTTACTTTGGAAAAATTATTTTCTAGGAATCCTTTAACCTTAGGCTCCGATACCAAATGTAATACCCCACACCCTTTAGTACACCCAAAAGGATACACTAAAAGATATAATGCATTGTAGGTATAGCTAAAACTAGTAAAGACTAAGATTTACAAGATAAAAATAGATAAAAACAACGGAAACAATTAAAATAATAATTTGCTAAAAGTCAAACTTCATAATATTGAATTATATAACCAAATACATCATATGTCTCAAAAATATCCATATATGTCTTCAAAAACCTCAGTCTCAATAAAATCGAAGCACAAACCATTCCATAAATAGTGCCAGTACAACAAAATAACTAAAAGCATAAAATAAAGAAGAGAAATACATAAGTGAATCTTCGCACTGAAACCTCCAAGTGTCTACAGTCTACCTTCCTTACCTCTGATTGCCTATGGGGGGAAATAAGGAAAATAGAGGAGCGGCTCAGACTAAAAGTCTGATGAATGATAGTAATTACTAAAATCTTTAAGCAAAGTATAAGTAATAGACATTACAATATTTGTAGTATATAAAAGGAACAAAGGAAATAGAGAGATGAATAAGCTGGAAATAAATACGGATTAAGTAGATCAACATAATTGATTAACCTTGATTGTTTGCACTTGTTTTTGATAGTTGCTTAGGTTAGGCTAAATTCCTAATACGACCCTTTGATAGGCTTGCTACTCCATAGAATCTAATGTGGACTGGACGTTAAAGCTCCCTATGCAGTAGACATTGGTGCCTATGAAAGGCATACACTAAGCGTTTAGAATGCATAACGATTACTGAGCACCCAAATGGAAGTCGCACGTGTAACTGCCACCATTCTCATGTTACCTATTGTTCCATCTATTAGGTCTTCTTCCAGCATAAGCTTGCCCCTCGTCTCACTTCAAGAATATGTGAGATACTCGTCTTGCTTTAGGGTTATGTGGGACACCTCGTCTTACTTCACGGTTATGCGATACACCTCGTTTCACTTTATCGTTATGTGAAATACTAGGGGAAATGATGTTGGTACTGGCCAGTCATCCAAAAAATATCTAGTTGCGCCCCCTGCCCAAATCCCCATGATTTGGACTTCTACTTATTGACCATTTACTACCATTATTAACATAAATGTACCCCTTATCTCACTTTAGGATTATATGAGACACCTCGTCTCACTTCAGGGTTATGTGAGATACCTCGTTTCACTTCAGGGTTATGTGAAACACCTTCATAGAAATAGGGGAATGTTATTTGGTACAGGTCCTACTTTAATTCTTTGCTTATTAAAGTAGATAATTTATTTAAATAAGCCTTTAATTTTGTTCTTACTATCTGTGCTTATTAATTTATCCTAAGTTTTAAAATAAGCCTTACTCTGTTCTATTTCTTATTATAACCTACGTTATAATCATGCTTATTACTTAACCCAAGGTCTAAGTGTAAAAATAAGCTTCTTTCATCTTATACTCTTTTTAGTTATAATTCTAAGTTATAACTAGGCCAATTATCTTTAAGAGTCCAATTCTAACATCAGTATCATAATTAGGCTTAATTTCAGGCTTAATTCCATTTTTTATTACAGTCTTTACAATTTACTTCTCATCTTCCGTTATTTCAGTATTCTTATAATTTTAGTCCATATTCACATTTAATATATTCTAATCCATACGTGAAGAAGAAGGAAAAATAAAAGAAAATTGAAAATAGAAGAAATTCCAAAGCGTAGGAAAAGGATATAAATAACACATAAATAACAGTACACAAATTAAAATACTGTAAATAACTCTAATTAAATGAAAAAGCTATAATTAATAGAAATAAACTAAAATCAACTGAAAATAATAGCTAAAAGAAATAGATTGAAAATAATTTTAAAAGCTGTAAATAAACTACTAAAAAAATTATTCCAGAAATCATAGTAAAATTACAACTATTGCAAACCCTATTATTTTTAATTACTTAAAGAAATATAAAATAATTACAATCACTCGCCTGTGGTCCTAAGCTCCTCCCTTTTGGTCATCCCAGATCCACTTAAGGGTATTAAAATATTTTTATTAAAAGATTCTCTCCTTGGAAAATTATTCCTTTTAAGGCCCTTCCTTGAAAGGTGAACCCAAGAGGAGAAAATCTAGAATGAAAAAAAGTATTTGGTCTAGGGTTCTATTTATAGGTGTAGAAGTGAATCTTGGACCGTTGGATTTGAGGATTGAATAGGATGCAACCACGTCATAGGCTAAATAGGAGTCATCAGAAGTAAGAATGGAAGGACCGGATTGGTTAAAAGAATGCAAATGACACGTATAACATTCGAACGAACAAAAGTTCGTTCATTTGTTCACAAGGGGAGGTGGGTCGACCTGGCGGTCGACCGCCCTAGTTCCTAGGTCGACCGGCCGGTCGACCTAGCCTATATTTTTTCTTCCGATTCTTTGTTATTTTTTTTTAATTCATAACTTGCTCATATTAGCTCGGATTCTGACATTCTATATATAGAAATTGACCAGAAAATTATCAAGGACACAATGGTACAACTGTCGTGGCTCAATTTTGATAATTTCACAAAGTTATTTTATCATTTCATTAATTAACGAATTATTTATTATGGGTTAAATTTCGGGTTGTTACAACTCCTACTAGTTGGTCGAAGAGATCGTTTATACGGGGAAGAGGATAACGATTCTTATTCATTAGCTTATTAAGCTCCCTATAATCCTTACAAAGCCTAAGAGAGCAATTCACCTTAATGGCAAAGACGATGGTTGCACCCTACTCAGAAATGCTCCTACGAATGAAGCCTTTCTCCATTCTGCTTTCTCAACTCATGACGTTCCTTAGGAGCAATACCTTACCGATAAAGCAATCGGTTTGGCCTTATCGACAAGATAAATCTTGAACTCGATCTCTCTTCGAGGTGGAAGGCTAGCAACTTCTTTGAACACATCTAGAAAGTCACTAACAACGAGTACGGAACTAAAACTGTCGGGCAATAAGTCAAGACAATAAAGGTAGCTCAACATGACCGATCCTCTAGGAATATAAGATACCTACAAGGTACGTCCACTGCAAGTGCCTAACCTCAGTACCCTCTTATCGCAATCAAGAACAGCACCATACATGGATAGCCAATCCATACCAAGAATCAACCCGAACCCGAAAAAGCCCAATATAAAGGCACTACTGTCAAACTCAACCCTTAAAATAAACAATTTCAAATCTCGACACAACATGGACAAATAGGTTGTTCCTCCTACGAGATTTAATACTACTATAAGGTTGGTCACTAAGGAAGCATCAAGACTAAGACCCTCTACCGGAGTAGTAGATATAAAAGAGTGTGAAGCTTTAGAATCAAATAGGGTACGAATAGGAAAATCAGAGATAGATAACACATCTTTGATGATCACCTTCTTTCCATTGTCCACAACTAGACGAGTGCTAGAGGAAGGAGTTTCCTTTAAAGCATAAGCCTGAGTAGGCTATAAAGGTGTTTGTAAACTGTCCTTGGACTTTGACGAATAGTCTTTTTCATATGCCCCACTTGATCGCAAAGATAGCACCTCAATCTCGATCGCTCTCCTGCCCCTCTATAATCCTTAGCAAGATGACCTGGTTTCCCACAAGTCTTGCACTTCCAGTCCTTCCTTGGAACTTTCCTTTTTCCACCTGACCTCCTCCTCCTCTCCTCTTTCCTTTCTACTGTTGCTTCCCATCATTCTTTTACGTCACATCTCCTTTCTTCTTAGTATTAGCAAGTAAATCCATCTCCACCAATCCCTCAAATGTGGCTCCCATCAGAATGTGGCTCACCGCCAAACTCTACAATGGCTGACTCAAAACCTTAGCGAAATTCAGTGCCTTCTTGTAAGGAATATTGATCAGGTCTTGTCGAAATCTGACAAGCTCATTGAATTGATTAACATATTCCTTGACTATCATATCCCCTTGCTTGAGCTATAAAAATTTCTCTAGCTGCACTCCCTCTTTAGCTTACGACAAGAATTTTCTTTCGAACCTAGTATGAAAATCCACCGAAATCAAATTATTTGCCTTAGCCTCTACAATCTCAGGTCAACAAAGAGCCTCTCCCTGCAACTGCCATGAAGCCAATTGCCTCCGAGCCAAGTCCTCCAATCCCATTAGTCAAAATACCCACTCACAACTACGGATCCAAGCTCTTGCCTCGGTATATGACTCGGTGAGAAGAAATGGCTTGCCTCCTAAGCTGGTGTAGTCCTTGTATAACTTGGGAAAATCGACAATGCCTGCCAGACGGCCTGGAGCCCCTTCCACCGGAGCATCATCCCTAACTGGTCTCTCTACTCATGCAATAGCCTGCAAATAACGTCTGAACCAAGAAGGCATATTAAGGCCTAGAACTGTGGTGATATCTTGCGGTTCAGACATTTCTATCCATAGATATTAAAAAGATGGGATTAAGTACTCCATAAATAGTTTAAAAGATAGGGAGGAAAAGATATGAGTGACCAATTTTTGAATTATTATTTTTTTCCAAAATATGTACATATACTTTTAGAAGTATTATTTGGAATATCCTTTAAAAATTATTCTAAAACCTTTATATTTTTGGGATTACCGAAACCTTAGCTCTGATATCAACTATGACATGCCTCAACTCTAAGCACCTCGAAAATCAGACATGACTAGAAGCATGGGTGGTCGAATATAAATCCATAATATAGCATAGAGACTAAGGCAACAACATAAAATGATTAAAATATTATAGCGGAAGAAAACTTTCACTAATTATAAATTAATAGCAAAACAGCTTCATTAAAAAAAATATTATCCCAAATTTATTTCTGATACATAAAGTACCAAGTATCCCCACTATAACATAAAACATAAAAAAGTTCACAATATGGTCCTTATATATAGAGTAAAGTACGGAAAAGAGAAACAATGCACATAAAACAAAAGAAACAACAGCTAAAGATAACAACTGCTCCAATGATCCTCTTAGCTGCAAAGAACTGTAACCTAGACCTGCCCTCTTGTTGTGACGACCCGGAAATTTTAACGAATTAAATTAGAATAATTAGTTGTTTTTAAAATAGTTAAAAGTTAATTTTAACTTGAATTCCAGGTAACAATATTTACCGAATAATTAAATCATTGAATTATATAGTTTAAATATTGAATTTAATAATTGAAATTTGGTAATTTGTTGAATCAGAAATTTCTAAGCCTGTTTAAAAAAATTTGAAGGCTTATAAAAATTATAATGATGATACTGAAGATAATAGAAGGTTGAAATTTAATTTAAAGTTGATTTGTTCAATTTTAATAATATATCGTTTAGATCGATATTTAAAAAAATAGCCTTCCGAAGGACAGTCTCGGAATTCGACGAAACCGGTTCCATTGGATCCGTAATAGTTAGTTATTATCGGATTTCAATTTTCATAGCAATCGGAGTGGTCATTTGACCCTGGCAGCTTGAAACACTTAGATTTATTTTGAAAAATTTAATTTAATATCGATCGTTTAATTCCGTAACTCGCACATACGTTCAAATCAGCTTCCGAAACACGTTTCATTGTGTTCGGAATGCAGGTAAAACCTTATAAACACCTGGCGGCATGTCGGATACGGGGTCCGGAATTTCGCGTTATGTTTAACGATACGTTTGTAAGTTTTATAATATAATAAATTTAAAAGTACATTTGGTCAGAGATTTTTATTATAACAGCGTACGCAGGAAGCTGTTCTAACCCTATACCTTAACCACCTCTCTAATTTTCAACCCGAAAGCAATAATTCTCGAAAATATAATAAAATGGCCGAAGCCGGCCTCTAATGAATTCGAATCTCGTTCAATCGAAGATCATTTCATTTGCTCGAGTTCGATAACCTTGTTTTCAGCAAGCAGGGCGTGAGGCAGGTGGTTCGACGAGGGCGAAGTCGCGATGCACTCGAAGCTGTAGCTTGCGTGCGATGGGGAGGCGACTTGATTGTCGTGATGTCGCGAGGGTGAGGCGGCGCACTGGGGTAGGGGCGTGAGGCGACTCAAATTTGGGGATTCGAACTTAGGGTTGCGGTGTCTCTGTAGATGGCAGGTCACGTTTATGCAAAGGTATTTTTCTCGATCCATTTGTTTGTAATTTAAATTTAATAACCTATATAAATTGCAAAAGAGATGAAAAAAAATTATTATATGAATGTTGAGTAGTAAGTTTTATAAAACAATTCTATTTTTAAACTAAAGTATAAACTTGAAAAGATTTTTATTAGAAATAGTGTATTGAGGGAATTAAGCAGTGTAATTAACTTATGTTAATTATTTTAGTTGCTTAAGGATTTTCAGGGAATATTGTTAGTTAAATTAAATTTTTGGTCAATTAAATTTATAGTAAAATTAAAATTTTTGTTCAACAACTTACTTAATTTATTTTAGTTACAAAATATCTGTTTAAATAAATAATTTGCTAATTAAAATTTACTAGATGGAAATTGATCATTCAATTAGTTCAAATATTAATAAAATCGTATAATTGTTTATACAAGGTTAGAATCGAAAAGGAAACAAGTCGGATGTGAATGAATTACAAAAAAACAAATACGAGGTGAGTAAATCTCACTCTGTTGGAGTTTTATTTAAATTTAAGTAGTTAAATTTAATATTTGATTGAGTGGTTGAATTGATTTGATGTGCACTGTGAATTGATGACCTGTTGATTTTGGTTTTTGATTGATTTTCGAGTTAATTATAGTTTGACTCGAAGCTTTTGGGAACTTCAATCGTAAATAAGAAATATGGTTTAGATTAAAATCAATAAAGGTTTAATGATTAGTGATTCATTAAATAAAAATGATAATTATTTAATTAAATTAATGATTTGGGTTGATTGGGTCTAAATTAATTGAAATGATCATTGGGTGGATTGATAAATAATTGCTTAATGGAATTAATAAAAATATAATTACCTTGTGGAATTAACCAAGAGATAAATTATAATGATTAATTAAAGAGTAGTTAATTTATATAATAAAGTAAAAATAAGATAATTAATCATCGGTTGAGATAGGTCGAGAATGATATATATATATATATATGTTTTAATTAATGATTAATTATTTAATATAATTAAAATTTGATTAGAAATGTAAATGAGAAATCATTAATCTATGAAATCAATATTGTAAATAGAGATTGATTTGTTAAGAAAATAAATCAATACAAGTGACTTATGAGAAGTCAATTAATATAAATAATTATGGACTAGTGTGATTCAAATACTTAATTAATTCCTGAAGCAATTAAGATTTCTTATTTGATTTGGGTCAATAACAATTAATATCATGAAATGAATTAAAGGTAATTACTTGAACGTATTTGAGAATAATTAATCCAAGTTGATTAATGCTGATGAATGTTGAAGGGATAATTGTATTATTTGATTTGGAATTAATTAATATAATATGAAGGAATCTAAGTGAATGTGGTTAGAAATTCAATTGGAATCAATTGAATTGGTATGTATGTGAAATAAGTTTTGTATATAGCAGATTGTGAATTGGATAAATTGAGATAAGTTACCCCGGGTTTTATTTACGTTGTTTGCTTTGGTATTTCGTGTTAGTTGGGTTTACTCACGCTGGTTTCCAGCCTGACCCGGGTGTTACTTTGGTGTAATGCTCGGGTCAGACTGAGTATTACAGATTTTCAGGTTATGACGTCTGGAGCTCAAGAGGCGAGCTGGTGGCAATATCGTATAGAGTATATCCTTTGTATTTGTATTATTGTTAATCTGAGTCATGATAATTATAAATATTCAGTGACTGTATATTATGTGAAACTCTGATGTATATAAAATGTAACCGATAATTCTAATATTCTTTTGTAAACTGTCATTATTCATTATATTTTATCCGCTGCGATTGTGAGATGTTTGGTGTTTCTGTTCTTCTTCTTCTATCTCTTTCTTCTTTTTCATAACTATCTGGAATTTTCGGCTTCGAAAATTTTGGGTCGTTACATTTGGTATCAGAGCTGAAAGGTTAAGCGAGAACCTTGGCTATGGTGGGGATTACTCATTTAATAGAATCGATAATACTCTAGAATGAGTTGAGAGTATATATATATATATATATATATATATATATATATATATATATGTATATATACATATGAGCGCGTACTTGTTATTTTCTTATATAAATATTTTAAATTATTTTATATCAAAGTATATTTTTGTATATAAAGGAATATTTCATTTTAATAAATATTAAAGCGATTGGTTGTTAAATTTATTGAAATTAAATTAAGAAGTAATATAATACAACCAAATTGAAGTCTTGAATTGTAATTAAATTTAGTAGAAATAGAAATACAACCAAATTAAAATTTAATGGATTGAAAGTAAAATTCTAAATCTAGTTCCAGAATTTGAAAATTTGTTCCAAAGTAATGAAAAATAATAAATAAGTATTATATGAATAACTGGGATTTGTTGCAAACAATGGGTTGTTTGAAATTTGATTTGAATTTAAAACCAAGGGTGGTTTAAAATTTTAAAATATGGCTGGGAGGGCCAAGCAATTAATATGTATATATGTATGGATATACAGGATATTAAAGATAATTTGAAATAAACTCTAAGAGGTTGAGTTTTTATTTTTTTCCCTGAAGTGTGATGTATAAAACCCAAAGTGATATAAGTTTTGAACTTATAAGAGGGAAAGAATTTTGAAGTTTGAAGCAGGAATTCACATTGAGTAAGGTTAATTGGATTGAGTAAATTGGAATTTAACTTTGGGGAAGTTAAATAAGTGTAAAATAAACTAGTTTAAGAACTGGCTTCAAACTGGAAGGTAAAATTTAATAGTAAATTAAAATTTTAAAATAAAATTGTATTAAACCATGAAATACATAAGTTAAGATAATTTAAAATGGTATTTTGAAAATTGAACTCAGAAATTAAATTGATTTATAAACTTTTAATAAAGGTTAATTTGGTTTAAATGGTTAAACAAACCTTTGAGAATTTAACTCGAATTTACATAATTCGAGATAGTTTAAAGTCAAGACTGAAATTGAATTAGTTCAAAATTGAATTTGGTTTGAATTAATTGGATTGGTGATTGAAGACGTATAAGTTTAAAATTTTAAATGGGAAAATAAATTGGATTATATCGAAATGATTTGAATTTGAAATGGGTTCAATTGATAATAATTCACATTGATTAGAATAATTTGTAATTATAATATAAGTTGATCATGATTAAAATTAAATGGAATTTGTTTTAAATTGAGAAGAGAATCAAGATTGATTCGACTTGAATTGGGTTTAAATAAAATTTAGTAGAAATTGAAGTTATTCAAGCTGGAATTGAGTCAATTAAATGGAAATTAGTTGGGAAGTGAACAGTTTGACTCTTGACTATTTTCAATATAAATTGTTTCACTATAAACTTATTTTCCAAGCTATTAAATATATACAACCTTTCTTTCTTAAAACCAAATTATTTTATACTTGATTTACAATTATTTTTGGAGCTATTTAACCATTTTTCAACTGTTTTCTAAACTGACTATTATTTCTCAACTAAGTTACGAATTAATTACAATTTTACAACTATTTTGCAATTATCTAAAATTTCTGAAACTATTTAACTATTTTTCAACTATTTTATAATTACTTAACTATTTTATATCTATTTTGCAAACTAATAATTATTTTTCAACTACTTATCTATTTTTGAAATTTTCAAGCTATTTTCTAAAAATAAACTGGTCGGAGTTCAAACTGTTATTGATTAAATACCCAACTTGGATAAGAAATGAGGTAATAATCCAAACGGGAATTAAGGAAAATGTAAATAAGTGAATGAAAATTTAAGTGAATGTGAATAGAAAGGAAATTGATATTGGAAGGAGTAATCAAATTTGAATATTTGATTTTGGGTAAACAAAGTTATATCTTTGTTACATATTCTCCCCTTGTTGAATCTATTGTTGGAAGAAAAAAGATTTTGGAAGTGTTTGAAGTATAAAAGGAATTTTATACAAGTTTAAAGTGATCCAAAGTTTAAAAAAATTATATATATCTGTATATATATAAAGGATCTTATGAGGATTTTGGAAAGGGTTTTGTGAACCTTTGGATTTGGAAAGGCTTTTGACTTTTGGGTAAAATCAATATATGGAATTTGGAAAGCCTATTTTGAGAATTATCGATTTGGAATAATCGATTTTGTGTAAAGGAGCTGTGTATAATATCATACTAGGTGTATGATTTGAAAGATACTATATATGTATGGTATAAAATGTTTTGATGATGGCTCTGAGGAAAAAGGCGCTCCCTTGAAATGAACTTCTCAGGAGTGCCACTGGGTGGTGCTGCCTTGAGCCCCAAGGGGGGGGGGGGGTTCTAAAGTTGATCCTGTGAGGAGTCCGGACAAAACTAGTTCCTGGGGATTATGAGTAGTGTATACCATAGCGGAAGTCGTGTGTGCCGATGAGAGCCAACGATCTGCGTTTGATTTTATATCGGCAGACTGCGACCTATGGTATAACATAGCGGAAGTCGTGTGTGCCGTTGAGAGCCAACAGTCTGTGTTTGATTTTATATCGGCAGAATGCGATCTATGTAGGAGTGGAGAGGTTTCATTTCGACAGCGAAAATCAGAGGCCGCGGAGAGCCTACAGTTACATGGACTTTTACTGTGACGGCAACGTAACCCTGGATATAACGGTGATCTGTTGTGTGGGATCCATGGCGTAATCGAGAGGCCACGGAGAGCCTGTAGTCACGTGGACTTTTGCTGCGATGGCAACGTAACCCTGGATGTAACTGTGACCATGGATGGAGGTGATGATTTCCAAAGCATTCTCACTAAAGATATTTCCTCTATTTTTCAAAAACTGTTTTCTATCTTTTCAATAAAATTATTTTCCAAGTATTTTTACTGGGTGTTGAAAATGGGTCTACTAAGTACTTATAGATTTTCAGTCCTACGCCTGATCAACGTATGACTGAATTTCTGTGAGAACAAGGATGGACTGGTTGAGACATCGAGTTATAAGAAATATTTTTATAAAAAGCTATTATAATTGTATTATCTGAATTTAAAGGCATTTATGAATTTAATAATTAAAGGGGAAATCCAAACGGGAATTATAAAATAAAATTTGAACTCGGGAAAATTTAATGAAGTAATTTTCTTTGTAATAAAGTTGGAAGTAGGCTAACAAATAATTAATTGATAGAGTATGTTAATAAAATTAACTCGGTTGAATAAATGGATTGTAAATTAATAATGGAAATTGGAAATGAATTCGAACTGTAAATAGAATTCGACTTGGATTTGATAATAAAATAAATAGATGAAGTCTGATTAAATAAAAAAAACTAAATCAAAGTGTGATTGGAATTGGATTATCAGACTGAACTTAAGTTCAGTGGCATATTAATTTGGATTATAAATGAGTTAAGTATGTGCTTGGATATTACTGAGAATGTGAATTTAAAATTAAATTTAAAATTGATGGGCTAACTGAATTTAACGGAAGTTGATTAAATGAGGATCAAATAGAAGTAAACTTAAGTTTGATGTTGGAATAAATTGTTTGCATGAATCTAATGCGGAAATAAAATGAAATGCAATGAATGGTTGGTAGATAAATTAGAAACGAAATGGAATTAAATATAAAATGAGTTGAAATTAATTTGAAGTAGTTATAAACTAAAATAGAATACCCTATTAAGCGAATATCGTCGATGATTGCATAACAATAATTGTTGTTTGGCGTAAACCAAAGTAATTAAATTCTATGAGTTAATAGAGATCAAATAAATTTAATTCTGAATCATGTGAAATGAAAATGAGCTTATTTGAATTATAAATCAATGGAATGTAAGAAATTGAGTTCCAAACCATTGAAATTGAATGAAAGGGCTTATAAATTGATTGAAAACAATTGAATAAGCTTTAAAATCATATGAATCGCTTTTGGGAATAATTTGGCATTTGTTGTGTATGTAATACATGTGTTTAGCTATTGAAAATAAGTGAAATGCTAATAGATTTTCGATATATGGTACTTACATATTTAAATTGAGCAAGTACAGGTATCGGGGAGCTGTTTGGTAGATTTGGATTGCGCTAATTGCTTAAATCAATAAGCTGCATGCTTAAAATGCTAAATAAGGTACGCCTACGCAATAAAAATAGAAAATATGAACTGTTTTTGCTTTTTCTGACCGGGTGGGTCGATGTATATATATTTATATCTCTTGTCAAATTGCAAAAGCTCCTCCGTACAAAGGAGACTCTGCCAAAAAATTTCGAAAATTTTGGGAGTTAGAAAATTTGTGAAAAAAAAAAAAATTTGTTAACGACAAAACGGTTTCAAATTGGAAATTTAAAGTAAATTAGTAAATAAAACTAATATGAATCAGTTATAATGAAAGATAAAAATTTAAGATTCAGAAGTGAAGACAAATTGAAATCATATGAAAAAGGAGAAACTAAATTTGCATAGAAGTAGATGTGAAAACCTTTATAAGGAAAGGTATAAAATGATTTGAAAAGTTACGATTGAATACTGTTACTAAGATATGTAGGTATTGAAGGGGAAAGAAATTGGATTTGATTCCAAAAGATAAATTTGAATTGCCCGACTAAAGGTATGTATTTAAATATCTGTATGGAATTGGATTGGGTTTTTGATCTAGCCCCTTGGCTTTCTGTTTTCTTTTTGGAATTTGGGAGCCCGTAGAGGCCTTTTGTAGTAGTACCGAGCTAGCCGCGCAAAGGAGACGCTGGCAAAAAATTTCGGAAACTTGGAGAGTTAGAAAATTTCGAGAAAATTTTGATAATTCAAATTTTGGTTTTAAATTGAAATTTAAATAATTGAGCAGAAGGGTATTGATTGAAACTATAAGAGGGTTTAAGTAGTTGGTTCAGGTGACAGTGAGTCTTCAATAAAAGATAGTTGGTAGGATGTTGAATTGTGAGATTTGGAAAAAAGTAAACGGGTATTTGTCCTTTCTTCCTAATTAGTAATTTCGGGGACGAAATTCTTTTTTAAGGGGGAGGAATGTGACGACCCAGAAATTTTAGCGAATTAAATTGGAATAATTAGTTGTTTTTAAAATAGTTAAAAGTTAATTTTAACTTGAATTACAGGTAACAATATTTACTGAATAATTAAATCATTGAATTATATAGTTTAAATATTGAATTTAATAATTGAAATTTGGTAATTTGTTGAATCAGAAATTTCTAAGCCTGTTTAAAATAATTTGAAGGCTTATAAAAATTATAATGATGATACTGAAGATAATAGAAGGTTGAAATTTAACTTAAAGTTGATTTGTTCAATTTTAATAATATATCGTTTAGATCGATATTTAAAAAAATGGCCTTCCGAAGGACAGTCTCGGAGTTCGACGAAACCGGTTCCATTGGATCCGTAATAGTTAGTTATTATCGGATTTCAATTTTCGTAGCAATCGGAGTGGTTATTTGACCCTGGCAGCTTGAAACGCTTAGATTTATTTTGATCGATTTAATTTAATATCGATTGTTTAATTCCGTAACTCACACATACGTTCAAATCAGCTTCCGAAACACGTTTCATTGTGTTCGGAATGCGGGTAAAACCTTATAAACACCTGGCGGCATGTTGGATACGGGGTCCGGAATTTCGCGTTATGTTTAACGAGACGTTTGTAAGTTTTATAATATAATAAATTTGAAAGTACATATGGTCAGAGATTTTTTTTATAACAGCGTACGCAGGAAGCTGTTATAACCCTATACCTTAACCCCCTCTCTAATTTTCAACCCGAAAGCAAGAATTCTCGAAAAAATAATAAAATGGCCGAAGCCGGCCTCTAATGAATTCGAATCTCGTTCAATCGAAGATCATTTCATTTTCTCGAGTTCGATAACCTCGTTTTCAGCAAGCAGGGCGTGAGGCAGGTGGTTCGACGAGGGCGAAGTCGCGATGCACTCGAAGCTGTAGCTTGCGTACGATGGGGAGGCGACTCGATTGTCGCGATGTCGCGAGGGTGAGGCGGCGCACTGGGGTAGGGGCGTGAGGCGACTCAAATTTGGGGATTCGAACTTAGGGTTGCGGTGTCTCTGTAGATGGCAGGTCACGTTTATGCAGAGGTATTTTCTCGATCCATTTGTTTGTAATTTAAATTTAATAACCTATATAAATTGCAGAAGAGATGAAAAAAAAAATTATTATATGAATGTTGAGCAGTAAGTTTTATAAAACAATTCTATTTTTAAACTAAAGTATAAACTTGAAAAGATTTATATTAGAAATAGTGTATTGAGGTAATTAAGTAGTGTAATTAACTTATGTTAATTATTTTAGTTGCTTAAGGATTTTCAGGGAATATTGTTAGTTAAATTAAATTTTTGGTCAACTAAATTTATAGTAAAAATAAAATTTTTGTTCAACAACTTACTTAATTTATTTTAGTTACAAAATATCTGTTTAAATAAATAATTTGCTAATTAAAATTTACTAGATGGAAATTGATCATTCAATTAGTTCAAATATTAATAAAATCGTATAATTGTTTATACAAGGTTAGAATCGAAAAGGAAACAAGCCGGATGGGAATGGATTCGAAAAAACAAATCCGAGGTGAGTAAATCTGACTCTGTTGGAGTTTTATTTAAATTTAAGTAGTTAAATTTAATATTTGATTGAGTGGTTGAATTGATTTGATGTGCACTGTGAATTGATGACCTGTTGATTTTGGTTTTTGATTGATTTTCGAGTTGATTATTGTTTGACTCGAAGCGTTTGGGAACTTCAATCGTAAATAAGAAATATGGTTCAGATTAAAATCAATAAGGGTTTAATGATTAGTGATTCATTAAATAAAAAGGATAATATAAGGGATAATTATTTAATTAAATTAATGATTTGGGTTGATTGGGTCTAAATTAATTGAAATGATCATTGGGTGTATTGATAAATAATTGCTCAATGGAATTAATAAAAATATAATTACCTTGTGGAATTAATCAAGAGATAAATTATAATGATTAATTAAAGAGTAGTTAATTTATATAATAAAGTAAAAATAAGATAATTAATCATCGGTTGAAATAGGTCAAGAATGATATATATATATGTGTGTTTTAATTAATGATTAATTATTTAATATAATTAAAATTTGATTAGAAACGTAAATGAGAAATCATTAATCTATGAAATCAATAATGTAAATAGAGATTGATTAGTTAAGAAAATAAATCAATACAAGTGACTTATGAGAAGCCAATTAATATAAATAATTATGGACTAATGTGATTAAAATACTTTAATTAATTTCTGATGCAATTAAGATTTCTTATTGGATTTGGGTCAATAACAATTAATATCGTGAAATGAATTAAAGGTAATTACTTAAACGTAATGAAGAATAATTAATCCAGGTTGATTAATGCTGATGAATGTTAAATGGATAATTGAATTATTTGATTTGGAATTAATTAATATAATATGAAGGAATCTAAGTGAATGTGGTTAGAAATTCAATTGGAATCAATTGAATTGGTATGTATGTGAAATAAGTTTTGTATATAGCAGATTATGAATTGGATAAATTGAGATAAGTTACCTCGGATTTTATTTACGTTGTTTGCTTTGGTATTTCATGTTAGTTGGGTTTACTCACGCTGGTTTCCAGCCTGACCCCGGTGTTACTTTGGTGTAATGCTCGGGTCAGACTGAGTATTACAGATTTTCAGGTTATGACGTTCTGGAGCTCAGGAGGCAAGCTGGTGGCAATATCGTATAGAGTATATCCGCTGTATTTATATTATTGTTAATCTGAGTCATGATAATTATAAATATTCAGTGACTGTATATTATGTGAAACTCTGATGTATATAAAATGTAACCGATAATTATAATATTCTTTTGTAAACTGTTATTACTCATTATATTTTATCCGTTGCGATTGTGAGATGTTTGGTGTTTCTGTTTTATCCTTCTATCTCTTTCTTCTTTTTCATAACTATCTGGAATTTTCGGCTTCGAAAATTTCGGGTCGTTACATTTGGTATCAGAGCTGAAAGGTTAAGCAAGAACCGTGGCTCTGGTGGGGATTACTCATTTAATAGAATCGATAATAGTCTAGAATGAGTTGAGAATATATATATATATATATATATATATATATATATATATATATGAGCACGTACTTGTTATTGTCTTATATAAATATTTTAAATGATTTTATATAAAAGTATATTTTTGTATATAAAGTAATATTTCATTTTAATAAATATTAAAGCGATTGGTTGTTAAATTTATTGAAATTAAATTAAGAAGTAATATAATACAACCAAATTTAAGTCTTGAATTGGAATTAAATTTAGTAGAAATAGAAATACAACCAAATTAAAATTTAATGGATTGAAAGTAAAATTCTAAATCTGGTTCCAGAATTTGAAAATTTGTTCCAAAGTAATGAAAAATTATAAATAAGTATTATATGAATAACTGGGATTTGTTGCAAACAATGGGTTGTTTGAAATTTGATTTGAATTTAAAACCAAGGGTGGTTTAAAATTTTAAAATATGGCTAGGAGGGCCAAGAAATTAATATGTATATATGTATGGATATACATGATATTAAAGATAATTTGAAATAAATTCTAAGAGGTTGAGTTTTGATTTTTTTCCCTGAAGTATGATGTACAAAACCCAAAGTGATATAAGTTTTGAACTTATAAGAGGGAAAGAATTTTGAAGTTTGAAGCAGGAATTCACATTGAGTAAGGTTAATTGGATTGAGTAAATTGGAATTTAACTTTGGGGAAGTTAAATAAGTGTAAAATAAACTAGTTTAAGAACTGGCTTCAAACTGGAAGGTAAAATTTAATAATAAATTAAAATTTTAAAATAAAATTGTATTAAACCATGAAATACATAAGTTAAGATAATTTAAAATAGGATTTTGAAAATTGAACTCAGAAATTAAATTGATTTATAAACTTTTAATAAAGGTTAATTTGGTTTAAATGGTTAAACAAACCTTTGAGAATTCAACTCGAATTTACATAATTCGAGATAGTTTAAAGTCAAGACTGAAATTGAATTAGTTCAAAATTGAATTTGGTTTGAATTAATTGGATTGGTGATTGAAGATGTATAAGTTTGAAATTTTAAATGGGAAAATAAATTGGATTATATCGAAATGATTTGAATTTGAAATGGGTTCAATTGATAATAATTCACATTGATTGGAATAATTTGTAATTATAATATAAGTTGATCATGATTAAAATTAAATGGAATTTGTTTTAAATTGAGAAGAGAATCAAGATTGATTCGACCTGCATTGGGTTTAAATAAAACTTAGTAGAAATTGAAGTTATTCAAGCTGGAATTGAGTCAATTAAATGGAAATTAGTTGGAAGTGAATAGTTTGACTCTTGACTATTTTCAATATAAATTGTTTCACGATAAACTTATTTTCCAAGCTATTAAATATATACAACCTTTCTTTCTTAAAACCAAATTATTTTATACTTGATTTACAATTATTTTTGGAGCTATTTAACCATTTTTCAACTGTTTTCTAAACTGACTATTATTTCTCAACTAAGTTACGAATTAATTACAATTTTACAACTATTTTGCAATTATCTAAAATTTCTGAAACTATTTAACTATTTTTCAACTATTTTATAATTACTTAACTATTTTATAGCTATTTTGCAAACTAATAATTATTTTTCAACTACTTATCTATTTTTGAAATTTTCAAGCTATTTTCTAAAAATAAACTGGTCGGAGTTCAAACTGTTATTGATTAAATACCCAACTTGGATAAGAAATGAGGTAATAATCCAAACGGGAATTAAGGAAAATGTAAATAAGTGAATGAAAATTTAAGTGAATGTGAATAGAAAGGAAATTGATATTGGAAAGAGTAATCAAATTTGAATATTTGATTTTGGGTAAACAAAGTTATATCTTTGTTACATATTCTCCCCTTGTTGAATCTATTGTTGGAAGAAAAAAGATTTTGGAAGTGTTTGATGTATAAAAGGAATTTTATACAAGTTTAAAGTGATCCAAAGTTTAAAAAAATTATATATATCTGTATATATATAAAGGATCTTATGAGGATTTTGGAAAGGTTTTGGGAACTTTTGGATTTGGAAAGGCTTTTGATTTTTGGGTAAAATCAATATATGGAATTTGGAAAGCCTATTTTGAGAATTATCGATTTGGAATAATCGATTTTGTGTAAAGGAGCCGTGTATAATATCATACTTGGTGTATGATTTGAAAGATACTATATATGTATGGTATAAAATGTTTTGATGATGGCTATGAGGAAAAAGGCGCTCCCTTGAAATGAACTTCTCAGGAGTGCCACTGGGTGGTGCTGCCTTGAGCCCCAAGGGGGGGTTCTAAAGTTGATCCTGTGAGGAGTCCGGACAAAACTAGTTCCTGGGGATTATGAGTAGTGTATACCATAGCGGAAGTCGTGTGTGCCGATGAGAGCCAACGATCTGCGTTTGATTTTATATCGGCAGACTGCGACCTATGGTATAACATAGCGGAAGTCGTGTGTGCCGTTGAGAGCCAACAGTCTGTGTTTGATTTTATATCGGCAGACTGCGATCTATGTAGGAGTGGAGAGGTTTCATTTCGACAGCGAAAATCAGAGGCCGCGGAGAGCCTGCAGTTACATGGACTTTTGCTGTGACGGCAACGTAACCCTGGATGTAACTGTGATCTGTTGTGTGGGATCCATGGCGTAATCGAGAGGACGCGGAGAGCCTGTAGTTACGTGGACTTTTGTTGCGATGGCAACGTAACCCTGGATGTAACTGTGACCATGGATGGGGGTGATGATTTCCAAAGCATTCTCACTAAAGATATTTCCTCTATTTTTCAAAAACTGTTTTCTATATGTTCAATAAAATTATTTTCCAAGTATTTTCACTGGGTGTTGAAAATGGGTCTACTAAGTACTTATAGATTTTCAGTCCTACGCCTGATCAACGTATGACTGAATTTCTGTGAGAACAAGGATGGACTGGTTGAGACATCGAGTTATAAGAAATATTTTTATAAAAAGCTATTATAATTGTATTATCTGAATTTAAAGGCATTTATGAATTTAATAATTAAAGGGGAAATCCTAACAGGAATTATAGAATAAAATTTGAACTCGGGAAAATTTAATGAAGTAATTTTCTTTGTAATAAAGTTGGAAGTAAGCTAACAAATAATTAATTGATAGAGTATGTTAATAAAATTAACTCGGTTAAATAAATGGATTGTAAATTAATAATGGAAATTGGAAATGAATTCGAACTGTAAATAGAATTCGACTTGGATTTGATAATAAAATAAATAGATGAAGCCTAATTAAATAAAAAAAAACTAAATCAAAGTGTGATTGGAATTGGATTATCAGACTGAACTTAAGTTCAGTGGCATATTAATTTGGATTATAAATGAGTTAACTATGTGCTTGGATATTATTGAGAATGTGAATTTAAAATTAAATTTAAAATTGATGGGCTAACTGAATTTAACGGAAGTTGATTAAATGAGGATCAAATAGAAGTAAACTTAAGTTTGATGTTGGAATAAATTGTTTGCATGAATCTAATGCGGAAATAAAATGAAATGCAATGAATGGTTGGTAGATAAATTAGAAACGAAATGGAATTAAATATAAAATGAGTTGAAATTAATTTGAAGTAGTTATAAACTAAAATAGAATACTCTATTAAGCGAATATCGTCGATGATTGCATAACAATAATTGTTGTTTGGCGTAAACCAAAGTAATTAAATTCTATGAGTTAATAGAGATCAAATAAATTTAATTCTGAATCATGTGGAGTGAAAATGAGCTTATTTGAATTATAAATCAATGGAATGTAAGAAATTGAGTTCCAAACCATTGAAATTGAATGAAAGGGCTTATAAATTGATTGAAAACATTTGAATAAGCTTTAAAATCATATGAATCGCTTATGGGAATAATTTGGCATTTGTTGTGTATGTAATACATGTGTTTAGCTATTGAAAATAGGTAATGCTAATAGATTTTCAATATATGGAACTTACATATTTAAATTGAGCAAGTACTGGTACCGGGGAGCTGTTTGGTAGATTTGGATTGCTCTAATTGCTTAAATCAATAAGCTGCATGCTTAAAATGCTAAATAAGGTACGCCTACGCAATAAAAATAGGAAATATGAACTGTTTTTGCTTTTTATGACCAGGTGGGTCGATGTATATATATTTATATCTCTTGTCAAATTGCAAAAGCTCCTCCGTACAAAGGAGACTCTGCCAAAAAATTTCGAAAATTTTGGGAGTTAGAAAATTTGTGAAATAAATAAATTTGTTAACGACAAAACGGTTTCAAATTGGAAATTTAAATTAAATTAGTAAATAAAACTAATATGAATCAGTTATAATGAAAGATAAAATTTTAGGATTCAGAAGTGAAGACAAATTGAATTCATATGAAAAAAGGGAAACTAAATTTGCATAGAAGTAGATGTGAAAACCTTTATAAGGAAGGTATAAAATGATTTGAAAAGTTACGATTGAATACTGTTACTAATAAAATGGCCGAAGCCGGCCTCTAATGAATTCGAATCTCGTTCAATCGAAGATCATTTCATTTTCTCGAGTTCGATAACCTCGTTTTCAGCAAGCAGGGCGTGAGGCAGGTGGTTCGACGAGGGCGAAGTCGCGATGCACTCGAAGCTGTAGCTTGCGTGCGATGGGGATGCGACTCGATTGTCGCGATGTCGCGAGGGTGAGGCGGCGCACTGGGGTAGGGGCGTGAGGCGACTCAAATTTGGGGATTCGAACTTAGGGTTGCAGTGTCTCTGTAGATGGCAGGTCACGTTTATGCAGAGGTATTTTTCTCGATCCATTTGTTTGTAATTTAAATTTAATAACCTATATAAATTGCAGAAGAGATGAAAAAAAATTATTATATGAATGTTGAGAAGTAAGTTTTATAAAACAATTCTATTTTTAAACTAAAGTATAAACTTGAAAAGATTTTTATTAGAAATAGTGTATCGAGGGAATTAAGTAGTGTAATTAACTTATGTTAATTATTTTAGTTGCTTAAGGATTTTCAGGGAATATTGCTGGTTAAATTAAATTTTTGGTCAATTAAATTTATAGTAAAAATAAAATTTTTGTTCAACAACTTAGTTAATTTATTTTAGTTACAAAATATACGTTTAAACAAATAATTTTCTAATTAAAATTTACTAGATGGAAATTGATCATTCAATTAGTTCAAATATTAATAAAATCGTATAATTGTTTATACAAGGTTAGAATCGAAAAGGAAACAAGCCGGATGTGAATGGATTCGAAAAAAAAATCCGAGGTGAGTAAATCTCACTCTGTTGGAGTTTTATTTAAATTTAAGTAGTTAAATTTAATATTTGATTGAGTGGTTGAATTGATTTGATGTGCACTGTGAATTGATGACCTGTTGATTTTGGTTTTTGATTGATTTTCGAGTTGATTATTGTTTGACTCGAAGCGTTTGGGAACTTCAATCGTAAATAAGAAATATGGTTTAGATTAAAATCAATAAAGGTTTAATGATTAGTGATTCATTAAATAAAAAGGATAATTTAAGGGATAATTATTTAATTAAATTAATGATTTGGGTTGATTGGCTCTAAATTAATTGAAATGATCATTGGGTGGATTGATAAATAATTGCTTAATGGAATTAATAAAAATATAATTACCTTGTGGAATTAATCAAGATATAAATTATAATGATTAATTAAAGAGTAGTTAATTTATATAATAAAGTAAAAATAAGATAATTAATCGTCGGTTGAGATAGGTCAAGAATGATATATATATATATATGTGTGTGTGTTTTAATTAATGATTAATTATTTAATATAATTAAAATTTGATTAGAAATGTAAATGAGAAATCATTAATCTATGAAATCAATAATGTAAATAGAGATTGATTAGTTAAGAAAATAAATCAATACAAGCGACTTATGAGAAGTCAATTAATATAAATAATTATGGACTAATGCGATTAAAATACTTAATTAATTCCTGAAGCAATTAAGATTTCTTATTGGATTTGGGTCAATAACAATTAATATCGTGAAATGAATTAAAGATAATTACTTGAACGTAATGAAGAATAATTAATCCAGGTTGATTAATGCTGATGAACGTTGAAGGGATAGTTGAATTATTTGATTGGAATTAATTAATATAATATGAAGGAATCTAAGTGAATGTGGTTAGAAATTCAATTGGAATCAATTGAATTGGTATGTATGTGAAATAAGTTTTGTATATAACAGATTGTGAATTGGATAAATTGAGATAAGTTACCTCGGGTTTTATTTACGTTGTTTGCTTTGGTATTTCATGTTAGTTGGGTTTACTCATGCTGGTTTCCATCCTGACCCGGGTGTTACTTTGGTGTAATGCTCGGGTTAGACCGAGTATTACAGATTTTCAGGTTATGACGTTCTGGAGCTCAGGAGGCGAGCTGGTGGCAATATCGTATTGAGTATATCCGCTGTATTTATATTATTGTTAATCTGAGTCATGATAATTATAAATATTCAGTGACTGTATATTATGTGAAACTCTGATGTATATAAAATGTAACCGACAATTATAATATTCTTTTGTAAACTGTTATTGTTCATTATATTTTATCCGCTGCGATTGTGAGATGTTTGGTGTTTCTGTTCTTCTCCTTCTATCTCTTTCTTCTTTTTCATAACTATCTAGAATTTTCGGCTTCGAAAATTTCGGGTCGTTACACTTGTGATTTGGGGAAAATAGGAAAAATAAGAATGGCTCAAACATAAATCTGGTGAATGAGAAATAAAATGAAGCAGAAAGAATAAAATAGTTTAATCCTAGGTCTTTCCCGGTATCGTAGAGGGTGAATAGTATAATGCAGTGAATGCTTCTTATATACAGTTCCTAAGAAGCCAAAGTCCATGGTCACTCTAGGGAAGTCAACCATGCAGTAATACTAAACGTCAATCGGTCTGTCAGCCGTACTGTCCTTACCTATCCTATGCTACAGCGTGAAAGTCATGTGTTTCACTCGTGCGCTGTGACTAAATGTCTCTTACGTCTGACCGGCAACGACTCAAACAATCTCGTAGGACCGCAAAGTTGCAGTCAAGCTCTGCCAAACTGGACTCCTATCCTCCGGTCTCCTTGGTCACCAGCATGGACTTTCCCCTACCGAAATTATCGGTCCTCCGAAAGAACGCCTACAGCTGGGTATACTGTGCAAAATCCTCCAACGATATGCCTAAAGAAGCCTACATCGAAGCACATTTGTCATGTTCCATCCACGTCGATCTTCCTGAAGAAGCCTACGATTGTGGATGCTATCTATCCGACCTATTAGCAACCTATAAAAGGTAACAAACATCCTTGTGAACCTACTTGCCTGCTTCTAGTACGTAAAACCAAAACTATATTTTGGTCTTAATTGCATGAAACACCTATCCAGATCTTTACAAGGTCTATCTATCAAATCGCTTCTAGATTAATTGATTTTACCATTACAGTTTACATATGGTTTATTTTCATTAGTTTTCTTTGGGACATTTTTACATCCGATTCGGTTATTTCACAATTTCCCATTTTCTTACATAAATGGTATTTCAATTTCATGTCCGTTCAGGCCGTATGGTTTGTGTGTAATTTTTGTACCATTTTGTTCCAAATTTACACTAGCCTTTAAGGTCCATTTAATTTACATTTTTTCTCACCCTAATTTACGTTCTCCTTTTAGAGTTTTAATCTATACAAAAAATTTATCCAATAACCACGAACCGTTTAATTACACAAAATTCCACTTTTATATTTTTAGGCGACATATGAAACAAATAATTATGCCAATTATACTTTTCAATTTTGTTCCAAAACCGTATTCAAAATTATGTAATTGTATCAATCAAAACCACAATTTTATTCAAGTAACGTATTTTGAACTTATTCAACTAACCTGTTCTAACATCAAAAACTGAATAACAATTACAATTCAATTTAATTAAACCAATTTTATTTATGCCATAAAACATGAATACCAATTTTTTTATTCCAAATTTCAACCCAAACATGAATTAGAATGGAGAAATAGAAGAAGAAGATACAATAATTTGTGTAAATTTCAATCTTATTTGTGCCATAAAACATGAATAGACAATTTATATGTCCTATATTTTAAACCAAACATGAATTAGATTTGAGAAGTAGAAGAAGAAGAAGTTGCAATAATTTACATCTATTCCTAATTAATAACAGAAATTAATTCATATTAACGTGGCAGAAAAGAACTGAAATTGAACTACTTTATTTTTCTATCTCATATTACATCCCACTCACCCGACGCTTGCGCGTACATAAATTTAAAAAAATCTTTACTTTAAACTTTCTCCCTTTTCTAAATTTCCCAATATGTTTGAATATATATAGATAATTTAATTTGGTGAAAATTTGTTTATTTAGTAGAGAAAAGGAGGATGAATAATACACACTAATTTTACTGTAGAATTATGGCGACGACTAAATAAGAGATTAGGTTTAGGTTAGATGGTTTATTTATAGATTGTTTGCGCTATAACCCATTTGATTATTTTAGATTAAATCCGGTTCTTTCATACACTTAATGGTTATCCACTCTAGCACATACACACCACTTAACCAATAAAATTTACCCATCTAATCCTATTACATGCCTGGAGCGAATGGGAAGCCACCACATGTCAGAAACAACGTTGAAATACATAGGGAAGTCGTTGGAAACGAACTAGCTAAGAAAACATCGCTCCAGATTTTGGGCGACATCAGAACTCGATCCCTGGTCACTAGGAAAGTCAACATGCGCCTTACTACTGTACCAAATGCGCTTTTACTTTTTTTAATTATATTTCCTTAAAATATCAGGGTGTTACAATATGGATCATATCTCATGCCAATTTCACTAAATCTGAGCCATCCATTTTCAACCCCTCTATCCTATTTTAGTCGCCACTACAGCATTCACAACAGTCGAATTATCACCATTTCATCATGGGCTAAAATCCCATTTAAGCCCAAACAAATATTATTAGTTAAATCTAATTTAATTGCTTATCAATAATATATATATCGATCGATATATTTATTACTGTTATAAATATATTTAGTAATATTTACTCCTCAAATCATATTAATTTTTTTTAATTAATATTTCATAGATATTATTTAATTAACAATTATAAACTAAATAAATCATTTGGTCTAATGAGAATTCATCATTCAGTTATGTGAATCATTAGGTGTAAATTTTGGTCAGTGGTTAACTTTGAACTATCCGAATGTTAATGTTCACGCGTCACTTTGTGTGATATTATGGTCAAATTTATCGTTTACTTAGTTTTAGTAAAATTCAACTTTACTTTATTAAGTGCTACCTGGTTATGACATTAATTTACATCAATTCTCCTCGTGAAATTATATCACTTTGGACTTGTGGAATTTGGTAATGGCCAAAATTCCAAATCATCCATATTCAATTCTATAGTCCGAACACAAAGTCTTTGGTTCAATAATAATACTTATTATTAACTGAATCGCTATAGCCAGAGACTTTGACTTTGAGTCAACTTGAGTTGTCTGTGATACTAACCCTATATGGTAAAGAAGACGAATCCTCTCTTGAATAGTGCTTCACTTCCAATACTCCACTTGACCTGACTATAATTACTCAATGAATGCCATGCTACGATTTGACTATAATCAAAGTGGAGCTTTCATATTGAAGGTCCATAACATTCTCAAGTAGAGAGAACTATGTAAATCAATCACATTGATATTTTCTATTTGACCTTAGTTATATTAACTAGCAGAAAATTGTCGAATGAGTTGTTCCATAATTTTTCAATAACTATTAGTACGTAACCCTAGGTTCCTCCAATAGTCATGAAAAAAACACTGCCCAGCATTTGGCGAGTGGTACATACTATAATCTCAACGGGTACTTCGATATCCAGTCTTGATGCATCTTGACTAGGAACATTTAAAATGGTATATTTGTTTTCATTGTGTTAAATTACTCACATTTACAATATTTTTTAAATATTACCACAAAACATACCATTTATGAATTTTCTATTAGATATGCTTTTATTAAATTAACTAAGTAATATAACACATTATATCAAGTATATATTAGAAAGAAAACACCTTTTATTTTAATCAAGATTGGCTATCAAGTTAGATATATATAACAAATTACATAATTTCCCCAAGGGCATACCCATAACTCTATCAATCTCCCATTGCGCTTAGGGTCAGTTATGGAATCTTATTCCTACTTCTCCAATTGGTTTTCTCAGAATCAATTGGGTCAGTCCCTTAGTGAATGGGCATGCTATTATATTTCAATTATCTACTTTTTCAATTAACTCTCTCCAATACTGATAAACTACCTTTATCATGTGGAACAATTTGAAGTATGTCTCTCGAATTCCAATAAGATTTAAGTTCTGTTATGAACTACTTGTGACATCGTTATCTTATCACAATGTTATGGGATTCTCAAAATTTGGAATTACCCTCAACATAGTTATAAATTTATGCATTTATATTTATATACATTGTAATGCTATTTAAGACGATGTACTTAGCCTTTTTCATCGAGTAAGCCATAATCATTCGTTTGGAATTTTCAAACTTAAAGATTCTTTAACTTAAATTAATTATTGACATATTGCGCTTAATATCACTTGTGAAGTTTGAGGTCGTGTAACATCCCAAAAAATTATAAATAATGTGTATTCAAATATAGAGATTAATTAAATATTTGAATTGTGAATTAAATATTAATTAAATGGATTTAATAGCCATATTTAATTGCTTTTGATTAATAAATAATGATGAATGCATTTTGTAAATTTATTTACAAAATAGTTTGAATAAATAACAAGAAAATAAATTGTTAACAAAAAGACTTGGGTTTAATTGGTGTATATGAATTTTCCATAATTTTTAATTTGAAAAATTTTTAAATTATCGTTTGACGTATTTTACGACAAACGTTGGTATTTTAGAAATTACGCAGAATCAGATAATCAGTGTATTTTGTTGTTGTCCTTCGATTATGTCGCAAAGTTATGCGCAATCGTATTTTTATTTCAATTATTTGTGGTTCGTATGCGAACGAAATTTAATGTAGCGAAGTGCCGGAAATATCTGAACAAACAAACATCAGCCCTAAGACCATTCTTTAGTCCAATTATTCATCTTTTACTTTTCCATTTACCTCCTTCGCTTTTAAAGTAAAATGAAAATTTAACCCTCCATTTCAAAATTCAAAACCAAATGCTATACTCAATGAAAAAGTATGAAACAAAATTCATTAAACTCATGTGACTGTGTACTTCAAACCCATATAGGCTTTGTTGGGTGCGATGATGGTTGAAATCGATCGACATGTTAAGGCCATCTAGGGCTTCATCGGGATGGAAATTTAGGTGGAGATAAGCTTCGTCGTTGGTCGGATTGAGCTTGTCTTCACGAAGCACACTTCCCTTAAATTTTTAGCAAGCGTAATCACTGTTTAGGGGTTGCGCTCATCTTCTTATAGCCGAGCATAGGCGCTGGTTCGCGATGGTAGATAGGATGCCAAGCTTCACCATATTGGGTCGGTTGCGCCGAGCATGCAAAGTGGAGGTTATAGGAAAAATTGGCACATCGTTTCGTCAAGTAGAGAATGAGATAGGGGAGGGTCGTACATGCATTGGATGATATCAGGTTATCGTGCCCGACAATTGTAATTTAGGGAAGAACGGGATTTGTTTAATATGAGTAATTAAAGTTTAAGTCGAGTAATTATGTTAATTAATTAATATATTTCATTCAAAAAATTATAAATGGATATCTTGCTTATATGAGGTCAGATTTGGATATGGTCGTTCACATTGCACTCATATCGATATTACCTACACATTGGAGTTGGGTTCGTTGAATTTGAAGCTAGTAGAATTTTGAGCTAAAATTGAACATCGTTCGATTTTAGATCGAACCTGAATGTGAGAGTGTCAACTAGAATTTCATGAGTTTACTCACCTCTAAAAGGACTATATGATATGTGTATTGCTACATGTAACAACCCGATTTTTCGAACTAGCCAAATTCGCCCAAAACCCGTCTGTTCTAAAACTACGAATGAAAACAACCAATTTAATACAAAGAATCAATTGATAAATATATAACACTGCTCAATGTATAAGATACAAGTTCAATAATACAACTTATTAAAGTAATCATTAATTCCATAGGGTGTACTTTAATATATACCAAAACTCAATTACTATAAATCTACCGCTGCACAACTTTGATGTGAGAGACAATAATAGCTATTCCTGCAAACTTAATAAACATGTCAATGGGGAATAAAATGGTAAGTACGAAAATATAACATCACATGATAAATAGCGAACAATAAACCAAAAAATATATATTATTAATGGAATTACATCACTGTCAGTTGTGAATGCCTACATACTCCTATCTAACTTGATACTTAACTAGAAATAGGGTCGAGCCAATGTAGTTCTCCTATCACAAATACGACTCAAGAAGCCTACGATGCACAAAGGAAGATGAATTCCCAAACCACCCACTTAGATTTAATCTTTACATTTAGATTTCTAAAATCTAAATAACTTTAGCATTTTTAAAACATAATCCCATTCAAAAATAATCTCTTCGAACTAAATTCTAGTTTTATTTCAAATCCTTTTGAAATACTAATACATATCTTTTGTAACAAATCTTAATTTTGAGTTTAAATCAAAACCTATAATTTGTATAAACCAATTTCCTAAATATTCTTCTATCAAAGTACATATTAAAAAGTGTATCAAAATAAATTGGGAAACACCACTCAAGATAAATGCCTCCAAAGGCAAATGCTCACTAAAATAACAATCATCCTTTGGGGCAATACCTCCCTTGGATATATAATCAAGGAAACTACCAACCGCTCATGAAGGCTGAAAAATCATAGATACTAATTGACAACAGATTCCATTGAATGGATAATACCAAAAAATCCAAACAATAAATATGAATATACTATCACTAACAAATTCATATTTCAAATAATAGTATCTCACAAATACTTTTAATCATACTATCATTATTCTCCCCAAAATCTTTTTGAAATAAATTTCAAAACCACTAGTATTTATGTTATTGAAATGATCTTTATTTATAAAACACATTATATTATAATATCTTTATATAAATCACTTTTTATAAGAATCACTTCAAAAATATTTATTTTCAGATACTATATGAACAACTTAATATAAAATCACTTCAAAATACGTACTTTCGAATATCTCTATTTCTTTTCAAAGAAACTATTTCATTTAAAACATAAACATTTTTAAAATTATAATAAACAGCTTTTATTATAGCTATTACTTAGTTAAATATTTTCATCAAACACCCTTTAGTCAAATTGTGAAATTCTAATCATAAGGTGTTTGTACTTTAGCACCAAAATTGGTCACTAACACTCTAATCTAGACGAATGTACCAAATCACAGTCACAGATCATAGATAGAACGTATGTAGAGAGTATGAATGTGAAGAACGATGAAAATTAAAAAGAAAGCAATAATAACATAGGATTTATAGTGGTCCGGCTAACTCCGGCCTACATCCACTCTAGAAATTTCCTTTTTTCTTGATATGAAAATCAAGTACCGTTACAGTCTAGAGTATTTCAAACAAGATGGAAAAGTAGCCTTAGTGGAGAAGAGGAATGGGAAAATAATCCGATCCCTTTTACGATGCCCTATATGCTGTATTTATAGGCAAAACCAGAGTTACTGGGCTTCCTGAATGATCTGGGCCCATCAACACCAATGCCGATCAAGAAATGACGGCCTAGAAACGGCAACCGAGAAATGAAGAACCAAAAATGACAAATCAGAAATGATGAAACAAAAATGACAAACCAAAAATGATGACCTAGAAATATGACCCAGAAATGATGATCCAGATCATCACCGAGCTTCGTCTACCAACCCACTCAGGCTGGGCCACTCGTGACTTTCCACCCTTAACAGAACCATACTAGTCTTCATACCTCTAATCCTTTCCTAACTCAATACTCATTCGAGTCAGATCATATCTTATGCATCTATCGTCCTGTAGCAGGGTAACACTATTGATTTTAGTAAAATCCGCCGGTCCACAGCCTTGCTAAAAGTCGAGTTAACATTTGCCCCACAAAACATACCTTGCTGTGGGAAGTCATGTTTTGAATAGCTTTTGATCCATCATCCAAAGTTCATATGTCATCCGTAGTCCTACCATCCGATATACAATCCAATCCATTTTATCCTAGTGTCATTACCATGTCCTTATTCAAATTCACGACTGCTTCGAGTCGATATCCGATTCCTATCCAGTAATCAAATCCTTATCCAATTCCACATCCATCCGAACCCGATAACCAAATCCATGACCTCTCCGGGTCGATATCCAAATCCAGGATAGCTCCAGATCATAACCAATCCTTAGCCATTCAAAGCCAAAATCCAAATCCGTAACCTCTTCGGGTTCTTGCCAAGCACAATCCACACTCGACGATCTGTGTTCATTAATGCCATGGTATTCCTGTTTCAGTGTCCCCGGACGCTTAGTATTCCCGGGGCTTAAGTCCTAAGATGAATCCTGGTCGCTCCGGACCCTTACCGAGAATATTCCATACTCAATGGCTTGATATTTTAACCGATAGATAATATGAGGCCTGACTCCTAGGTGAAATCCTGGTCTCTCTGGACCCTTGCCGAGCATAGTCCATGTTTGACGACCTTTTAGCCAAAAACCAGACAAAAAGTCAATCATATTCTAATCCGAAATCCAAATTCAAACTAGAAAACCATAAACCCGCATAAAATGTACAAAACAAAAGGAAAACATCCAAATCAAAATCCAAATTAGAAAACAAACAAAATTAGGAGTTCAAACCAAACTCCAAAACCAAACCAGAAAAGGCACGTGTCCAAGCCAAAAATAAAAAACAAATTTCATAAACTAGAGCGTCACGGTTTATCTTCATCTCAGAACATGCTTGAGGGTTGTCTCCGTCCCCATACACGAGTAAGTGACTTAACCGTCTACCTAGATTTGCTACTTATTCCAAACCATCATGACTAGTTGATGACCAACCGACCACCATTCCTAGGCCTCGTGCCATTGTCATTCAAGGTAGACAGTGGCTGCTCCAATTCCACTGCCCCATTCCGAGTTTTGACATATTGCCACAACTGACCATTCCTTACATGCTCCTCGATTATATCCTTTAGATGCATGCAGCTATTAGCATCATGCCCGTCAAGATCATGAAAGAGACAATGCCTTCCCGACGCCCTTTCGCGTTCTAAGGGTTCCTTCCTTGCCGGCCTTCGATAAGAAGGCGATCTCGAGTGTCCAAGTATATTCATTCCAATGTCTCATTCAGTCCTGTGTAAGTGGAGAATTTTGGTACTCCCTAGCGCTTCCTCTTCCCTTTTTATCTTTACCTGAGCTCTCACCAGACGGTTCTTCATCCTTAACCATGTTTACTTCCTTTGACATCATATCCAAACATGCATCTTCTTGTCGAAGAAATCTCTCAACTTTGTGAAAGAATTTCCCTAGATCCACTGGTGGGTCCTGTATCAATGATACTCTGAAACCTGAATTATCCCTGACTCTTGACACTGCCACCATTAGAACCATTGGCAGATCTGGCAGATCCACTGAAGCAACTTCTGCATTAAACTGAGTTAAAAAAGTCCTAAACAATTCTCCTGCCTTCTGCTTCACCGACGTTAGTGTCATCACATTCTTCGGCTTATTGATGTGAACTCGAAACTATTTCAAAAACTTGTCGACCAATTCTATCCATGTTCTAATAAATCCATCTTTCAGCTGTCAGAACCACATGGCAACTATATCGATTAAGTACAGGGGAAACATTGTGCCATAACCTCCTCTGATGCCTCCAGCACTTCCATATGCCTTGTGTACCTCATCAAGTGGTCAGTTGGATCTGTCTTACATTATATACTTCCAGAGCGGGCAGCTTGAAATCAGGTGGATTCTTAGCCATCCTAATGTTATGGGTAAACGGACATTTGTTTACTCCCTCCAAATCCCTATTTGTCGGACCTAGGCGAATAGTTCGCCTGATGATGTCATCCAATCTAGTGTTACCTACCAAGGGTTGCTCCCATCTACATTTCCTAATTTCCCTCCAAGTCCTTGAGGGAATTCTAGTACAAACTCCTCATAACGCACTCCTATATCCCTGTTGGAACAAAGCTGCGCGGTGCCATCTAGTATCCCTTCATGAATTGGTCCTGCATTACCTAGCGGTATGCCCCCAAGTCTAGGTTCATCCGAGTTGACAGCTATTTGCCTATTAGGGGGTTTCCCCTACCGAACCACTCTATCTGCTTGCCCGTTGAGTCCTTCTAATCCAGCTCCATGGATCTAAGTTCCTACAGCTCCTGCTTGTCCAAATTGTCTAAGAAGGGTCTACAACATTTCCTCTTGCCTTTTCATCAACTGGTTTTGCATGGAATTCATAATGACCTGCATCTCGTCCTTAGTGATATAGATCGAGGCTTGATTAGATCGAGAGGAAGCCTCCTGGCTTCCCTCTTGCTGACTCCTTTCCATCCTTTGTCTCTTGGTTGATTGCCTTGCCATAATCTCTAGAATCCAAACTCCTTTGAAAACAATAGTAAATCCACTCTCTCCTTTCTCATTTCTATTCTCATGCGCTTGCTTGAACCTCTACAAGCACCTCCAAACATAACCCCTGTAATCCATGAACTTAGGTACCTACCCTCCGTCATGAATGCAAAATCAAACACATATACCCACTTGCGCTCACCTACACCTATACATATGGAACCACACACACATTTGAACACTCACATAAACATATATGTTTTTTTTATTTTCATGCATATGTGTAAACAATTTTATTGAGGGAAAAAATGTAAAAAGAAATGTGAGAATTTTGTTTCATGCATGTGTTTATGTGTCGATGAAGAAATAAAACTAAAAAAATGTGTAAAATGAATTATGTATCTGCGTGTTCCTTTCCATCTACGAATTTATACACATATATGGAAAGCAAAGAAAAAGCAAGATCCATTAATAAAAGTTTAAAAGAAGGCAAGAATAAAGGGAAGACAAGATGTGATATGGTGAAGTCAAGGGAGCAATTTGTATGTGCACATGCATGAATGTATATGTGCCCATGCGTACCTCCCCCCTCTCTTTTACGCGTGTGAATGCATATATATGAACAAAATATTTAAGTTATTATGTAAAATAACCAAACTAAGTTACTTATTGGCAAAGCAATCTAAATCATGTGTTAAAGGGAAAGGTATAGGGAAAAGATATGGGTGTGCATGAATATATATATATATATATCTGTGTGTGTAAGTTTGTTTTAAAAAGTTCTAGGGTACGTCGTTACAAAATATTACTTTTGCGTATGATCATGAATGACAAAAATAAAAATATGATTGCACGCAATAATGTAAAGTGATCATAAAACAATAATCAAATACACTGGTTATCTTATTTTGTGATGTTGTGTTTTACATAAAATATGTCAAATGAAAATGTAATTATTTTTTAAATTAAAAATATAGAAAAATCCTATAAAATAAATTAAAAGTATATCATGAATAATAAGGTCTTAATTTGAGACATAGATTTTATTATATTAAAATTCAAATATGAATACTTAAATAAATTAAGTATTCAAATTTGAAGACTCAAAAATTATGAGTCGTTACATTCTTCTCTCTTTAAATGAATTTCGTCCCCAATATTCCATGGACAGAAAAATATAACGAAAGCTAAACATTTAACATAAGTTAAGCATGCCAAAAATTAAATCACACATAACCCTGATCGGAGGTACGGTGCCTTATCCTATCCATTTTTTTATTTTTCAAATTAATTTATTTTCATTTTAAATTTTCTACGTTGTTTTACTAGTCTAAACAAATTTTACTTTGGCATCTAACTTAAGATCTGATACCAACAATGACATGATGGATTTTGGACTGGTTAAAATTCCCGAAAACCCGTCCGTTCTAAAATAGCGGATGAGAACTACCAATTTAATACATAAATAGTTTGATAAGTATATAACATTGATCCATGTATCAGATATAAATTCAAAAATACAACTTATCAGAGTAATCATTTATTCTATATGGTGTACTTTAATATGTACCAAAATTCAATTATTATAAATCCACCGTACACAACGCTGATGTGAGATACAGCAATAACTATTCCTGCAAACTCAATAAACATGTCAATATAGAATAAAATGGTAAGTAGGAAAAATACAACATCACATGACAAATAAAAAACGTTAAATATAAAAAAGATATATTATTATTGTGGCTGCATCACTACTACTTGTGACTGCCTACGTACCCCTATCTAATTAGATACCCAATTAAGTACATGATCAAGTCAACGTAGTTTATTTACCACAAATAGGACTCAAGAAGCATTCAATGACAAACAAAGGTGCAATTGTCAAACTATCCACATAGGCTTAATCTTTACATTTAGATTTCTAAAATCTAAATGACTTTATTATTTTCGAAACTTAATCTCTTTTGAAAATAATAACTTCGAACTAAATTCCGGTTTTCTTTCAAATCCTTTTGAAATACTAATTTATTTTTTTTGTAACAAATCATGCTTTTGAGTTTAAATCAAAACATATAATTTGTATAAACCATCCCAAATATTCTTCTATCAAAATACATATATAAAAGTGTATCAAAATAGATTAGGAAATGCAGCTAAAGGCAAATACTCACTAAAATGATATATAAACGTTCCTTAGGACAATACCCCTATTGGATATATAATCATAGCAATTGCCAATTGCTGCATAAAAGCAAAAAAATCGTAGATACCAACTTAAGATAAATCCATTGAATGGACAATACCCAAAAATCCAAATTAATAAATAAGAATACACTTTCACTAACAAATTTATATTTCATAATAATAATATCTAACAAATACTTTCAATCATACTCATTATTCTTCCCAAAATCATTCCGAAATAAATTTCAAGGCGAACGAGATTTTAGTTCTCGAAATAATTTTTATTTATAAAGCACTTTTTTTATATATATCTTTATATAAATCACCTTTATATAATAATCAGTTCAAAAATATTTATTTCCAAATATCATAAAAGCACCGTATAAATTCACTTCAAAATATTTACTTCCAATTATTTCTATTTCTTTTTAAAGAAACCATTTCATTTAAAAGATAAGCATATTTAAAATTATAATATACATCTTTTATTATGCCTAATACTTAGTTAACTATTTTCATTGATCATCTTATGGTCAAACTATGAAATTCTAATCATAAGGTGTTCGTATCTACCCAACCCATGTATATGCAAATTAATTGCTCATAAATTGGTCGAGTACAATTTAAACAACAAAATGAACCATAATAGCAACACATCATTATCCACAACTAACAATTAACAAAATAAATAATAACAATCCTCAAAATTAACTAGCATATAAATAAATGTTATAATTTATTTAATAGCAGAACGGTGACTTATTCTGCTTGAAGATCTCACCAATGGAGTATAACAATTTAACTATGTAAATCATAATTAAACTATATCATTATTAATTTATCACTACATTAAACATCATCAATTGTGTTAATACATTACACTAACGTGTTCTACTCGTTGTACGAATCTGGTGTTAAAGACCATGGGTAAAAGGGGCTCCGTGTGGAGAAACTAAACAACTTTAAAGTTAATCTATTTAACAAACAAAATCAAATTAATCAAATTAATAACTAAATTAGTTAAGTAATTTAAATCTCACCCCACGGCCCAAAGCCCCATCGAAAATACCCAAACCCAAACATAACAACATATACCTCCTTTTCCCAGACTCATGCATAATTAAACACAATAATGAGGACTTATATGCAAATTCCTTTGAAAAAAATAGTAACTCATCCTCTCCTTCCTCATTTCTATTCTCATGCACCTACTTGCACCTCTACGTACACCTCCAAACACACTACCTTTAACCCATGAACGCACACAACTACCCTCCTTCATGAATGCAAACCCAAACACCCACGCACTTGCACTCACCCACAGCCATACATATGAAGCCACACACAAATTTGAACACATATATAAGCAGATATGCTTATTTTATTTTCATGCATGCATGTAAACTTTTTTACAGAGGAAAAAGATGTAAAATGAAATGTGCTAGTTTTGTTGCATGCCTGTGTTTATATGGCAGTGCAGAAATGAAACTAAAAAATGTGTAAAATGAATTGTGTATCTCCGTGCCCCCTTTCCCTCTTGCGAAAATGTACATATATATAGTAGGCAAAGCAAAAGAAAGCCCTACTAATCAAGGTTTAAAAGAATGCAAGAATAAAGGGAATACAAGATGCGGTATGGTGAATTGAAGGGAGAAATGTGTATGTGTACATGCATGAATATATGTGTGCCCATGCGTGTGTACCTCTCCACCTCTCCTTTGCATGCGCTAATGCATGTATACGAACAAAATATTTAAGTTAATAAGTAAAATAATCAAACTAAATTACTTAAGGGAAAAGCAATCTAAATCAAGTGCTAAAGGAAAAGGTATGAGAAAAAGGTATGTGCGTGCATGAATACATATAGAAAAGTTAGTTTCAAATTTTTGTAAGATACCTCGCTACACAATATCATGTTCGTGTATGAGTCGCGAATGATAAAAATAAAAATAGGATCGTGCATAACAATGTGAGATGATCATTAAACCGTAACGACCCAGAATTTCACTATTTTGGTTTGCGAATATTTAATTAATTTTAAATATTCGAATAAATGGTTTTATAATGAAAAATATTTTTTTTAATAATAAATAATGATGGTGAAATAGTTTTCAAAATTTGTTTACAAAACTATTTAGTTTGATGAAAAACAGAAAATGTGACCGGAAAATGTTTTCTGAATTTCCGGCGTTTCATCATATAAAAGTTATTTGAAATGTTGTGCACACATTTATATGTGTGTGTGTGTGTGTATGTGTGTGTATATTCAAATATATGTAATGTTATAAATATAGATTAGTTATTTAATTAGGTTTAAGTGTAATTAATTAATTTGAGAAAATGATGATGTGACACTTTGTCAACTATAATAAAGAATTAAAAGAAAATGTCACATGAGGGGGACATGAATTGACGTATTGGAAACTTGAGTACAATTTGTAAGAAATGGATGCTGAAGAATTGGAAAATGGAAGGGGATACATGATAATTTAGAATTTAAGGGAGGGAACAAGGCTTGGTGAGGTGGAGCAAGGGAGTGGAGGCCAAAGTACAAGGTTATTTTGGTAATTCACCTTGTTAAAATTTTATAAAAACCAATTTTCATAATTTTTATTTCATTTCACGTTCTCATCTTCATTTTTCAAAACTTTCTAATATTTTGAACAAATTTTAATGCCTTCCAAAATAAATTTTTATTTTTTAAGATTTTAAAAATTAACTTTTAAATGTTTTAAAAACTTGTTTAAAGGTTCCTTCTTTTCCATTTAAATTTTTTCCATTTTATCCCAAATGGTTTCAGCCATAACTTCTTATTATAACTTTGAAACTAGATTTTCCTTTTTCAAACCATATATATTTCCAGTGGCTACAACTTTGTCATTTACCACATTTCTTATTTCAAGTTTAGATTCTCCAAAAAATCATTTTTTTTTCAAGAGTGTTTTTTGAACCTAGATTTTGATGTCCGAAAATACCCCTCACTATTTTGGCCATAACTTCCTCAAAATCTAAATTTTTTGAGTAACTATTTTTTTAAATTATATGAGAAAGAATAATCTAAAACTTTTCTTTTAACCACATTTCCAAAATACAAGCACAAAAGGGTCCAAAAGTCGAGTGCAAAATGGCCTATTTTCGAGAGGAATTTATGGTTTTTCAAGCTTTACGAGTGCTAAAGTATTTCAAATTTTCAAAACCTTTGGTGAGTAAAATTCTTAATTTGGAAATAATTTGCTTATATATATGTGTGTATTGGTAATGTGGTTATATATATATATATATATATATATATATGTATGTATAATTGTTTGACTTGAATTGTGGTATAGTTTAGATATGTTGGTTATAAAAAGATTATGATTGTTGGTTATGTTTGGTAATCATATGATTTGGTATAGCTCGACTTGGAAGTGTCATATGTGTTAATCTTGTCTTGAAGCTAAAATAAGTTAGCATGTAAACTAGTTAGTAAAGTGAAATTACGGGTATCTATAGTCACCAAGGATGCAGTTCGCTTAAAAATTTGATTTTTGCAAAGTTTGGTTTTTATACTTCAAATTATTTTGTGAATATTTTATAAACTAAATAATAATGTTTTAAAAGTTAATTAAGGATTTAATAATTAATTGTAAATTAATTATATTTTAGTAATTGATAATTAATTAAATGTTAACAAGGTTTATTAACTTTAATTAAATAAAGATTAGTTCTTCATTAATTATATTTTAAAGTTAATATTCATTATAATTAATTATTAACTAATTTAATTAAGTATGGGTTAAGTTAATGGGTTTGGGGCACTTTTCATACCTTGGTAGTTTTGGGGTCCAAATTCTTTTAAAGGGGAAGAATGTAACGACCTAGGTTTTTAGTTATTTGAATTTGAAATATATAATTGATTTTAAATATGAGAAAGTTAATTTAATAAGTTAATTAATGTGAATTTCAAATATAGCAATTTATTTTATAATTAAATTATTAAATTTATTATTTGAAATTGTTTAAATAATTGAATCTTGAATTTAATATAAAAAAAGATTTCGAAAGTTGATTTAAATTCTATTTGGATAAAAAGGAGTATAGTAAACTTTTAATTTGGTTTAAAAGTTATTAAACTGATTTTGATAATAGCTCATTTTAATTAACGTGGGAAATAGCTTTGTGGGGCACTGTCTCGGATTTCGACGAACCAAATTTCATTCAATCCGTAATATTGAATTATTATATCTTGTCGAATCTCGTGGTGATTAGACTTATCATTTGGTCGTGCGAGTTCGAAACTATTTAATTTAAATTAATATAACTCGATTTGAAAAAATTATCCTATGTATATGATGGAACTGGCTTTCCATATATATTCCATTGTGTTCAAAATAGGGGTATAACATATAAAACGCCAAGCGTCACACTTTGTTTGGAGTCCGTATAAATTGCGAGTGTATAGTGCTGCAAAAAATTTCTATAAAAGGTCATCCATTTCTTTCAGTTGCTAAAACCCTGATATCTAATAACAATAGTCGCTGTCAATGCCTCGAGTCGATGGCACCACTACAGGCCATACTGGAGTTCAAGGTCAACTAACAAAACATCAGGGAGATCAAGACGAGCTTGTCCAATGGTGGGATTTAGCTACGGCGGAATGTGGTGGCCAAGGGGAGGCTCTGTTCGCAAATCAGGTTTTGGGTTCGCATGCGCATGCGCCCGAGGCACGTGGTGAGGTGGAGCAGGCGGCAGGCGGCGCGATGGTAGAGGCGGAGTCCTACTTTGTGCATGATCGATCTTCGATCAAAGAAAAAATATGCGCATGGTCTGGGAAGTGTGAACGAGAGGGAAGAAGAAGGTTTAACGTTTAAAAATTTATTTAATTATAAATTTAATTATCTCATATGTTAATTAATCCAAACTGGCTCATACGAGACCAATTTTGAGCGCGACAAGTTGTGTTGCGTTCGTATCAGCGATTACTACACTATGGAGTTGAATTAGAAGGGTCCATTACTAGTAGAAATTTTGGGTTAAATTGAATGACCATCCAATTTTAATTCAAACCGAAGTGCTTTTGTGATTTGTGGAATTTCTGTGAGTAAACTCACCTCTCTGGCCCGCTTATAATTTTATTTAAGTGAAAATAATTTAATTTATGTTGTTTGCTACTCTTTTGGATGATTTACTATATTTATTAGTTGGTTGGATATATTCCCGCCTATTAGAGCTAATGAGACCCTATTATGTCTTTCTGTAAGAGCGGATGACCCTTTGTATACGATCCCACCTTTAAGCGGTTGATTTTTATATTATTTGATTATATGTTTTACGATGCCGGGGGACAGGCCGAAGGAATCCAATAGGATTCCTCACACTGTTGATTTTATTTTTCATATAAATTGTTGTATGATCTTTTGGATGTTATAATTGATGACATGGATAATTTTCTTTAATCAGTGTCATTGTAACATTGAGGCATGTTTTTAGTATTTTGAAATATTATAAAATAAAGATTTAGTTTTAAAGAGGGATTTTAGCGATTTCAAAAATATATACGTTTTTATAAAATTCTTGAATTACTAAGATAAGGGATTTATTTAAGGCAAATAAAAAGTATAATTTCTATAGATTTTAAAGTAATGGTTTGTAAAATATTTTAAATAGATACTTTTGAAGTGTGGATAAAGATTTTTAAAAATCTTAAAATAAGTCCTCTTTTATAATAAGGGGCATGGTTTTTTTTAAAAAGTAGTAATATTTTGAGATAAATACTTATTAACCATTTTATATAAAGTGATATAGTTAGGTATATATATATATATATATATATATATATATATATATATTATAATGTACTTATAAAGGTGTAATTTATAAATATGATTATTTGCAAAAGTGATATTGTACAAAGAAAGTGAAGATTTGTAAAATCATATTTTCGTTAGTAAAAGTATGGATTTATTAATGATGTTTATAAATAAATAAAACTATTATCATTTGAAAGATTTTAAAAAAATAAATCGAATGGTGGATTTATTATATGATGTGAAATGATATTTTAGAAAATAATTGATTTGGTTTTGGAAATTAAAAGTGAGGGTAAATTGAAATTAGAAAACGATTTGTAAATTGAAAGAAACTTATAAAAGAAATACCTATGGGAGCAAGGTTAAAAACAATTGAAATAATGTTTTGAATGAAATTTTATGAATAAGTGAGATTTTATAAAGGAATGGAGTTATAAATGGGGTTTCATAAATAAAGGGGTTTTATGAAAGGAAGTTTCATGAAATAGAAGAGATTTATAAATATAGCTTTATAAATATGGAAATGATTATGTAGAAGATTAAGTATGGATTTTTGTCAAAGATGTATATTTATGTTTTATAAAGTTGTTTATTTACACTAATATTGTTTTTAAAGTTAGTTATCCATATGAAACAACCCACACCCCTTAAAATATCCAAAAGAACACGTTAAAAGGCGTGGTGCATTGTAGATATAAATTAAAACTAACAGAGACTAAGATTCACAAGACTGAAATAGGTAAAAACAGCAGAAACTAAAATAACTTTTTAAAACAAGACTTCATAAATGCTTCATAAATCAAATAAGTCAAATACCAAATACAACATACAAGCCTCAAAACCCAATATATCTCATGAAATAAAACTCATAGTCTCAACAAAAATCAGAGTACAGATATCCCTCTTAAGTGCTAGTACAAAGAAAGAACAAAAAGATGAAAAAGTAGGGAAATACATAATAGACTCTTCTCCAAGAAACCTTCGAGCACTGCAATCTACTACCCTCTCTCTTGATTTCCTATGGGGAAAAAGTGGAAAAATAGAGGAGTGAAAAGTCTGGTGAGTGATAATAATTACTAGAATCTTTAAGCAAAGTAAAAGTAATAGACTTTTCAATAGTTCTAGTATATACAAAATGAAACAAAAGAAATAGGATAGAGATAAATGGGAAAATACGATTAGACTATTACAATTGATAAGATAGGTCAACTTTGATTGTTTGCACTTGTCCTTGATAGCTGCTTTGATCAGGTTGAATTTCTAATGCTATTTTAATTAGGCTGAAGTCCTAATTCTACCATTTGATCGGCCTGCTACTCCATTAAATCTACTATGGACCGGAGGTTTTCCTACACAATAGACTTTGGTGTCTCTGAAAGACACACTACTAAGCACTTAGAACTCATAAAGATTTATGAGCCATCACTGGAAGCCGCACGCGTGGCCACCACTAAGCTCGTGTTCCGATTGTTCCCTCTTTTGACCTTTTATTTATCCTAGACAACATAATCGTGCCCCTTGCTCACTTTAGGATTACATGAAGCATCTCGTCTCACTTCAAGGTTATGTGTAACACCGTGTCCATAGAAATAAATAGGAAAAATGATGTTGGTACTAGTCCGTAACAAACAAAAATCTAGTTGCACCCCTTGTTCAAATCCCCTTGATTTGAACTACCATAGATTGACCATTTACTACCACTTTAAGCGTAAGCGTGCCCCTTTCTTCTCTCCAAGATTATATGAAGCACCTCGTCTCATTTCAAGATTATGTGGAACGTCATAACCATATAAATATTAGGGGATTGCTATTTGGTATAAGTCATATTCTTACCTTTTCTTATTAACTTAGATAAATTATTTAAATAAGCCTTTATTTTTATCAATTGCTATTATCGCTTATTAATTAATTCTAAGTCTTAAAATAAGCGCCATAGTTTATCATTCTATAACTTACGTTATAATCATGCTTATTACTTAACCCATGGTCTAAGTGTGAAAATAAGCTTCTTTCTTCTTTTATTCTTTACTTATAATTCTAAGTTATAACTAGGCGAATATTTTTAATTCAGTCCAATTAATATCATAATTAGGCGTAATTTTAGTCCAATTCCAATTATATTATAGTCCTGGTGATTTACATCTCATATTCTATTATTTTAGATTTCTTATAACTTAATCCAATTTCGCATCAATTCTATTCTAATCCTCATCCCAAAAAAAAGAGGGAGAAATAAAAGAAAACTGAAAATAGAAGGAAATCCAAGGCGTAGGAAGAAGATGTAAATAACGCATAAATAACAGTAAATATACTAAAGTACTGTAAACAAACTGTAGTTAAATGGAAAAGGTATAATTAACAGAAATAAAATAAAATTAACTGAAAGAATAGCTAGAAGAAATTAGACTGAAAATAATTCAAAAAATTACTAAAAAGGTTACTCCAAAAATCATAGTAAAACTACAACTATTGGAACCCTATTATTTTAAATTACTTAAAGAAATTTAAAACAATCACAGTCACTCATCTATGGTCTTTATCTCTTCCTTTAGCCTTCCCGGATCCACTTGGGGTTGTTAAATATTTTTATTAAAAAGATTCTCTCCTTGGAAAATTATTCCTTTTAGGGTCCTTCCTGAAGTGGTGAACCCAAACGGAGAAAATCTAAAATGAGAAAATGAGCTAGGCATAGTGGTATTAGTGGATCTCAGACCATTGGATTTGGAGATTGAATAAGATGCAACCATGTCATAGGTTGAATAGGAGCCATCGAATGGAAACACGAAAGGACCAGATGGAACAAAAGAATGCAAAATGATGTGTTCGTTAACTACTGGAATGAAGGAATGAATCATGCGTTCATTCACTTGAGGCGGGCCGACCGTAGGGTCGACCGCCCATTATGCCAGGTCGACCGGCCGGTCGACCTAGGCAGTGGGATGGTCTCCCCTTATATTTTTTTCTTTTATTTTTCGATTCTTGTTTATTTTATATCTTGATCATAATAGCTTGGATTCTGACGTTCTACATATGCAAATTGACCCGTGAATTACCACAGACACATTGGTGCAACTTCCGTTACTCAATTCTGTTAATTTCACAAAGTTATTTTATTATTTAGTTAATTAATGAATTAATTATTATGGGTTAAATTTTAGGGCATTACTTCTCCCCTTCTTAAGGGATTTTGTCCCCGAAATCTCTAAGGATCGAATGTACTAAATATTTTTATCCAATTCTACAACCAACTACTCAATCATCAACCATTCATCCATTGTCCTTATGTTTTTCTCATGCACTTTGTGCTACTTATGCAATTAGTGTAGTGTAAATGTTTCTAACTAATGAAAAATATTAGGCGGTCTATTGATCCAGTTGACCTCTTTTTATGCAATCATGTCTGTGCTATGTATTCTAATGAATGATGAATTTCCTAATGATAACCGACAATTCTATATGCGTGCTACAAACATCATCCAAATGCAACAACCACGTTAAAATCATCCATTTATAACAACCATGGAAAATAAATAAAATGCAAATGCACGCACATCCATATGCATATGCTCTAGTGTCCTAGTTAGGCCGATCCCTAAGAGATAACAGTGCCTAATATAAGTATATGCGTCCATAGTATCCACAAGCAAACACCTGCAGTCACTTGCATCCATTATTCATCACACATTCTAGTAACATGTTTACACCAAATCTTACCATCCATAGGTTAAATCTAAAGTTCTACCCTCCAAAGGATAATAAAGGAATGAACCTATTCAAAACTAAAGATGGAAATAGGAAATTCGAAAACTTATTATCAAAGAAATATGGATATAAGATATGAATTTTCTCCTAGTCAATTTAATCCTCTTCAAAGTCTTTTTAACCTCTCTAAACCCTATCCAATACGAAAGCAACTTGCATGGTCTTCCATAAAGAGCTTCGGAAGGTGCCATTCCAATGCTCGCTTGAGAACTACTATCTTATGCGAATTTCACTAAAGGAAGATGCTTTACCCGGTTCTTTCAAAATCAGGAATATCCATTCTCAACCATGCGTGTAGTACAATTTTACTAACTCCATTTTACTGTTCTTCTTTAGTCTGCTCACATGAATCAATATTTCTAGGTTCTCACTAGGGCCCTATACACTCTTTGGAGACTCTATGATTATGTCCAAAGTAATTACTGCTGTCTCCTTTGCAACCTTACACCTTTTCTGTTACACTTAGGAAATGATTCCTATCTACTTCACATTTAGGAGTTTGGTTCGATGTTTATAATTCCATTTTAAAAATTAAGATTTCTAAATTTTTAGAACATCATATTCCAAAATCTTTGTCTTTAAAAAGTGTTATTTTTGAGTTTCTATTAAATTCAAAAATACTTGGTTACTTAATAGTATTTCCCAGCCTAGAGGGGAAAACTTTCAAATTCTAAGTCCAAAACTTATTCCTCGTTTTCTTTTAAAGACCTTTTTCAATTTTCTATAAAAATTTGAATTTTCAAATTCTACTTTTATTAAGTTTTTCATTTCCAAAAACATATTTACTTTTTCACCAAATAATTTTCTTTTTAAAATATCTTTAAACTGTCTTTATGTGGTTTCAAAACATCTTCTTTTTATATCTCACAGTCTCAAACCTTAATATATTTGAACTACTTTCTCAAATAAGAAATTATTAATGCTAAAATCTTCTATTAAAAGAAATTTCATGTTTATGTGAAATTACAAGGAACTTATTTTATATTTTTCGAAATAGGCTATACAAAATATGGCGCTTTTCATACCATGTATATCTCTTTCATGTGTTTCTTATAACTTGCATGAAACATTTTTATCGGTTTCATAGAAAATTATACCATTAATTTTTTCATTCCAGTAGATTAAAGTATGTGTAATTTATATGCTTCCATGATAAATATTTTCTAATATCTAACTTATACATTTTCCTTTTAGAAAAGCTCATCTTCAAAACCTTTTTTTAATATTCCCATAACTGTAAAAACATTTCCTTATACTTATTAAAAATAATAAGTGTACTTTACAAACCATTTTGTTTCCATATTCAGAAATTAGCCTTTTAAATACATTTTTATTTGGGTTAAAATGGATGTTGCATAAAACACCGTTACTACAACCCAAACAAAATACTAATGTATGAATTCAATTAAATAAATACCAACCAATCTCATATACCTATGTAAAATTATTTCTCTTGGGAGTCACTTACTATAACAGTAGTTTTATAGCCTATGCTTCACTTGTTTTTCATGAAAACATTTATTACAACAATAGAAGTTGTAATCTACGTTTTCGATACTTGATACATTCTAAGTTTTTATGTTTAAAATCTTTATTTACTTATAGCATGTAACGACCCATAAATTTTAACATTTTTTAATAATGCAATTAACTGAAATTTTGTAAAACTTTAAATAATTAAATTTGGAAATGGAAATTTGATATTTGGAATACGTCCATTTTAACATAGCAACTAGTAAATTCTTATTAGATAATATGGAAATTTATTTTATTATGTTATTTTTATTTTAATTTACATCAATTAATATTTGAGGACAATAAAATATTTCTTGAACCTGAATATTTTTAGATAATAAACTTATAAATCATCTTTTGAGTGAGACGTCATCTTCCGTTTCATCAAATTTATACTGTTATTTCTCCGTTTATCTTAATTCCGGCGTTTTAGCAGCATTTTTCGGTATCGAGTATCAGCTTTTGATAGAAAGGTCATACTACTGATATCTGTGCACTATTCTATTCATCTCAACGTGTTGATTTTCGCAGTATGTTTATTTTGGTACTTCGGTGTCTGATACATGTCGAAATTCGCGAAATGATTTCCGCATCGGTTTCATATTTAAGCCTTTTAGGTTTTAATGTCTTTTCATATATTCACCGTACAATACCAACGACCATTTGCATCTATATTCCTAAATTCTCATGCTTGACCTTTTGTTTTCCACTGGTTCCAATATTTTAAACCGGTTCATTTGTTGCTCTACCTTTCCTATTCTTTCTACTCCCAATTTTTAATAATATAATATAAAGCTATATTTATCTGAACCAGTTCATTTTCACTTCCACTTTTTTCCTGTTCATCCTCAACCTTTTTCCTCTCATTCTTTTTTTAGATAACCACCGAACAATTGCCGAAGAAAACTCCTCACCCAAAACCACGGCTTCCCCCTTGCTCCACCACTTGTCAGCCGTGAGCCAACCCGCAACCTCTCACTTCACCACGCCACCTTGCTACGCGACCCCACTGCCCAGATCATCCGAGTGTGTCGAGATAACAGCCATCACCAACGATTCAAGCCGAGACTTCCATCTTCGCTCCAACCTATTGCAACCACCTTAGGACTCTCTCTGACGTGTACTTTGCCTCACCACAAAACCAAGTGCATAGCCAAACTCGCACCGCCTCTCCACCACGCAATGTCGGCCCTTCCCCTTCCCATCCGATCCCATCATCCAGGCACCCGAGCACCCTCACCACCCTCTCCCGTGTTGTCCCACCCTACCGCATGTCACATTTGTGCAGCTCACAATCAGTCCCCTCCATCATCTCTGTCGGTAAAGCATTGTTCGAGCAGTTATACATATTTATATTATGTAGAAGTTGTTATATTATAGCTTGCTTGTTTTATATTTTTTTCTACTTACTGTTTCAACAACTTTGAATGAATACATAATATATAAGTGGTTCAAGATCTTCATTATATATATATATATGTTTTAATGTTTTAAATTTAATATTGATTTTATAATAAACATTGAGTTTAAAATATAATATGTATGTAAGGTAATATATTGGTTCTGTTAGGAACTGAGTTGATGATGTTTTGATGACAACAACCTTATATAGTTATTATACTTTACTTTATAAAGTGTAACGACCCCAGATTTTTATGAATTTAAATTGATAATTTAAAAGAATTTTTGAATTAAAATTTGCAAAATTTATTCTAAATAGTAGCGAGTTTCCTTAATTCAAATAAACATATATATTTAATCATATGAATTTAAATATTTTGCATATGTGATTTGGATTTGAATTTCAAAGTAATGAATATATGATAATATGAATATATATGTATATATGAATATACATTGAGTTTGAGTTATTGTTTTAACTAAACGATTTAAAGATAAAATTATTTTTAACTTGATTAAATAATGGTGAAATTTATTTATAAATTGATTTGAAAATTCAAAACGAAGTCTTTAAAATAAAATAAACAAATTTGCTAAATTAAAACAACACATTATCTAGAATAAACAAAATAATAAAATATAAGTAGGCAATAAAAAAAAGTACATAAAGTAACAAACAAAAGAAGAAATAAGTAAACAAAATAATTGAACAAAAGCAAATAAAATAAAAGAAATAAACAAAATAAAATAGAAGAAGCCACATCAAACTACCACAACATCCTACAGCTGAAATAAAAGGGAATCAGTGACAATATCTCCAGGCATGCTTATAAAATAAAAAGTACAAACAAAAACACCTCAGCTCAAAATCCAGCATCACTGCAGCCATGCCTGTTATACACCTCAACATAGAATAAGACCACTTCAGCATACTTTAGAATTGTACCAGCAAAGATATTCAAGCCTGCATATTTCTTTTTATACATATCTCCTCTCCATTTCAACCATTTAAAACTAAGCATCATTTTGAAAAAGAAAAAAAAAGAAAACCAAAGCAATATCATCATCAATCAAACAGCATCAAAGAAGCCTGTGAATCAAAAAGAATTTCAGTTTGAATTTGTAAAGGCTCTGTCATTTTATTTCTGGAATCATGATTTTCAAGGTGAGTAACAGTTAGTTTTTCTTCTTCTTGAAAATATGTTAACATTACTCTGTGAATATCTTGTTGAATCAGTGCTTCTTCCCTGCTTAGTTACAGAGTACCAAATAACAAGAACATTCTATTTCTTGTTTTCTAAACAATATTAGAACTAGGTTTCAAAATGAAATATTTATATTTATGTATGAGTTACAATTTAAAAATAGTTTCGTGATGTATAAATGCATATGGAAGGAAAAATCAGATTTTTTTCCAGTCAAACTTGAAACTCTGGGAAATTCGAATGTTATAAAATCTTGGTTCGATTATATACTTGGAATCTACACTCAAGGATAGGATTTTTAAAACCAATACGAAGATTTTTAGTTAACTATCCTAGTTACAGTTAATAGTTGAACAAAGTATGCATTTTTATCATTTTCTGGAAATCGAATGGTTCGTGTCGGTCAGGGTTGTTGGGGGTGGTAGACGAGCCTATGGGGTTGCTTGGAAAAATGGTCGGAGTTGGTGGAAGCGACTGTGGAGTCGGCGGCGAGGAGTTTTGTTTTTAAACCCTAGTTTTGGAGTGTTGAAAACTTTCGATTCGTTCTCCCTATTGGATGCATCGAGTTCGATGCCGTTTGGAGGAATGGGGGATGGGTCGAAGGTGAAGCTTCTGCCGGAGTTTGGTGGCGTACGGTGGTCGGAGTGTCGAGCAAACGGCGTTGACAGGTTTTGGGGCGTGGACCTGATCGTGTTCCAGGTTTCAAATATGAGGCTCGAATTCACTCGATTGTGATTTGGTCAAGTTTGGGTATAATAGGTTGATCGAATTGATATGGGGAGTCGATGATGACGTTTAGGTGGATGCGGCGTTGGCCGGAGGCGGCGAACGAAGGCGTACACGTGCACGGTGCAATTTTTCCTGGTGATGTTGTTTGGGTAGAAGCAGTGTTCCAGAGGGTTTTTACCCGAAGTGGTACTCGAGTAATCGAGTAAGTGACTCGAGGCAAGTCGAGTCTGGGCTCGGGTCAAGTTCATGTTCCAGGCTTCAAACCTGAAACTGTTTTGGTTTGAAAATTTTTAAAACCCAAATTTAATTTTAAACCAAGATTTTTAAAGCTAAGTTCAAATTGAAATGTAAATATAAATTCAAGTTGAATGTAGAGTTTAGTTTGAACCTAAATAAGTTTTATATTTAAATTGTTTTAATAACTTAAAAGAAATTCAAAATATATTAAAGAAATTTGAAATGGAGTTAAAATTTTAAATGAAAAATTTAAGCAAGTTGAAACTAAAAGTTTAAATTTAAATTTAAATCTGAATTAAAGAAAATTTGAATCCTAGTCTGAAATCAAAGAAGTTTTAATATTTAAATTGTTTAAATTTGTTTTGTAATGATAATTAAAACATTAGTTAGAAAATGTTTTAAAAATTGAATTAGGAAAGATAAAAATGATATGCACTCATTTAATTAGTTCAAGGGAATAATTGATTAATTTATTTTATCAAGAAATTAAGATTTGAGTTAAATTAATTAAGATAAATTAATTTGTAAATAAGATTCATTAATTTAATAAAGAGTTGTCTTTTAAACAAATGATAAAGGTTATTTAATCAAATAATTAAGATCTCTTAAGTTACAGTTTAGAACTTAGTTAATTAAATAAGCAGTGGTTAAATATATGATTTTAAAGGTTAATTAAATGTTAATTAACAATAATTAAATTGAGTTTAATTACTTAAGAATAGAAATTAAATAATTATGAATAGTTAATGAGAATCATTTACTTGAAATTTATTTGATAATAAATGTGAAAAGAATTATTCATAGAAATTTAATCTGATTTAAATTTATCAGATGATTAAATTGATCCTACTTAGGGATGTTTGGATTTTATTGGATGTTGAATTGTTGATATCCCTGATATATGATGCTTTATGATTATCCTGATTTGTGTTGTGATCTGTGATATAGTTTATTATTTGTGATATATATATCTGCGAATATGTGTATGAAAGATAAGCGTTATGGTTATATCGCTTATCGAATATATTGTTGTATTTAAATCTGTGATGATTGAAATGATGGTGCACTATTGTGTTAAACCCCTGGACCACACCATACACACACAAATATGGATTTCACGAGGAAATCGATTAAGTCGCAGATTTTTGAAATAGTTAAATTTGAATCTTTAAATTCAAATGTTTTGGAAATGGAATCGGAATAAATGTGAAAAGCTTTTGGAATGGAATTTCAAAATAAAATTTATTATTTTTAAATTACTTGATTAAGTTTTGGAATTTAAATAATTTGATTTAAATTTAAATTCAATACTTGAAATTGAATTCTATGATTTGAAATTAGGATTAAAGATGTTATATTGGTTATATAGGGATTAAACCACTTTTAAGTATTGTTTTTGGGAATTTGAATTTAACCCAAGGATTTAAACTCGTATAAATGAACCAAATTTCCAAAAAAAAAACTGTTGTTTTCAAATGATAAACACTTTTAGATAAGAACTGAGATTCCAGTTAATTAGGGGAATTTCAAGATTGAATAGAGAAATGATTTTCCTAAGTTATGAATGAATTCTTTTTGAAAGCTATGAATTAAATCTGTTTATTTTTAACAGATTTAAATTGATGATTTGTTTAAATCAAATTGAAATGAAATTGTTTTGAAGGCTATAAGTTAAATCTTTGATTTAAAGATTTAACGAGTTAACCAAATTGAAATGAAAATTGATTTGGAAAATCTGTGAATGAATCTTTTGTTTAAAAGATTAAAATGTGAAAACTGTTTAAACCGTTAATGGTTGTGAAAATGAATCTTTTTGTTTAAAGATTGAAATGGTAATTGGATTAAACCATTTGAAATAAAGTTTTGAATTATTAAGTTGTGACTTAATTGAAATCCCATTATCCATTTGTTTTTGAAATATCATGCTCACTATTCGGTTTAGCCGGGAAAGGACCTTTGTGTCGTATAACCCATTCCGAATATGTGATTCGACGTTATGGATAGCATTTGAAGATCGGTGATGAAGACCGGGTATTTGCAAAAGCGATAGGATGACCTATCGATTGTTTCTGCACCGAGTCGCGCCGGTATAGAAACTCCCTAAGTGATGGGAAATCCGATCGGGATTGTGAATATCCGGATTTGCAAGGACTTCTTTGTAAGTGCCTTCGGTTCTGTTCGATCCCAGAACAGACTTGTATGGATAGTATGTCTGACATTACAAATTGAGATATAAAGCCGATTTCTTTCAAATATATTTCTGTTGGTGGCGGAGAATTTATTCTCTTAGCTTAACACCCTTCTCTGAGACGTACGAACTCAGAGGTTATATAGTTGAAGTTATCGGCGATATATTCCCAATTTGGTAATGTGACATACTGAGTGTGGCTGTGAAATGATCATTGTGTTGATTATTTGTGATAGGATCGTTTATTTGATCGTCTATCTTTGTGATCATTTCTATGATCATTTGTTGACCCAAAGCATGGCTTTTGTATAAAGTATGTTTTTGTGGACGTGACTTCGTCGAGCCTCACACCCCGTGAATGGTCAAAACAGGAAAGAAGCAGCAAGGTTATGAGGGGTAGCACCCTTTAGGATATGTGCATTTCCTTCTGGAAAAGGGTGGTATCATGGTATGGAGCCCAGATACTTACTCATGTTGAAAACACTTTGTTATGATTGTGTGAATTGATTAGAGAGCTCTCGGATAAAGGTCCCAAAGGACCGGGGGATGGCATATTCGGTCAGTTGTTACTCAGTTAGGGGTAACCCGGCCTTGTGTTGGTAGAGATCCGGTTTGGTTCTCGGGGATGTCCATCCAGAGGCATTCTCATGTGGCAATGGGAAGTTCCTTGGCCTGATCATTCGTTGGAAATCTAAAGAAACAATACGAGACTTGTACGGTTTTAGTTGTAGGACCTATCATTCACTTATGGTGTCGCAACACTGTTTGGATGGTAGCTATAGTAGGCATACGATAATGGTCGTATGTTGGCTAAGATTTATATTCTACTTTCGAAATGAATTTTTCCTACACTATGCACTAGTAATAATATCAAACGTTTCTTTTAATGCGTATCAAGCATCTTTGACTATCATAAGGAGAAATCTCCTCCGATTCTGCGTTTGCATTGTGTGTGTGTGCGGGAGGCCTTATGGTAGTCTCATTTTTAAAAAGCATTGCGAATTGACTTTGAAAATCTTTTATTGAATGTTTTTAAAGATAAACTGTTTTTGTTGCTTACACCAGTCCCACGACTGATCCGGAGTTTATTGTTTTCTTTCCTAAACTCTGAGTGCTCATTATATTTCTACACGAGCAGTCTAGAGTTGGGTTTTTCAGATAGTCAGATGTAGTAGATTATCTGGAGTTAGTTCAGTTTTTGGTTCGCACCAGTCTTGCTAATCTTTGTGCATCGTTATTGGGAGTTCGAGCTTCTGCTGATTGATTCTTGGAAATGGAGTTACAGTTCCGATTTGGAGTTCTTCGTTGAAGACCATTTTAGAGTTATATTGTTCCGTATGCTAGATGTTATCTATTTTCTTTTTCGCTGCTGTTTTATTGTATCATATCTCTGATGTATATTGATATCTATTGGATCATCTGTTGTATCAGATATTGTATCAAAGCTGTATATCAATGTATTATTCTTTTATTCCGCTGTGTTGTTTACTTAATGATTGTTATAAGCTCCGGCGAATCGGATTTGAACGGTCGAATCTATGGCATTCGAGTACGATTTGAAGTACGGATGTCGATTTTTGAGCGGGCAAAATACGAGTCGTTACATGTGGTATCAGAGCTAAGGTAAAACTTTAGCTCAGGAGTGTAACACATTAAGTAACTCATTAGAGATAGGGTGAAGTATCCCTAGAATGAGTGTATCCCTAAGATATCCGTTTGAATGCCTCAGTAAATTCTCTTACTATCCGCTGATAGTAAGTATGAGTGCAAGAAGAGAACGAGATAGGGGACAGGGAAATACGACTATAATTGGTCGATACTCTGTAAAAACAGTGGAAAAAGAAGTTTTGGTATAATAAGATGCCTTAAGAATTGTTGTAGAAAATCTTTACTTCTTATTTCATCAATTTCTTATCATTTTTGGATTTAAACCGTAATAAATAAGAATATGATTTGAAATTTGAATAAATTGAAAATTTCAATTTGAGTTGAATTGGTTAATGAAATATAATGATAGATTTGAATTATAACGATAGAACGATTTTTGTTTAAAACCAAATTTTAAATTTCTGTTATAACTTCTTGGGTAGAATAAAATATGAAATATAAATTTTGATGTATTTCTCAACTTATAAAATTCTAAACTTAAGATCTTAATATTTGGATTTTGATTTTAATTGTAGAGAACAAACAGCGTTAGCCGAGGAGGAAAGGTCAGGAGAGTGGGTGATTATGCTTCATCTAGTAGGATACGAGATGATGAAGGTGAGTCATCAGTTCATAGGGAATTCCCAGTAGAGCCTGTAGTGCAGCCCCAACCACCAGTGGAAGAAGAAGAAGATGAAGAGGAATTCGAAGAAGAAAATGAAGACGAATTCAAAGAAGAAGATGAAGAGGAATTCGAAGAAGAAAATGAAGAAGAGTTTGAGGTAGAAGAACCTGAAATGGAAATAGGTTCCGAAGGTGATGAAGAAATTCATTGGGATTTGGATAATGCCACAGAAGGCGAGGAGCTGGATGGTGAAGGTTTTATTCAGATAGACTCTGATCCAGAGTATGATTACGAGACTGACAATGACGTGGAAGTTAGAGATCTGTCAGGGCCCGAGAGAGAGAGCTCTGATGGTGATGATTTGTAGTTGGTTAGATTAACTTCTTTTTGGATAAGGTGTATCTATGTACGCATTTTGGGCCTAGAATCGTAGTGAAGGTTATGTTTACTAGTATAGTTTAAATTGGCATTAGTCTATTCTGTGAATGTATAATTCATGAAATGAGCTGTACAATTTCGAGGACGAAATTCTTTTAAGGGGGAAGGATTGTAACGACCCCAGATTTTTATGAATTTAAATTGATAATTTAAAAGAATTTTTGAATTAAAATTTGCAAAATTTATTCTAAATAGTAGCGAGTTTCCTTAATTCAAATAAACATATATATTTAATCATATGAATTTAAATATTTTGCATATGTGATTTGTATTTGAATTTCAAAGTAATGAATATATGATAATATGAATATATATGTATATATGAATATACATTGAGTTTGAGTTATTGTTTTAACTAAACGATTTAAAGATAAAATTATTTTTAACTTGATTAAATAATGGTGAAATTTATTTATAAATTGATTTGAAAATTCAAAACGAAGTCTTTAAAATAAAATAAACAAATTTGCTAAATTAAAACAACACATTATCTAGTATAAACAAAATAATAAAATATAAGTAGGCAATAAAAAAAAAGTACATAAAGTAACAAACAAAAGAAGAAATAAGTAAACAAAATAATTGAACAAAAGCAAATAAAATAAAAGAAATAAACAAAATAAAATAGAAGAAGCCACATCAAACTACCACAACATCCTACAGCTGAAATAAAAGGGAATCAGTGACAATATCTCCAGGCATGCTTATAAAATAAAAAGTACAAACAAAAACACCTCAGCTCAAAATCCAGCATCACTGCAGCCATGCCTGTTATACACCTCAACATAGAATAAGACCACTTCAGCATACTTTAGAATTGTACCAGCAAAGATATTCAAGCCTGCATATTTCTTTTTATACATATCTCCTCTCCATTTCAACCATTTAAAACTAAGCATCATTTTGAAAAAGAAAAAAAAAGAAAACCAAAGCAATATCATCATCAATCAAACAGCATCAAAGAAGCCTGTGAATCAAAAAGAATTTCAGTTTGAATTTGTAAAGGCTCTGTCATTTTATTTCTGGAATCATGATTTTCAAGGTGAGTAACAGTTAGTTTTTCTTCTTCTTGAAAATATGTTAACATTACTCTGTGAATATCTTGTTGAATCAGTGCTTCTTCCCTGCTTAGTTACAGAGTACCAAATAACAAGAACATTCTATTTCTTGTTTTCTAAACAATATTAGAACTAGGTTTCAAAATGAAATATTTATATTTATGTATGAGTTACAATTTAAAAATAGTTTCGTGATGTATAAATGCATATGGAAGGAAAAATCAGATTTTTTTCCAGTCAAACTTGAAACTCTGGGAAATTCGAATGTTATAAAATCTTGGTTCGATTATATACTTGGAATCTACACTCAAGGATAGGATTTTTAAAACCAATACGAAGATTTTTAGTTAACTATCCTAGTTACATTTAATAGTTGAACAAAGTATGCATTTTTATCATTTTCTGGAAATCGAATGGTTCGTGTCGGTCAGGGTTGTTGGGGGTGGTAGATGAGCCTATGGGGTTGCTTGGAAAAATGGTCGGAGTTGGTGGAAGCGACTGTGGAGTCGGCGGCGAGGAGTTTTGTTTTTAAACCCTAGTTTTGGAGTGTTGAAAACTTTCGATTCGTTCTCCCTATTGGATGCATCGAGTTCGATGCCGTTTGGAGGAATGGGGGATGGGTCGAAGGTGAAGCTTCTGCCGGAGTTTGGTGGCGTACGGTGGTCGGAGTGTCGAGCAAACGGCGTTGACAGGTTTTGGGGCGTGGACCTGATCGTGTTCTAGGTTTCAAATATGGGGCTCGAATTCACTCGTTTGTGATTTTGTCAAGTTTGGGTATAATAGGTTGATCGAATTGATATGGGGAGTCGATGATGACGTTTAGGTGGATGCGGCGTTGGTTGGAGGTGGCGAACGAAGGCGTACACGTGCACGGTGCAATTTTTCCTGGTGATGTTGTTTGGGTAGAAGCAGTGTTCCAGGGGGTTTTTACCCGAAGTGGTACTCGAGTAATCGAGTAAGTGACTCGAGGCAAGTCGAGTCTGGGCTCGGGTCAAGTTCATGTTCCAGGCTTCAAACCTGAAACTGTTTTGGTTTGAAAATTTTTAAAACCCAAATTTAATTTTAAACCAAGATTTTTAAAGCTAAGTTCAAATTGAAATGTAAATATAAATTCAAGTTGAATGTAGAGTTTAGTTTGAACCTAAATAAGTTTTATATTTAAATTGTTTTAATAACTTAAAAGAAATTCAAAATATATTAAAGAAATTTGAAATGGAGTTAAAATTTTAAATGAAAAATTTAAGCAAGTTGAAACTAAAAGTTTAAATTTAAATTTAAATCTGAATTAAAGAAAATTTGAATCCTAGTCTGAAATCAAAGAAGTTTTAATATTTAAATTGTTTAAATTTGTTTTGTAATGATAATTAAAACATTAGTTAGAAAATGTTTTAAAAATTGAATTAGGAAAGATAAAAATGATATGCACTCATTTAATTAGTTCAAGGGAATAATTGATTAATTTATTTTATCAAGAAATTAAGATTTGAGTTAAATTAATTAAGATAAATTAATTTGTAAATAAGATTCATTAATTTAATAAAGAGTTGTCTTTTAAACAAATGATAAAGGTTATTTAATCAAATAATTAAGATCTCTTAAGTTACAGTTTAGAACTTAGTTAATTAAATAAGCAGTGGTTAAATATATGATTTTAAAGGTTAATTAAATGTTAATTAACAATAATTAAATTGAGTTTAATTACTTAAGAATAGAAATTAAATAATTATGAATAGTTAATGAGAATCATTTACTTGAAATTTATTTGATAATAAATGTGAAAAGAATTATTCATAGAAATTTAATCTGATTTAAATTTATCAGATGATTAAATTGATCCTACTTAGGGATGTTTGGATTTTATTGGATGTTGAATTGTTGATATCCCTGATATATGATGCTTTATGATTATCCTGATTTGTGTTGTGATCTGTGATATAGTTTATTATTTGTGATATATATATCTGCGAATATGTGTATGAAAGATAAGCGTTATGGTTATATCGCTTATCGAATATATTGTTGTATTTAAATCTGTGATGATTGAAATGATGGTGCACTATTGTGTTAAACCCCTGGACCACACCATACACACACAAATATGGATTTCACGAGGAAATCGATTAAGTCGCATATTTTTGAAATAGTTAAATTTGAATCTTTAAATTCAAATGTTTTGGAAATGGAATCGGAATAAATGTGAAAAGCTTTTGGAATGGAATTTCAAAATAAAATTTATTATTTTTAAATTACTTGATTAAGTTTTGGAATTTAAATAATTTGATTTAAATTTAAATTCAATACTTGAAATTGAATTCTATGATTTGAAATTAGGATTAAAGATGTTATATTGGTTATATAGGGATTAAACCACTTTTAAGTATTGTTTTTGGGAATTTGAATTTAACCCAAGGATTTAAACTCGTATAAATGAACCAGATTTCCAAAATAAAAATTGTTGTTTTCAAATGATAAACACTTTTAGATAAGAACTGAGATTCCAGTTAATTAGGGGAATTTCAAGATTGAATAGAGAAATGATTTTCCTAAGTTATGAATGAATTCTTTTTGAAAGCTATGAATTAAATCTGTTTATTTTTAACAGATTTAAATTGATGATTTGTTTAAATCAAATTGAAATGAAATTGTTTTGAAGGCTATAAGTTAAATCTTTGATTTAAAGATTTAACGAGTTAACCAAATTGAAATGAAAATTGATTTGGAAAATCTGTGAACGAATCTTTTGTTTAAAAGATTAAAATGTGAAAACTGTTTAAACCGTTAATGGTTGTGAAAATGAATCTTTTTGTTTAAAGATTGAAATGGTAATTGGATTAAACCATTTGAAATAAAGTTTTGAATTATTAAGTTGTGACTTAATTGAAATCCCATTATCCATTTGTTTTTGAAATATCATGCTCACTATTCGGTTTAGCCGGAAAAGGACCTTTGTGTCGTATAACCCATTCCGAATATGTGATTCGACGTTATGGATAGCATTTGAAGACCGGTGATGAAGACCGGGTATTTGCGAAAGCGATAGGATGACCTATCGATTGTTTCTGCACCGAGTCGCGCCGGTATAGAAACTCCCTAAGTGATGGGAAATCCGATCGGGATTGTGAATATCCGGATTTGCAAGGACTTCTTTGTAAGTGCCTTCGGTTCTGTTTGATCCCAGAACAGACTTGTATGGATAGTATGTCTGACATTACAAATTGAGATATAAAGCCGATTTCTTTCAAATATATTTCTGTTGGTGGCGGAGAATTTATTCTCTTAGCTTAACACCCTTCTCTGAGACGTACGAACTCAGAGGTTATATAGTTGAAGTTATCAGCGATATATTCCCAATTTGGTAATGTGACATACTGAGTGTGGCTGTGAAATGATCATTGTGTTGATTATTTGTGATAGGATCGTTTATTTGATCGTCTATCTTTGTGATCATTTCTATGATCATTTGTTGACCCAAAGCATGGCTTTTGTATAAAGTATGTTTTTGTGGACGTGACTTCGTCGAGCCTCACACCCCGTGAATGGTCAAAACAGGAAAGAAGCAGCAAGGTTATGAGGGGTAGCGCCCTTTAGGATATGTGCATTTCCTTCTGGAAAAGGGTGGTATCATGGTATGGAGCCCAGATACTTACTCATGTTGAAAACACTTTGTTATGATTGTGTGAATTGATTAGAGAGCTCTCGGATAAAGGTCCCAAAGGACCGGGGGATGGCATATTCGGTCAGTTGTTACTCAGTTAGGGGTAACCCGGCCTTGTGTTGGTAGAGATCCGGTTTGGTTCTCGGGGATGTCCATCCAGAGGCATTCTCATGTGGAAATGGGAAGTTCCTTGGCCTGATCATTCGTTGGAAATCCAAAGAAACAATACGAGACTTGTACGGTTTTAGTTGTAGGACCTATCATTCACTTATGGTGTCGCAACACTGTTTGGATGGTAGCTATAGTAGACATACGATAATGGTCGTATGTTGGCTAAGATTTATATTCTACTTTCGAAATGAATTTTTCCTACACTATGCACTAGTAATAATATCAAACGTTTCTTTTAATGCGTATCAAGCATCTTTGACTATCATAAGGAGAAATCTCCTCCGATTCTGCGTTTGCATTGTGTGTGTGTGCGGGAGGCCTTATGGTAGTCTCATTTTTAAAAAGCATTGCGAATTGACTTTGAAAATCTTTTATTGAATGTTTTTAAAGATAAACTGTTTTTGTTGCTCACACCAGTCCCACGACTGATCCGGAGTTTATTGTTTTCTTTCCTAAACTCTGGGTGCTCATTATATTTCTACACGAGCAGTCTAGAGTTGGGTTTTTCAGATAGTCAGATGTAGTAGATTATCTGGAGTTAGTTCAGTTTTTGGTTCGCACCAGTCTTGTTAATCTTTGTGCATCGTTATTGGGAGTTCGAGCTTCTGCTGATTGATTCTTGGAAATGGAGTTACAGTTCCGATTTGGAGTTCTTCGTTGAAGACCATTTTAGAGTTATATTGTTCCGTATGCTAGATGTTATTTATTTTCTTTTCCGCTGCTGTTTTATTGTATCATATCTCTGATGTATATTGATATCTATTGGATCATCTGTTGTATCAGATATTGTATCAAAGCTGTATATCAATGTATTATTCTTTTATCCCGCTGTGTTGTTTACTTAATGATTGTTATAAGCTCCGGCGAATCGGATTTGAACGGTCGAATCTATGGCATTCGAGTACGATTTGAAGTAGGATGTCGATTTTTGAGCGGGCAAAATACGAGTCGTTACATAAAGTATATACTAACACTTCCATATAGATATATATATATATATATGTGTGTGTGTGTGTATGTATGTATGTATATAGGAAGTATATGCAGGTATCATCGAAGACTGATCAGTATAAAGACTAAGCATCAAGATGAAGATTAGAGATTCAAGATTCAAGACTCTAGAGAATCAAGATCTCAAGATAAGTGTCTAGTATTTTGTTAAAACTTCATAATAGCACTCTCATCTTTCTTCCAATTTTCTTTTGGAATGGAACCCAATTTCTATCGAAACCAGTGGCTTACAAACCCACAACAAGTAGCTTACAAACCTACGACAAGTGGCTTACAAACCCACGAAAATCAAAATCATTTAAACTACTTTGTACAAGTTCTCGAGTCCTATGGAGGAGCTTTGTAGGAAGGTTCTTGCAATTTCAGTTTGAATAGATTTTTCAAAATGTTTTTGTATCTGTTTTCAAAATGTTTTAGCTTTCAAAATCATGTTTTCAAAAATATTTTCAAACTTTGTTTTAGCCTTGAAATATTCCTCTATTCTGATTTTAAAAACTTCTATTTTTAAAACATCAAAACTTATTCTGATTTTAAATATTACTTATATAATTGACGGTCTATATCAATTATATATATATATATATTTAAAATAATGTTTTATATTCATTCTCTATCTCAAAATATTTTTTAAACAACTTACTTTGCTTCAGAGAAGTTTCAATTTGTTTTAAATTCAATTGTCTTTACAAAACAACATCTTTATAATTTTGAACTAAGGGATGTCGACATAAGGGGATACCCCATGTCGACATGGTGACAGTTGGATTCAAAATTCAATTTTCAAAAGAAGTGTCCATTCGTTCGAAAACCTTTCGCCAATGGTTATGACTGTTGTGCATCTATATAAAGGCTTCCAAAACGATTTTTTTTAAACAACTAATTTCTTATTTTCTTCACTCTTTCTTCTCCACCATTCCATATCCATAAAACTTCATATTTTCAAGATCGTGCCATCATTCTGCCAAATTCTCAATAGGAAATCATTTAGATACTCTCTCTATTTGATTCTCCATCATTCTACTAAAGATCAAAGTGCTATTCAGAGTTATAGGATTAATTTGTATTCAAAAAGTCCATAGAGTCTATCCATTCAAAAGGCTTGTTATTAAGAAGTATTAGGGTGATCTTGTGTCCCGTAAATCAAGAGAGTTTACCCCAGACTCGGAGATAGGAGGGTTCCTCAAGGCCTTAGAAATTGAGTGTTGTAATTTGGATATTGGCTTATAAAAATCTATACAAGGATATTGCCTTGGTGCAGGACTGGATGTAGGAGGATTCCGAACCAGTATAAAATCCGGTGTGTTCTTTCCTTTTACATGCTTTACTTTACTATTTGCATTTGTTATATGTTCTGTGATCATTCCGTGTTAGAATTATGTTTAGATTTGTGTTGAAAGTTTTAATTTAGTCATATAGTTCATATATTCTTTAAAACACTATTCACCCCCCCTCTAGTGTTATTTCTGCCTTAGGATCCTTAATCTGCATCCCTGACAATTGGTATCAAAGCATTGGTTTTCATTGTTTTCATAATCTGAAATTTTGAAAAGTTTTAATGGCACAACACACTAATAATGTCACTCCTGTCACCACTATTTCTGTCAACACAAGCACTAACACTAGTTCATTTGTAGAAGGTCAGTCTACTTTCAGACCACAACTTTTTAATGGCAGTAATTATGCATATTGGGCAAGTAGGATGAAAATTTATTTACAATCCATAAGTTTAGATACTTGGAATATGACACAAATTGAATATGTTGAACCAACTACTAATTTTGCCCAGTGGACTACTGAGCAAAAGACGGTTGCACAAAACAATTCTAAGGCTATGAATATAATATTTTGTTCACTAGATAGGAATGAGTTTAATAGAGTCTCTGTTTGTAAGTCTGCATTTGAAATCTGGAAAACTTTGCAAGTAACTCATGAAGAACAAGCAAAGTTAAACAAACTAAAATTTCCATATTAACTAACCAGTTTCAATTGTTTAAAATGCATGAAAATGAGTCCATTTCCGACATGTATTGTCGATTTCAAGATATTGTACATTCATTGATTGCTTTAGGAAAGGGTTTCTCAGAAGAAGATCAAGTCAGGAAGATACTCAATTCACTCACTCCAGAATGGGATCAAAAGACACTTACTATTGAAGAGGCAAATGATGTTAGTCAAATGAAGATCGAAGAGTTAACCTTTAATCTAATGCCTTATGAAGTTCAACTACAAGGGAGAAAAGAATCTAAGGCAACAGAAAAGAAATCGATCGCATTCAAAGCAACAACTAGAGATTAAGAACAAGATAGTGATGAAGAAATTACTTTCATGACCAGAAATTTCAGAATGTTTCTGAAGTATAGAAAGATGAATAACTTTAAAAGAAATGATCAAAGGAATTCCAGAAATACTTTGAAGTACAACAACAATCACAACAACAACAACAACAATGGTGATAGATGTTACAACTGCAACAAAACAGGGCACTACAAGATAGATTGTCCATATCCAGACAAACAGACATTTCAACCAAATAACAAGCAACCAAGGAAAAGAAAGAAGGCATATGCAGCAACTCTTGACGATTCAGATCATCCAGTGATGACGAGAAGAAAACTGATAATTCAAATCTGTGCTTCATTGCTATTCTCGAATCGGAAGACGATTGGAGTTTGGATCTAAAAATAGGTACAAATTTATTTTGATTTTATTGGATACTTGCTTGTTTTGATTTTGTTTGCAATTTCTTGAATTTTTAAATTCAAAATAATATTATTTTAATATTATTTTAAATATTAAAATATTTTAATATTATTATATTTAATATTATTACTAGAATTATATATAGATATAGAATATAGATTAGTTTTCTTAAGATTTTAGGAATTTCTCAGATTTTAGAAAAAGACACCTCTTTTCAAATTCAACAGTCACATGTCGACATGCCAGGATACCCCATGTCGACATGTCTCTCAGAAATTTGATTTCAAAATTTGAATTCAGACTTTTGAATTTCCCTCCACCTTTTCACTTACTTCAAAATTCTAAAAAGATACCTCTTGACCGGAGAACATGACTTTAGAGAATCTATTTAATATACTTCTCTTATCATCTCTTTTCACTTTATTCTCATAATTCAAACTTTCTTCATTATCTTCTACTCCTCTCAAACACTCATCAATGGCTTCCTCAAGTACCCCATTAACTATGAGGCTGACCAAATCCATCAAAAATGATCTTTTTAATGACCCGGAGGCTATCAAAGCTTACATAAGTTATGTAAACTATGGTAAAGTTAATACGGGAAAATTTGCTATTTTTGATGATTTTCCTTCTTATGAAATCGATCAACTTTTTGAAGAAAACTCCATTCTTAGCTTGATTGATAACAAGCAAAATGATTTCGTTTGTTATCCAAAACTTGCCAAAATGTTTTATGCAAACCTAAACCGTGAACTTTATAATGGAAATGAAGGTCAAATTTGGAGTAGTGTTAAAGGAACACTTATTGTTTTGGATTCCGATATTTTGGGTACTATTTTGGGTTGTAAATCTACCGGTATGAATCTCTCACAATTTCAAATCAATAAAACCGATCGAGAGACTTTTCATCACATTTTTGAAAGCGATGACCACATGGATTTTAAGAATCGCTTTTTCCGCCCAAAAGCAAGAATTGTCAACCTTCTTATTCAACACACCGTTATTCCTAAGTCTGGAAACTACAGTAATCCCACCTCAAAAGTGTGTAAAGCTCTTTTTGCTATATTTGGAAAATATGATATTAATTGGGCACAAACTATTTTGGATGAGTTAAGACCCAAAATTTTTATTATGGGAGAAAACACTCTTTATCATGGAATTTATCTTACTCGGATTTTCAATTATTTTGGTGTGGATGTTAAAAAGGAAGAGTTTGTAAGTAGGAAAGTGCTCAATCATGGGAACATTTCCCTTATGAAAATCCCACTTATGTTTCAACCGTATGAAACACTTACCGAAAAGGAAGAGAGACTAGCTCATGAAGAGATGGAAGAAGAGGGAGAAGAAGAGGAAGAAGAAGGGGAAGGAATGGAAATTGAAGAAGAAGAGGAAGATGAAGAAACCTCTTTGGAAAGTATAGAGTATCCACATACACCCGCCAATCCGTCCAACAAAACCATACTCAAGAAACATAAGATACTTGCTCAAAACCAAAAGGTTCATAAGAGATCTATTAGCAAGAAAATGGATAAAATCTCTACCAAGATCGACAAGTTCTTTGGGAAGATAGGCAGGAAACTTGGTTTGTCCTCATCATCATCTTCATCAAACTAATCCTAGCCATTATCTCTCTAGCTATCGTTTATCTATCTTTGTATTTTCTATTTTTTAGGTTAATATTGTGTAATGTTAACTAATATAAGTAATGCTATCTTATTCTCTGTTTTCCAGCTTTATATATCTCTGATAGTTATTTATTTTAAGTTTATATAGGTCCACTAGTATAAAAATAAACTTAGAAATCTAAAATAACTCAACTTGGTCATTCTGTCTAGACTATGTCGACATGCCCCATCCCCCCCATGTCAACATATAACAGTCAGAAAGTAGTTACAATTTCTAACTTCAAATTCTTGTAACTACCAAGTGACAATTCATTTTGAACGGCCAATAACTCCTATAAATACCTATTTCTTCCAGAAAAACTTCTCTACCTCCATTTCTATTCATCTCCTCTCATACTTCAACTTATTTCTTAAATTATGGCTTCTCCAATTAAGAATTTAAGTGAAAATCTTGAAGAAACTCTTACTTCTTTCAAGAATATTCTCTCTTTTATACTTAGAAATCAAAGACACATAGAATTAAGCCAAATGCAGATGATCAAAGAGCAAGAGAGACACTTCGACGCACTTCGTTGGATGATCTCAAGCCTTAGCAAAGACGAACCCGAAGCCAATCCACCGGTCATTCTCGACAAAGATAATTGGGATGTTATCAAAACTGATCCTATCTTTGGAGAAGATGGATGGGTGGAAGTCCCAAGGAACGTCTGATCATTATGTATGTTTGTTTGTTTGTTTGATTTGATTTGATTTAGATTTGATTAGGATTTGATTGAATTGTTTACTTAAGTTTGATTTGGATTTGGTTTGTATATAACTTCATATACTATACATGATTGGTTTGCTATGTATGATATTGATTTGATTGTCAAGTTACACTTATATATATGCTCACACACTTGATCACTTACACGTTCACTTTACACTTTTATTCTATATATACTTGATTATCTTAGAACAGGTAAATCTTTTATTCCTTTTTGCTGATGTCAAAGGGGGAGAAAGTTATAAAAATATATGTGCTTGGTGTAAGGGGGAGTCATGGAATAAAGGGGAGTTGTAGTTTTAAGAAGAAGTCACGGAGTAAGGGGGAGTTATGGTATGATAAGAATATTTTATAAATAAAGGTTGTCATCATCAAAAAGGGAGAGATTGTTAGGAACTGAGCTGATGATGTTTTGATGACAACAACCTTATATGGTTATTATACTTTACTTTATAAAATATATACTAACATTTCCATATAGATATATATATATGTATGTATGTATGTATGTATGTATGTATGTATGTATGTATGTATGTATGTATGTATGTACATAGGAAGTATATGCAGGTATCATCGAAGACTGATCAGTATAATGACTCAAGCATCAAGATGATGACTAGAGATTCAAGATTCAAGACTCTAGAGAATTAAGATTTCAAGATCTTAAGATAAGTGTCTAGTATTTTGTTAAAACTTCATAATAGCACTCTCATCTTTCTTCCAATTTTATTTTGGGATGGAACCCAATTTCTATCGAAACCAGTGGCTTACAAACCCACGACAAGTAGCTAACAAACCTACGACAAGTGGCTTACAAACCCACAAAAATCAAAATCATTTAAACTACTTTGTACAAGTTCTCGAGTCCTATGGAGGAGCTCTGTAGGAACGTTCTTGCAATTTCAATTCGAATAGATTTTTCAAAATGTTTTTAAATCTGTTTTCAAAATGTTTTAGCTTTCAAAATCATGTTTTCAAAAATATTTTCAAACTTTGTTTTAGCCTTGAAATATTCCTCTATACTGATTTTAAAAACTTCTATTTTTAAAACATCAAAACTTATTCTGATTTTAAATATTACTTACATAATTGACGGTCTATATCAATTATATATATATATATATATATATATATATATATTTAAAATAATGTTTTATATTCATTCTCTATCTCAAAATATTGTTTAAACAATTTACTTTGCTTCAGAGAAGTTTCAACTTGTTTTAAATTCAATTGTCTTTACAAAACAACATCTCTATAATTTTGAACTAAGGGATGTCGACATAAGGGGATACCCCATGTCAACATGGTGACAGTTGGATTCAAAATTCAATTTTCAAAAGAAGTGTCCATTCGTTCGAAAACCTTTCGCCAATGGTTATGACTGTTGTGCATCTATATAAAGGCTTCCAAAACGAATTTTTTTAAACAACTAATTTCTTATTTTCTTCACTCTTTCTTCTCCACCATTCCATATCCATAAAACTTCATATTTTCAAGATCGTGCCATCATTCTGCCAAATTCTCAATAGGAAATCATTTAGATACTCTCTCTATTTGATTCTCCATCATTCTACTAATAATCAAAGTTCTATTCAGAGTTATAGAATTAATTTGTATTCAAAAAGTCCATAGAGTCTATCCATTCAAAAGGATTGTTATTAAGAAGTATTAGGGTGATCTTGTGTCCCGTAAATCATGAGAGTTTACCCCAGACTCAGAGATAGGAGGGTTCCTCAAGGCCTTAGAAATTGAGGGTTGTAATTTGGATATTGGCTTATAAAAATCTGTACAAGGATATTGCCTTGGTGCAGGACTGGATGTAGGAGGATTCCGAACCAGTATAAAATCCGGTGTGTTCTTTCCTTTGACTTGCTTTACTTTACTATTTGCATTTGTTATATGTTCTGTGATCATTCTGTGTTAGAATTCTGTTTAGATTTGTGTTGAAAGTTTTAATTTAGTCATATAGTTCATATATTCTTTAAAACACTATTCACCCCCCTCTAGTGTTATTTCTGCCTTAAGATCCTTAATCCGCATCCCTAACAGGTTCTATATAATAGTTTACATATAAGTATATCCTGTTGTTAAAGTTTATATCAAAAGGTACAAATATTAAAGCATATAATACATATACATACATACATATATATATATATATATTCTATAGCTGGCGTATGTATAGGTTTATATAAGTGTATATGCATATTTCATAAATAGGTGAGTAGTTATATATAACAGTTTTTTATTATATTTATGTTAGTGTATATATGTATGTATGAATAGCTTCTTTTCAGAAGTTTGCGGTTGAAATTATTGGCTATATATATTTTGACAGCTTATATTAATATTAATATATATATATATATATATACACACAAAAATGTTTATATATATTTCATGTGATTGATCTGTTGCTGTGGAAAGATTTGGAAATATAAAGATTTCATTTCTGTAATGATTTTATGACTTGTTGTCTATATATGTTGTTACAGTATTTTGCATATATTTATTTATTGAATCCTAGCTTTTATATATATTGTATATATATTTGCATGTGCTATAGTATAAAACATAAGTTTATAAAGGTCTGTTATGTCTGTTCTTATATATATACAATGTAAAGTTTATATTAATTTTATTATAAACCTTGATTTTTAAAGATATAATGTATAGGTAAGTTGTATATAGTGTTATGTATTTGAAGTGTTTGTATTAATATGCATTAACTTATATATTTGAACTAAGTCGGGTATATATGAAAAGTTTTAAAGGGTTGTATATAAGTACATATAAGTTATATAGAATTGTGAGTGTTTATGTACATATAATATTACTTAATATTTTATTGGATTTTTGCAATAGCTTTAACATATATATATATATATATACATATATATATATATATATCCGGTAGTGTTATATATATATGTAAGTGTTGATTTTTAAATATAAAATATACATCTTTGATTTTTAATATTTATGTTTTAGGAATAATGATTTTGGAATTTTTATATTATTTTAATATTTGTCTTAAATTAAAAAATTGAGAAATATATATAATATAATAATATATATTTAGTTTATATCAAAAACTAATTTGATTCATTTTCGTCAATTCCTATTTATCAGCTTTGTTTGTCAATTCGTGTATGGATTCGTAACTCATCTCATTCCGTTATCGAATCTCTCTAGCCTCGAAAGTTGAGAAATACTCACGATTAACGTTCTTATATTTATTAGTTTTGATTTCATTTGAAACGATAATTGAAATATTCTGCCTTAAATTATTTGCCACATATATATGCCATTGTCTTTAACTGTTCACCTATGACATCTGATACCATGATCTGTTATTTATATTTTATCTGTTATTGATGATATGTGCCTGCTGTTATTATATTATTATCATTATTGTTCTCACTCTGCAAGTTCCATGTTAGTATAGAATTCCCTATTGGTTGAAATGATACATACCAGAACGATCTTGTAGAATAGAAGAAAATCGTTATAGGCTGAATTGATAAACCCAAGCGATTTTCACTGACATTGAATTTGGGATTGCGGGTTGAAAGGATATATACCCGTAGATAATTAAATTGCAGATCGAAATGATAAATATCCGTATCACCCAACCATAGGATAAAATTTTTTATACAGACAACGCTGGTATATATATGTATATTTTGAAATGATTTCCAAGGTTTAAAGAAATATACTTATGGTTTTATATAAATATTAAGTTTAAGATATTATATATAAATGTTATTTTATAAAGGTTTAAATTTTAGATATTAAAAATTATATGTTTTGAAAATTTTAAAGTTATAAGTTAGTTTTGAAATATTAAATTTTAAGAGTTTAGTTATAATTTTACTGTTTTCAAAATATATATAAATTAAGTTTAATATAAAATAAGTTTAACAAAAAGATTTAACTTAATAAAGTTTGATTAAATTAAAATATAATATGTTTAAGTATTTATTTAAAATTTTATTTTCAAACATAGAGTCTATAATAATTTTTAATAAAATAAGGTTGGAAAGAGAAATAGAAATTGATTTGAAATTTATTTAAGAATTATACTCAAATAAGTTAGAATTGAAATTTATTAAATTTGAGAATTTAAAGATTTGATTTTGTAACTTGATTTTGATTAAAAGTGATTTAAATGAATATTTTCAAATTTATATAAATTGAAATGGGATATTTATTTTATTTAAATTGTAATTTGAATTTTTATTTAAATGGTTTTGGAATGATTAAGTAAATATTTCAAAACTAAATAATAGTAAACTGAATTTGATATATATATATATATATATATATATATATATATATATATATAATTGTCAAATTTAGTTTTGTAAATGTTTGAATATTTAAAGATTTGAAATCTATTGAAGTTGAAATGGTTTAAATTGTAGTTTATATCTATATTTGAAATTGTTATAAAATGGTTTATTGGGATTTAAATTGAAAGGGAAGAACTGAGATTTGATTAAATGGGGTTTTGGAATTTGAGTTAATTTGAGTCGATTTGTGAAATTGAATGGTTTATTATATAAAGTATTTTAAAATATGTTTAAACTGTTTTTAATATTTTACTACATATAAATTATTTTAATATGAACTATTTTTAATATAAATCGTTTTATTATAAACCATCTTTATATTTTATAAACTATTTTATCATATATACTATTTTGTATCTAAAATGTTAAGTGGGAAGTGTTATGATTTCAAAGTGAGTAATGATCTCGAATTAATATGGTTTTGAAATGAATATGATATTTTGGTTTTGAAGTATTATATTTTGAAATGACCGCGGTGTTATAATAACGTTTGGTTATTAAAGTGACAGGGATCGGTTATTGTCATACTCTCCGCCAATACCAAAAACCACTTTAACAACTGTGTACACGGTGGAGATTATAAAATGAAGTAGGATGGTTGGCGACGATTCTATATGAGGTATATACGTGGACCTGACTCACATGAGTTAGCTTATGGTGGCTAAACCAGGAGCAATCGACGGACCAAGTGAGGTAGCTCCTCCGATCGGACACACCTCTTCGATGCCATTCAATTACTTTGTGATTGTTTGGGTGCACCCTCAAATTTTTGGGAGTGTGGATCGAGGTGGGCGGTCGCTGCGGCTATACGTTACCACCATCCTGGAAGTGTAATTGGTATATCTACCTTGGCATTGCCTAGTTGCACTGTGTCACCTACCTTATCGAGACCACTGCAAGTTTGTTTTGTACCATACCTATGAAGTACCCTCTGACGACTCCCAGTATAGGGTAGATTACGGTACTGTATAGACTAAGGGAATATATAAGATGTGGGTAACGCCTTAACGCTATTTTAATAGGTTACTTTATCATAGACATATTATAATATCATATTGTACTACGTATTACATAGTTCCATGGATCCTTAGAGGATGATTATTTCATACGTCCTTTGAGTTACTTGTATTTCAGTTGATATTGCACTTGAGTTGGATTTATTAAGAATGTTTATCCTGGATCGAGTGTTTTGTATTTTGCTTTATGCTCGGGCCAGATTGAATGTCACAGCATTTGAGACCCGCTTTTGGAGTTTAGAGCTTCGATTGGAGATCCAATTATCTATTCAGCTTGCGGTTATTCAGTTGACTCCGGTGATATATTCAAATTTTGTTATTTGACTATTGTATTAAGAATTCTGTGTGTTCGAGACTTCTGTTGTATCTTGTTTTAACTCTTGTATGTATGTAGTAGCTTCATGAACTACTATTCATTTGTTTCCGCTACTTATTGTTATATTACACTGTGTCTGTGATTCTATGATTGATTTATTTACTGTTTATGCTGAGTTTTTCCAAATATAAATTAACAATTTGATATTTTGAGCAATTCAAGTCCAATATGTGCGGATGCGAATGGCACAAAATACCAGGATGTTACAGTTGGTATCAGAGCTCTAGTTTTAGGGAAAACTTAGCATATAAAGTAAATTTAATTACAGAATCACCTTCGTTTGATCTTGAATCCCTTCCTCTTTGATTCGGTTTTCCTTTGAATTTTGAAACTCTACCATTCATTCCGAAATCAATTCTTGTCTCTCCGCATTCATGTTTTCTTGATTCTGGAGCATCACATAGCTCCATTATATGATTTGTAAAGGGGTGAAACTCCTTTACAACAACGCATCGATTCACTGGAGATTTCTTATCGCCGGTTTAGATGTTGCATTCTCTTGCTATGCCCGTATTCTATCTCTTACGATCGAATGTCGATTTTCCTTAGAATTCTGTATCGATCTTATTTTTGAAATTACGGTTGACCCAGTTAAGGTCGCCGACGGTTTATATAAGTCTATCCATTTTTCTATTTTGTTATTTAATCATCTTATCTCCATTTCGAGCCCATCTTCTAGTTAGAATTCTTTGGATTAGGGTTCCTCTAAATTTGAATCTCTATCCTTGCTTTAATCCATCCTGGAATCATCGAGTGAGGGAGCGTATTTTGTAATTTCTATAAAATGTTTTGTCGTGTGTTTTTTGAGTTGTTAAGATTGATTTGGGGTTTCGATCTATTCGTCTGATCAACGCTATCGATAGGAATTTCAAAATACTTGAACATAGCAAACTGACACAATATTGTTTTCAAATTTGGAAAATGGAATAAATTTTGTATGATTATCTTTATATATATAAGTATAAAGTTTTATGAAATTTAATAGCTAATTTAATTGGCTGTTAGAAATTGAAACAACCCGCATATTTATCGATTATATATTTAAATATTTTATTTAAATATTTCATAGTTCGTCAGATTTTAGTCCCAAAACCTACTTTTTGCAAACAGTCGAATTGGGACTCGAGACCCTTTCCATTGAGTTCAAAATGCCGTTTGTAACCTTTTTGAGTGTAAACTTCGATATGTTTGGAGCTAGCTAAAAATTTGACCTTTTTCACTTAGGGTTTGGGTTTGCGTTCAGCCCACTAGCCATAAATAATACCCCAAACTGAATCATCCCTTCCCGTTCACTCTCACTTCCTCCTCTTTTCAGTTCTAAGTAAAAATGGTGGAAGAGATTGGAAATGGAAATTCCTAAGCCCTAGTTTTCTTTGCAAATCCAACTTCTAGCTCCAAATTCAAGAGAACCCATTGGTAAGCCTTCTCTTCATCTTCCCCAACTCATTCTCTCTTTGATTTCAGAAAATTCCTAAACCTAATTTGGGAAATATTTCTCTTTTAAGCTTAGAATCAAGCTTCTTGAGTTGGGATTGAAGTGTGGTTGATCTTCCTTTGCTTTCAAGCTTCGTCTTCATTAATTTGGGTTCAAAGGTGAGATTTTTATCTCACATCTATGACTATAATTATCTTTGGTTGTTGGGTATGAATTCCTAACACTTCTTCATGTGCATTTGCTCTTGATTTGGATTGGTTTTGTGAATATTTCAATTTTTGGGTTTTTAAGTCAATTTGTGTGAAAATCCTTTTATGGATGTTTGATTATGCTTTTGGTGATGCATCGAGGAGCATATAGGGCCGGGTTGTCGATTGGCATAAACCCTTAGAGCCAATGTTCGTCCGGTTGCATTTTGGAAGAGTTTGCTCTTCATTTGAATAAGGCTGGAAAACAGCCCAGGCAAGATTCTGTCGACTAAAATCTCTGTTCAGTCGACTGAACCTGGAACCCGAAAGTTTCCAGGCATGATTCAGTCGACTGAATCCTATGTTCAGTCGACTGAACCTGGAAACAGAAAGTTTCCTGAACCTGGAAAATTTTCAGTTACAGGGTCAGTCAACTGAAAACTCTGTTCAGTCGACTGAACCTGCTGTTTCAGTCCATTTTGCCTTTTTGGATTGAATTTCCAACGTTAATCGATTCGTGTTGATTCCCTTTTGTTATTATCACTTATTATCAACTTTGATGACATTTTCTTCGTGATTTTTGGGAATATCCATTTTGATGGATTCGATATCGATTTCTTTGGATTTTATTCACGTCTTCGTATGTGAATTTTTATGATTGATTGTTTCTACAATCACTTCTATGATTTGTCACTTTAAAATATAAAGGTTCTCTATACTAGTAGTAAATATCAAAACTCTTTCTTCAAATGATTTTAAAACTATTTTATTACAACGCTCTTTTCTCAAACCGTTTTCCAATCTGTTAGTATATACAAACTTTTACCTCACTCGTATGAGAAATCTAATTAAACGAATTAGTAAAATAAGTGGTATGAAACGCTTGCGTTTACTTCGTCGGTTAATTCTTGGACTTGTTCGATTGAAACTCTTGTGACAATTTTCTAGTGGAGATATACAATTTGTTCGCAAATATTTAAGTTAAGCTAGTGGTTATGGGAAACTAGCTTATTGTAATTGACACTTCTTAATGATCGATGATGATCATTTTATGGTTTAGACTAGCAATGTGCGATGTCTCTCTGTTCATGTGGAGGAATATACCTCAATTTTATTGAGCTCCGGCTCACCAGGAGGAGCTTCGGCTCAATGTCCGCAATGGGGGACTATACCCTATCAGGAGGAGTTTGGACTCACCAGGAGGAGCTTCGGCTCAATGTCCGCAATGGGGGACTATACCCTATTAGGAGGAGTTTGGACTCACCAAGAGGAGCTTCGACTCAATGTCCGCAATGGGGGACTATACCCTGTCAGGAGGTGCTCCGGCTCATTTTTATGGGATTGGCCAATCTTTTATTGTGATTCTGGATTTCTAATTGATAATTTCTGGAATTTATGTTTCACCACCTTTTTCAGTTGGCATTGATATGTATGTCATTTATTGTGGCTTGGTGAATTAAATAAAGAATATGATATTCTTTTTGATGCTATGAGATTCTTGAGATATTGTATGACTTTTGTGGATTTTTTTAATGTATACTTGTCGTAGTATGACATTTTTGGTTATCATGCATCTTTTTAATTATATCTCTTCTTATAATCTCATTTTATCTGATATATATAGCTAGACTGATCCGTTTATTATTTTCTTCTTAAATAATACTCGGGTCGGACTGAGATTTTGCAGGTGCTTCCTCTTGACTCCTTATCGGACCATCATCTGATTTTGGCTAACTACTCTAGATTAGTAGTTCTTGTTGTATGCATTTGAGAAATAGACTACTTGATGTATACATATTCTTTCGTCTAGCACTTGTATCTATTCTTTTGTGATGTTGTGGATCTTATTTGACCACTACTCTGATATACACTTTTATGTGTAATATTCATATCTATTTCCGCCTTTGTGATATGAATTGTCTGTGACTAATTTATGTTATGTTTATTTCTATATTTGTTTCCGCAGATATTATAGCCACTATGTAGTAGCTTTGAGTTTGTGTCGGAATGTCGGATTTCCTCCTGATAAAGAAATGCATGTTATACTATCTGACATATCGATGTTCGCACAAAGCAATTACACGGATGGTCGCTCCTCAACAGCCTTATTCTCCGTGCTAGTTGACAGCATTACACCGTAATGTTCTTGGCTAGCATGGGTCTAGAGGTGGGGCGTCACAGCTTGGTATTAGAGCCAAACTTCGGAACAATGTAGAATAATTTAACAAGGATCATCGTCCTAAGTCCATCTTAGGAGTCGTGCTTTACGATTTAATTCGAGTCTTTGTACCGATTCATCCTATTTTCTTCATGATTCCTTGTTTTATCTATCAAGATTTCTTGATATTTATTTTGAGAATAACTTTTCTTCTTCTTTCTTTCTTAAAGAAGAGAAATGGTTAGACCTGGCCGTCCCAGCGCTGGTCAATCTAGTGCTACTCCCCAGGATGGAGTATTTATGTCTGCCCAGCAGCTTCTTGATCTAGTATAGAATGCTCAAGCTACCGGACCCATTCCAGAGCCTACTCATCCTAGATCCGGTTTTGCACGCTTGTGGAGAGACTATACCGATTTGGGTGGAAGGCCATTCAAGGGGTCCGAGGGTGTTATAGAAATTCAAGCTTGGCTCAAATCATGCGATCGTATCTTTTCTCACATGAACCTTATTGACCTTCATCGAGTCCAAGTGGCTTCTAGCATGCTCCAAGAAAGAGCGTTAGATTGGTATGAGCTTTTAATTTCTGAAATCGTTGAAGCGGATCTCACTTGGGGGCAATTTTGGGAAAGATTCGAATTGAAATTTGTGCCGGAGGCTGAAAAAGTAACTTTAGCACGGCGTTTTATTGACCTTGTTCAAGGTGAATCTTCTGTGACAGACTATGTCGCATCTTTCGAATCTCTTTCTAAGTACGGTGTCGAGTATATAAATACCCCATTGAAGAAAAATCAAAGATTTGTTTATATGGCTTGAATAAGAATCTTAAGAAGCCATTACTCCTGAAACTTGAGGTTTCATTTGATCAGCTTATTGATATCGCTCTTCGTCTTGAAGAGGCCGATAGAGAAAGTGATGTCGAGGTTGGGAGTGCCAAACCGAGCTCCAACAACAAGAAGAAGAGGCATCCCTTTATTAGGTTCGAAAGTCCTAATCCTAGCAAGAGGGCGAAGCAAGAGAATTCTATAGCAAATACTCCCATCCCTAATCGCGGAGAATGCTACAATTGTGGCTCTAGGGACCACTATATAAATAGGTGTCCAAGGCCTATTTCTTGCCGCTATTGCAAAAGTGCGGATCATTATATATCTTCGTGTCCCAAGAGTCAAAGCAAGAGAGAAGGAAAGCTGCAAGCCCCTAGCAACTCTTCTCTTAGTCAAGGTATTTTACATTCAATCCTTGATGGCATTATTTTATTTCGTGATCTTCTTATTCGAGTTCTTTTTGATGTGGGTTTCATCTCACTATTTTTATATCAAAAGAACTTGTTGATTATTTTTCTTTAAACATTTTTGGACTTATTGACTTCTTTGAGGATTGCGAATCCGGATGGTAGAATTGCAACCCTTAATTTGTTTCTTTTTATTGATGTCGAAATTATTTTATGTGATTTATCTTTCCGTGCCGATTACTTAGGCTTCGGAATTTATTTTTGTGAAAGGATTGGCTTAAACTGTGAAGCCCATATCCTATTTTCGAGTGGACTATTCATCTTCGACATTTTCAATCTGTTAAGCAGATTTCTATTTTTCTTTGTGATTCCGATTTCGAATTTTTGAGTTGCATCGTTTTTATTCCTTAAGCCCACTTATAAGGAAAGTGTTATTCTTTCATTCATGTGGTTTGAGAATTTTCTGATATTTCTGAGTTTGTCTTAGGATTATCACCTAAGAAATCTTTTGTGTGGTGTTAAGGTCTTTCTAGTTCGACCTTGCCACCGATTTTCATTTGGCTACGAGTTGCGGGAGTTCGCATTCCACTTACCGCATTCCACACTCGTTATGATTCTTATGAATGACTTATTATGTCGTTCAATTTGTCTAGCTTATTTCATCCATTTTATAAATCCAGTATTCTATGAAAATTTCGATGAGACCATTCTTATTTAGGGATTTTGGATGAAAATAGCAATTTAAAATTTTGCAAATCTTTTTCATAAGATTTATTTATAAGTGCAATTTGATTTTTTGCTCTTAAAACGAGCAAAGAATATTCTTAAAACTTTTTAAGAGACTTATTTATCCTATAAAAGATGATTTTGTGATTGTACTGCCCGTTGAGTGCTTTAAGAATTTTGGTCGATGCGCTTGATCAACGTTACAGATAGGAATTTCCTAAACGCTTTGATGAGACAATTAAACACGATATATTGACTTGTTAAACGTAAATTTTTCTAGAAAGATAATTACATAAAGGTGATTGTAATTTTGAAAGTTTTAGCTTTTCGGGAAAGAAGATTATTTAAAAGAACTCTTCCTTTCGATACTCTTATTCTTGTGATTCCTGAAGGGGAACCAAGACTTTGTTATTTGTACCGATACTAGTCGTATTGGTTTGGATGCCATTCTCTTGCAAAAGAGAACGTGCTATCACTTATGCTTCTAAATTATTAAAAGCCGATCGAGACTAGGTATGCCACTCACGATCTAGTGCTCGCGCCTGTTGTTTTCGCTTTTAGATTTTGGCATCATCATTTTTGGGGGAGAAATTTGTTCTCCACCTCGATCATAAATCATTAGAATATTTATTTACTCTTAAGGAACTTAATTTGCGTCAACCTCGTTGGCTCGATATTCCTTGTATCTTATGATCGTTTTACCAAGTTCATCGGGTGTTTTGATGTACTTTGTTTTATTGAGTTTCATCTAATTTCTTTTATGGACTAACGTCCGATGTTCCTTTATGGTGTTCGTTTCATTGGACGTACCGTTTTTGTACTACGTCGGTGTTCCAAATTATTTAAGCTTCAGTTCATTGGACGTACCGTTTTTGTACTACGTCGGTGTTCCGAAATTATTCGAGCTTCGGTTCATTGGACGTACCATTTTTGTACTACGTCGGTGTTCCGAAATTATTCGAGCTTTGGTTCATTGGGCGTACCGTTTTGTACTACGCTGTTGTCCCAAATTATTTGAGTTTCTAGTTTTTCGGGCGTACTGTTATTATACTATGTCGTTGCACCAGCTCAATTTTTCGATATTCATGACGTTTTCTCACGTCTTTCTACTATGGAAATGCCTAAGGGATTCCGATTTTTATTCTTGAACCCAGTGTTATTGAGGAAATTGAAGTTTCACCGAATTTGGCTTTTGAACAACATTTTATTCGCATCATTGCTTCGGAGGTGGAGCGCCTTCGGAATAAAGATGTTCTTCATGTGAGAGTTCAATGGTTCTCAAATCCTAAGGATTGCCCTTGAGAAATCTAGAGAATTCATCGAACGAAAACTTTCGAATTTACTCCTTCGTGCTCTTTATGGTGGACTTCTTGATTCAAATTTATTTTATGTTGATATGCTTTTATGGTTGTTACTCTTTATTTTCTTCTTAAGTATTGCGAGGACGTAATTTCTTTAAGGAGGGGAGTCTGTAACAACCCGCATATTTATCGATTATATATTTAAATATTTCATAGTTCGTCAGATTTTAGTCTAAAAACCTACTTTTTGCAAACAGTCGAATTGGGACTTGAGACCCCTTCCATTGAGTTCAAAATGCCGTTTGCAACCTTTTTGAGTATAAACTTCGATATGTTTGGAGCTAGCTAAAAATTTGACCTTTTTCACTTAGGGTTTGGGTTTGGGTTCAGCCCACTAGCCATAATAATACCCCAGACTGAATCATCCCTTCCCATTCACTCTCACTTCCTCCTCTTTTCAGTTCTAAGTAAAAATGGTGGAAGAGATTGGAAATGGAAATTCCTAAGCCCTAGTTTTCTTTGCAAATCCGACTTCTAGCTCCAAATTCAAGAGAACCCGTTGGTAAGCCTTCTCTTCATCTTCCCCAACTCATTCTCTCTTTGATTTCAGAAAATTCCTAAACCTAATTTGGAAAATATTTCTCTTTTAAGCTTAGATCAAGCTTCTTGATTTGGGATTGAAGTGTGGTTGATCTTCCTTTGCTTTCAAGCTTCGTCTTCATTAATTTGGGTTCAAAGGTGAGATTTTTATCTCACATCTATGACTATAGTTATCTTTGGTTGTTGGGTATGAATTCCTAACACTTCTTCATGTGCATTTGCTCTTGATTTGGATTAGTTTTGTGAATATTTCAATTTTTGGGTTTTTAAGTCAATTTGTGTGAAAATCCTTTTATGGATGTTTGATCATGCTTTTGGTGATGCATCGAGGAGCATATAGGGCCGGGTTGTCGATTGGCATAAATCCTTAGAGCCAATGTTCGTCCGGTTGCATTTTGGAAGAGTTTGCTCTTCATTTGAATAAGGCTGAAAAACAGCCCAGGCATGATTCAGTCGACTGAAATCTCTGTTTAGTCGACTGAACCCGGAACCCGAAAGTTTCCAGGCATGATTCAGTCGACTGAATCCTCTATTCAGTCGACTGAACCTGGAAACAAAAAGTTTTCTGAACCTGGAAAATTTCCAGTTACAGAGTCAGTCGACTGAAAACTCTGTTCAGTCGACTGAACCTGCTGTTTCAGTCCATTTTGCCTTTTTGGATTGAATTTCAAACGTTAATCGATTCTTGTTGATTCCCTTTTGTTATTATCACCTATTATCGACTTTGATGACATTTTCTTCGTGATTTTTGGGAATATCCATTTTGATGGATTCGGTATCGATTTCTTTGGATTTTATTCACGTCTTCGTATATGAATTTTTATGATTGATTGTTTCTACAATCACTTCTATGATTTGTCACTTTAAAATATAAAGGTTTTTTATACTAGTAGTAAATATTGAAACTCTTTCTTCAAATGATTTTAAAACTATTTTATTACAACGCTCTTTTCTTAAACCGTTTTCCAATCTATTAGTATATACAAACCTTTACCTCACTCGTATGAGAAATCTAATTAAACGACTTAGTAAAATAAGTGGTATGAAACGCTTGCGTTTACTTCGTCGGTTAATTCTTGGACTTGTTCGATTGAAACTCTTGTGACAATTTTCTAGTGGATATACAATTTGTTCGCAAATATTTAAGTTATGCTAATGGTTATGGGACATGATGCTAAACTCATATATTTACTAGCTTATTATAATTGACACTTCTTAATGATCGATGATGATCATTTTATGGTTTAGACTAGCAATGTGCGATGTCTCTCTGTTCATGTGGAGGAATATACCTCAATTTTATTGAGCTCCGGCTCACCAGGAGGAGCTTCGGCTCAATGTCCGCAATGGGGGACTATACCCTGTCAGGAGGAGTTTGGACTCACCAGGAGGAGCTTCGGCTCAATGTCCGCAATGGGGGACTATACCATGTCAGGAGGAGTTTGGACTCACCAGGAGGAGCTTCGGCTCAATGTCCACAATGGGGGACTATACCCTGTCAGGAGGAGTTTCGACTCACCAGGAAGGGCTTCGGCTCAATGTCCACAATGGGGGACTATACCCTGTCAGGAGTAGTTTCGACTCACCAGGAGAAGCTTCGGCTCAATGTCCGCAATGGGGGACTATACCGTGTCAGGAGGAGCTCCGGATCATTTTTATGGGATTGGCCATCCTTTTATTGTGATTCTGGATTTCTAATTGATGATTTCTGGAATTTATGTTTCACCACCTATTTCAGTTGGCATTGATATGTATGTCATTTATTGTGGCTTGGTGAATTAAATAAAGAATATGATATTCTTTTTGATGCTATGAGATTCTTGAGATATTGTATGACTTTTGTGGATTTTTTTAATGTATACTTGTCGTAGTATGACATTTTTGGTTATCATGCATCTTTTTAATTATATCTCTTCTTATAATCTCATTTTATCTGATAATTATAATTAGACTGATCCGTTTATTATTTTCTTCTTAAATAATACTCGGGTCAGACTGAGATTTTACAGGTGCTTCCTCTTGACTTCTTATCGGACCATCATCTGGTTTTGGCTAACTACTCTAGATTAGTAGTTTTCGTTGTATGCATTTGAGAAATAGATTTCTTGAGGTATACATATTCTTTTGTCTAGCACTTGTATCTATTCTTTTGTGATGTTGTGGATCTTATTTGATCACTACTCTGATATACACTTTTATGTGTAATATTCATATCTATTTCCGCCTTTGTGATATGAATTGTCTGTGACTGATTTATGTTATGTTTATTTCTATATTTGTTTTCGAAGATATTATAGTCACTATGTAGTAGCTTTGATTTTGTGTCGGTATGTCGGATTTCCTCCTGATAAAGAAATGCATGTTATACTATCTGACATATCGATGCTCGCACAAAGCAATTACACGGATGGTCGCTCCTCAACAGCCTTATTCTCCATGCTAGTTGACAGCACTACACCGTAATGTTCTTGGCTAGCGTGGGTCTAGAGGTGGGGTGTCACAGAAATGATAATACTAGATTATCATTTATTGATCTTCCAATGTAAAGAATTTAATTTAAGAATTTAAGAATTCAATTTTTGATATTTTAGAAATTTTGGTTTTAAATTTAAGGGTATATTATTTAAAAGCATTTTTGAATAGAAACTGCTTCCAATAAAATTTTAATCAGTACTTTCCTCTTTTGTCGCTGGGAAATAATTTCGGTGATGACGGCCGCATCAACGACATTCATTTTCGAGTTTCAGAGTGAAGAGATCACTTAGTAGCTTTGCTACACTTTTTTTTTGGAAAATGTATTTGATTTGAAATCTTAATTATGACTTGATGTATAATATATGTAAGTATATGTTTATAGATTTGATTTCACATATAGAATATATATATTATCTCTAAATGGTTTGAAGAGGAATTGGAAATTTAACTTTTAAATTTTATGTTACGGAAGATTTCAATTATAAATGTTTATACATTAAATCTATGATTTATTGAAATGTTAATAGAGATAAATAGAATAATAAGTTAATGACTAGATAAATATGAATTTGGAAATAATTAAGATTGAATTTTAGTGAAATTAATTTAAGTGAAATAAATGGATTAAATAAATAAGATAAATAAAACAAATTTTGTTTTGAAGGAGTTTATAAATTGAAATTAAATCAACTAAATGAAAACACCTTAAATTGAAATCAATAAATTGAATATAAACCAATTTATTTAAATTGAAATTTATATGGTTTTAAATTAATTGTCTTATTTTGTATTTCAATCTATTTTCTTCCTAGTTGTTGCTATTATGCTACTTCCTTCCTTTTTAGGTACAAAAAGTTTTGAGTGGGGGAGAGTGTAACGACCCGTATATTTTAACAGTTTCTAATAATGTAAATAACTGAAATTTTGTGAAATCTTAAATAATTAAATTTGAAAATGAAAATTTGATATTTGGAATACGCCTATTTTAACATAGCAACTGATAAATTCTTATCAGATAATATGGAAATTTATTTTATTGTGTAATTTTAATTTTAATTTTAATCGGTTAATATTTGATGATAATAAAATATTTCTCAAACCTGAATATTTTTATATAATAAATTTGTAAATCATATTCTAAGTGAGATGTCATCTTCTGTTTCATCGAATTTGGACTGTTATTGCTCTGTTTATCTTAATTGATGCGTTTTAGCAGCATTTTTCGGTACGGGGTATCGACTTTTGATAGGATGGTCATACTACTAATATCTGTGTATCACTCTATTCGCCTCGTTGCAAAGATTTTCACAGTAATTTATTTCACTACTGCGGCGTCTGATATGCATCGAAATTCACCAAATGATTCCCGCATCGGTTCCGTATTTAGCCTTTTGGGTTTAAATGTCTTTTCATATATTCACCGTACAATACCAACAGCTGTTTGCATTTATATTCCTAAATTCTCATGCTTGACCTTTTGTTTTCCACTGGTTCCAATATTTTAAACCGGTTCATTTGTTGTTCTACCTTTTCTATTCTTTCTACTCTCAATTTTTAATAATATAATACAAAGATATATTTATCTGAACCAGTTGGTTTTCACTTTCACCTTCTTTTTCCTGTTCATCCTTAACCTTTTTCCTCTCATTCTTTTTTTTAGATAACCACTGAACAATGGCTGATGACAACTCCTCACACAAAACCACCGCTTCCTCCTTGCTCCACCACTTGTCAGCCGTGAGCCACCCCGCAACCTCTCACTTCTCCATGCTACCTTGCTACGCGACCCCACTGCCTAGACCATCCGAGCGTGTCCAGATAGCAGCCATCACCAACGATTCAAGCCGAGACTTCCATCTGCACTCCGACCTATTGTAACCACCCGGCCTCTCTCTACTCTGTACTTGGCCTCACCACAAAATCAAGCGCACAGCCAAACTCGAACCGCCTTTCCACCACACATAGTCGGCCCTTCCCTTCCCGTCATCCAGGCACCTGAGCACACTCACCACTACCCTCTCCCATGCCACCCCACCCTGCTACATATCATATCTGTGCAGCTCACGATCGGTCCCCTCCATCATCTCTGCCGGTAAAGCATTGTTCGAGCAGTTATATATATTTATATTATGTAGAAGCTGTTATATTATAGCTTGCTTGTTTTATATTTTTTTCTACTTACTGTTTCAATATCTTTGAATGAATACATAATATGTAAGCGGTTCCAGATCTTCATTATATATATGTGTGTGTGTGTTTTTTTAGCATATTGATTTTAATGTATATATATGTGTATGAATAGCTTCATTTTAGAAGTTTGCAATTGAAAATTGTTGGCTATATATATTTTGACCGTTTATATTAATGTACATATATATATACAAAAATATTTATATATATTTCGTGTGATTAAGCTGTTGATGCGGAAGGATTTGGAAATATAAAGATTTCTTTTCTGTAATGATTTTTATGACTTGTTGTCGATATATGTTGTTACAATGTAAAGTTTATATTAATTTTATCATAAACCTTGATTTTTATATATATAATGTATAGGTAAGTTGTACATAGTGATATGTATTTGAACTGTTTGTATGAATATACATCAACTTATATATTTGAACTAAGTTGGGTATGTATGAAAAGTTTTAAAGGGTTGTATATATGTACATATAAGTTACATAGAATTGTGAGAGTTTTGTACATATAAATTACTTAATATTTTATTGGATTTTTGTACTAGCTTTAACATATATATATATATATATATATATATATATATATCTTGAAGTGTGTGTGTGTGTGTGTATATATATGTAAGTGTTGATTTTTAAATATAAAATATATATTTTTGATTTTTAATATTTATATTTTAAGAATAATGATTTTGGAATTTTTATATTATTTTTATATTTGTCTTGAATACTGAGAGATATATATAACATAATAATAATGTATATATTTTCATTTTATATCAAAAACTGATTTGATTCGTTTTCTTCAGTTCCTATTTATCAGCTTTGTTCGTCAATTCGTGCCAACCTTGCTTTGCTTTGGGATTCATGCTTGAATTCATAACTCATCTCATTCGATTGTCAAATCTCTCTAGCCTCAAAAGATGAGCAATCACTCACGATTAACGTTCTTATATTTGTTAGATTTGATTTCATTTGAGATGACAATTGAAATATGCCGTTATTAATTATTTGCCAAATATATATGCCATTATCTGTAACTGTTCACCAATGACATCTGATACCATGATATGTTATTTATATTTTATCTGTTATTGATGATATCTATTGTTATGATATTATATTATTATCATTATTGTTCTCACTCTGCAAGTTCCTTGTTAGTATAGAATTCCCTATGGGTTGAAATGATACATACCCGAACAATCTTGTAGAATAGGAGAAAATCGTTATGGGTTGAAATGATAAACCCAAGCGATTTTCACTGACATTGAATTTGGGATTGCGGGTTAAAAAGACATATACCCATAGATAATTAAATTGCGGATTGAAATGATAAATATCTGTATCACTTGACCATAGGATAAATTTTTTTACACAAACTTCGTTGGTGTGTGTGTGTGTGTATATATATCGAAATGATTTCCAAGGTTTAAAAAAATATTTATGGTTCTGGATAAATATTGAGTTTAAGATATTATATATAAATGTTACTTTATAAAGGTTTAAATTTTAGATTTTTAAAATTAGATGTTTTGAAAATTTTAAAGTTATAAGTTAATTTTGAAATTTTAAATTTTACGATTTTACTTATAATTTTACTATTTTAAACATATATATATATATATATATATATATATATATATATATAATAAGTTAATAATAAGATTTAATTTAATAATGTTTGATTTAATTAAAATATAATATGTTTACGTATTTTTTTAAAATTTATTTTCAAATACAGAGTTTGTAATAATTTTCGATAAATTAAGGTTGGAAAGAGAAATAGAAATTGGTTTGAAATTGTATTTATTTAAGAATTATACTCAAATAGTTGGATTTGAAATTTATTAAATTTGAGATTTTAAAGATATGATTTTACAGCTTGATTTTGATTAAAGTTGATTTAAATGAATATTTTCAAATTTACATAAATTGAAATGGGATATTTAGTTTGTTTAAATTGTAATTTGAAGTTTTATTTTAAATGTTATTGGAATGATTAAGTAAATATTTCAAAAATAAATAGTAGTAAAGTAAATTTGATATATATATATATATATAATTGTCAAATTTAGTTTTGTAAATATTTGAATATCTAAAGCTTTGGAATCTATTGGAGTTAAAGTGGTTTAAATTGTAACTTATATCTATATTTCAAATCGATATAAAATAGTTTATTGGGATTTAAATTGAAATGAAAGAACTGAGATTTGATTAAATGGGATTTTGGAATTCGAGTTAGTTTGAGCCGATTTGTGGAATTGAAGGAAACTATTTTTATTACATAAAGTATTTTAAAATATATTTAAACTATTTTTAATATTTTACTATATATAAATTATTTTAAAATAAACTATTTTTAATATAAATCATTTTAATATAATCCGTCTTTAATATAAACTATTTTAATATAAAATTATTTTAATATAAACTATTTTAATTTATAACTATTTTTAATGTACTAACTATTTTATTTTTTAAACTATTTTATCATATATACTATTTTATTTCTAAACTGTTTAAGTGGGAAGTGTTATGATTTCAAAGTGAGTAGTGATCTCGAATTGATATGGTTTTGAAATGAATATGGTATTTTGTTTTTGAAGTATTATATTTTGAAATGACTGCAGTGTTATAATAACGTTTGGTTGTTAAAGAGACCGGGATCGGTTATTTTCATACTCTCTGCCAATACGAAAACCACTTTAACAACTGTGTATGCGGTGGAGATTCTGGAATGAAGGAGGATTGTTGGCGACGATTCTATATGAGGTATATATGTGGACCTGACTCCCATAAGTTTGCTTAAGGTGGCTAAAACAGGAGAAATTGACAGGCCAAGTGAGGTAGCTCCTCCTATTGGACACACTTCTTCGATGTCATTCTATTACTTTGTGATTGATTGGGTGAACCTTCAGATTTTTAGGAGTGTGGATCGAGGTGGATGGAATATATAAAATGTGTTATGGGGGATATGGGTAACGCCTTAACGTTATTTTAATATTGCACTTGAGTTACTTGTATTTCAGTTGATATTGCACTTGAGTTGGATTTGTTGATAAGAACATTAATCTTGACTCCAGTGTTTTGTGTTTTTCTTTATGCTCGGGTCAGACTAAATGTCACAACATTTGAGACTCACCTTTGGAGTTTATAGCTTCGATTGGAGATCCAACTATCTATTCAGCTTGCGGTTATTCATTTGACTCTAGTGATATATTCAGATTTTGTTATTTGACTATTGTATTAAGACTTCTGTGTATTCGAAACTTCTATTGTATCTTGTTTTCACTATGTGTATATATATAGTAGCTTCATGAACTACTATTCATTTGTTTCCGCTACTTATTGTTATATTACTCCGTGTCTGTGATTCTTTAATTGATTTATTTACTGTTGATGCTGAGTTTTGCCAAATATAAATTAACAATATGATATTTTGAGAAATTCAAGTTCGACATGTACGGATGCGAATGTCATGAAATACCGGGATGTTACACAGTGAAACAAGTGAGTTATATATATATATACATATATATATATATATGTATATATATAAACACACTCCGTAATTCTTCAAAAAGAATTCCAATTTTTCATTATATAAATCGACTTAAATTTCATATCATTCTTTAAAAACCCCATACTTTTCTAAAAGAAAATATTAACAATGAAAATTTTCAATTCTAACAATTACATTTTTCAACTTTTCAAATTTCAAAAATTTCATTTATTTGGACTAGACATAAAGTGGGTCTTCCTACTTACTACCCTTGGGGTACTTTTCCTAGGTTAATGGTTTTTACTCCTATTCCTCTTGTGTACTCATATTTATTTTAAGGCATCTCTAACCTTCACCTACCTCTCTTTGGATTTCCATAATCCGAATCCTAAATATACAAAACCGTTTCTTAAATTAGACATTCTCTATGCCCTAAGAAACGCACTCCTTATGCCAAAATTGATATTCCAAGAATTCTATCTCCAGTTGTCGAACACGAAGCATACATAGTACCTCCTCTATACTCTTGGAAAACACCAAAATATCGTCCACGAATACCACCACAACTTTCTTTAGGACATCTCTAAAACATGGTTCATCAAATCTATAGAGTAGACTGGGACATTGGTTAGCCAAAAGACATAACCAACCACTCAAAGAATCCATCGGGTGTCCTAAATGCGGTCTTAGCAATCCTGTCATCAACGACCCTAAGCTGATGAAATTTTGTGGTTCAGTTAGCTGAGAGAATACCATTGAGCCAACTAACTGGTCAAAAAGGTCATCTATCCTAGGAAGTGGATAATGGTTCTTCTTCGTGAGCATATTTAATACTCTATAGTCTACGCAAAGTCGAAGGGAACCATTTGCCTTAGTAGCGAAGACGACTGGCGCTCTCTATTTTGATATGCTTCTTCTTATGAATCCTTTTTCCAAAAGTTCATAGATCTTGCTTTCTCCATTCCTTCCTCTCCCTAGGTGCCATGGGTAATGCTACTAGCTTAGAAAAATAAATTCTAAAGTCAATATCTCTCGTAGGGGGTAGTCCCCTAAACTCCTTAATGATGTCTGGAAAATCTCTGACGATAGAAATCGAATCTAACTCTGATGATGATGAATCGAGGTAACAAAGGAAGCTCAACATAACTGACCCTTGCGGGTCGTAAGAAATCTCGAGAGTCATACTAATGCATGTCTCTAATCTAACAACTCTCCTCTCGTAGTCTAATATAGCTCCATGTATGGATAGCCAGTCCATACCCAAGATCATCCCATACCCTGAAAATCCTAAAATATAGGCGTCATAGTCAAATTCTACGCCTAGGATAAAAAATTTCAAACCCTTACAAACCATATACAAATATTCTGATCCACCCATGTGGTTTGAAATAAAGATGGGGTCTACTAAAGAAATGTCTAAATGCAAAACAATCCACATGAGAACTAAAGATAAAAGAGTGTGATGCTCCAGAATCGAAAAGAGTAAAAATGGGAAAATCGGAAATAGAAATCAGATTTTCCAACCTAGATTTGGTCTGCTGCTGGAAGGTGATGTATCCAAAATCTGTATCTGTGCTAGTGGTATGCTTGCTCTCTGCCCCATTCTTTAAGAACAAGCTCTACTAAGATGACCGGGATTCCCATAGTTGAAACACCTCCCTTCATCGTTTTGTTCTTATAGTCCCTTGCGTAATGACCAACCCATCCATAATTATTGCATTTCCCGCTTTTTTTGATCCACTTCTAAGGTCCTCGAAATCTAGCTCGTGTCTCCCCAAAATCCTTATGCCAGAAATTGTTTTGCCTCCTAGACTAGCGAAGTTTTTTGCTTATCTTAGAAAAATTAGCTATTGTAGATGGATTAAAGGGACCTCCACCTACCGGTGCTGTATTGGGCGCTTACCCTTGCACCTCCGGTATTGCAGCTCTACGGAACCAGTGAACAATATTATGCAAAGAAAAGGAAACTAAGGCTTGAAAGAATCGAAAGAAGGTTGAACTGGACTTTTGAGGGGATTTCTATAAAAACTCTTTTATACTTGAAAACCATTTCTATAATAAGAGTTCCTTTCTGAAAATACTTCTAAATTTGAAGATATGCTATTTTAAAAATAAGTTACTTTTGGAAAATGCTTTACTTTTTCAAAACTAGCTTTTAGGAATCCTGTAATCTTAGGCTCTGATACCAAGTGAAACACTCCACACCCCTTTAAAATATCGAAAAGGACACGTAAAAAGGCGTAGTTCATTGTAGGTATAAACTAAAACTAATAGAGATTAAGATTCACAAGATAGAAATAGGTAAAAATAGCGGAAAATAAGATAACTTATTTAAAACAGAACTTCATAAATCAAATAAATCAAATACCAAATATAACATACATGTCCCAAAACCCTTTATATTTCATGAAATAAAATCATAGTCCTAACAAAAATCAAAGCACAGATATCCCTCTTAAGTGCCAGTACAAAGAAAGAACCAAAAGCTGAAAAGTGGGGAAATACATAATAGAATCTTCTTCAAGAAACCTCCAAGCACTGCAATCTACTACCCTCCCCCTTGATTGCCTATGGGAAAAAGGAAAAAAAATATAGGGGAGTGGGTCAGACTAAAAGTCTAGCGAGTGATAGTAACTACTAGAATCTTTAAGCAAAATATAAATAATAGATTCTTCAATAGTTCTAGTATATACAAAAGGAAACAAAGGAAATAAGAAAGAGATAAACTGGAAAATAAGATTAAACTATTACAATTGATAAGATGGGTCAACTTTGATTGTTTGCACTTATCCTTAATAGCTTCTTTGATTAGGTTGAATTCCTAATCCTATTTTAATTAGGCTAAAGTCCAAATTCTACCATTTGATCGAACTGCTACTTCATAGAATCTACTGTGGACCGGATGTTTCCATATACAGTAGACTTTGGTGTTTAAGAAAGACACACTCACTAAGCGCTTGGAATTCATAACGATTTATGAGCCATCATTGGACGCCGCGCACATTACCACCACTAAGCTCGCATTCCTATTGTTCCCTCTTTTGACTTTTTATTTACCCTAGACTGCATAAGCGTGCCTCTTACGTCACTTTAGGATTACGTGAAACACCCCGTCTCACTTCAGGGTTACGTGAAGCACCGTGTCCATAGAAAAAATAGGGAAAATGCTATTGGTACTAGTCCCTATCAGACAAAACATTAGTTACGCCCCTTGTTCAAATCGCCTTGATTTGAACTACCATAGATTGACTGTTTACTACCACTATAAGCATAAGCGTTACCCTTGCCTCACTTCAGGATTATATGAAGCATCTCGTCTTACTTCAGGGTTATGTGAAACACCGTAACCATAGAAATATTAGGAGAATGCTATTTGGTATAGGTCCTATTCATAACTTGCTTATTAACTTAGATAAATTATTTAAATAAGCATTTATTTTTATCAGTTGCTATTATCGCTTATTAATTTATCTTAAATTAAGCGCCATAGTTTACATAGTTTACCATTTTATAACTTACAGTATAGCCATGCTTATTACTTAACCCAAGGTCTAAGTGTGAAAATAAGCTTCTTTCTTCTTTTATTCTTTCTAGTTATAATTCTAAGTTATAACTAGGCCAATCTTCTTTATTCAGTCCAATTAATATCATAATTATGAATAGTTTCAGTCCAATTCCAATTATATTAGAGTCCTTGCGATTTACATCTCATATTCCACCACTTCAGATTTCTTATAGTTTATTCCAATTTCGCGTTAATTCTATTCTAATCCATACGCGAAGAAAAAGGAGGAATAAAAGTAAATAGAAGGAGATCCAAGGCGTAGGAAGAAGATGTAAATAACGCAAAATAGTAGTAAATAAACTGTAATTAAATGGAAAGGCTATAACTAACATAAATAAACTAAAATTAACTAAAAATAATAGCTAGAAGGAATTAGACTGAAAATAATTAAAAAATGTAAATAAATTACTAAAAACATTACTCCAAAAATTGTAGTAAAACTACAATTATTGGAAACCATATTATTTTAAATTACTTAAAGAAATTTAAAATAATTACAATCACTCATCTATGGCCCTTAGCTTTTCCTTTAGCCTTCCCGGATCCACTTGGGGTTGTTAAATATTTTTATTAAAAAGATTATCTCCTTGAAAAATTATTCCTTTTAGGGTCCTTCCTAAAGAAGTGAACCCAAATGGAGAAAACCTAGAATGAGAAAAAGAGCTAGGCCTAGGATCTTATTTATAGTGGTGTTAGTTGATATCAGATCGTTGAATTTGGAGATTGAATAGGATGGAACCATATCATAGGCCGAATAGGAGCCATTGGATGGAAGCACGGAAGGACCAAATGGAACAAAAGAATGCAAAATGATGTGTTTGTTAGCTACTGGAATGAAGGAATGAATCTTTCGTTCATTCACTTGAGGCAGGTCAACCGTAGGCTCGACCGCCCACTATGCCAAGTCTACCGACCAGTCGACCTAGGCAGTGGAATGGTCGACCTCTAGATCGACCTACCCATATATATATATATATATATATATATATATATATATATATATATATATCTTTTGTTTTCCGATTCTTTTTTATTTTGTATCTTGGCCATAATAGCTCGGATTATGACGTGTTATATTTGGAAATTAACCAGAAAATTACCACGGACACAATAGCGCAACTCCCATGACCTAATTTTGATAATTTCATAGAGTTATTTTATTATTTAGCATATTAAGGGATTAATTATTATGGGTTAAATTTTACGTTGTTACACAGTATTCTAAATAACTGGATGTTAACTATTTTAATTATTAATATGGTTTGAAATTAATAAGATTATTTATCAATATAGTTTTGGAAATTTATTATTTTTATTTATAAAATTTTTGAAGATAAAGTTATTATGGTTTATTAAAAAGTTTTTAAATTTATCATTTACTATTTTTAAGATGTTTAAAGTTAAAAATTATTTATTTATAATGTTTCTAATTATATAATAGTGTTTTAAAGTAAATGGTTATTTATGTATAAATGTTTTCAAGATTTATAAATAATGTTTTATAAAAAGATTTGGGCTTATAAGAGAAGTTTATAGAATGTTTAGAGGCTTAAAGGAGAATCATTTGTAATGTATGGAGAGATCTTTACAAAATAGATAATTATAAAGTGAAATCATAAATGGGTTTATAGGTTTATAAGAAAAGCCTTATAAATTGTTGAATGAAACTATAAAAAAGTTTACAAATGACTTTAGAAATGATATTTATAAATAGTTTTAAAGGTTAAAAATGGATTTATAAATGTTTTAGAACAGTAAGGGATTTCTAAATGATTTTTGAATTGTATAGTAAGGAAATCTTTCTCCATTTTGCAAGCATACTTATAATGTTGAGATAAGTGTATGGATATTTTTCTAAGTATTGAGAAATAGAGAATGGTGAATATAATTATGAATCCTTGTAAAAGTATTTCGGTACAAATATTACAAAATGATTTGAGTAAACGGAAGGATTTGTTAAAAGAGGCTTAGTGTTGCTTGGTGCTTAGCCAATGTTGGTTTTCCCTATGGAATTAATTCCTGATTGAATGATTGTTATTCGATGGTTAAATAATAAACTATTAAATTTGGAACCAAAATGTAACTTTGGCAATATCTTGGAGAAACACATAAGTTATATGGCATAGTCATCTCTGATGATGTTGTACTGTGGATATAAATCTTGTTTCATTCTTCTAGGATAATGATAAGGAAATCCGTCTACTAACGGTTAGGAGGTGATCTCGGCTCTTATCTTTGATTGTTATTTCCCAAAGTACCGAGTCTTATTTTAGTGAATAACTATCAAATGTTGTTTCGAAGGGACCGAGATTGGATATGTTATCCAAAAACAACTTCGATCCAACTTAAGGGTTATGAAATGAAGACATCTTGAGGATGATGGAAATTGAAGACGGAGCTCTCAAGTATTTCATTTAGTCCTAGAATGAACTTGTATGGATGAATGCTAGTATTACATTATTTCCTAGATTTCACTATTAGCATTCCAATTGGGAAGTGCTATATAAAGGTAAAACATAGCCTCGAGCCTCATCAACCAAGAAATGACAATAATCAGGCATGCTGCTGGGCTAAGTGGGTCACTTCCATTAGGATATGGTCATTCCGGATCTATATCAGTTACTATCTATTCATATATGCTTTAGGATCCATAGAAGAGTGGGATGATCATATTCATTACCATTAATCAAGTGGTAGGCCAGTCCTGTGTGGTAGGGGTACAAGATGTTCTTTTTAGACCCCGATGCATTTTATCTAGAGATGTATCTTCGGCAGGTAGTTCCTTACCTTGTCATAATATGGAATCCATTCTCCAATACGAGCTTTTACAGTTTTAGTTGTATACCTATTATGTTGGAATTTAATTAATGTACTAATTTTAGTTATGAAATGTTTTGGTTATGTGCAACGTGGTCTTATGAGATACATTTAATATCAAAGGTTTTTATAACTTAAAAATCCAATTGGGTGTGTTTTTCTCACGTTGGTTTTCCAGACTGACTCGGGTATTATTTCATTATAACTCAGGTCAAACCGAGCATATTTACAGATTGCTTTGGATGCATTGAAGCTCAGGAGACAAGTTGGAGGTCTTCAAGTCATATTCACATATATGTTTATTTTCCGCTGCTTTGTTGTTGAAATCATCAACAATTGTGAGGATAGGTTGTTATAACTTTTGGACCATAGGTTTTGATTGCTGGAAAGAAACGACAATTCATGAATCTACGACTATGACAACATTCGGACTCGTCGATTCAAAATATGGTTTGTATAGTTATAAATTTTAGTAAGAGTCAATAAGTGTATATATATATATAGTCTAGTTAGGGCTTTATTAAAATCTTTCCTCAACATTCATCACTCACAAATTCAATTAAAACTTGCATTCATTTTAATCAAATTCAAATACACTCACACACTGAAAAGAACTACTTAATCGACTGACCAAGTGGTACTAGTACACTGAGTCGGTGTAAAATTCTTTTATATTACACAGACCAATCGACTGAAGATACCTGGTCAGTCGGTTGAGTCTGTGCATGACTCATGTGCACTTTTGAATTCAGTCGACTGACCTTGCATGTTCAGTCGGCTAACCTGTAATAGTCATTTTTTCTTGAAAAGACACTTTCATTTTCCAAGAGATATCTCTTTCTGAAGAGTTGCAACCAATAGCTTTTCGTAGAGAACTTTTTCCAGCAGTTGTAACTCATCGTATACTATAAAAGCATAAAAGTTTCAATGATCTAATCACCTAATTTTCTAATCTCTCTCGATCTATAGTGCTTTGCAATCTTGATTTCATCATTAACAAATCTCTATACAATCATTGCTTACGATTCCATTTCATATTCTTCAAGCAATACTAATCTTCCTATTCTTCACACAATTGTACACATTATTCTTGAGGAACAGATTATAGGAAGGGTGTACTACAGGTAACAAATCCGTGTTATTCAAAACACACAAAGTCAAGTTAATCCAATTTGTAAGAAAGTCATGTTCGATTGCTCAAGCGGTGTAATACATGTTCCTCCAAGTTAAGCGAGGGTTGCTAGCTTTATTCCAGAAGTAGTCTAGGACTAGAGGTAGATTGGGAGTTCGAACCAGTATAAAAATTTCCGGTGTCATTTTACTTTACTACTATTATTTTTCACACTAGTTATTTATTATATTCCATATTACTCGATCTTATAGCACAGTCATTTTCATTCAAAAAGTCATGTTCGGTTGTTCAGGCGATCAAGGCATGTTCTATTGCTTAGGTGGTCAAGTCCTGTATGGTTGCTCAGGTGGTGTACTACCTATTTCTCCAGGTTAAGTGAGGGATGCTAGCTTTATTTCCAGAAGGAGTGTTGGACTGGACATAAACGGGAGTTTGAACCGGTATAAAAATTCCTGGCATTATTTTACTTTACCACTATTATTTTCCGAACTGGTTATTTATTATATTCCATATTACTCAATCTTATAGCATAGTCACTTCCATTTTGTATCAGAGCAAGGCCATCATATAACCATAACATAGGTATCTAATATTTTTAATATGGAAAAGAACACCGACACTATAACTAACACCTCTATTTGATGGAATGAATTATAACTATTGAGCTACTAGAATGAGAATCTATATACAAGCAAGTAGTTATGAAACCTGGAACATTATGCCATTTGAATATACTATGCCTACTACTGAATATTCACAATGGTCTAACGTACAAAAATTGGATGCTACTGCATATGCTAAAGTCATGAATATGTTATATTGTGCATTAGACAAAAATGAGTTTAATAGGATAAGCATGTGGAAAACTGCTTATAAAATTTGATGTACACTTAAGGTTACACACTAAGGTATTAACAAAGTCAAAATAAATAAATTTTCTATGCTCAAACAATTCTAGAATTTAAAAATGAAGCAGATGAGACTATAAATGAAATGTACTCTAGATTCCAAGATATATATCATTCTTTGATAGCATTAGGAGAAACTTATACAGATTTTGATGTTGTTTCAAAGATTCTCAACTCACTAGCGGATGACTGGGAAGAAAAAATATTAGCAATCGAAGAAGTTAATGACATTCGACCATAAACCGAAGGAGTTGATAGGTGATAAGAAATCTAATGTCTTATAAAGTTAATCTCCAGGCAAAACGAGTACATGCTCAAGATAAGAAGAATATATCATTCGAGCAAAAAAAGATGAATCAAATTCAGATGAAGATGATATGGTATGCATTGCTAAGAATTTCAAAAGTTTTCGAAATTTAGAAAGAGCAACAAAACTCATAAATAACAAGAACAACTCCAATAATAATAATAACACCAACAAACCATCATCACCTGCTCCAGAATGTTATGAATGTCACAAGAAAGGCCACATCAAGAATGACTGTCCTAAGAAAAAGAAAGACAAACATAAGCACAAGAAAGACAGATTAAAGAAGAAAACTTTCTCTATCACATGGGACGATTTAGAATCATCTTCATCATTAGATAGTGACTCGAACGGTGATATAGAACAAGCCAATGTATATATTATGGCCATAAAAGATGAGGTGAATGATCTAACTTTTGATGATCTACTGGAAATAAACTCAGAGTTACTTGATAAATTAAAAGACATCAAAAGAAAGCACAAAGAAACTCTTGAAAAACTGAATAGAACAGAAATTAAAGTAGATATGCTAAGAGAGCAAATCTTAGATGAACTTGAAGTTATTTAAGAATCTAGTTCTAATAAGACATCTCAACTCGCTATGTTAAATCAAGAGATAGAAACTCATAAAGAAAAGAATGATGCTTTGTTAATTGAGAATCATAATCTTAAAGAAAATGTCAAAATTTTAGAATTAGATAACTCTAGCCTTAAAACAAAGTTAGAAGATATTACTAAAAATGTCTCTAATTTTAATAAAGGCAGAGAAAATCTTTCCAAAATTATAGAAAATTCTCAAACTGTTTTAAATAAAAGAGGACTAGGATATAAGCATCTTCTAAAATTATTCAAAAGAAAACGAATTCTTCTTATAAAAGGAATAATGAATCTGAGAAACCAAGTTCAAAAGTTTCAAATTTTACTAAATCAACTAAAATTTGTGTTCCTAAAATAAATAACTCTTTGATAAGAAATAACTATATAAAATCTTTTATAAAAACTATTCATAAAGATAAAGATTTTATTTTCAAAAGGAATTCTGAACCCTCTTGGGTTTGGCTTCCTAAGATCTAACTTTTAGGACCCAAATAAAACGATGGGTACCAATGTTAATTCTGTATTTTGCAAGTATCACCTTAAAAGAGAGGAAAATGGATAATAGATAGTGGTTGCTCAAAACAAATGACAGAAAACAAAGGGATGCTAACAAATATTATCTACTCAGATAGAGGTTCTGTCACATTTGGAGATAATTCCAAAGGATTTGGCAAAGACGATGTGAGCAATAACAGTATATCTAATTTACCTCTTATTATAAATGTTTTATTAGTTAAAAATTTAAAGCATAATTTACTTATTATCAGCCAATTGTATGACAAAGGATTCAATATATTTTTTTTTAAAAAAGTGTAGTATTTTTGGTCAAAATAAAAATCTTATTTTTGAAGGTTTTAGAGATAAAAATATATTTATGGTTTGAATACAAATATGAATATAAATTACAATATAGATATGTGTTTAATAGCCAAAAAAATGATCCTGGGTTATGGCACAAAAGATTTTGTCATATTAATTTCAAAGCTATAAATAAATTATCTAAAAATGATTTAGTAAAAGGTTTACCAAAAATGAATTTTAAAGTAAACAATATTTGTGATGATTATCAATTAAAAAATTTGTCAAAATCATCCTTTAAATCAAAGAAAAATATTTCCACTATACAACCACTAGAACTATTGCATTTGGATCTCTTTGGTCCAACTCAAGTTCAATCTATAAACCATTGCAAATATGTGTTTGTTATAGTAGATGCTTACTCAAGATATACTTGGACTATTTTTCTAAAAAATAAAAGTGATACTTTTGAAAATTTCAAGATTTCTGCAAAGAGAATTCAAAATCTTGAAATTTTAAATTAAATATATTAGAAATGATCGTGGAGGAGAATTTTAAAATGAAGCTTTTGAACATTTTTGAAATAAAAAGGGAACTTATCGTAATTTTTCTTTTTCTAGAACACCACAACAAAATGGAATTAAAGAAAGGAATAATAGAACGTTACAAGAATGTGCAAGAACTTTATTAAATGGAGCACATTAGCAAAAAAAATTGGGCAGAAGCTGTAGTAACTGTTTGTTATGTTCTGAATGGTGTTTCCATCCCTTTAACAAAACATGCTCCATATGAACTTTTCATCAAAGAAAACTGAAAATTTCTTATTTTAAAACTTTTGGTTCAAAATGTTTAATTTTAAACACAAAAGATCAGTTGGGAAAATTCAATCCAAAATCTGATGTAGGAATCTTCGTAGGGTATTCTGACGAAGCACAGCTTATCGAATTTTCAGTAAAAGATAAAAAACAATCGAAGAAACACTTCATGTTTCATTCGACAAAAATTTCAAATTTGATAAAACGTTTGTGGATAATGAAATATTACCTATACTGTCACGAATACGGTAATTCAAATTAATTTTGAAGAAGATGAAAACATTGTTCATAATGAAAATGAATTAAGATCTCCTTCTAGGATTTTACGAGATCACCCAGTAGAAAATGTTACAAGAAAAATTGATTCACATGTTAGAACTAGAATCAACTTAATCAAATGGGCCATATAGAATTTCTTTCTGATATGGAAACTCGAGATCGTGTAAGTCATTTGTTCCTCTCCGATGACTTAATGGAACTAAAGGCGGTTGCACTATGACCCAAGGCTCGCATCATGCATCGCGTGTTAACCATACCATTAACCCTAGGACCGGAAGTTACGAGAAACTTTGATGCTCCTTTCTGATATGGTGCATGTATTATGCGTATTCTCAAGCACTTTGATGCTCCTTTCCCCGACTCAGAATGCTCAACCATTGGCTTATTAAACACTGGGACACTTAGTTTAATGAATCTTCCAAAATAATATCTTGACCACATCATCATTACATATGAGCATTGGCTTGAAAACCAATCCTTCAATCAGGCGCAACCTTCCTCTCACCAAAAAACACCTCATGTTCAAGCTTCCACTTCATCTCAACTTCCCCCACCTAAAAGAGAAGTCATCTAGATTCTAGAAGTTGATCCTTAAGCTCGGCCTCAAGAAGCTGTATTTATCATATCTCGAAACCAACGAATTCTTGATCAACGACTTTCTCGAGTGGAATCAAATGTATCTCGAGTTGAAAAATCCATCAACAAGGTCGACAAGAAGTTCAGCCATATAAAGGGTTTTCTCGACAATATTTAGTAAGCGATCACTTGCTCTCAACCCTCTCCAACTTTCATTCATGTGCCTACTTCACATGGGAAACGACCTGCTGGGCTCTTCACATGGTCGACTTCAAATGAGGAACAAGAAGAACAAGGAGAAGAAGTCGGTGGCGAATCTGGCGATTAGGAGACTTAAGGTGGTGAAGAAGAAGAAAGCTCAAATAAAGTAAGAGACGCTAATGAGTAAGGTTATTTCATTTCTTCCAGTCCAAGCCTTTTCTCTTAAATGAACTTATGTGTTGTTTTTTCCTAAAACATTGTCTATGTGGTTTTATGGTGTGCTTATATGGTAGTTTTTTTATTCTAGACTAATTATGTATTATTAACATTCTGTATCAAACGGAGTTGTCATCATCAATAATGGAGAGAATGTTGGATCATAGGTTTTGATTGCTGATAAGACACGACAATTCACGAATCTACGGCTACGACAACATCCGGACTCATCGATTCAAAATATTGTTCGTATAGTTATAAATTTTAACAAGAGTCAATAAATGTGTGTGTGTCTATATATATAGAGTCTAGTTAGTGCTTTGTTAAAATCTTTTCTCAAGTTTCATCATTCACAAATTCAATTAAAACTTGCTTTCGTTTTTAATCAAATCCAAATACATACACATACTAAAAGCAGAACTCAGTCGACTGACCAAGCGATACCGATCGACTGAGTCAGTGTAAAAAAATTATATTACACAGACCAGTCGATCGAACACACTTGGTCAGTCGACTAAGTCTGTGCATGACTCATGTGCACTTTTGATTTTAGTCGACTGACCTTGCATGTTCAGTCGATTGACCTGTAACAGTTATTTTTTTGAAAAGACATTTCATTTTCTAAGATATATCTCCTTTCTGAAGAGTTGCAACCAATAGCTTTTCGTAGAGAACTTTTTCCAGTAGTTGTAACTCATCTTATACTATAAAAGCACAAAAGTATCACGGATCTAATCACCTAATTTTCTAATCTCTCTTGATCTATAATGTTTTTCAATCTTGATTTCATTATGTACCAATCTCAATACAATCATTGCTTATGAGTCCATTTCCATATTCTTCAAGCAATACTAATCTTCCTATTCTTCATACACAAATAATTATACACAACATTCTTGAGTAAAAGATTATAGGAAAGGTGTACTACAAGTGACAAATCCATGTTATTCAGAACACACAAAGTCAAGTTAATCCAGTTTGTAAGAAAGTCCTGTTCGGTTGCTCAGGTGGTCTAGTCCCGTTCAATTGCTCGGCAGTCAAGACCTATTCGGTTGCTCAGGCGGTGTAATACTTGTTCCTTCCGGTTAAGTAAGGGTTGCTCATTCCAGAAGGAGTCTAGGACTAGACGTAAAACGGGAGTTCGAACGTGTGTAAAAATTATTGGTATCATTTTACTTTACTGCTATTATTTTCCGCACAAGTTATTTGTTGTATTCCATGTTACTCAATCTTATAGCACTGTTACTTTCAATAATGTCCAAGCTGATGATTATGATTTATCATTGTACTCTAATGGATGTAAGTACATAACATTTTCTCTGTTGTAAAGATCATTGATATTATATTATATATTGTTCCACTGCGATTGTGAGATTATACTTTTTTGTTTAGTTTCTATTCTTCTTCTCTTCTCCTTTTCTCTTTCTTTCCCATAATTATCTTTCTTTCCATTTAATTTGGGTTGGACATGTGTGGTTTATTGTCATCTTGATTTATGCGGATTGGCGGGTTGTTACATCAACGATGTTTTATTGACATTCATTTTTTAATCCTTCTTTTTAATGCATTAGAAATATAATTTACCCTTTACAAAGAATATTTTAGAGCGTGGTTTTAAAGTGTTTTACCAATATTTATGATGTGACAATCAAGCACAAGTGTAAGTCAAACGTTTTAAAAGTTTGATTCGTTTATCAAAAATCTTTAGCCTTATACTTAGCTCTAAACATTGAAGGAACTCTTGCTATTCTTAAAGTTAAGAATGTTGTCATGATAAGGTGAAAAGCAACACCACCCTTACTTGCATGGCTTCATTGTTGTTCTCCAGAGTAGTCCTAGTTCAAGATCGATGAGTTGTGATAAGTGTAAGAGATTTAATTTTCATATAAGATCATTTTGTTATTCCTAATAGTTGACATATTGACTATTGATCCTGCTATCTTCTTTGAATTCATTGACTGAAGATGATTTTGTTGCTCGTTTGGAACATTTAAACTCTTGCTATTCTTAAAGTTAAAATGTTTTCGAGTCAAAATAGGAAGCACAATTGCCCTAACTTGTTTGGCTTCATTACTTTGCCCAGGCTGGTACTAGTTTGTTTCCAATAGTTAATTCATCGACTATCGATTTTGATATCCTTTGGAGGAAATGACTAAATAAAGAACGAGTGATAGTCAAGCTATGTGGGGTTGCTTCCATTAGGGTATTGTCACATCTACTCTAGATTGGTTTCTCTTGTATGGCATGGAGGTGTGAATTACTCGAATGCTTGGTAAGGTTTGCAGAGTCTGACTTGGAGGTTTTTGAGAGCCATCGTAGTTCTCAAGTATATTGTCTAAAGGTATTTTTTAGGTAAGGAGGTGCATCGTCCTAGTCGTTTTTGGAAAAAATCTCGTTCCTTGTTTGATTTAAATCTTCGAATTGTTTTCTTAATTGCGTCGAGAAGTGCCTAATGCTCGATGTTTTATTATTTATGCACATTCTTTAATTTTGGATTTTGATCTTGTTTATGTCCATTCTTTCAAGTTTGGATTTTTTCTAATTTGTTTCCATTCTTCCATGTATGGATGTTGCTCTTATGAGGTAAAACCTATTCCGTGATTAGTGGCGTGGTCTCATAGATTATTATAGGTTTATCGTATTTCTTGAGTTTTCTCACATTGATTTTCCAAACTGATTTGGGTGTTGTTTTATTATAATGCTCGGGTCAGACCAAGTTTTTCTAGGTTGTCTTTGGTTGGAATGGAGCTAATTGAATAGAGATGGAAGTTCACATACCGTATTATTTTTATTTTCTGTTGTACTATAATCAATTATATGGTTGGGAAGTTAAAATTTTCCTGGCTGATGAGGTTTGCTTTTAACTCTGATGTATCTTGTAGCATAAAATGACAATTTTTGCTATCTTTGTTATGTTATATGTGATCATTCCACTGTGAGATTTTATTTTCCCTTGTTATTTGTTTTTTCTTTTTATTTACCTTAACAATTTACCTTTTTGGCACTTGGATGCTCAACATTTGAATAATGTGGATGTATTAAGTGCCAACTTTCGAGGATCGAAAAGGTGGATCGTTACATTTGGTATCAGAGCTGAAGTTAAGCAAGAACCTTGGCTTTGGTGGGGTAAGCTCATTTGAGATAGGATAAGTGACACCCTAGAATGAGTTTGAATGTGTATATATATACCCACGAGAGCACATTTGTTATTGCTATAAAAACATATTGTGTTAATTGGTCAATTGAGTGGTTTATGAATTCTGCTCGAGATGTGGGATGCTATGTTGTCGATAAGGATTTCTAAACTCTCGAACAAGGAAAACATACACGATATTGATTTTTCAAAATTTGGTAAATAAAATATTTACCTAGATTATATATTTATATATATAAGAAATAATTTTCAAATTTATACAGTTTTATATGGTATTTTTTGTTAACGATAATATTTCTTTATTAACATTATTGTTTGATTTTTCATGCTCAGATAGTTAGGAACATTAACTGTTTGATGATTGTTGATTTATGCTCGACCTGTTTATGGGCATTTATTATTTTGATAATTGAGTACATTAAAACAAACCCCTTATGAATTGAGTTTCACAATTTGACTATAAGTTGTTCAGTGAAAATGTTAAGTTACTTTAATAGAATTATTTAATTTAATTTAAGATAAGACATTTAGAGGATAAGTAATTATGAAAAGTTTGTTATAATAAGGGGAAGTTATTATATTATAAGACCATTTTAAAGGAACATTTTATAAGAATATGGTATATAAAGTGATTTATACGATTCATGAAGGATGTTTTACAATTAAAAAGAGATTTTGAGAATTTAAATCCCGGTATTGTTTGAATCGATTTCAAAAATATTTTGAGAAAAGCAATAGTGATATGACTTAGAAGTGTTTATGAGAATAAGTATTTTAAAGAAAGATACATTTTCATTGGATAGGTCAAGAAAAACATCTTGATTAGCTTTGAAGTAATCGAAATATTCTTCTAAATGATGATCGAATGTTACTTAGGCAAACATTGTAATGCACTTATTAAATTATTCTTTTTATCATTGTGCGATCGAAATGAGCTCAAATACGAATGAGACCAAAGCGAGTGCGTAACGACCCATAATTTATAACTTTTAAATGGACTATTTAATTAATTTTAAACATTCAAATAAAGAATTCTCAAAATTAATAATCGTGTTTTATGTGATAAATAACAATGGTGAACTTATTTTTAGAATTAAATAGAGATTTTAAAGTTTTGTCATAAAATTGAAAAAAGTTAGTTTTCGATAAAATTTGATATACATTCGAATAATTATTGTAAACAGTAAATAACTCTTTTTAATGGTTATATATGACATGATAATAATATAAATTTGATTTATAATGGTTTTTTAGACATATATACTTGTTTTATAAAAATGTATAAACTTCGTCACACATTGACAAATCGACGTCGTATTTTTATAACTGAATTTTAGTATTATTAAATATGGTTTAAAATCAAATGAACATTTTTTAAAATTATTTTAATATGAGAAGAAACTTATTTTCATGTTTTTTTTACATAAATAAATAGTTTAACAAAAACGTAAAAATGTGACCATAAAACGTTTTGTCGAAAATCAGCATTTTGTTCAAAATAAGTTGTTGCAACATTATTACATATTTATTAGCATGTTTTTAACATATATATTACAAATTTTAATAAATAATTTTTTTTACTTTTACTAATCATAAGTAGAAAAATCTAGAAATTAATTAAACGTAAGTAAGAAAAGTAAAAAAAGCACACATCAAATCACCATAAATTCATGCTTTACTTAAGAGCTAATTTAAAGACAAAAGACAATGCAATGAATAACGGGAGAGATGTGGATTAAAAATGGAAGTGTGCTTAGCTTAACAGTTATGGAAAGGGCTTTCTAGTTTTTTACCAAAAGAAATTTTATAAACTTTTATTCCTGTAAATACTCTCCACCTCTTCTCTTCCATTTCCTTATTTCTTCCATACATTTCTAAGTTCTTTTTCCTCCTTTTCCATGGATTCCCTCCTTAGAAAATTTATGGAAAAATATCTAGAAAAAATATAAACTAAATATATATGTACATACATCTTCACTACACCTCAAAACCAAAGGGAGTCACCTCCACTTCCCTTCCACTGCCCACGACCACCATTAGATCCACCCTAGGTTGAGAGAATAATGGAAGAAGTGTGTTGTGGTTGAAAGCTTGAAGGTCATAGGAGCTTAAGCCATGAGCAAAGAGGTTTGGGAGAGATGATGCCGTAAGCAATAAGTGATGATTGATTGTCTTGGTCATGAGCAAGCGAGCTAGAGTTGATGGTCAAGAGTTAGGAACAAGAAAGAGTTAATTTGAAGAAGTTTTGGTTGGGGTTAGTAATGATTTAGTAAAGTGTTGTGGTAATTTGAATGTTGATAGGAGGTTTGAGTTGGTTAAAGGTGAGTAATCACATTTTTACTAATTAATCTCGAAGTTATTTCAAGTATAATGATTTGAAATTTTAAATATATTGGATGATTAAATGTTTGATTACTTGATCGATTACTTATTTGAATATATGTATGTTAATTTGGTTGATTACTTGGTTCGATAAATGAAAAGAGAAAATGGTTAGTAATTAACCATAGTTAATTAAATGAGAATTAAATCCATATAAAGATGTGTAAGGTTTTTGTTTTGCCTCTTATTAGTTTTAAACATCTAAAAAAGATTTAAAATGAATATTATAATAATATAATATGAAATGAAATGGAAAATGAGTTTGAAATATGAAAAGTAATTGTTTAAATGATTTTAAAATGGTTTAGAAATGTTTTATAAACATATAAAAGCGTTTTCAAGAAGTTTGAAAAGAAATGGAAAAACAAGTCAAAATTAGAAGCATCGCATAACGGTTGTTCGCGATGTCGCATCGAAGATATCTAATGAGTATGCAAAATGGAATATAGCTAGGAATTGTTTGAGATAAGAATTTTCCAGATGACTATATCCATAGTTTTTAAATGAAGAAAGAAAATCAAATTTTCATCTTGTAAATTTTTAAATATGAGTAAGACAAGTTTTCAGAAAAATTGCTGATTTGTAGTTTAAAACCTGAATTTGGAATTGATTTAAAATGAATATTTTTAAACGTTTAAAAATACGATATAAATTTTATAATTCTTTCAAATTTTTTAAAGGATTTTTGAATTATAAAAATGAAGTTCTAAATGATAGAAAAGTCATTTTTATCAAATGAGCCTTTAAAGCATTATTCGCAGTAGTTTTTAATAACTTTTAAAATATGGCTTTAACCTTAAGTATTTTTTCTCAAATATTTCATAAGTGTTTTCAAATAAATGAATAAGTGTTTTAAATATCGATTTTGAAGTTTTATAAATCATTTCTAAAAATTAAAGGAGCATGTAGAAAAGACTAGTACATTTGTCCCGCTTGTGAGATCTGAACGGTAAAGCAAGGTGTGCAAATAAGGTTAGGAATGGAGCAACCAGTGCACTAAACTTACCTGGCCTATGTTTTCTCTTTTAGACAAAGGATGGAACAGATTGAAGGGAAAGTCAAATGCCCTAAAATAATATTTTCCAGTATGCGATTTAAATAAATGATTTGGAAATATTTTCCTAAGTAACAGGTGAATTGATTTGGAATTATTTCAAGATTAAAAAGATTTAAATTTAATAAATGAGGAAAAATGATTTTATATACTCTGAAAAGATAAGGAATAATTTAATGAATATAACTCTATGAGATATTTATGAATGAATAAAAAATAAATTAAATTGAATAATGATTAATAATCACATCTGAACTTAACATCTTTTTAATCAGAGATTGGTGTGAAGGAACTGGGGTTTGATTTAGGTAACTCCTATCAGAAAACTATTTCAAACCAATGTATACGTTTGAAAGTGAATACATGTTGAAGATGATAATTATTGAAGACCGAGCATCTTAAGAATGTAGGGACTGCCGTAATGAGTCCCAGGAATTTACCTCACATTATATTTATATGGCAGCTGCATTCCAAAATCCTCTTTGTATTATAGACTGGAGATCTTCATTTTAGAAGGACTACTTGTTGACATCCTCTAGGTTGCTCTTAATATAGAGACATTTACTATAGTTGTAGTCCTTTCGTGTTTTGAAATCCACGGATTGCAAGGACTACTCGATGCTAATGGTAGTAGTAATAGTGTCTTTGGTTTCGTTTATTCCCAGAACGAACTTATATAAATGAATGTCTGACAGTGCATTTACGATCATATTAATTGATCTCTATCAACTTATTATCCTCTTGGTGGCGAAGAAGGCAACTTTTCTTAGCTTAACACCCTTTCTTGAGACGCACAAGCTCAAGAGTTATATGCTGGTAGAAATCAATTATGTGATTAAGGAATGGCAATGTAGCATTCAAAGTGGAATGTGCTTTATGGAGAAATAAAGCATAGTTTTGTGAATAGCGAAGCGTGGCTTTGTTAAAATTGAACGTAGACTCACGAGCTTAATATCCCAGAGATGATATGGGTAACTATGTGGTCTACATGATATATATTATTTCAGGCTATCAATTCATGAGCGGATAAGAATGATTATGCCTTATAGGGCCAGAAGACATCCGGACTCATGTATTGTATGGTATAGTGTGTGCGAGTCTTTGCACGAGAAGCCACCGAATACGTAGTAGCGTAGAAAATACAATGGTATGTGAGTCCTTGCACGAGAAGCCACTGGGTACAGGATTGTTATATGTGGAAATTCGTAGAGAAAGAAAAGGCCACTAGTTACCTATTATGTTGGAAACCCAATTCCAATACAAGCTTTACGGTTTTGGTTGTGTTTAGAAAATAGCTGTAATGCTTTCCAAATATTTTAGCTACCCCTTTGGTATCATATATTCCATCCAGGTATATTCCGTTTGACTTTGAATGGATATATTACCAAAGACTTAGTTCGGGTTATATTTGTTTTATATATATTTACGCACAGTTTTTCAAAAGAATGTCATTAAAGATTCTTATGAGATACCCCTTCATATTTCTATGTGGTCATGATCTTAAGAAATAAGTATTTTGGTAATCATAAGATAAAAACCCATTCATATTTCTATGTGGTCATGATCTTATGAGATACCCTTCTTTTCATAGGTTTTGATTAACATCAGCATTAAAATTTTTGAATATCTCACGGTGGTTTATCAAGCCTGATCTGGGTATTTTTAAATACTAGGCCAAATCACAGTAGTTTTAGGTTTATTTGAAGATTCTTGGAATATCCAGAGGTGAGCTAGAGATCTTCATCTACGTATGGACATATTCTATTATTCGCTGCATATACCACATTTGTTTTTTTGGTTGTCAGCATTTGTAAGGACATGGGTTTAAAACTGTCTAGGCTGAATCCAAGTCAGACTCCGATATTGTATTCAAAAATTTTCGCTGTAAAGATTATATATTGAAATAATATATGTTATTCCATTCGTATGAGATTTTATTCTATCTTTGTTTTCTTTTTCCCCTAACAATCGGGTTTACCGGCACTTTGATTTGCGGCATGAGGATGTATTAGTGTCGATTTTCGAGGGTCGAAAATCCTACTTGTTACATTTGGTATCAGTGCTTAAGTTGAGCGAACACCTAGGCTTTGTTGGGGTAAAACTCTTTATAGATAGGGTTAGTAACACCCTAGAATGAGTGACTCATTAGAGAGAGGGTTACTAACACCCTAGAATGAGTTTAAGTGCAATATATATATATATATATATATATATATATATATATATGAGCGCGTATTTTTATTTATATAAAGAATTATTTTGTGTTGATTTATTTATTAAGTGGTTTATAGGTTCTAGTCGATGCGCCCGATCACCATTATCAATACGGATTTCTTAACACTTAACAAGACAAATCGATACACCATTTTACAAGGAGTATATTTTATATATAAAGAAGTATAAATATTCATGTCATATGAAAAATTTATAAGATTTTATCCCTTTGTAAAGTTCCAAGAATAAGTTCTTGATCTATTTAGTGATGGTGGGAATAATCTTCTAAGTATCGACCATATGTTGGCTTGAGCCAATGATATCGAAAACTTGGTGAATTATTATTATTATCATTGTAAAATCAAGGCAAGTTCAAAGCCAAACAAGTTAAATCAAGTTATTCAGATAAAAGGATTATAAGTCAAGAAATTAATGGTATGAAACTTCTGATAATAATTTAGTATATCATTTAAGTCGAGTTGTCTTATTTTATGCCAGTGATGGCTTATGGGCTAATCCAAAGTATTCACATAGAGTACATGCAAAGAAAGAAGTTGAAGAAAAAGCAAACTAGGAACTTATGCCGGCATCTTCTGTTACGAATGCGGTAAAGAAAGGTACTATGCAGTTCTTGAAAGTTTACTGGATCGGATACCATCTAACTTGTGCATAATATGCAAGTATATAAATTAATGGAATAATAGACTATAAATAGTAAAATATAAAAAGTAAACCATACCAAAACACTATCACATGAAATCAAGATATGAACCAGATTTTGAAGACTTGGGGTGTAATTTGCTCACAAGCATGAAAACAAAGAAGCAACTAACATCAGAGTTTTATATATGCATCAGATAAAAGAGGGTGGAGGATTGCTCACATTGGAGTTGCAGCAGAGATAAGAACAGAGACAGGCTTTTGATTTTTTCCATATTCTGAATTTTGATTTGCTTTCTCATAAGAAATGGACTTTCAAGTTGTGTTAAAAGGATTTTCAAGTCTAAAAGAAAAATTGTTTTCCAAGTTTTAGATAAATCTTTGGAAATGTGTTTTGAAAGCTATAAATCTTTAATTTAAAGATTTAATTGGGTTAATCCAAATTGAATGGGAATTGTTTTTGAAATCTACGGATAGATCTTTGTGAAATTGGGTGAAACTTGGTGAAATTAATCTTTTTGTTTAAAGATTTAAAAATGGTAATTTGTTTAACCATTGGAAAGATAAGTTTTGGATTTTATAAATTGTGACTTAACTAAAATCCCATATCCATATGTTTTTAAATATTGCGCTCATTATTCGGTTTAGCCGGGAGAGGACCTTGTGTCATATAGCCCATTCCGAATAGTGATACGACGTTATGGATAGCATTTGAAGACCGGTGGTGAAGACCGGGTATTTGTGAGAACGATAGGATAACCTATCGATTGACTCTGCACTGAGTTGCTCCGGTATAGAGTTCTCCTTAGTGATGGGAAGTCCGATCGGGATTGTGGATACCCGGATTTGCAAGGGCTTCTTCGGAAGTGCCTTCGGTTCTGTTCGAACCCGGAACAGACTTGTATGGTTGTATGTCCGACATTACACTTTGAGATGTTAACTGATTTCTATCAAATACATTTCTGCTTGGTGGCGGAGAATTTATTCTCTTAGCTTAACACCCTTCTCTGAGACGTACGAACTCAGAGGTTTTGTAGTTGATATTTATCAGTGATATTCCCAATTTGGTAATGTGGCATGCTGAGTGCTGCTGTGTGATGATCATTGGTTGATCATTTGTGATATGATCATTTGTTTGATCATTTATCTTTGTGATCATTGCTTTGGTCATCTGTTGACCCAAAGCATGGCTTTGTTGCACAAAGCGTAGCTTTGTGGACGAGACTGCATCAGGACCTCACACCCCGGAAATGGTCGAAACAGGAAAGATGCGGCAAGGTTATGAGGGTCGCGCCCTTTAGGGTATGTCATTCCCTTCTGGTAAAGGGTGGTATCATGGTATGGAGCCCAGATACTTACTCATGTTGATACACTATACCTATTACTGTGTGGTGTTGTTGTTGCGAGCGCTCGGATAAAGGTCCCAAAGGACCGGGGGATGGCATATTCGTGTAGTAGTTACCTAGTTACAGAGGTAACCCGGCCTTGTGTTGGCAGAGATCTAACCGTAACGTTAGTTCTCGGGACGTCCCACCAGAGGCGATCCCATGTGGCAGTAGGAAGTTCCTTAGCCTGACCATTTGTTGGAAATCCATTCTTCAATTACGTGCCTTGTACGGTTTTAGTTGTAGAACCTGCCATTTAACATGGCAGCTATAGTAGGCATAGTATCATGGTACCTATGCTGGCTAGGATTTATATTATACTTTCGAAAGATTTCCCACTATGCACTAGTAATAATATCAAAGAATTTTTCTCGTAGTAAGCATGTTTGACTATCATAAGGAGAAATCTCCCCCATGTGTGCGTTTGCATTGTGTGTGTGCCGGGAGGCCTTATGGTAGTTTCATTTTTCAAAAAGCATTGCGGATTTCAAATTTAAATTCTTTTGTTTGTTTTAAAAGACCAAATGTTTTTGTTTGCTCATACCAGTCCCATGACTGACCTGGAGTTTATTGTTCCTTTCCTAAACTCTGGGTGCCCACTATTTCCCACACGGGCAGTCTAGAGTTGGGGTTTTCAGATAATCAGTAATAGGTGTAGATTCGATAGCTTTCAGCCTTAGGATTTGGCAATCGCATTTGGATCGAGTTGCTTCTCTTCATTTTGATTTGGGAGTTCGAGCTATTCTGGATTGGTGCTTTGGAGATTACCGATACTGGAGTTCTTCCTTGAAGACTATTTTGGAGATCTGTTCCGCTGCTGGTGTTATCTTTTATTTCCGCTGCTATTCTTTGTATCTCTGATAATGGTGATATCTATTGTACCATTCTGTTGTATCATTCATGTTGTATCAGTTATTGTATCAAATGTTGTATATTGATATATGTTGTTCATTTTCTTCCGCTGTGTTATTTACTTAATGTGTTATAAGCTCCGGCGACTCGAATTTGAGCGGTCGAATCTGCGGCATTCGAGTACAATGTAAAGTATGGATGTCGATTTTCGAACGCGAAAAATTCGAGCCGTTACATTTGGTATACAAAACAGAGTTTTTATACTGTTTTAGACTTCCCGTCCAACGTCCAGTCCTGAAGCTCCCCTCAAGTATTTCCTTTAAATAAACTACGCTCACTTTGCCTGAAGGAATAGGCTTAATACAAAAGTGTCTTTGACAATCTTATGTTCCAATAACACATTATTTAACTTATAGTACAGTTCGTCCTATGGTCTCCTTTGAGTAAGATGAATATGATTGTTTTGAATTGTAGGAAGTGATATAACTAAAAGGTAATAATGGATTGAGAGTATATAATCAGTATATATGGAAGAGAACTCTTTGAAATCAAGAGAGTAAAGACAAGTTAAGTATCTTATTTCTATTTCTCAATCAAGATGTTATTCATAAAATCAGAGAGGTGTAGATGAAGAGTTGTTACTCTTCGGAGAAATCATTTTGTTTTAATGGCAGCAACTCTTCATGAAATATGATTTCCTCTAGATTCAAAAAGAAGGGTTTTTTCAAATATGACAGTTTTTCCCATTACAGACATCTATGGTATAATGACAGACATCCATGACTAGTTTTAACCGAGACTTTTCATATATGTCTATAAGTGTACCTCAGATGTCTATGAGATGAAAATGCAGTTTTCCACTAGATTTTGATGTATGTAAAATTGTGTGTGATCATGTATGCATATATACTCAAGGAGACCTTAACAATATTTTATCTACGACTCTTTTATAGTAAAATAACCTTAGTATGATCAATTAATCTCCGTTTCTCTTTGAGTCTCAATATATTCGATCATGGTGTCTGCTTATAGTATATATCTGCAATCTTAATAAAGTCTATATATGTATGTGATTTTATTGTTATTATTATTGAAACATAAGTTGGAGGTTCTAACAATCTCTCTTTGATGATGACAACTATACAATCACAAATCAACTATTTATTTAAATATTAACCATATAATCCGATATCAACAATAGAATAGAAGTATTATCATGTGTGTCTATGTTTTTTCTCCTCTAATGTATATGATTCTCCCCATGCATATGCATAGATTTCTCCCCCTTTGTCATTATCAAAATGCGGGGAAACAATAAATGATATGGATATAGTAAATAATCTTGGCATGTTATCATCAAATGTTAATGTTCAGCATAAAATGAAACACAAAAGTTTTTAAAATAGGAAAGAAAATAACCATAAGAGTTACAAAATAACAAAAAATAAAGTCTAATTATACTGATTGTGCGAATAAGATAATCCGTCATAATTCTCATAATATTCCCAATAAGAAAATGGATCCTGCTCATATGTACCTGGCTACCGCATCTGGTCATTGTAATCCTCATCCTTGTGAATAAAAAGGCCATTAATTACCATGTATGATTGTTGAAAATGTGGAGTATCGGACATGTACATCTCATCGCTATCTTCTTCCTCCTCCTTAGGTCGTACGTCAATAAGAGTCTTCCCTCGAGCACTACGGTCGTGTGTTGTACCTTCAGGAGAGGGCTGCATGTGATAGACTGCTGTTTGAACCCGAGGTGGAAGTGTTGGGGAAGGCGAGGATGATGATCGTGAGGAAGAATGGCTACGTACCTTGCGCATTACTTTCCCTAAAATGGAGACCACTTTATCCAATGCCTTCTCCATCTTTGTCATCCTAATGGAGAAAGAACATTCCAAACTCTTCTTTTATTTAAAGCTCGCCGATTGACTATGATTATTCTTTGGTTTTTGATGGACAAATCAAAAAGAGATTCGTTTGACGCTTGTTTACGATGAACTTCTTATATTTCAGAGTCCAAATAATATTCGGTATGATGACTGGACGAAGGTGGTTTTGGGAAGTATGAGGAGAGTAGATTTGTTGAGGAGTGCTAGTTGGAGGAGGAAAAAGATGCTCTTCTTCTTGTAGAGTCCATTGGCTAAAGGGGATAATATAAGAAGGGCATGTGAGAAGATGCATTAGCGAAAAATATCACGGACCACTATCTTTCGTGGGAATTTCTTCATACTGTGATATATGAAGGAACACCAAGATTTTGCAGGATGCGCATGATATAAGGAGAATGAACAATACAACGACGATGCTGCAACCAAAATCCTTTAACTTGGTTATGAATAAATTTTTCCCAATTAAAGCTTAATGATCATTGGGATAAATATGTTCATGACTACCTAGACAACGAATAATGGTATTAATTATCATACGATTTAAAAGTCGGGCGCGAGGTTGAAGATAAATAGATTTCCACTGTGACATTTTATCCTCCCTAGGTAATACACTGTGATCTGGTATATCAGTTAAATCAATTCCCTCACGTAAACATCCTAAAACCCGACCAGTTATATATACATCTATTTTAACTACTTTTCCATACACATTGAACCATAACCAACCCTCATCAATCTCAGGATTCCGAAAAACATAGATTGGAGTAGAAGAGGTAAATAGCAAGAAGGTCAATGATTACTTTATTCGCATCGTAGCTAGTCAAATTACAACAGCGGCATCCATTGTAATTCTAAGAATTTCATATTCCATAACATTTGCCAGATGGTAAAAAGGTCTGGGGTGAATCTTCTTTTGGGTAAGAGCTTAGTGCGTTTGGATTTTTTCAAAGCCATTGGGTAATATGAGCTTGTGTAACTGGTGCTTGAGCGGACGAAGGCGACTGGCCTTATTTTTGACTTTTTGGAGACCGAGACCTTCTTGGGAGCCATTAATTTGAAAATTTGGAAGTTTCGAGATCTAGGGTTTTAAAAATTAGAAGTCGGAATGTAGGTAAGTTGAAAAGAGGAGTAAATTTCTTTATATATGGCTGCTGGCTGAGTAGCGATAGACATCTATGAAGAAGGCACAAACATCTGTGGCTTTAGTAATTTTAAGGCCGAGAGTTTGGACAGGCGTCTGTGTTGGATCCACAGACATCCGTGGAAAAAAGATTTTAGAAAGATAGTATTCATAGATGTTTGTGATGTATCCATAGAGTCTGTGGCTATAAGGAGTCTTTTCCCGAAAGTATTGACAGAAGTCCATGATTTATTCACAGATATCTGTAATATGCAAATTCTGATATATATATATATATATAGAAAATTTCAATATAATTTTTTTATTAAAATATATTAACTAGAATACACATCAACCATCGGCAAATAAATATAATGTATATGATATATAACAAAAGTTTTTCATTCTTGTTGGAAAATTCAGAATTATTGTTTTGTTTAATATCCCAAGAATTTGGTTCAACTTTTGTATCGTCAAGTAATGGGTTGAGTGTGGACCAACTTGGATGAGCTGGGGTGTCAATCCAAGGATGGTTTGATGGTTCTGACTTGCATAGGTTTCTCGAAGTAATGTTTGTTGGAACTTCGTATTTACGATATTTCGTAATTACGATATTTTGACTATATCAACTATATAAGTCACTATATTATATACTAACTTGTTTTTACAGGAATCAATCAAAGACCGGATTCAAATGAGCTTCAACTCTTAGTATGTATCGAGTCTGTGTCTAGAAGTAATAATATGTTAAAATCTCTCCTGTATGATATATATTGCATTATCATCTCATCTATTTGATTCAAGAGTAAAAAACCAAATTTTATGTTACATTCAGACGTCTGAGTGCCCATTTCAGACGTCTGAATCTGAAAGTATGAATATTGTACACTATAATATTCAGACATCTGAAAGTTCAATTTCAGACGTTTGAATATGACTAAAAATTGCCTATTTGCTTTCTGTTTCAAATCTCGTTGCATTTCAGAAGTCTGAATTTTTAATTTTAGACGTCTGAATATTTACAACGGCTATTTTTTTGAAAAGGCATTTTTCATTCATGAAGAGTTGCGACCTTTAATTCAACATCTTTTGATGATAACTCTTCATGAACAATTACAACCATTTATTACCTATATAAACACATTAGAATCAAGTTTCAAATTCACCAATTGTATTGATTATTATTTTATTATTGAAATTCTTGATTCTAACTCATTTGTGCTAAAAATATCATTCAAATTCAAGTTCTACTTTCTTAATCTTCACGTATTCATACATATATCATAAAGGAGAAAGATTATAGGAAGTTTGTACTATCAAGAGACAAATTCGTGTTATTAAGAACACATTGTGTCAAATATACTTTTATATAAGTTGAAGTCCTCTTCGGCTGTTGAGGCGAAATCCTGTTCTGCTGCTCAGGTCCCTTGTTCGGCTGTTCAAGGGTTGTTGTAAACCTGTTCCTCCGGGTTAAGTGAGGTTTGTTGTTAGTGAAATTCCAGAAGGAGTCTGGGACTGGACGTAGAACGGGAAGTTCGAACCATTATAAAAATTCCTGGTGTGCTTGTTTAATTTTTACTTATTTACGCTGCTCTAGTATTTTAGTTTATTTCCGCACTAGTATAGTATAATTCCATATAGCACGATCCGCACCAGAATTTTCATTTGGTATCAGAGAAAGGTTTCTTATAACCGTTACACAGTTATCTGATATTTTTGCTAAGATGGAAAACAACACCAGCACCGTTAACACTGTCATTAACACTAGTTTTATTGAAGGTCAATACACTGCATGACCTCCACTTTTTAATGGTATAAATTACAATTATTGGGCAACTCGAAGGCGTATTTATATGCAAGCAAGTGGTTTTGACTCATGGAATATTACTCAAACTGAATATAACATTCCTACAACAGAATATTCTACATGGTCAAACACACAAAAACTAGATGCTACTGCTAATGCCAAAGCTATGAATCTGCTATTTTGTGCTTTAGATAGAAATGAATTTAACCGTGTTAGCATGTGCACAACTTCTTATGAAATATGGAGAACACTTAAAGTTACTCACGAAGGAACTAACAAGGTTAAACAAAGCAAAATATCCATGCTCAAAAGTCAATTTCAAAATTTTAGAATGAAACAGGATGATTTTGATATTATAGGAACTAACAAGGTACTCTAGATTTCAATATATATATCACTCTTTACTAGGACTTGGAGAAAAGTATTATGATTTTGATATTGTTTCAAAAATTCTTAATTCTTTAACGGATGAATGGGAAAGAAAAGTTTTAGCTATTGAAGAAGCTAATGATCTTTCTACCATGAAACCAGAAGAGTTGATAGGAAATCTAATGTCCTATGAAGTGAATTTGCAGGACAAAAGAGTACAAGCACAAGATAAAAAGAATATGGCATTCCATGCTGAAAAAGAAGAATCAGATTCTGATGAAGAAGACTTAGCATTCATTGCTAAAAACTTTAAAAAGTTTTTGAAGTACAGAAAAGGAAATTGAAACAACGGGAAAAGAAACTTCAACAACAATTCAAATAAGCTATCTTCATCCATACTAGAATGCTTTAACTGTCACAAGATAGGACACATGCAAAAGGATTGTCCAAAACAAAAGAAAATATATCACAATAAGAATCGAAAGGACAAGTCAAAAAGAAAAGCATTTTCAATAACATGGGATGACTCAGATTCTTCTTCTTCAGAAAGCAGCAGTGATAGTGAGAAAGAACAGACAAATGTTTGTTTTATGGCTTCAGGAAATGAGGTAAATGATCTTACTTTGATGATATGGTTGAAATAAATTCAAAACTTCTTGACAATTTAAAAAGCATGAAAAGAAAATATAAAGAAGTTTTAGAAAATCAGAGAAAAGCAGAATTCGAGAGAGATATGCTTAACGATGAAAAGAAAATATTAGAAGAAGAACTTGAAAAATTTCAAGATAACTTCTCTAATAATAATTCTCAACTTACTTTATTGAGTCAAGAAATTGAAACTCAAAAAGAAAAGAATGATTCTCTTATCTATGAAAATCATGAGCTAAAAACTAAGATCAAAATGATAGAATTAGAAAATACTTGCCTAAAAACCAAGTTAGATAATATTACTAAAAATATTTCTAACTTTAATAAAGGTAGAGAAAATCTATCTAGTATTATTGAAAATTCTCAATCCACTTCCAATAAGAAGGGATTATGATATTCTAAGAAATTTCTACCTAAAAAGGAAATTAGGAAAAATAATTCTTATATTAATAGTTATCCAAAAAGGAAAAATTCTAAAACCATAAAAATATAGGTTCCTAAAACAAACAATAGTTTGATTAGAAATAAATATATAGATATCTTTTTGGAAACTGTTCATAAAAATCAGAATTATATTTTTAAGGGGAATACTGAACCTACTTGGGTTTGGTTTCCTAAGACATAACTCTTAGGATCCTATAAAAAGGTGGGTACCAATGTTATTTTTATTATTTGCAGGACCCACTTATAAAGAAAGGAAAATGGATGCTCGACGGCGGTTGCTCAAAACATATGACTGGAGACAAAAATATGCTATCAAATATTACTTACTCAAATAGACGCTTTGTCACCTTTGGAGACAGTTCCAAGGATATATCATTGGAAAAGGCAACGTCAGTAATGTCGGTACAACTGATTTACCACTTATTTCTAATGCTTTATTAGTTAAAAATTTAAAACTCAATCTTTTAAGTATCAGCCAGTTATGTGACAAAGGTTTTAAAATCTCTTTTTCTGAAGATAAGTGTAGCATCCTTGATAAAAATCAAAATCTTATATTTGAAGGAAATAGAGATAGAAATATCTATGTTCTGAATATGAAAATCAATCATAATTCAGATATGTGTTTAATAGCTAATGAAAATGATCCTTGGCTATGACACAAAAGATTCTGTCATATAAACTTCAAAACTATAAATAAACTTTCTAAAAATGATTTAGTCATAGGATTACCAAAAATGAACTTCAAAATCAATCATATTTGTGATGCATGTCAATTAGGAAAATTAACTAAATCATCTTTTAAATCTGAGAAAGTTATCCCTACTTTACAACCACTTGAATTACTACACATGGATCTATTTGGACCAACCCAAGTTCAATCCATAAACCATAATAGATATGTGTTTGTGATAGTAGATGATTTCTCTAGATATACTTGGACCATTTTTATGAAAAAAAAAAGTGATACATTTGAGCAGTTTAAAATTTTTGTCAAACGTATTCAAAATTTAAAAGGTTTAAAAATAAAGAATATAAGAAGTGATCATGGAGGAGAATTTGAAAACGAAGTTTTTGATCATTTTTGTAAAAGGAAAGGAATTTTTCATAATTTTTCGTTTCCTAGAACTCCACAACAATATGGGGTTGTAGAACGTAAAAATAGAACTTTACAAGAATGCGCACGAACTTTGTTAAATGGAAGTAGTCTTCCAAAACATTTCTGGGCAGAAGCTGTTGCAACTGCTTGTTATGTTTTGAATCGTGTTTCTATTCGACCTCTAACAAAAAATACTTCTTATGAACTTTTTACTGGAAGAAAACCAAAGATTTCTTATTTTAAAGTGTTTGGTTCAAAATGTTTTATATTAAATATAAAGGATCGGCTTGGAAAATTCGATGCAAAATCCGACGAAGGAATCTTTCTAGGATATTCAGATCGAAGCAAAGCTTATCGTGTATTTAATAAAAGATCAAATACTATTGAAGAAACATTACATGTATCTTTCGATGAAAATATGCTACAAAAACCAAGTATACAAGATGATGATGATTTTCCAGATGACATTACAAATATAGAAACTATAAATCTTGAAAATGTTGAAAACATTGTTGACAATAATGTTGAATTAAGATCTTCACCAAAAATATTATGGGATCATCCTGTCCAAAATATTATTGGTGAAATTAATTCAAATATTCAAACTAGAAGTCAACTAAATCAAATGGGCCACGTAGCATTCCTCTCTAATATCGAGCCAAAGAATCCCAAAGAAGCTTCCACAGATGACTACTGGATAATTGCAATGCAAGAAGAGCTAAACCAGTTTGAACGCAATGAAGTTTGGGATTTAGTTTCTAGACCAAGTGATCAAACTGTTATTGGAACGAAATGGATCTACAAAAATAAAGCAGATGAACAAGGTAACATCACTAAAAATAAAGCAAGAATTGTTGCACAAGGATACAATCAAGAAGAAGGAATTGACTACGAAGAAACTTTTGCTCCAGTTGCAAGACTAGAAGCAATACGAATTCTATTGGCCTATGCATGTTTTCACAATTTCAAACTTTTTCAAATGGACGTTAAAAGTGCTTTTTTGAATGGTTATATAAAAGAAAAAGTATATGTTGAACAACGTCCCTTATTTATTCACGAGAAATTTCCCAATCACGTTTATAAACTTAAGAAAGCTCTTTACGGTTTAAAACAAGCACCACGTGCTTGGTATGATCGATTAAAGACTTATCTAATTTCTTCGGGATTTCTAATTGGGAAAGTTGATCAAACACTTTTTATTAAACATTCAAAAAGGGATATTTTAATAGTTCAAATTTATGTTGATGATATCATTTTTGGTTCTACAAATGACAAACTGTGTCAGGACTTCTCTGAAATAATGACTAAAGAATTTGAAATGTCTCATATGGGAGAATTAACATATTTTCTTGGTTTACAAATAAAACAACTTCAAAATGGCATTTTTATTAATCAAGAAAAATATTGTAATAATCTAATCAAACGTTTCGGAATGGAAAACACTTCTGCAAAACCAACTTCAATGAGTACAACTACACATCTTGAAAAAGATGACAATGACAAAAGTGTTGACCAAAAACTATATCGAAGTATGATTGGATCATTACTATATTTAACTGCAAGTCGTCCTCATATAATGATGAGTGTTTGTTTATGTGCTAGATTCCAAGCTAATCCAAAAGAATCACATTTGAAAGCAGTAAAACGAATATTACGTTATCTTACAAACACAAAAGATTTTGGTTTGTTTTATCCAAAAGAGTGTCCATTCGAATTAGTCTCATATAATGATGCTGACTTCGGTGGTTCTCGAACAGATCGAAAAAGTACAAGTGGCACGTGTCATTTCATTGGAAAATCACTTGTATCTTGGTTTAGTAAGAAACAAAACTGTGTTTCTCTCTCTACATGTGAAGCAGAATACATTTCTGCTGCTTTAGGATGTACTCAAGTAATTTATATGCAACAAACACTTAAAGATTTCAATATTAATTTATCAAACTCAACTATATATTGTGACAATTCAAGTACTATTAACTTATCAAAAAATCCTATCAATCATTCACGAACAAAACATATTGACATACGTCATCATTTTCTTCATGACAATGTTGAAAAAGGAACAATAAAATTGGATTTTGTATCTTCTGAAAATCAGTTAGCTGATATTTTTACACAACCTCTTTTAGAAAATGTTTTTATCAAACTAAGACGAGAACTAGGTATTGTCTCTCTTAAAAATATATAATTTTTATAACATATTATGATTTGTAACTTTGCTTCATAATCTCTTGCTCACGTTATCTTTTAATTATTTCATAAACATCATCTTCAGTATATAATATGTTGCAAGCTGATATTCACTAGTTTCTAACATATTTCTTTTAATAAAGGCTCATAACTATACTTCTAATATATTTATACTTAATTTAAACTTTTATTTCCCACCATTTATTTTTTTAAAGAACATATGGACTTTATTAACTTACTTCCTTCATCCACTAATTTCTTAACATCAAATTCTATATATAAACTATGCTCCTCTTCTTATTCGTTTAAACTTGTCTCTATACTTACAAAATCATTTCTTTTTATCTAACTCAAAGGTTTTTGCAATGGTTTTCCAAATATTTTATCTCCTTGTCTCAATGGTTCTCAACTCCAACTCCAACTCAGAAAATTCTCCTTCAAGTTATTCTACGTCTTCTATCGAGATTTTGGCAACTCCAACACCACATGAATAAGATAAACCTCGTCCTTCACGTGAACACTCTGGTTATACGCCAGAAAAGAAGAAATCTCGCCGATTTCTTTTCTTTGGTTCTCCATCAACCAAAAAGAAAATATCCGAGATTCATCATTACTAAAGAGAACAATTGGATTTGCAACGAGAGATGTATTATGAACAGAAAATAAATGCTAAACAACTTAGCTTCATTGAAAAATTAGCATTTAAATTCTGTGGTACATCTCCGAAGAAAGATGTAATCGAACCTTCAACATCTCATCAAATAACTTCATCTGGATGGAATCCATGGGAGCCAAGTCCAAAACGTCCTCCGGTTTCTCCGAACTCTTGGGAACATCCATCATACTGGTCTCCTTTACGACCATACATAGAAATTACAAAGATCGAACCGGATGAGTGCAAAACTCCAAACGATTCGGACAATTAATTTCTTGTATATTGGTTGAATTAATTTTATTTTATATCTTGTAAATCTGTCAAACAATAATATATTGTTTTAATCCTCATTCATTTTTTTAATTTTTTTTATATATTGCAAATGTCTGAAATTCTAAAGTTTCAGACGTCTGAAACTATTGTTTCAGACGTCTGAATATTATTGAAAAATAAAAAATTTCAACAGTTTCAGACGTCTGAAACAATATATTCAGACGTCTGAAAGTGGCCGAAAATACACTATTTTTCTTCTGTTTGAAATTTCACAATTTCAGACGTCTGAATTTTTAATTTCAGACGTCTGAATTCAACTGGTGCCTTAAAATTCAAAGGGTTTTTAAAAAAAATTCCTACCACCAACCTCCTTTATTACTTCCATCTACTACTTCATCTCCCACAACATCCGAACTAGCACCATTCCCACCTTTCAAAACTCCATTTTTACACCTCTACTCTTCAAAAAATTTACCAAAAATCTCCAATGCCTCCAAGCACAAAGCGTCCAAGGGCTTCAAGTTCTTCATCTACACCCAATATAGATCAATGGCTATGGAATGATTAAGATAAGAAAAGATTTGCTCAGATGGATAGATCTGGTTTCTTCCCAGGAGCTTTTGTCAAGTATGATGAATTTCCACCTTATAGGATTCAACAAATTGCTAATTCAAGTGGGTTAGAATCTCTATTATCCTATTCTACGAATAATGTTAAGATAAATCATCTCTTAGTTAAATTATTCTATGCCAATATGAACTTAGATCATCATCATCCACATAATAGAGAGAATTGTATTTGGACTTGGGTATGTGGTGTAAAAATTTATCTTCCCTTAGTCCGTCTTGGAGATATTTTGCAATGTCCTTCATCCGGAACAGACTTAGATGAAATTGATGCTTCACGCTCTTTGGAACATAGAGATGAAGTTTCCCATAGATTTCTTTCCAATGATATCAATAGGTCAGCCTCAGGCCTCAAGCCCGTATCCTTCATCGAGCTTTGATTCGTTCCGTCTTACCAAGAACCGGAAGTTATGAAGTTATAAACAAATGGAACTTCCAAGCTTTGTATGCCATATATTCGGAACAGTCTATAAATTGGGGTCAAGTTATTCTTGAGGAGTTTATGGATGTTAATCGACGCCGCCGTTATAAAATATTTCATTATGGAGCATATACTATGAAAATTCTTAGAAATTATGGGGTAACTTTTCCGGATTCGGAATTTTCACCCATAAAGGAACTAGGCTCCAAAACCCTCGGGCTGATGAACTTGCCTAAACGTCCTCAAAATCTTAATTTGATTTCTTTTCATGAATGGATATCAAACCGGGATAATATACCCCAACCTCATCAACAAATTGCTCCACAAGCTCCCGAGCATGATGATGATAACATAGAAGTACTTTCTCTTGAGTCAACACCCAAACAAGCATTGGTTACACTTTCTCGAAATCAGGCTAAACTCAATACCAAGATTGAGAGATTAGAAAAGCAAACAAACAAGAAGTTTAATTCTATTCGTGGCTTTCTAAATAAAATTTGGGAACGTATTGGTTGCTCTTCTTCCACTTCTACCGAGGTATTTAATCCCGCACCATTTCAATGGTCCTCTAGCTCTGATGATAACAATGATGATGACGGCAACGATGATGAAGACGATGATGAAGAAGAAAATCCTAGTTCTTCTTTTTAAAGTAATGGTGATATAAATGCTTCTTCTCAAATATCATATCCTATCTTTTTGAACTACTTGTTTATTCCTATTTCGGTGTGTATCTTTAAGACAATTGCAACTATTTCTTATGGTATGTAACTTTAAAACATTTGCTACTACTTCTTTGTACCCAGTGATGATTATGATGATTCTCTGATTTTCCTTCTCCTAATTCATATTTTAAATATTCTGTTTTTTGTCGATGTCAAAGGGGGAGAATTACATGATAAGTTTATATTGAAGGGGAGTTTATAGAAAGGGGGAGAATTAGAGGGTAAGTTGATATTAAAAATGAGCTTATAGTAAGGGGGAGTAAATATAACTTTAATTCATGTTATATATATACACTTATATAGTTGTCATCGTCAAAAAGGAGGAGAATGTTGGAACTTCGTATTTACGATATTTCGTAATTACGATATTTGACTATATCAACTATATAAGTCACTATATTATATACTAACTTGTTTTTACAGGAATCAATCAAAGACCGGATTCAAATGAGCTTCAACTCTTAGTATGTATCGAGTCTGTGTCTAGAAGTAATAATATGTTAAAATCTCTCATGTATGATATATATTGCATTATCATCTCATCTATTTGCTTCAAGAGTAAAAAACCAAATTTTATGTTACATTCAGACGTCTGAGTGCCCCATTTCAGACGTCTGAATCTGAAAGTATGAATATTGTATACTACAATATTCAGACGTCTGAAAGTTCAATTTCAGACGTCTGAATATGACTAAAAATTGTCTATGTGCTTTCTGTTTCAAATCTCGTTGCATTTCAGAAGTCTGAATTTTTAATTTCAGACGTCTGAATATTTACAACGGCTATTTTTTTGAAAAGGCATTTTTCATTCATGAAGAGTTGCGACCTTTAATTCAACATCTTTTGATGATAACTCTTCATGAACAATTACAACCATTTATTACCTATATAAACACATTAGAATCAAGTTTTAAATTCACCAATTCTATTGATTATTATTATATTATTGAAATTCTTGATTCTAACTCATTTATGCTAAAAATATCATTCAAATTCAAATTCTACTTTCTTAATCTTCACGCATTCATACATATATCATAAAGGAGAAAGATTGTAGGGAGTTTGTACTATCAAGAGACAAATTCGTGTTATTAAGAACACATTGTGTCAAATATACTTTTATATAAGTTGAAGTCCTCTTCGGCTGTTGAGGCAAAATCCTGTTCTGCTGCTCAGGTCCCTTGTTCGGCTGTTCAAGGGTTGTTGTAAACCTGTTCCTCTGAGTTAAGTCAGGTTTGTTGTTAGTGAAATTCAAGAAGGAGTCTGGGACTGGACGTAGAACAGGAAGTTCGAACCAGTATAAAAATTCCTGGTGTGCTTGTTAGATTTTTACTTATTTACGTTGCTCTAGTATTTTAGTTTATTTCTGCACTAGTATAGTATAATTCCATATAGCACGATCCGCACCAACATTTTCAATGTTATGTGCTTTTATAGGAGTTTCTTGTAATCGAGGAAACATTTTATATACGCAATCTTTTATTGGTGAATGACCACAAATTGCAAAATACACTTTTCAAGAAAATTTAAATGGGATCCTTGACGACGTTGCTCGTAATACATTTCATGTTGAATGCTGATCATCTCTTGTTGATAGTGATATATCTCATCGACTTTGTCGGAAAGATATAGTGATTTCAGATCAATTGATTGTTTAGCTTTCTTTCCTTTTAGAGAAAAGCCAGTGTAGTACGTTGGTAAAGCAATAATGTTCAGAGAACTAGATAATGCAGGAGTGGTTTTTGTTGGAGATACATAAGTGTCGTTGGACGACGGGAATTTGTAGTCAATAGATGAAGAGGTGAGGTCATGATCAAAAGACATTGTTTTATTTGTTTTTAGAAAATTTATCGGTGTTTTTTTATTTCTAAGTAGTATATAACTACTTTATAAGATAAAATTTAGTTATATTTAGAAAAGTAGTTGGGAAATATGAGTTGAACCATAGGATTTTAAATGGTTGTTATTTGATTACTTGTCTATAAATGGTTGTTATTAAAAAAGGTTTATGTGGTAGTGATTAATTCAAAGTTATAAAATTAATTTTAGTTGAAAGTATTTACAAGCTATTACAAGATTAAGTGAACTAAACACTATTCTATAACTTTAGTTAATCAAGTCATTGTATGAACAAATTCCTAGATCCCATCTTAACTTAATAAAAGTTTGTTCGCTTAATGGTTATGTAAAAATATCGGCTACTTGATTTTTGGTATTAACAAATTCTAGAGTTATTATTTCTTTATCAACATTACCTCTCAGAAAACGGTGACGAATAGCTATATGCTCTTTTCGTAAATAATAAATTTGATTCTTGGATAAATTTATAGCACTAGTATTATCATAATATTTTGGAGATTTATTTATTATTTTTCATAGTCTTTAAGTGTTTGTTGCATATATATATATATATATATATATATATATATATATATATATATAACTTGAGCGCAAGCTAAGGCAGCAGATATATGTTCGGCTTCACAAGTTGAAAGAGAAACACAATTTTGCTTTTTACTAAACCATGAAACTAACGGTTGACCAATAAAGTGACACGTGCCACTTGTACCTTTTCTATCTAATTACATCCACCAAAATCCACATCACTGTAAGATACAAGTTCAAAGGTACTTCCTTTCGGGTAAAATAGCCCATAATCTTTAGTGTTGGCTAAATATTGTAAAATCCATTTAACTGCCCAATGATGTGATTCTTTAGGTCGTGCATGAAACCTTGTACATAAACAAACACTCTATCTGGTCTACTAACGGCTAAGTATATAATGATCCTATCATGCTTCAATATAGTTTTTAATCAAACTATTTTCTTCATTCTTCTTTGTCTAGATGAGTAGAAGTACTCATTTCAGTGGGTTTACTTGATGTATTATCCATTCCAAAATGCTTTAGTAGTTCTTTACATTATTTTTCTTGATTTACGAAAATTCCATTGTTTAATAGTTTTATTAGTAGTCCTAAAAATAAATTTAATTCACCCATATGAGACATTTCAAATTCGTTTGCCATTATTGTGGAAAATTCCTTACATAAATTTTCGTTAGTAGAACCAAATATAATGTCATCAACATAAATTTGAAAAATTAATATATCCTTATGTTTTCTTTTAATAAAAAATGCCGTACTTATTTTACCAATTTGAAAATCGAAATTAATTAAATGTGAAATTAATCGATCATACCAAGCTTGAGGTGCTTGTTTTAAACTGTATAACGCTTTTTTAAGTTTAAAAAAATGATGTGGATATTTTTCATGAACAAATGGTGGTAGTTGTTCTATGTAAACATTTTCTTTTATAAAATCATTTAAGAAATTACTTTTAACATCCATTTAAATAGCTTAAAGTTATGATAACATGCAAAAACAAGTAATATTCTTAGGGCTTCAAGACATGCCACGGGTGCAAAAGTCTCTTCATAATTAATGCCTTCTTCTTGATTGTATCCCTACGCCACTAATCTTGCTTTATTACGTATAATATTTCCACTTTCGTCAGCACTATTTTTAAAAACCCAATTTTTTCCAATTACTGATTGATTTTTTGGCCTCGGTACTAGTTCCCAAACATTATTTCGTTCAAATTGGTTAAGTTCTTCTTACATTGCTAAAATCCAAAAATCATTATTTTATGCTTCCTTATAATTTTTTGGTTCAAAATTAGATATAAATGCTACATTACTCATTCGATTTATTTGTCTTCTAGTCGAATTTTATTATCCAGAGATTCAATTATGTTATCAATAGGATGTTCTTTTAAAATGCGGGGCGGTGATTTCAAATCATTGTTATTATATTCAATCATATTATTTTGATTAATATTTTTTTAATCAATTTATTTTGATTATTATTATTTTCAATGATTCTATTTTGGTTAGTGTCAAAATTTCGTTCGTCATCTTTACTTATGTTTTTGAAGTTTTCATCAAACGAGACATGAAGACTTTTTTCCATAACTTTTGTTCGTTCGTTAAAAATCTATAATCTTTTCTTTGATTAGAATATCCAACAAAAATTCTTTCATCGTCTTTTAAATCAAATTTTCCAAGATTATCCTTTGTATTTAGGTTAAAGCATTTTGATCCAAATATTCAAAAATATGATACTTTTGGTTTCTTTTTGAAAAACATTTCATAACATGTATTTTTAGTCATAGGTCTAAGAGTTACTCAATTTAATACATAGGAAGCAATAACAACTGCTTTGGCCCAAAAATTCTTTGGTAAATTGCTGCCATTTGCGAGAGTTCGAGCACATTCTTGCAAGGTGAGATTTTTTCTTTCGACTGCTCCGTTTTATTATGTTATTCATGGAAATGAAAAATTATGAGTAATTCCCTTTTTATTACAAAAGTTTATAAACAATTCATTTTCAAATTCTTTACCGTGATCATTTCTTATACTTTTCATTTCAAATTTATCAGAGTTTTAATTCGTTTAGCAAAAAATTTAAACATTTTGAATGTATTGCTTTTATTTATTAGAAATAGCGTCCAAGTATACCTTGAAAAATCATCTACATTTACAAAAAAAAATTATTTTGATTTACCGAACGTACTTGAGTTGGACCAAATAAGTTCAAATGAAGTAATTCAAGAGGTTGTTTAGTACAAATTTCCGTTTTAGATTTAAATGAGCTTTTCTTTAATTTTACAGGTTGACATGCATCACATAGATTTTTAACTTTGAAACTTTGGGTAATCCTCTTAAAAAATTATTTTTAGCTAATTTGTTTATATATTTGAAACTTACATGAAAAAATCTTTTATGCCATATTTATGGATCATCGTGATTTGCGGTTAAACATAAATCATTATTATGATTAGATATAAATATTTCGATTTTTTGTTACTCCAAAAAATAAATTTTTATTTTGATTATAGATATTGCATTTATCTTTTTCAAAATCAATTCTAAATCCCTTATCTCATAATTGGTTTATACTTAGTAAATTATGTTTTAAGTTTTTAACTAATAAAACATTTGAAATAATAGGAGAAGTAGATGTGCCGACATTGATGACGTTTCCAATTTCGATAACATATCTTTTGGAATTGTCCCCAAAAGTGGCCATGCAACCGTCCATGTACGTGATGTTTGATAGCATGTGTCAATTTTCCATCATATATTTGGAGCATCCACTATCGAGTATCCATTTCTCCTTATTTTTCCTTTTAGGTACCTGCAAAATAATAAAGAGTTTTAGTTGGTACCCACATCTTTTATTAGGATCCTATGGGTTAGCAGGAAAAAGTAGGCACACCCGAACCTTTAGAAATGTAATTTTCATTATGAACTATTTCTTTTAGATATATCTATGTGTAGTTGTCTAATGAATTTATTATTTGTTTTAGAAATCTTTACCTTAATCATTTTTGTTCCCTATTTTCGTATTTATGTTATATTTTTCTAAAATTTGTATATAATATACTATACCTCTTGAAACTTCGATTATTATTAGAGACCAGATCATTTTTAGAATATTTATGATTATTTTTTTAAAAATGCTAAACCATTCCTATTTCCCGATGGTTTTGAAATCTTTATCAAATTATCTAAATTTTGCTTTCCTTTATAAAACTTTGAAACATTATTAGTGATTTTATCTAATTTATTTCTAAGATCAGAAATTCCTATATTAGCTAATTCTAATATTTTTTTAATTCATACTTTTCCTTTTCAAGTTTATAATACTATATTTTGTTATTCTCTATATCATGTGTTAGAGTAGCGTTTTAAGATGGTAGTTTTTTTCATTCTTTTTATGCTAATTATAATTCTTCTTCTAAAATACTTTTCTTGTCTTTTAACATTCCAATTTCTAATTCTCTGTTTAATTTTCCTATATTTAATTCCTTTAATTATCTATACTTGTCATCTAATTCTATACTAATTTCAAAAGTTCATCATATGGTAATTCAGGGCGTACCTTACTATTGCTAGCCATGAAGCAAATATTTGCTTGTTCTATGTCACTGTCATTATCGAATGATGAGAAAGAGTCATCCCAAGTTACTTGAAATGCTCCTCTCTTTTTCTTGAAATTTTTTTTTTGTTTTTTTTTTGTTGAGTAATGAACAGTCTTTCCTCATATGGCCAAATATATTACACCCGAAGCATTTTATTGATGTTTGATTTAAGGAATAAGTGTTGCTATTGTTTTGAAATTTCATAATCTATTTGAACTTGTTGTAATTTCTAGCGATGAACACAATCTCATCTTCTTCCAAGTTGGAGTTGTCATTGTTTGTCGGAAATGGATGTTTTTCCTTCCTTGATTTTGTTCTTTTCTTACCTATAAAGTTGCTCCATACGACATCAGATTTTCTATTAGCTCTTCAAGTTTTAGTTGGAAAAGATTGTTAGCTTCTTCGATGGCTAAAACTCTTCTTTCCCATTCGTTAGTCAGAGAGTTCAAAATTCATGTGACTATATCAAAATTATGAATTTAACTCCCTATGACATAAGATTGTGTTATTTGAAATCTATCATACATGTCAATGGCTGACACATTTGAGTTGATTTTAAAAGATGAAAATTGATTTTGTAGAATAGAAAGTTTTGTTTGCTTGACTTTGTTTGTGCTTTCATGGGTAACTTGTAATGCACACCATATATCATAAGCAGGAATGCACAACATGACTCATGAAAATTCATTCTTATGGAGTAAGAAAAATAAAATATTCATAGCTTTGGCATTGTTAGACGCCTCTTCTTTTTGTGCATCAGTCCATGTGCCTATATCAGTGCTACATGCTTCAAATTTATTTTAAGTCACTAACGATATTTCTAAACCATTTGCTTCCATAAAAATTCGCATATGTGTTGATCAATAAGCATAATTAGAGTCATTGAATAGTGGGGGACGTGTAGTTGATTGACCTTATTGAAATGTACCTGCCATATTAATGATTTCAATTATGTGTTACTTTTGATTGAAATGACCAGGCTCTGATACCAGTTGAAAGTCCAGTAGATCGTATACAATCTAACTTGTGTATAATATGCAAGTACATAAATCAATGCAATAGTAGACAATAGATAGTAAATATAAAAAACATGTAAACCAGAGTGTTTAACTAGTTCGGACCTCCCATCTTACGTCCAGTCTCGAAGCTCCCTCCTTCAAACAAACTACCCTCACTTCACCCGGAAGAATAGGTTTAATACAAGAGTGTATTGGCAATCTTATGTTCCAATGACGCAGTTTTTGGCTTATAGTATAAATCTTCCTATGATCTTCTTTGAGTATATAAATATTATTGTTTTGAATTGTAGAAAGTGTTATAACCAAAAGGTTATAATGGATTGAGAGTATATAATCAATTTATATGCAAGAGAATGCTTTGAAATCAAGAGAGCAAAGAATAGATCGAACCAAATTAAGTAACTTGTTTCTATATCTCAATCAAGATGCTATTTATAGAATCAGAAAGGTGAAGATGAAGAGTTGTTACTCTTCGAAACAATCTTTTTTTTAATGGCAACAACTCTTCATGAAAGATGATTTCTTTTAGACTCAAAAGGAAGTGTCTTTTGAAATATGACAGTTTTTTATGATAGATGTCTATGGTATAATGACAGATGTCTGTGTCTAATTGTTTTAATTTTTAACCGAGACTTATCACGGATATCAGTGAGTATACCTCAGAAGTCTGTGAGATGAAAATGCAATTTTCCACGAGATTTTGATGTATATAAAATTGTGTGTGATCATGTATGCATATAAACTCAAGGATACCTTAACAATATTTTACCTAGGACTTTTTACAGTGGAATAACATTAGTTTGGTCTATGAATATTCATTTCTCTTTGAGTCTCAATATCTTTGATCGTGGTGTCTGCTTGTAGTATATACCTACAATCTTGATAAAGTCTATACATGTATATAATTGTATGGTTGTTATCATTGAAACACAAGTTGGAGGTTCTCACAATTCTATGTAAGGGCAAGAAAATAAAGGAAAAGAATAAAAGGAAAGCAAAGGAAAAGAAGAAAAGAAAATCTTTTAGGGTTGTTATATTCTGTTTCAAAGATATGTGATTAGTAAAAAGGAATTTTAAGAACTCCTATCGTAATCTTTTGAAAATTTAAAAGGATTATATTTTAAGTATAAATGAATATCTTTTGAAAGATATAGATATTTTTGTGTGGCGGTTTATGGCACTATAAGAAAATGTTCAACTAAGAGCAAGGTGGGATAGCATGAAAACTTGACTTATTAAGGTTAGTTAATTGGCAGCCAAGTAAGTTAAAACACAGCTCGTGTTCGGGCTATTATATACAAAATGAAAAAATTAGTGGAAAAATTAAACTTATCCCTCCTGAATATATCTATTCTGCTACGAACCCCTCTTTTACTTCACTTTCAAAATCCAAAATCCAAAATTACGAGACTTGCTATATACCCTGTTCACTTGGAAATCCATAAATTTCTCGAACTTTCATCCATTGTCCAACCTGTTGATGCTTGATTCCTCAACATCGATAAAGCATGATTTCTCAACTTTATAGAAGCTCAATTCTTCAACTTTTCTGAAGCGCGATTCCTCTGCTTCGTAGAAGCACTTTCTTGGATACCGAACTTGACACTTTAAGATATAATTTTCAATTTCTGATTTTTAATGGAACATTGAGTGTGTGACTGATTGATTCCCTAAATTTAAATTTTTATTATGTTTTTGTATTTTCATTATGTGGGATTGATTGATTTTTTACCAAACATGGTTTCTAAACTTATACAACACTAAGTGATTTTTGTATTTTCGTTATATTTACAGAGAGGAGCTCCTTATGTGATAAATATAATATTTTTTCTCTTAACATATATCTCATCTAAAAACGTAGAGTTTATTCTCTTTAAATATTGCACTAGGAACCATGTACATTAAAGTAATCATGAGATGCAGTGATCTTCAATTGAGTAATCTACAACTAAAAAACAGTCCAGCAAAAACCTTGTAGTATATAAATGTAGGAAGGTTAAATTATTTGGCCTTACTTTAACCACTCCAAACAATAATTCAAACGTCAAAGGGATCATATAGTCCAGCGATCTTAATATTATGCCATATATTATTGGAGTAGTTATTAGATTTGTATTAATTATAAAATAGAAATTAAACCTTTTTATACTATTTTGTTTATAATAATAGATGTTTTTTATGTATTATACATACATGTGATGATTGCGTAACATTTCCAAATGGTTGTTCTCATGTAAAAGCTATTTTAGGATCACCTGTGGACCTTGCCGTGGTATTAGGTAATGTTAATATTTATACCATGTGAATATCTTATAAATGTTATGTTTTTAAGACATGTTGGGAGATTATATGTCCATAGTTTGTAAAGACTCGACTTTTCCACCGTCAAAAACCGACATCAATATGTTCACTATATAGCATGCCAAACAATCGAGTGTCAGAAAGACATATTGTTAGGGGAAAAGAAAGAAGGTAGGAGAAAGATGAACTAAAACAAATACAAAATCTCACAATCACAGTGGAACAAAATATAATATATAATAACATATCTTTTCAAAAAGATACTAAATCATTATTTATGCATACCACCATCAGACTACAACAATCAATACATTAATATGTACTTTATTATAACTTGTCATCACCAGTGCCGACTATACAATCTACACACACAGCGGAATACAAACAAGTACGTGATATACGTTCGAAATCCTCCAGCTCGTCTCCTGAGCACTATAGCATTCTAACCTGAATCTGTAATACTCTGTTTGACTCAAGAATTGTAATAAAATAACACCGAGTTAGTCTAGAAAACCAGCATGATAAAACGTACTTAATTTGAATTTTATTATATTTCAAAAATCCTTTGAAAAACAAAGGTATCTCATAAGACCACACCACACATAAACACGACGGGTTTTTACCTTACAATAACCAAATCATTTTATATCAAAATCATCTGATATTATAAGAGTGTTTATAGAATGTAAATTAGAAAATAGCTAAAATGCTTACATATCATGTTTTAGCTATATTTGGTATACAGTCAAAACCATACATGCTCGTAGTGGATATTGGATTCCATACAATGACCAGGCTATGGAGTACCGCCCGTCACAGTACATATCTGGAAAAACATACCGAGATCGTACCAAACGATCCCTGCCAACCTGTTCAGTTAATACGCTCGGTAGATTCAAAGCGGTGGAGGTGCAAAAAGTCATAGCGGGGATACAGCGTGGATATAGCGGGATATAGCGGATGACTCTAAAATAGCATATAAAACTCGTACTTAATGTTTTTACAAATATATAAATGGTAATTTAATGAAAAGTTAACATTCGATTGAATTATAAATAATACATAAATAATTTTAAATAAAAACATGTGCGAATGTACTTTAAATAAACGAAAAACTGTTATATAACATAATTGAATTTGGTAGAATATTAGAGTATTTTCATTTATGAAAATATATTAAAAGTTAAATCAAATAAATTAGTTTCATAATTTTATAATGTATAAATGCAATTTTTCAATTCATTTTATTAAAAAAGATATAGCGGCAATAGCATAATATAGCAGAAATAATGGGATATAGCGGAAATAGCGGGGATTAAAGCGGAAAGGCTATATTCTGGGGCTATATGAAAAAATCGCAACGGTAGAAATCTGCTATGAGATATAGCAGGGTTGTAGCGGGGTAATAGCGGGGTATTAACTACACAGCTGCCAACACAGGACCAGGTTACCCCTTACTGAATAGTAACGAATATGTTATCACCATGGGTGCTTCCACCCTTATCAAGCGCTCTCGTTTTCATGCACAACCATATCCATAAATTTAAATATAATATTTCTGAGGATATCTAGAAAGGTGATAACATACCCTATTTGGGTGCGACTCACTCATCCCTGCTGTATCTCCCATGTTTTAGTCATCCCGGTTGATGAGGCTTGAGGCTAAGTTTTACCTTTAGAATAGCATTCATTCCTTGGAATGCTAACACTGCCTTACAAGAAAACACTGCAATGATAGAATTCATCCATACAAGTTGTCTTGGGTCTGGACAAACCACGTCTGCTTCAATGTTACCATCTCCAATATTTTCAAGATATCACAATTCGTAATGCACAAACATGATCGAAGTGGTTTTCGGATAATTTAAATGTGTTCCAGGTCTCTTCGAAATGATCAACGAATTTGGCCAAATTTGATAGTCGATTATTTAAATATCAAATGCATCCATAAGCAGTCACTGAGCCTTATTTTATAAATCTTCAAAAATTTATTTCAAAATATCTTTACAAAGATATATATATTCAAATTTCTTTCAATATTTCAATATTTGGAAAAAAATTCAAATACTTAAATCAATAACAACATATTCCCAAACCATCTCAACATTTAGAAATAGAAATATTTCCAAATTTCCATTTTAATCCGCAGGAAAATATTATAAGTTTTATTTTCCAAAATCATTTCAAATGTCAACACTTAAGAGAATATTTTGTAACTTATCTCATAAGTCTCTGGAATCATTAATAAATTCCTTCTTCCAATTTCTAAAGTCGATATATACTCTTTTATAAATCCAACCAACAATTTGTAACTTCTTTTATGAATTCAGATCTCATTTTCGAAGTTCTTATATTCAACATTTTTGAAATTCCATTTCTCCAAGTCCCTTATAAAATTCTCCTTATCAAAATCATATCCATTTTATAAACCACATTTTACGAATCTCAGAGAATTTATAAATTCAATCACCTCAAAACTCTATATATATAATAAGTATTTTTAAGGAATAATAATTTATTTTGAAAATATATATTTATGTAACTATTTAAAAAATTAAAACATTTTGAATAAACATCTATAATGAATTTCAATTTTTTTTAAAATAAAACCAATCGATTTACAAAGCTTATTATAACAATGTAAATTCATTTCAATAAATATTAAATATTTGAATAATCTGTTATTCTACTAAACAGCTTCAACCATATAGTTTTGTAAAACCCAAAATTTAAAGAGGAATTAATAAATAATTATAAGTGAAATGAAATAATGTTTATAATTAGAATTCATTTGAAATTAGTATTGAAATTAATTGGTAGTTGATTTATTGAAATGTTTTAATTAGATAGGGTAAAAGGTATTAAATTGTAATGATTGAGTTTAATATAAGAACTTGCATTTGTATCAAATTTGAATGAACATTTAAATAAAAATAAATGCATGTTTTGAGATAAATAAAATAATCTTCTCATTTTTGAATATATGTACGATTTTATAAGCATTGAATTTGTTTTGTTACAAAAGAGAAAAAAAGAGGTATAACGGTGTATTTATAAAAAGAAGGCATTTAATAAAATAAACATTATATTTTGAAAAGAAAAGACAAGAGTGTATTATGGAAGGATTACATTTCTTACAGAAAATATAAGGTACGTTATTTCTTTGTTAGTAAAGAATAAGGGACAGTTTGATTTTTAAACATAAAAACATTAATACCAATCAATTAATGTAGTTGTTCTCAATTTAAAGGTAAAGAATTAGGTTACTAATTAATACACAACATATATACACATTTGTGGATTATGTTATTTATCTAATTACAACAGATGTGAATATGGAACAAAAATATAGACATAACAATTCACATGTTATTTAATGAATTCAGATTTGTATATATAGAATATTGACATAACAATTCACATGTTATTCGTCCAATTAATTCAAACATGAAAATGTACAATACTGGCATAAGAATTTATAGTTATTTATTCATTTATTTTGGACATAAACATGGAGAAATATTGACGTGTTAATTTACTTATTTTAGATGTAAATGTGGAAATATATTGATATGTTATTTATTTATTTATTTTAGACGCAAACATGTAAATAAATTCGGATGTTGAAAACTGAAATGAAATATGTGAATAAAGAGAGAGTTGTAGAAATTTAATATGAAATAAAATGTCACAAAATAGAAATTAATTGAGGAAAAGAAAACGTTATTTATAGTTTGTATATTATTGAGGGTGTAAGTAATTAAATTAAATATAAGATAAGGTGCTGACAAGGCGCATTGTAAGATTTGACACAGCGATGAGTCGATAGAAGTTTCTAGAGATTCTAATCTGCGGTTGAAAGCACACCTAAAACACTACAAATAGGACCTAAATTAAACTAGGTTTTACTCTAAAATAAAAACCTAGCCTTCATTTCCCTCTCTCAAATATTTACCTACATTCTTCATTTATAAAATAAAATTATACTATATATATACATTCAAATAAAAGACGGAGATTATACAAATTTGAGGACATTTCTAGAGAATTTTGGTTGCTGTAAAAAAGGGATTCTAGCTTTTGTCTCAAGTGAGTGATTGTAATTATTTATATTTTTAAGTAATTAAAAATAATAGTGTTTCCAATAGTTATAGTTTTACTATGATTTTTGAAATAACCTTTTTAGTAATTTATTCATAGTTATTAGAATTATTTTGATTCTATTTCTTTTAGCTGTTCTTTTCGATTTTAGTTTATTTTGGGTTAATTATAGCTTTTCTATTTAATTACAGTTTATTTACAGTGTTTTAATTTATTTACTATTATTTATGCGTTATTTGCATCCTTTTCCTACACTTTGGATTTTCTTCTATTTTCAGTTTTATTTTATTTGTCCTTCTTCTTCGCGTATGGTTAGAAGAGATTAAACGCGAATATGGATTTAAATATAAGAATACTGAAGTAACGGAAGATAAGATGTAAACTGTAAAGACTGTAATAAAAATGAAATTAAGACTGGAATTGAGCCTAATTATGGTATTAATGTTAAAATTTGACTAACTAAAGATAATTGGCTTAGTTATAACTTAGAATTATAACTAAAAGAGAATAAGATGAAAGAAGCTTATTTTTACACTTAGACCTTGGGTTAAGTAAAAAGCATGATTGTACCATAGGTTATAATAAGAAAAAGAACAAAATGAGGCATATTTTATGACTTAGGATAAATTAATAAGCACTCGTGGTAAGAAAAATAATAAAGGCTTGTTTAAAACAATTTATCTAAGTTAATAAGCAAAAATAAAAAGTAGGATCCATACTTACATCATTCCCCTTATGTTGTTTAAGGTAGATAAGCGGTCGATAAATAGAAATAAGGATCCATACCAGCAATATTTCCTTATGCTTTTTAGGGTAGATAAATGGTCAATACTTAAAAGAAAAGATTCGTACCGGCAGTATTTCCCTTATGCTGTGTAGGATAGATAATTGGTCTATACTTAAAAGAAAAGATCCGTACCTATAGCATTTCCCTTATGCTGTTTAGGATAGATAAGTGGTCAATACTTAAAAGGAAAGATCCATACCGAAAACGTTTCACTTAGGACACTCTTATGCTGTTTAGGTTAGATAAGAGGTCAATAATTAAAAGTACATCATGGGGATTTAGACAAGGGACGCAACTAGATTTTTTTGATAGGACCAGTACCAATAGCATTCCCTATTTTATATGGACACGGTGTCTCACAATAGCTTGAAGTGAGACGAGGGCATGCTTATTCTGTCTAGGGTAAATAAAAGCTCAAAAGAGGGATCAGTAAATAGTGCAAACTGGCGGTGACCGAGCGTGCAACATCGATTAGGGGAGATAAGTCACTATTGATTTCTAAGTGCTTATTATGTGTCTTCCATAGCCACTATTGCTTTTATGTAGGGAGCTATATAATATCTAGTCCACAATAGATACTTTGCGTGCCATTCGTAGAGACCATTGTCTTCTGTGTAGGGAGCTATATAACGTCTAGTTCGTAGTAGGTCTATGGAGTAACAGGCCGATCAAAGGGTAGAATTAGGATTTCGGCCTAATTATAGGGTTAGGAATTTAGCCTAATCAAAGCAGCTAACGAAGACAAGTGCAAACAATCAAAGTTAATCAATTGTATTAATTTAGTTAAATCGTATTTATTTTCATCTTATTACTTCTTCATATTTCCTTTGTTTTCTTTTATACTAGAACTGTTGTAAAGTCTATTACTTTTACTTTTCTTAAAGATTATAGTAATTACTATCATTCACCGAACTTTTAGTCTGACCCATTCCTCCATTTTCCCCTTTTCCCCTACAGGAAATCAAGGTAAAGGATGGTAGATTGCAGTTGGTTGGAGATTCTTCAGAGGAGATTCTATCATCTATTTCTTTTCATCAGTTTCAGTTCTTTTTGTGAGCTGGCATTTTGAGAGGGATATATTGTACTCTGATATTTATGAGACCGAGGTTTTGACTTGATGAGACATATATTGGTATTTTGAGACGTATGATGTATTTGGTTTTATAATTCTATATTATGAAGTTTGAATTTTAGTAAATTATTATTTTAATTGTTTTTGCTGTTTTTTTATCTATTTGTCTTGTGAATCTTAGTCTCTACTAGTTTTAGATATACCAACAACGCACCACATCTTTTAGTGTGTCCTTTTGGTATACTAAGGGTGTGGGGTGTTACAAGTTTATTAAATAGAAATCACCATTTAAAAAATATTAATTTCTTGACAATTTTTTTTTTTAAAATCCAATATTACCTATTCCAATTTTTAAATCCCTCTCGATTCATATCACATCGACCATATCTCAATTTCATAATCATTCTAATATTCAAAAATAGATCGCACTATTTTTCCCAAAATGACTTCCATAACTCGATATAAATTTACATTGTAAATTTATATTTCTAGTTTATCAACTAATATCATTTTCCCTTATTTATAAACATTGTTTATAAATCTATAAACTCCTTTAAGTTACTCTTGTTTATAAAAATAACCTCATTTATAAAATTTCATTTTATAAATCCTTTTCTTTATAAATTCCATTTATTTTACAATTTATTTCAAATATCGGTTTAAAACACCTTATCCATATTTTAAAAAAACATTATTTTTAATCCAAGTTCAAAAATCCCTTATATAAATTATTTTAAAATCCCTATTAAAAATATTTTTCAAATAGTTAAGTAGAAAGCCGTAAATTAATTATTACTTTGTCCAACTCCATTTCCTTTAAAGTAATCCACAATCAAACATAAATATTTTTTATCCAAAATTCCTTTAATTCCTTTAAATTTAAAAATAAAATTTATGGTATTTAAAATATCAAAATTAAGGCCAGTCCTACTATAGCATCCAATAATTCACATCACAACAATAATCTATAACAGATTATTCTAACACATCATATATTACTATATATGAAAAACAATTAGTATAAATTTTGAGGAATCCTGTTGGATCCTTCGAACCTGTTTTAATGCATCCACAGATATTATATAACATAAAAATACCAATCTCACTTCGCGTGGGATAACGTGGTAATATAGGGTTATCCATTATTATGTGGGACGCATAGGGTCTCATCCGCTTTAACGGTGGGAAATATATCTGTTAGCACCAAAATTGGTCACTAACACCCAAAGAAAGATTTATGTAGAGAGAGTAATGAAGACGAAAAATTTAAAATAGAGGAATATATGCAAAATCAACTGCAAAAGCTAGAACACCATATTTATAGTGGTTCCGCATAACTGCCTACGTTCATATTGAGTTTGATCTTTATTTCTTTTTCAATAATTGAATACAGATACAATCCGCACACCAACAACTTGAATAAAGTTCTAACCGAAAAGAAATGAGTCTTGAAAATGGCAGAGTCTCCCTGGAGTTCATGAAAAAAGGTCCTCTTTCACTGCATCCTTGCCCCTCTATTTATAAACGAAGATAGGCTGGACTTCCTCCGCGGGCTCAATAATAAGGCATCTCGGCCTATAATAGATAACTCCTGTGCACTGAGCCAGGCATGCTGAACGAGATAGGCCGAGCGAGAAATGCCGACGAGAAATGCCAACCCACCATGTCTGGTCGATTATCAAGTGACTTGAAATAAACCCTCAAGAGACCCGAAGAAAATAGCAGGTTGACTCGAAGCAAAGTCATGCTGACCGCTTCGCTTTGTTGTAGGCCTAAAAACCTACCAACTTCTTTAGAATGCACCGAGCAATGTATGCCGAACCTTCCACACCAAACGACATGAGCCGACCATCTAAACCGAGCGACATGTGTCTATGCTTCGTCGACCGAACCACCCATGCCGAGCATCCAGACCGAACCGTATCACCTTTAACTCTACTAGCCAAACAGTGAATGCTGAACGACGTTGCCGAGCGAGGCTTTGCCGGGCGACATTGGTCGAGCGATGGCATTCGATTGGAGGATGCCGAGCGATGCTTTGTCGGACAACGTTGTCGAACGATGTTAGCCGAGCGGTATTGACCAAGAGATGCTGCCAAACGATGGATGCCGAGCAACGTTTGCGGAAACACATTGACCGAACGACATACAGTGCACTATCTAGGATGAGCAATGAATCCTACACCGAACGATGATTACCGAACAATGAACTTCCACCTTAAGCCGAGCCATAAATATGAAATTCATAACAACATCCTTCTTTGGCCGAAAGACATACATCCCTTTCACTCCGGCCGAGCCATGTCTATAGGCCGAATCATGTGCGTAGGCCGGACCATTCGAACTAACTTCTATAACCAGTATTTTATAGCCGAGCCATGCATCTGGGTAACATTTTCCCTCCAAAGTGTGTTGTGTAAATCAACACAACACGCTTCGAACCAGTAACCAATTCCTCTTATCAAAAGTCGAATGTCGAAACAAGGCAATCTTCCCTTGTATCTTTCACAGTTCCGAGTCTATTATCTCTTCTGTTTTGCTTTATATATAAACAAGGGGTCGTTTGGTATTCAGAGACCAAACCACATAACCGTCCTTCTCGAACTAAGTTGCGCACATCTAACAATCGACTTCTTAAACCAAGAATGACCAGTTCAATAGGAGATGGCCTATTTACCTCCCCCATATATAAGAGTTTTCTCTTTCTCCTTCTCACTACCTTTACTTTATTTTTCCGAGACTTGCTAAATTACCTTCCCCCAAACCTCAACTGTCACTCTAATTCCCCTTCTACCTACCCACTTCAAAACGTGCGATTCATAACTGCTTCAGTTAGTAAACATGAACGAGTTTTGACCCTAAGTTCACGACCTTTACAATCTCCAAACCATTCATAAAGGCATGAATCTCTTATCTGATCCATATTCCCAAATCAGGGATTTTGCATAAGGCTCGAGTTCATAAGTATATTTTTTTAGTAGGAGTTGTTGTAGATGAGGGAGGTCGAATTGGCAATAACGACATTCACTAGGTTAAGAGCTTGATAGGGCTTTAGTAGATGTGAGGTGGGGGAAAAAGAGGAAGGATCAGTGGTCACTTGTATATAGTTTCTTGTTAGGCCACTGAGTGAGGAAGAATGGTTGCTAGGTTAATGAGATAGGGCAAGATTGGTGATTGAGGTCGTTCGGTAACCAACGAGCGAGAGAGAAGAGAGTGTGAACGGGTCGGCATTTGTAGTTTGGGTGGAAGTCGGCTGCTCGGTGGTCTTCTTGCAAAAGTAATGCTAGGGAGGTAGAGGAATGGGGCATCATTCAGTCTAGAGATAGAGAGTGTCGTTCGGTGATGTTGTGCACCGCTGTGGGTCGGCCAAAGTCTGATAGAGGGAGTCCGTTTGGTTGTTAGGAAAAGAAAATAAGTGTGTGGGTCGATCCGTATGAAAGGTTTTTGGAGTCAGGGACAGTGGCTCGGTGTTAAGGGAGAGAGTATGGCATAACTAGTTAACAGCTGTGTTATGGTCCGGTTAGAGACCACATGTGGTTTTGATACACCGAGTGAGTGCGGTTTAGTATACCCCTCGAATATCGTTTGGTGAAGACAGGGTGTCGGAGAAGAGAGCGAGTCATTCTTTAGTGTCGGTCTAGTGAGTCGCTCAACTTCAGGTCCTAGGGTCGGTGTTAATAATCAAAACTATCTCCACTTAAGTACAACGCATATCAAAATTACATACTTCCATACCTTACCACAGAACAATGGACAACGACAATACTTTTGGCATACAAGCATATTGAACTGATTTTGAGTGATAACTCCCCAATTCCAACAAATATAAATCCGAGCTTAACTCGATAAAATCAAATAATAGCCTTCAACATATTGTGTTAATGTCCGAGTTCATGACCAAAACCGTCATAAGGCAAGTTCTCGGAGATGGTCAGCGATGACGGTCTTTGAAGGTGATAATTTAATGCTTAACCTTACTTTATCAGCTTTTGGACTTTTAATTCTTTTACACTTATACTCGAACAATTGCACTAGTCCACACACCACACAGGGGGAGCACTTTTGTTGTTATGTCTAATATTGATTGTCTTTTAAGTATAGTCCAGATAGGTGTTTGTCCAAATTCGACGCTCATTGAAGATGTCTAGAAACTCGAGCTCCGCCACAGCTTCAGATAAACCTAAGCCAAGTTCTCAATAGGAAGTAGTGGGAATTTCGAATCCATCGACAACTCCTGCACAAAATATCCTGAGTCCAATGACTACGACTATTGACTTTGATCCTGATGCCATAGATGGAGCAATCATCCTAGACAATCCAGCCAATTATCAAGCATCGAGAATTAATGAAATGCTCTTCGCCGACTATGCTCAATCCATGGAATTCCTTTTGACGATGTACTGGTTCCATCGGGACAAGATCGTCCTCACATGTCCTTAACTGGATATACTGCCTGCAACAAATTCATGTGCTGGGTCGGTAGCATGCCACCATTCAACTCCTTCCTCCATGATGTGTTGTAGTATATTGAGATTTCCCCCCACACAGTTACATCCCAATAGTCACGCGTTCATATATGGAACGTGAATTCTTTTCATGAGCATTCTATTCAGGCTCCCCACTCTCTATGATATCTACTATATCTCCTGTTTCAAGAGACGGTCCGACAGCCTATCTTTCATATTCCTTGAACCACATAATAAGTGCCAAATTCTGATGGAGGTGTGGAGCAAATTCTCCCAATATAAGGAGGAATGGTTTTACATGCGCTATCCCCCTAGCTTTGTGAGGAGATGGCTAGAAGGGAGCAAGTTTCTTTTCTGGACCAATATTTGTATACAGCATGAAGTGCATTCTCTTTAAACCTTTTCTCGACTTTTACAAGTATCAGCCCATGTCCCGAAGGCTCTGCGTACTCTAAGGCCGTTGAAGCTATTAGCCATTCCTCGGGAGACCGGGACATCAAATCCATCATTTCTAATTAATCGCTCTCAAAATTTGGGTTGTTGGCCGAAGGTCATCGAATAAGTCTCTCACAGCGCTACTACAACCGGACCTTCCTTGGACAATGGAAAAAGGCAAGCTGGGCCTTCGATGCCTTTGACATATGGTGCCCTTGACTCACCCGAGGATGGCGAAATTAGGGAAACTAGGGTGTCAGAAGCGCCAGGCGAGAATGTAAGCCAGGCTTCGGAACCGGTGGTTGAGGCACATGGCATTGATGAACCACCTACCCCTTCAAAAGGGAAAAAGAAACTAGCTTACAAGCTGAGGAAGAAGATAGTGGGCGAAACCTCGAAAGTGACGATCACTCCAATGGAGAATGAGCCATCTCCACAACATTTAGAGGGTTCGCTGAAAGGTTCATCTGACCTCACTATTCCAGATGACTTTCTCAACTATGGCTTCAACGATCCAGAAGCCCTAAATCTTCATTCGTCCGAGAGAGGCGATAAAGATGTTCAAGCCCATAATCAAGGATAAAATACTCCGATAAGTAAAGCTGTACAAACTGGTCTGCCAAGGGGAAACAGTAGGACACACACTAACACTTATACCTCACCTTGCAAATAAGCTTCAGCCACCACGCTATTCTTGCCAACTCGTGCTCACTTAATTTTTGTGCAAGTGATGTGGGACGCTCTCATGGATTTGACTGCCTTTGTGGGAGCTCTATCTTCCATCATTCCGGACGGGATTCGGGGTCCAGCAAACGCCGAGATAGAGACGACGACAGTGATAGAGATTATCGCCCCCGAGATTCATCGCCTTGAAGGAAAACCTACAGTCACTCTTCATACCCTCATGATCCTCCCTCTCAACCAGAGCCCAGCAGAGAGAAATGTGCCTATAAGGGGTCCCAGTCTGAGACTCACCGCGACCAACACTCTAGTTCATCTAGCACCAGGCAATCCTGGGAACCTCACAAAAAATCTATAGTCCCTAGACAAACTTCTTCTGCTCCAGCACATGAACCATCGATAGCGGAAAAGCTAGCGAGCTTAAGGCTACGTTCCTAGAAATATGTTTCGACGGTCTGAAGTTTCTTCCAACGATTCACCATATTCCAGGGCATGTTAAACAAAGTTCCATTTCTTAAAACAATGATATCTACGTCCAAAACGACGCATTTGTTCATTTGGCGGAAAAAGTTTCAGAAGTCTCTATCGAACGACAGCATGAAATCGATCATCTAAAACTTGAATCCATCCATGACAAAGACATTATTAAAGCCCAGGATAAAGAGCTTTCCTCATATATGTCTCAGCTTGAAACCGCTCAGAAAAATGCTAAAGACACAGCTAAGGCAGTTAATCGCTTGGAGGCCACACATAAGAAAGAGATCGATAAAGCGGTTCAACGTTGTTGCACCTTAGCTTTAGAGAAAGACTCCGTTAAAAGGAGAAAGATGTGCTCACTCAACAATTCAATGAATTAGAAGAGCTAAGAAAAGACTGCCGCTCAAGAGGAGTCACAATAATATTTTGACGAGATTGTTGCTACTCGTCTTCGTAAAACAAAACTCGATGAGGAGCTCTCCAAGGCTGAAGCGCTAAAGAACGAAGCCCATGAAGAGGGGAAAAGAGTGGCGCTTTCTGAAATTGACTCTCGCCTCAAAACTGGTGCTGAGGCTGGTGGGGAGGAGATTAAGTGAATGTTTGATCTGCTCATAACCGAGTACAATGCTCGAGTTCTCATGCATCGTGACCTAACATTTCTTGGCGAGGATTACCTCAAATCTTTGGCCGAAGCATAGGATGCTTTAATAAAAATCAAAAAGGTTGAGTCAGGAACTGAAGAGGTTAACGAAGAAGCTTTAGTGAAGGAATTTCTCTAGGGAAATGAGCCTTTAGACTTGTCTGTGGTGAAGGCTCTTTATAGCAGAGACTCCTCCTCGCCAAATGACACTGCCGATCCGTCTAGAACCGAGTCTCTAGTTCCTCCCCCTATTCACCCGACTGGTCGTTCATCACTTAAACCCTTCGAGCAGCACATCGGCTACGACCCAGAAGATCCTGATCTTGATATTCATGTTTTATCTCCTATTCCTGAGGAGGAAACTCCCAGGACGGTTAAGAGTCAGCCGGATACTGGTACATAATTCTTCTTCCTTAAGTTTAAAGAGCCATCATTTTTGGCAGCAGTAAATCTATTATAACTCTTATCTCTTATGATTTCGTGCAGGTCATTCTGATCCCAAGCAAACTCAAAGGAGCGATGTCTCCATAGAGAAGGAGGAGAAAATGGGAGAGGCAATTCAAACGGGAGAGACTCCTGGACCTGACAATCAAGTAATCGAGGCGCTTAACGAAGACAAATCGGAAAATCCATCGCCCGTCGAAGAACATGACAAAGTTGAAATTACAGCGCCTATGAACACACTTCAAAGTTGAGCATGGAGGAACAAATCATCAAGGAGGGGAAGAAGAAAACTGAAATTAAGGTTGAGCCCTAAGTGGTTGAACTCGACGACCCACTGAACAGGCCACCGAAGGTTATTCTTTCCGGTGGGACCAGGCCGATGGAAGTTCCTCCTCCTTCCTCGGACACCACTTCCCTAGCAAGCAAGGCATCAGAGAGAAAACGCATGGGGAGGAGTCGTTTGAGAAACTGAGGAAGGAGAAGAAGTCAAATAAGTAGCTATCATTTCTCCTTCAACGAGAATAAGCTTAGATTATGTAATTATTTCTGTTTATTTCCATAATCAATGTAGATAGACCTTAACTCCGAGTTTAGGAGGAATTGTAGTGGAACTTTGTTTTGGGATTAATGAATAACACTTCATTTCTTTGTCTTCGATGAATTTCTCTTTTCAGCTTATTGTCTAACTTGTAGTTGAAACCCGAAATCTTGTGAGCTATATAAGTCCCATTTCACTTCCATATGACTCAGAAAATTTTGGAATCGTTGACACTCGATTCCGTGCTTCGGGTACTTAGAGTACTTTTAGTCCGCACTCTGGGAACTTAGAGATTTTGAAGTCGCTTATACTCTAGTCTGCATTCTGGGGACTCAGAGTACCCCAGTCCGCACTCTGGAAACTTGGAGATTTTAGTCGTTTATACTCTAGTCCGCACTCCGGGGACCCAGAATATTCCAGTCCGCACTCCGGGGACTTGGAGATTTTAAGTCATTTATACTATAGTCTGCACTCTGGGGAGTCAGAGTCCTCCAGTCTGCACTCTAAGGTTTTGGAGATTTTAGTCGTTTATACTCTAGTCCACACTTTGGGGACTCAGAGCACTCCAGTCCGCATTTTGGGGACTTGGAGATTTTAGTCATCTATACTCTAGTCCACACTTAGGGACTCAGAGTTCTCCAATCCGCACTTTGGGGACTTGGAGATTTTAAGTTTTTTGTGCGCGTTCATATGCCAGACGGAATAATGTAACTTTAATTTTTTCCATAGAAATACAACATATGGAAACATCAATAGTTCATGGAAAAGATTGCTTCAAGACTTTATTAATGAAAACAAACTGAATTGTCTTATTACATGCCGATAACTAAGAATCAACAAAGTAAACATACACGGGAAATAATTGCAACTAAAATGCAAAGGAAATAGACAAAGTATAATAACATCGCAGATGCTCGCTATTCCATGCTCGAGAGAGTGCCGTGCCATCAACGATCCTAGCTTGAAAGTTCCCTCTCCAAGCTTCCGTTCAATGATGTATGAACCTTCCCACGTGGGATTCATATGCGATGGGATGGGAAAAACTTGCTTCAAAACGAGATCGCCCACATCAAAGATTCTCGGTCGCACTCTTTCATTGTAACATTGAGCGACTCGGTGCCTATATGCAGCCTCCCTTAAATCAGCGTTTTCACATTTTTCGTCAACAAAGTCCAGTGATTCCAGCAAGAGATACTGATTCGTCTTAGGTTCATAATGAATTATCGATGTGAAGGAACTTCAGCTCCATGGGTATAACGGCTTCAGTGCCATATGCCAATGCAAACGGAGCGTGGCCAGTCGTGGACTTGTGGGTGGTTCTGTAGGCCCAAAGTGCTGTTGGAAGCTCGTCCACCCACTTGCCTCTAGCCTTTTCCAGACGATTTTTCAATATGGATTTGATTATTTTATTCACGGTTTCTACTTGTCCATTGGCTTTTGGATGAGCAACTGCTGCAAATATTTTCTCAATGCCATACTTTTGACAAAATTCTTTGAACTCCCTATTTCCAAACTGAGTTCCATTGTTTGTAATGATAGTTCGTCGGAGGCCAAAAAGGAATATGATGTTTCGTACAACGAAATTAATGACCTTTTTGGTGATGATTGTAGCTAAAGGCTCTGCTTCGGCCCATTTGGTAAAGTAATCGACTGCAACTATTGCGTATGCACCACCTTTAAAGATAGGCAAGGACCCGATTATATCGATTCCCCATATTGCAAACGGCCAGGGACTAACCATTTGTGTGAGTTCCACTGGCAGAGCTCTCGGGATCTTTACATACTTTTGACATTTGTCACATCTCCTTACGTAGCTTGCAGCATCCAGATTTATAGTTGGCCAATAATATCCATAGTAGAGGATCTTTTTTGCTAGTATCTGCGGCCTAGTATGGTCACCACATTCTCCTTCATAAACTTTCTTCAGGACACGTTTTATCTCACCGTGGGCAATGCTCCGGAGTAAGAGGACCGAAATCCCCTTGATACATTATTTCGTCCTGCATTACGTGTCGTGAAGCTTAGCGAATGACTTGTCGTCTTTCGCTCTTTCTTTCGAGCAAGACCTCGTGTAGCAGGTATTGCTTGAATGTGATTATCCATGACTCCTTCTCGATTTCTATTTCTAACATGAAATCTACCTCCATCTCTTTTATACTCGGAGCATGTAAGGTTTCTACGGGAGCTAATCCCATTTTCTGTGCATCGCCGGTACTTGCAAATGTTGCCAATGAATCAGCTTCTTTGTTTTGTTCACGTAGGACATGCGAAATATCGTAATATTCGAGGTCTGTTAACAGCTCTTGAACCCGAGTAAGGTATGGGGCAAGTCTCTGCCCCTTTGCTTGATAGTAGCCCCACACCTGGTACACCACCAATTGTGAGTCACAAAAGATTTCAACCGATTTTACTCCAAGTTCCCTGATAAGTTTCAAGCCTGCAATCAATGCTTCATGCTCGACTTTGTTATTTGTAGCTGGAAAATCGAGCATCAAAGCGTAACAAATTGATCCATTTTCGAGAGTCACAAGAATTAAACCAATCCCGGAACAATGGTCATTGGATACCCCATCGGTGTACAGTTTCCATTGAATGGGGGGAATGACATTATGACTGTTTAGTTCATCTGATACGATGAATTCTGCAATGAAGTCTTCTAGTGCTTGCCCTTGTATGGACCTTCATGGCAGGAAAGTAATATCGAACTGACTCAACTCGATATTCCATTTTAACATTCTTCCAAAGGTTTCTGGTCATTGGAGTACCAGTCGTAAGGGTTGATCGGTATAAACACTGATCGAGTGTGCCTAGAAGTATGGACGAAGCTTGTGTGATGCAATCACCAAGCAGTAAGCCAGCTTCTCAATTTTAGAATAATTTCTTTTTTTCCCTCGTCAAATGTTTACTGACATAGTACACCAGGTTTTAAACTCGGTCCTCCTCTCGAACCAAAGTCGTATTGATGGCATGTTGAGATACAACCAAGTATACATGCAACACTTCAAGGCCTACCGGTTTCGATAGCATCGGAGGGCTCTCCAAATGCCTTACCAGAGCTCGGAATGCATCCTCACAGTTGGGCATCCATTCGAAATTTCTCTTTCCTTTCTTTATTACATCGAAGAAGGGAATACACTTATCTATCGCTCTGGATACGAATCGACTCAACGCGGCTACTTTTCTATTCAGGCTTTGTACTTGCTTTACTGTTTTGGGCACTTGTATGTCTCGAATAACCTGAATCTTTTCTAGATTGGCTTCAATTCTCTGTGCATTAACAATGAAACCGAAAAACTTTTCTGACGCAATGCCAAAGGAACACTTCAGAGGATTGATTTTCATTCCGTAATATCTGAGTATATCAAACATTTTCGCCAAGTCTCGATGTGGTCGTTTGACTGCCGTGACTTCACGAGCATGTCATCCGCAGAGACTTCCATTGTTCTACCAATCTGGTTTTAAACATCTGATCCACTAGATGCTTATAAGTTGCTCCCGCATTTTTTAAGCCAAAAGGCATCACTACATAACAATACAGCCCAACGTTCTTGACAAAACTAGTGTGTTCTTAGTTTGGATCGGGATTTGATTATACCTCGAGTATGCATCCATAAATGACAATAACTCGTGTCCTGCCATTGAGTTGACCAACCGGTCAATTCTGGGTAAAGGGAAACTGTCCTTATGGCATGCTTTGTTCAAATCTGAGTAATCTACATAGGTTCTCCATTTCCCATTTGGTTTTCTCACTAGCATAGGATTAGATACTCATTCAAGGTAGAGGGCGTCATGGATGAATCCATTGGCTTTGAGTTTGTCCACCTCCTCTCTGAGAGCAGCGGACCTCTCTGGGTCTATGCCTCTCCTCTTTTGCTTTACCGGTATGTACCTCGGATCTATGTTCAATATATGACTCGCAATGGCGGTAGAAATCTCGCGCATGTCGTAATGTGTCCAAGTGAAAACATCTAGATTCGCTCGGAGGAAATCAGTGAGATCCTGGGTCGTCGAGGTATTGAGTTGTCAATCGTCAGTTCAACCGGTGCTGCTTTTGTATCCTTAGGTTCCTCACCATCGTCTCTCGGATCTATGTCTCTATAGATTCGATCATGTTGCCCGAGCCAGCTTGGGCATACTTGTCAATCTTTAGTGACGCGGATGCGAACAGAGCTGCCCACAATCTTTCCTTTCTCTCTTCGCTGAGTGTGTCTCAGCTCAGCTACATAACATGCATGATTAGTCGCCTGATCGTCGTGCACAACACCAACTCTTTTATCGGTCATAAATTTCAAGGTTAAACACCATGGGACTAAGGCTGCCCTAATCTCTACCAGGGTCGGTCATTATATGGAGATTCAACATCCAAAACGACAAACTGTTGGTTCCGCACCCTCCTACGTTCACCTTCTCCAAGTTCAACTGGCAATTCAACTAAACCCACCGCATTAGTAGTTACACCATTAAAGCCATGAATACGGGATTTAGATGGTTTTAGATACTTTGTCTCCATCTTCATCTAGTCATATGCTTTTTTGAAGATGATGTTAATAGAACTTCCATAATCAATCAATATTCTCCTCACAAATGTTGTCCCAATAGTGGCCGAGATGACCATCGGATCAATTGTAGGCACCTCCACTTGATCAACATCTCTGCTCTTGAGCACTATATCATCAATCATCATTAACTACTTCTTAGGTGGGGTCCCATCTTCCGTGTCTGAACAGCATTCAAAATCTGCATGCTTTAGGGAATTAGCATACCGCTCCATTTCTTGCCAATTCTTGTCTGTAGGGCGAGGTCCACCAATAATCGTGTTTATGACTAGTCTTACAGTTCGAGCAGGCTCCACTGGATGCCGTGGAGCTTGTCCATGACAGGATACGATGCTCCTCGTCTTCATTCTTGCGAATTCTTGACAGACTCCTGCAACTTTTTCTATCGAATCAGATTTTCTATGGCATCGTGGAGATGCCTACACTCCTCGGTATTGTGCCCGTAAGTCTTAGGGAAGCATCAATACTCCCAGTCCGCTTTTGTTCCTTAGTGGACTCTTTTAGTTATGGTTTTCGATATTGAAAGTATTACAAGTCGATAGGTAGATAGTTTACAGAGATGAATTCAGAGAAGTGCATTCGTTGTAAGTTGGGATCCTTGGTTTCCACTTTCCTGCTTCCTTTTTCTTTCCAGAATTTCCTCCTCCGGCTCCTTTAGATCCTCTGGCTTGTTTTGGGCATTGACCTGGACCTTCGCCGAGTTATCACCAGATTGTTTTACAGCGATGTTGCTCTTCGCGGTCTCCTTGCCAGGCCCCGGAGCATTGACTCGCCTCGTCCACCTGGCTTACTCTCTTCTTATGAATTGATGCGCCTTTGAATAAAAACGTTCTAGTGTAGTCGGGGGCTTTTACGCCAGCCATTCGCCAAACTCTGAATCCAGATATACTCCTCGCATCACAGCCATCAGAATGACATGGTCATTTAGGTTGCTAACTTTAGTTGCCACAACGTGAAATCTTTGAAAGTACTCCTTCAATGACTCCCTTGGAGCCTGAATCACATTGGACAAGCACACCACATCCTTGGGACAAGTGGCATGAATCCTGAACTGTTCCACAAATTTCTTCGCTAACTCATCAAAGTTGGAGATAGACCGTAGAGGAAGTCAGGTGAACCACATAGTAGCGATTCCAGATAAAGTTATTGGGAAGCATCTACATTTAGTTGCATCATTTTCTCTAGCTAAATCCATCATCCATTCATATCTCATCACATGCTATCGGGGATTAGTCTTCCCTTCGTAAGCCGGAATAGTTTGCATGTTAAAGTTCCTGGGGTACTCGGCATGTAGGATAGTATCTGTGAATGGAGTATGACTCCTAGATATCCCCCAATCACCATTAGTCAAGCCTTGGTTTTCTCTCATCACCTGTCTGACCATAGCCGATAGGTCTGGGGTTTGTATGGAAGATGGCAGGTTGGAATCCGTCCTATGAGACCATTCTGGTTGGTGTCTCCTCTATTGGCGATCTACTAAATGTGTGTCCTGTGGACCAGCTTCATTAGGACCATGGTGAGCTGGCCGTCCAATTTCCACTGGTGCTCCAGATCCTAAGTTTCCTGTTCCAGCTTGGTGTGATTTCCTTGGTGTAAATGAGGGGGCCATGGCTCCAGGTAGGGAACCTGGATCACCCCTAGTTGGTCGATCAGCAGCACATGTCTGTATTGTTTCAGTTTTACGGCGTCTACGCCTAGGAGGTTCATCAGACGCAGCAGAACTGTCGGATGAGGAGTAAGAAGTGGGGCTCCCTCCATCATTCTGATGCTGTTGTTGAGAAAGCTGGGTCATGAGGTTGGCGTTAGCTTAAATTTTCTCATTAAGTTGTCTCATGCTTTCCATGAGTTCTCTCATCAGCTCGTTGAACTCTGTTCTAGTGACAATTTCTATTTGGTTTTGGACGGCGACAGTCCTTGCACCCGGATTAACTTGCTGATTGCTGGGTCCTACTTGCTGGACGCTAGCAGTCTCGTTGACGTCCGCATTGTGTGAAGCTGAACTAGTATGAGTCCTTCCCATTGTAGATTTATTGGTAGGAACCCTAAGTAGAATCAACGGACTTCCTGTGAATTACTTGGATCTCCTTCGGGGGTTTTCTTCAGTCCAGTAACTACAAAGTAGATCCTAATAACCTGAGAATGTGGTTCTCAATGAAAGCATCAAAATGTTAGCGCTAAAATTGGTCATTAACACCCAAAGAAAGATTTGTTTAGAGAGAGTAATGAAGATGAAAAATTAAAATAAAGGAATATATGCAAAATCAACTGCAAAAATTAGAACACCAGATTTATAGTGGTTCGGCATAACTGCCTACTTCCACTTTGAGTTTAATCTTTATTGTGTTTTCAAATAATTGAATACAGATATAATTTGTACACCAACAACTTGAATACAAGTTCTAACCAAAACTAAATGATCCCCTTTCACTGCGCCCCTTCCCCTCTATTTATAGACGAAGATAGGTTGGACTTCCTTCGCGGGCTCAAGAACAAGGCATCTCGGCCCATAATAGGTGACTCCTGTGCACCGAGCTAGGCATGCCAAATGAGACAGGCCGAGCAAGAAACTCCGATCGAGAAATGCCAACCCACCATGTTTGGTCGATTATCAAGTGACTCGAAGTGAACCCTTAGGAGACCCAAAGCAAATAGCAGGTTGACTCGAAGCAAAATCATGTCGATCGCCTCGCTTCGTTGTAGGCCAGAAACCCTACCCAACTTCTCTAGAATGCACCGAGCGATGTATGCCAAACCTTCCACACCGAGCGGCATGTTTGCCGACCATCTCAACCGAGCAACATGTGTCCGTGCTTCTTCAACCAAACCACCAATGCTGACCTGTCCTTCTCCGAGCATCCATACCGAACCGTATCACTTTTAACTCCACCGGCCGAGCGGTGATTGTCGAACGACATTATCGAGCGAAGCTTTGTCGGGCGACATTGGCCAAGCGATGGCGTTCGAATGGAGGATGTCGAGCAATGCTTTGTCGGACGACATTGCCGAACGAAGTTAGCCAAGCGGTATTGGCCGAGCGATGCTGCCAAACGTTGGATGCCGAGCGGCATTTGCTGAAACGCATAGACCGAACGGCATACAGTGCACTATCCAGACCGAGCGACGAATCCTACACCGAACGATAATTGACCGAACAATAAACTTCCACCTTAAGCCGAGCCATACATATGAAATTCATAATAACATCCTTCTTTGGCTGAAAGACATACATCTTTTTCACTCCAGTCGAGCCATGTCTACAGGTCGAACCGTGCGCGTAGGCCGGATCATTCGAACTAACTTCTATAACTAGTATTTTACTGCCGAGCCATGCATCTGGGTAACAATATCCAACTACTAATATATACTACTATATATATAATACAACACCAACAGATAATAATTTATAAATTTATCCAATCGTCCAAATTTTAATACTTTAAAATTAATAGCAGTAATCCAAATGAGTGAGATTTTACTCACCTCGATTTTTAATTGTAATCCGTTCCAATTTTATTCCGTATCCTACGTCATTACGCATCCAACGCAAAAATCCACACACGAATTTTACCTCGTATGAATATAATATGGCATTAATAAGATTTTCAAATAAATAAATAAATAAATCTATAACACATCATTAACTTAATAATTAGCCAAGTTTATAGTTAACCCTTCATCCCAAAACGAGTTCGAAATAGACGCGACTTGAGCTTTTTTTTCCTTCGAATCATGCTCGTCATTTTGCCACTGCCGCCGACCATCTGATGTCGTCTTCTCCTCATGCCTCCATCGCTATAGGCGTATCGGAAATGCATGCGAGACCATCCTTCCCCCAAAACTCCATCGCGATATCATCAAACCATCTTCAGTCTTCACGTGTGCAAAGATTTAGACCAACCCTAACCCTAGCTCGAGAACCCCTCGTTCCTACCTATGCGGCTTCGATCGAGATCCACTCTAGCCCTTAGCTGCCATAAACTAGAATTAGCCAAAGCATCGCGATGGCGATGGCGATTTATATCGCATGATATAATTTTTTTTTTTTACGAATTCGATTTCTGTTTCTTTTTATTTCATGAATTTGAACTGGAGAGAAGAGGCGTGCCCTCATTTTATAAATTGAAGGGAGTAGCGTTTTCCATATGTTAGGTGGCTATAGTTGATTAGCCATTTATAATATTACTATACTAAAAAATATCTTGTTTAATATAACTTGAAATCTAAACTCCTTTCGAGGCATGCAGCCTGGCATCCTAATATTATACCGCTATTTCGAACCCTTTGGAACAAGTTTCGGAACCTAATTCGACCATATGTGGAAGATAACCTTTTAAACTGACTATTTAAACTAATTTCAACTAAATTACTTCTAGGCATTTTTAGATGGTGAATCCAAACGCTATAAAATTTGGAATCTGATAATAATACACTATTACGGATCCAATGTAACTAGTTTTGTCGGATTTCGAGACTGCGCCCCGGAAGGTTATTTTAACGCATCGATTAAATTGACGATTTTCAATTTTTACGAAATTGCTTAAAATTTTAGTTTTAAAACCTTGCTAACTAAATTATAATCCCAAATCCAATATTTAAAACTATTTAAACATTCTAAATTAAACGTCAAAAAATTCGGGTCGTTACATTCGTCCCTCCTTAAAAGAATTTCGTCCCCGAAATTGCTAAGGTAGGACGAATAATCCAAACCCATAAATTTTTCAGAAACCCCCTTGGTTAACTTGCTATTTCACTTTCCAAATCTTCCAATTCCATACAAAATATCTAGTTTCCATTACCAAACCAAACTCTTTTATTCCAATTACAATTCAAAATTAATTTTCGTTAAAAAAAATTTCCAAAAATTTTTCAAAATTTTTCTGACACCCTAAATTTCTGATTTTTTTGGCAGAGTCTCCTTTGTATGGAGAGTCTTTTGTAATATGACGAAATGATAAAAATATATACATCGACCCACATGGTCATAAACATAATATATATCAATTTTATTTTATTGCAGTATTTAATCAGAAAACGTACGTTTATTTAGCATTTTTAAGCGTTATTAAACAAGCGATTTTTCTTCATATGCAATTTGGCAACCCAAACCTAGTCCAATAGTCTCTTTGTACCTCTACTTACTCAATTAAACATGGAAGTACCAAAAGTTTGAAATTTAATAACTTGGCGTTCATTTAAATTGTTCAAACACATAGATTTCATAGCCAAACATGGTATATCATGTATTTTAGAAGGTACATGCAATTTCAGGGTTCCAACATTTAGTTATTCACTTAAAATTCAATTTATACGCCATTTCATTCAATCCCCAATCGTTCAATTCATATTTATACCAAATAAATTCATATCCAATTCAAAATGATTCATTTATTTCATTTAAAATATTATTCACTGTCCAAAATCGTGAATATACTTCATTTACAATATCCATTACTTCTACACATTTATTAAAGATAATCCACTGTCCAAAATCGTGAATATAATCCATTTACCAAATTCATTACTATTGCACACTAAATTAAAAGATTATCCACTATCCAAAATCGTGGACGAAATTTCTTTAATAAACTATAATAATTAACTTATCAAATTCAATTGATTTTGGATTTATAAAACAATCACATTTGTATTTTATAAAAACTTCTATTTCTAAATCTCCTATATTAACCAATTCCATTTATATGCCAAAATCGTATTTATAAGTTAATTACTTATAAATCTCTTTATTTCCAAAATCATTCTTTTTATAACTTCATAACCTCATAAATCTATAAATCTTATTTACTTATAAAATTCATCTTTAACTTCATTTTAACATTTACGAAACTCCTTTATAATTCCCTCATTTTGATTTATAAAATATCAATTTTATAAATCTAATATATATACACCATTTATTATAACTTCAAAAATCTCAATTTAACTCATTTTACAAATTAATCAACTTCATATTTCCAAAAACCATATTCTGATTATATTTCACAAAATCATAATTTTTATAACATAAAATTTTTAACCTTATCTATTTAAAATAAATTCATTTCCTTAATAATTCAAAATTAATAAAACATCTATTTCCAAAATCACTTTATCCTTTTTAAATTGAAATCATCGTTTGGACATTTTTAAGTTTTCAAAAATAGGGCCAATGCTACAATAGCTCTAAATACATCAATCACGGCAATAAAAACACCATACATCACATGATAACAGCATATATCACAATATCTGTAAATAAAATCAATACTAGTGAAGAATCTAGTTGGATCCCTCCAACCTATCACTTGCAACAAATAACATATTAGAATATGTGTACAATGTCCGCTTCAAGGCAGACGTGTGTACAAAGGATCATCCGCTCATATACGGGAACGTATAAGGTCTCATCTGCTCCAATAGGAAAGAATATATCCAAATACCAATCAACATATATAATATATGGTATATCATCCAAACAGTCATAAATCATGATAAATAAAATTTATTCTCATTTGTATAAAAATATCAATGAGTTGGAAAGAGTGAGTTGTACTCATTTTGGTTCCAATAGCAGTTTCGAATAAAATTAAACGCACGTTTAATTTTACCCAAAATTTACACTAGCTCCAATCAACTCCATACCAGCTCTAAAATGTATTGCTCGTCAATACGGATCCAAAGCAACTTGTTTCGTCAAAAACGGATCTCGTATGACAAAGTTATGAAATTTTAAAGATTATACGAATCTATAATATAACAACTTCTATTTCTATTTTAATTTGAAAACCCTACATTGCATCGTGGCCGTTGATTTTGTGAGAAATGCGGATTAAGGATCTTAAGGCTAAGGATAAACACTAGAGGGAGGGTGAATAGTGTTTTAGAGAACTGTTAAATCTTTTTGAGTTTTTGTTAATTTAAACACAAATGTATGCAATATTCATACACAGATATGATCATAGAATCAAACACAAATGCAAATATAAAGTAAAAGCAGCAAAGGAAAGAACACACCGGATTTTATACTGGTTCGGAGTTACCCTACATCCAGTCCTGCACACAAGTACGGATTTCCTTTCAAAAACAATCTTGACGATTACACCATCAATTTTAAGGCAACAAGGTACCCTCTAGAATCACAATCCTCTGGGTAGAGATACTTGATTTTCCGGGCAACAAGTTCACCCAATTGATTTTCCAAGGCTACAATCACACCTTAACTCGCTTGATTTATTTTCAAGGCTACAGTCACGTATTTTCTCGCTAAGTTGATTACAAAAAGCCTATAACTCTGAATAGCACCGAGGATCTTGCTGAGATAGTAATAGAGAATCAAACCAGATATAATCTAGTTTCAACGTTGATTTCGGCAGAGTAATGATAAGAATTTGTATATAGAAATGTGGAAGAAGAAGAGGAGTGAAAAACCAGAAAAACTTCTGTTAAAATTCGTAGAAACTAACTCCTATTTATAGAGTAACAACAGCCATGTCCATTCATGAAGAGTTATGATGAATAGACACTTCTTTTGAAATATAAATTTTGAACTCAACTGACACCATGTCGACATGGGGTACTTGAGTATGTCGACATCCCAAAGGGATTTTTGGTGTTTTGATTTTCTTTGAAAATAATCTTTATTTTATATTAAAACTTTTTTAAACTTTACAAATATACTTGACTATAATTAAAATACATAAGTAAATATAAAGAATAATATATACAAAATTTTACTATAATTTTATATTTAAATCTAAGTATAAATATTTAAAAGTTAAATATATTATATTTAAAAGATAGTTTAAAAACAAGAATAATTTGATTTTGAAATTAAAGATTATTTTGAGGCTAAAAGTATTTGAAATCAGGATAGATGTTTTTTGATGCTTTTAAAAGGAAGGTTTTGAAATCATTTTGAAAACAAGATATAATTTTGAAAAATTATTTTGAATAAAAAGTTAGCGGATACAAAACAATGTTCCACAAGATTTTTCGTAGGTTCCATCCTACTTAGGGTTCCATCCCTTTAACAAGCTCGAAGTGGATTCCATTCCACGAATAAATTGGATTTTAAGATGCCAGAGCTTTTCTATGAGATTTAACAAAATTTATAATTAAAAAATAACAAATTACTTGAATTCTTGAACTCTTCATAATCTTGATACTCAAGAGTCTTCAATCTTGATATCTTGAATCTCTATCCTGACAATCTTCATTCTTGTTACCTGCATGGTTAAATCATGTATATACATATATATCTAAACTTATACTGTTAGTATTTATATTTTATAATCTATTCAAAGGTTGTTGTCATCAAAACCATCATCTCATGGACTAACAATCTCCCCCTTTTGATGATGACAACCTATGTTTATAAAATATTACTGCTATCCTAATAACTAACTCCCCCTTAATCTATGCCTAACTATCCTATTTTATATTTCTCCCCCTTTGTCATCAACAAAAACCATCCTAAAAACATAAAACTATAAAACTCCCCCTTAAACTAATACTAGAACAAAGTATAGTAAATGGAATGTGAAAGACATTAACATAATTATATTATAATTATTCAATACATAAATATGTATAAGTTTTGTAACAACCCTGGATTTTTGAATCTAATTTTAAATTTGACTTTATTTTGTTTGAAATTATTTAAATTTGTTTTATTTGTAATATTTCATTTATAAATATTTTTAAAGTGATAATAAAAAAATTTCAAAATTTATTGCATTTATTTTCAATTTTTAAAGCCTAGTTTCCATTTTTCAGCCATTTTCTTCATTAAATTATATTTAATTAAAATTTATTTATTTCTATGAATGCATTTTTATTTTGTGTTCTTATCTTTATTTATAAATATTTTTCAAGTACATAAAAAATTTTCAATACTTGTTGCATTTATTTTCAAATTTTTAAGCCTAGTTTACAATTTTTGCTATTTTTCTTAATTAAATTATATTTAATTAATATTTATTTATTTTTGTTTATTTACTAAATTTTCATGTGTTTATCTGAATTTATATGTATTTTTCAGAAATTTAAAATTGAAAAAGAAATATGAAAATTTGAAGAGTTTTTGTGACCTTTTATTTGCTTAAGGCGTTTTGTCTTCTTGTCTTTTCATTTTTCAACCAACACCTTAATTCAATTTGCTGCCATAACTCGTTCTTTAGCCGACCACACCATCTCATTTTCATGTGAATCTTTTTCTTCTCATCTCATAAAAAAATTCGGCCATCTACATTTCAAAAACTTAGGTAAAATTCTATCTTCTTTTTCATTGTTTTATACTTGAATTTTGTGATTTGCACTTGCTTTCTTCATCTATTTGGTTCGGCCTCACCACTCCAGCCACGTTCCCGCCTCCACCACCACCCAAACCAATCATTTCCACCTCCTCTCCAACCCCCTAGCCAAGCCAAGCCAAGCCACCCTAGGTTGAAGATCCACCACCATCTTGCACCAAACTTCAACTATACGTACATAGCCGAGCACATCTAGGTTCCACCACCTCAAACACCCCCTTAACCGCCACCTACACCACCACCACCACCTCAAACCTGACCTGCACCCTCTTCCACATCATCCCCTGACCCCACCTGAGCCTGTCCGTGCCCATGGTTGCTTTGGCAGATCCCATATGTTGCATGAATCCATTGTGTGTTGCCTTGTAGTTGTAGTTTCATAGGCATATATCTCTACTCCATTTAATACATGATAGGCCGACCCCATTTGAACCCAAACCAGATCCAAACCCACGCTTTGGCTGTGTAAATTTGACATAGGGCTGTGGCATATGTTGTTGAAAGCAAGTGCAATAGCTTTGGTTTTGTTTTATGCAATCATCTATAGCATTGTTTAATTGAATTTGGGTTGAAAACTTATGTAGATTGTTTTGTTTGTTTGAATGTATTCAAGGTGATTAATCTTTGGCTCTCCCAATCTCAAATTTATTCATGCTTTTGTACCTTCGAAGACCTCAGTTTATGTGTTTCAGTTGTCGTCTCCAGCTTATACCTGTGAGTTATTCTCACCAGATAGTTTTATACTTATACGACTAGTAAATCGATCACATTTGAATCTGTAAAATGCATCACCATAATATATCTGCTATGTTATGATCATATGATGTTCACCCATGCTATTTATCTGTTATATCATATGTTATTGTTATATTATGATGTTTTGTTATTTATATCAGTTTATCACACTGCAAGTTCCCTTTAGATTAGAATCACTATGGGTTAAAATGATACATACCCGAACGGACTTTAGAATAGGGAAAAATCGTTATGGGCTGAAATGATAGGCCTGAACGATTTTCAATTATTTCATTTTACTTGGGACCCTGGGTTTGAAATGATAAAACCCGGGTTTTCTTTGTAAATTACGGATTGAAATGATATATTATCCGTATCACTTTTCCTAGGTTAGAAAATGAAATACGGACCCGTAGTTAGTATAAGTTTTTCTAAAAAAACTAAAATATTTTAGAAATGTAAATATTATAATATTTTGATTTAAATTTAACTAAAATGAATTTTGTAAAGTATTATTGATTTTCTAAGAATTTATAAGCGAAATAAAATGGTAAAGTTAGAAATTAGAAATATAAGTTATTTTGGAAATTTTGATTTAATTATAAATGGAATTTAAATTAGATATGAAAATGTGATGAATTTATGATATTTTGAATTAAAATGAATTTAAATTGATTTTTATAATATATTAATGATTTTGAATAAAGTCAAAATGTGAAATAAATGAATATTGAGTTGAATTTTGAAATATAACTTAAACTGGAAATTTGTGAATTTGGTTTAAAAGTGAATTTTGAAGTTAAGTAAATAAAACGAAAAATAAGTTATATTTTGAAATTTAAACTTAAGTGTTAAGTTAAAAATTTAATTATATGAATTGAAATTGAATGTTGGAATTTAATAAGTGAATTATTATTAAATATTGGTTTTTTGAATGGAAATTTAACTTTATAAAATCATGAATTTAAGGAAAATTAAATGATGGTTATAAATGTGAAAATGTATGATTATATAAGTTTAAAATGATACAAATAAAATTTAATGGTTTATGAAATTATATTGGATATTTGAAAGTTAATTAACAGCAATTGCTGTAATGCTATTATTTCTAATGTAAATGATGTTACAGCATTTGTAAATGCTGTGGTTGATATAAATGAACCAAATGGTTAAATTTTAATAAAGGGTTATTATAGCACTTTGTAAGTGCTATAATTGCTAAATTTGACTAAGTTTTATTTGGAACTAAAGTAACCCTATTACCGCGTTTTAAATGCTATCTTTTGTTAAATTGAACTGTTTTAAACATAACTTTCCGTAGTATTTTCTAAGTACTGCGAAAGATGAATTTTCACTATTTTGATAAATTTAAGTGAATGAATGAACTTTGAAAAGTTTAAAATTCTTGAAAATTATAATTTAATTATTAAATGTAATAACTTCATTTTTAATGACTTAAATGAAGTAATTCGATTTGAAATGTAAACTATTTTAAAATGTGAGTTGAAATGGTATTTTAAATTGAAAAAAAGAATGTGGTTTTGAAATGATATTATAAGTTGGATATTTTGAAATGGAATTGAAATGATATTTAATTGTTGAATGATATTTGATTTTTGAAATATAAATACCATTTTTAAATTTATAACTACGGGTTATAATAACGATTGGTTGTTAAAGAGACCGGGATCAGATATGGACATACTCTCTGTCGATACCGAAACCCACTTTAACAACTGTGTATGCGGTAGAGATTCCAGAATGAAGTAGGATGGTGACGACGTTCCTGAGGTACATTACGTGGGCCTGACTCCTGTGAGTTAGCTTAGGGTGGCTAAACCAGGAGCGGTCTCGAGCCAAAGGAGGTAGCACCTCTGGCTGGACACACTTCTTCGATATCATTCTATTACTGTTGTGATCGATTGGGTGCACCCCTTGATTGTGGAGTGTTGTTCGGGGTGGGCTAGTGGCTGCTACGTTACCACCAGCCCGTGTGTGTGATTGGTATATCTACCCTGGCATTGCCTTGTGTGCCGTGTCACCTACCATACCGAGCCTTTACTACGAGTTTGTTTTTCTCCCGTAGCCCATGGAGTATTTAGGGTAGTCTCCTGATCTGGAGATATGCTGATACTGGATGGACTACTGCGACTCTTATGTGTTAAGGGTGATATGGGTAGCCCGGAACGCTATTTTAAAGTATGTTTATTTTACTGTAGTTATTATAATAGCAAAATATTACTATATAGTAAATAGTTTGATGGATCCTTAGAGGATGGGCGGTCCCAGGCATCCTTTAAGTTACTTGTACCTTATTACAGTTCACTTGAGTTGGTTTACATTATATAAGTATATATTGTCTTGACTCGAGTGTTTTGTGTTTTGTTTTACGCTCGGGTCAGCCTGAGTATTCACAGCTTTGGATTCTCTTTCTAGAGCTGGTCATTGCTGGAGATCCTGCCTATCTATTTATATATCTATTTTTGTTTCAACTACTCTAGTTTATCTCATGTATTAGTGAACTTCTATGTATTTGGGATTTCTATTATGTTGTTTCAGACGGTTATTATGTATTTGGGTTGAGACTCTGTTATAGTAGCTTCATGAACTACTATGTTATTTTATATTCCGCTGCGAGTTATTCTTATTGTTATGTGCCTGTGATTCTGTGTATTTGATTTCATTTGCTCCAAATTTATTTACAATCTGTTATTTTGCATCATTCAAGTCCGACATGTGTGGATTATTGTCGACTTGAATGGTATGAAATGGCGGGCCATGATAAGTATATTTCAACACACTCATCAAAACCAATCATGTTAGAAAAGTCGAACAAATCAATCAAGTCAAACACATCAACAAGTCAATCAAGTCAAACAAGTCAATCAAGTCAAACAAGTTAATCAAAACATATCAAACAAATCAAAACTAATAATCCTAAATTATAAGACAATACTACAAACTCCCCCTAAAATAAAATACAATCGTTATGTATACATGTATGCAGCATGTAGTTTGTAATGCAGTATGAAATGCATGACATGTGCAATGTAACATGAGATGATATGCTAAATGAAGTGAAACTTGTGATGCAAATGATTATGATATTTCATGCATTGTAATTTATGATGTAATATGCAATGAAATGTGATATGAAATAGGATGCATAATGATATGTAATATGAAACAAAATGACAACGAAGTAAAAATAATAATAATATGCAGCATGATATGATGATATATATACCACGGTAAGAGATATCCAGATTATAAGATAAACATGAGTGATAAGTAATATCTAATTGACAAGCATATATATGTATATATATGTATATGTATGTATATGTATAAATAAGTATGTATGTATACATATATCAAACAATTTATTATAACTCGTTTCAACCAAACAAAGGTAATACATACCAATTACTAAACTTAGGTTAAGGAAACTAATGAATGGGTCTAAAATAGTAATAAAGACAAGAGTTTAAAGGTAATAAATGATATTAAAATTATAACATATTCATGAAAAGTAGTAATCAAATTCAATATCAAAATCAAATTGCTAAGAAATATGGATTTAAACTATATATATATGATAAAATTTGGTTTTTATAAAAATTAACAACCTACTTATTTAATTTTTTTAAATAATTATTTTAACTTGGTTGTTTTTATTTTTTTATTTACTATTTTTTTATTTTTAAGAATCCAAACTTCCATCTTTATAAAATACTTAACTTGCTAGTTAAAACCTTTATATTAAATTATTATTAGTTTAAATATTTAGAAACATGTTTAAACATCTTTTAAATTAAAAAATATCATAATGAAATATTAAATAAAATAATAAAGATTGAAAAACTAAAATAAACATGTGTTATATTGCCTCTTACTTTAAAAAAATTTAAACATGAAATTAATTTTAAAATATTCTAATATAAGTTAGAAACTAACTCTAAAAAGAATAGAGAAAAATACTTAATTTAAATATCATTTTTACATAGTTTAAAGTTCCATAAAGAAAAACAGCATTTAAAGAATGCTATAAAAAGTTTTTGTAGTAAAATATATTCGATACTTTATAAGACCGAAACTGTAGCTTTTACCACATGCTATGTACAGTTTCTGAAACTCTACAGCGTTTCAAAGTACAGAAATACTATAAAGACGAATTTGCAGTACTTACAAAACATTACAGAAGAAAAGAAGCATTTTAGAAATGCTATCTAAAATTCCGGTCATGTGATGTGGTGTTATCTTATTAATTGAAGAAATATATATAAATAGAGCCTTATTCTAACATTCTAAATTCATTTTATTAATTTCTTAAAGATATAAAATTAGTATCTTAAAAGAAATAGAGTATGAGAACTAAAAATAACATTAGAAAAGTTGAAATCATTAACGAAGGTAGGCTTTTCTACTTAGTATAGTTGTAATAAATTAATAGTATGATTTTATTCGAAATAAAACATATTTTAAAAGACTTTTTTTTAGAAAGATTTGGACTGATATATCAATATTTATACTATGGTGTGTCGATATATGTACCAAAATATTAAAACTTATAAAAGAGATAAATTTCTATACCTAACTAAATGCATAAATATATATTCCTAAATGCAACAATAAAGATGAAATAATAGTAAAGCGTACCAATTTTTGTACTCCATCTTTCTAGTTTTGTTGTTCTTCCATTGTCGTGAACCACACATTATATCTCTCAGAATTTAACGACGAGATCTGTTCTGTGGCGAAGGACTCATTTTTCTGATCAGTGTAGTATATTCATTTGCTGAATTTGAAGGCCGTATAAGAAAGATGCAGATGATTTAGTATATTGACTAACTTGATGTCAAACTTTGAATTTGAATTTTGAATGAATGGACACTTCAACCACTATAAATAGGCCCAACAGTCACCACCTTTCATAAAAGTTTCTCTTCTTCTTCTTCCCGTTTTTCTACTTACTATCAAACTTCTAAAAGACATATCTCCTTTGTTTCTTAACAGAATTGGATGAAACTAGTGGAAAATAGAAGAGGAAGGCAAGGACTACGATATAGTAATAGTTTGGTGTCGAATTTGGATGGTATTGTGATGCAACAGGGCGAATAGTATAAGAAATGTAGAAAATCCCGTACACAGTTTTTCAATTTTGGATAGCCAACTTCAAACTATCATACATCACTCAATTTTTATCGGAATTTGATGATCCACCCATCAAAATGACCACGAGAACAAGAGTTACAATCTGAAAAAAAAGTGGAAACAAAATACTCAAATCTCTAGATGCAATTTGAAGAATACCTTTGACAGTTTTGCCTTCTTTTTCTCTTTGTTCACCAAAACTTCATTTGACCATAACTTGGTCATTTCTTGACGGATTCGCATGAAATCAGTGGCGTTGCAAAGTAGATGGAGAGAAGTACATTATCAAGTCAAGTTGTAGATGAGAATCAAAAGCTTTGTATTGATCTGGTACCCATTTCATTGTCGATTGCCATTATATATCCATTAGTTCTTCTTGATCGATGAATGATTATCTGGTATCTTTTAACCAACAGTCATTAGACAAACTCTTCTCCTGCAAAACAACATAACTTTTTAAAGAATCAAGTGACTTTTAAAAATAATTAAATATAGTTTTAAACAAAAATATCATGATGATTCTGTGACATATTCATATGAAAATAGTATTAATAATTTAAAAAAATTTCCATTTTAATTTTTTTCAAAATTCAGATTATGAAAACTTTGAAAACCTGGCTTTGATACCGAATGTGAGAAATGTGGATTAAGGATCTTAAGGCTAGGAATATACACTAGAGGGGGGTGAATAATGTTTTAGAGAACTGTTAAATCTTTTTGAGTTTTTGTTAATTTAACACAAATGTATGCAATATTCATACACAAATATGGTCACAGAATAAAACACAAATGCAAATATAAAGTAAAAGTAGTAAAGTAAAGAACACATCGGATTTTATACTGGTTCGGAGTTACCCTACATCTAGTCCCGCACACAAGTACATATTTCCTTTCAAAAACAATCTTTACAATCACACCCTCGATTTCAAGGCAACGAGATACACCCTCCAGAATCACAATCCTCTGGGTAAAGATACTTGATTTTCTGGGCAACAAGTTCACCCAATTGATTTCCCAAGGCTACAATCACTCCTTATCTCGCTTGATTGATTTTCAAGGCTACAATCACACCTTTTCTCGCTAAGTTGATTACAAAAAGCCTATAACTCTGAATAGCACTAAGGATCTTGTTGAGATAGTGATAGAGAATCAAACCAGAGATAATCTAGTTAGATTCAATTTTGATTTCGGTAGAGTAATAATAAGAATTTGTATATAGAAATGTGGAAGAAGAAGAAGAGGAGCGAAAACCAGAAAAACTTCTGTTAAAATTCATTGAAACTAACCCCTATTTATAGAGTAACACAGCCATGTCCATTCATGAAGAGTTATGACGAATAGACACTTCTTTTGAAATTTAAATTTTGAACTCAACTAACACCATGTCGACATGGGGTACTTGAGTATGTCGACATCCCAAAGGGATTTTTGGTGTTTTGATTTTCTTTGAAAATAACCTTTATTTTATATTCAAACTATTTTAAACTTTATAAATATACTTGACTATAATTAAAATACATAAGTAAATATAAAGAATAATATATACAAAATTTTACTATAATTTTTTATTTAAAATCTAAGTATAAATATTTAAAAGTTAAATATATTATATTTAAAAGATAGTTTAAAAACAAGAATAATTTGATTTTGAAATTAAAGATTATTTTGAGGCTAAAAGTATTTGAAATCGGGATATATGTTTTTTGATGCTTTTAAAAGGAAGGTTTTGAAATCATTTTGAAAACAAGATATAATTTTGAAAAATCATTTAGAATAAAAAGTTAGCGGATACAAAACAATTTTCCACTAGATTTTTCGTAGGTTCCATCCTACTTATGGTTCCATCCCTTTAACAAGCTCAAAGTGGATTCCATTCCACGAATAAATGGAATTTAAGATGCCAATGCTTTTCTATTAGTTTTAAGAAATTTCTAATTAAAAAATAATACATTACTTGAATTCTTGAACTCTTGATAATCTTGATACTCATGAGTCTTCAATCTTGATATCTTGAATCTCTATACTATACAGTCTTCATTCTTGTTACCTGCACGGTCAAATCCTGCATATACATATATATCTAAACTTATATTTTTAGTATTTATATTTTATAATCTATTCTAAGGTTGTTGTCATCAAAACCATCATCTCGAGGACTAACACATTTTACTTGGTCAAATCTAGGCTGATCACTTGCTTTCTCTTCCCCGTCGTTTATAGATCGAAGCACAACCCATAGCCGCCATTTTTTCGTGAATTATCGCTCCACCTACGATGAACCATATGACGATCAACGACTGTAGTCTCGAATCCCCTCTCGCATGCCACCGTCGGTCAAGGAATGTTCACGCTCGGCCTCTCCCCTGCCTTGAAAAATGCACACAAACGCGTTGCCTTCAAGCTTGATTTCCCGCCACATCGTTGCTCGAAAATTCATCATCACCATGTAGATCTGAAGATCTCGACACCCTCTTCATTTTTATAGTCAAACATTTTTGACGAAAGTAAATGGATTAGAAGAGATTGAGGGAAGAAGACCAGCCAATTTCGGCCATTGAAAATAAAGTGGTGGCCTGCCCTAGAAGATTAAGTGTTTTTTGCAAATATGAAGAATTGAGATCCTTTTATAGAAAATTTCGCGACATTATTCATCAGAAATTATTGCGAACTCTAAACGAAGCGTGCCGCTTGGTGTTTATTATTTTTTACCCTTATTTCAAACACAATGGAATATATATTGGGAGCCAATAGATCATATTTGAAACATAGATTTTTGAATCAACTTACTCAAATTTGAAATTCACTTAAACAGATTTTTACGCGTTTTAGTTTGTGACGGCTAAACCGTAAATCCAATTGACGTGAAATTTGGAACCCTACAATAATATAAATTACGGATCCAATGAAACTTATTTCGTCGAAATCCAAGAATGTTTGAAAAATGGCTATTTTCACTCGTTAATTAAATATTAAAATATTGAATTTCTACAAATTAACTTTTAATTCAATTTTAAAAGTTCTCTAACATCATTATAATTCAAATGGAATTTAATTCAACTTTATAAATCATTTTCATTTGCATTAAATTCAAATATCAATTATTTTCACAATTTCAAATATTAAATTAATAATTTAATTATCGAATTAAATCACTATATTCGATATATAAGTTATTCAGCTTATAAAAGTTACTTGTGAATAATTAAAACCAATTAAATATACGAATATCAAATGACTAAAATTCTGGGTCGTTACATTCTCCCCTACTTAAAAGAATTTCATCCTCGAAAGTGGGTGATGCTGGTACAAAGTTCAAAATGCAAAGTTAAATCAACATGTTTGTCATTCAGGTATAAATTTATCTACAATTTTACACTTTACTAGTTATATACAAAAATTGTAGATATCAAAGCAAGGTTAGTCAAGTTTCCTAAGAATGAGGAGGAGGTTGAGGAAGTCGGTAATGCCCGTACCAAGTTCAAAATTCAATATGGCTAAAATGAGAAAATACATACTAGCAAAATTTATTGAAAATGATGATGACTGTAATGGCATAAGAGAAGCCATAGTTAGGGATTGGACAACCAAATGAATAAGATCATTGAAATCCATTGAAGTAATTTGAGCTTGGGTCTCCGAAGGTAGAGAATTGTTGGAAGGGGAGGCTGACCTAACTCCTCGAATAAGCGTTGAAAACCTAAAGCCGAAGTAGAAAGTGAGATGTTTAGTAAGGGTTTTGGAATATGAAACTCCTCTACATGTTCTTGCGCATCCCGATCCAGAGAGCCTAGATCAATCATGCCAGGATCTTGAGTGGTCAAGGAAGCATCCATATTCGACTTCCTAGAAACAACATCAGAAGTTTGGTTATCTTCGAGCTTAGGCTTTTTACTCAGGCGAATAGTCTAAATGTTAGAAAGAGCAACATTGCTCGCTTTCCGTTTTAGCAATAAATTCCTTAATAGGAGTAGGTTTAGTGGGTTTAGCTATGGCAGGAACATGATCTTTAGCATTCTTTTGCTTGGAAGAAATAATGAGTGCAGACGAGTCTAAATCAAAAAGGAAATATTATCAAATAACAATGCAAGAAATTCCATTTAATTTTTATCCAATACTTACTGGGAGGTTCAAGTTGGACAGGAGAGGAGGTAGAGAAAGATTTTTGGCAACCAAAGACCAATGTCGTCTTCCTTGAGCATTCCCCTTCATCAACATATCTTCTCCCAATATCTTATGGTGATCCTTAATCAAAGAATAACTATGGAGATTTACCTCCGTCAAGTGTGTAAGCCTATCACATATACTCTTAGATGCCTAAGTTAGGGACTTAATGGTATCATCAACGGAAGGGTTAGTTTGTGTAGGAGTAGAATCTAAAAGAAAAACATTCATCATAATAAGATGACGGATATAACATAAGTTATGGAAGACAAAAACTTACTAATTAACGAGAAGGTTTCCCTAATCTTAGGGAAGTAGCATCCGACATAGAAAAATGGGTTCTCCCAATCCTTTATCTTGTTAATGGGATGGGTGGTTAAGATTTTTGGGAAAGGATGGAGACGATACAATAAACTATCTACTTGTTCGCTAATCCTTACAGGATTTGCTAAGATATGAAGAATCCAGAGCTTAGAGAAGAGAGTTTAGTCTCCCTAGCAATAGATAGCTCAGATAAATGTATGAATTATGGGTCGGTTGGATTGAGGAAATGTTCAAATGTTCTAGGATTTGCAAGAGGAAACCTGGAAAAGGAAAATACCGAAATGAAAGATATGGATAGGAACAAAGGAAAAGAATCTCTCTGGTGGGTTGTCTATACTTCCAGGGGGACCGACAGGCATGGCCTCTATGTTTGCAATACCAAATTGCTAGAGAATAATGTCTAATTCCTCCTGAGTAACAATGTAAGATCGGTTGAGGCGGAAGTCCCCTTTCTTTCTAGTAGGATATGGTTTTGAGTTCCTACTTGATTTCTTGCTTTCCATTTGCCAACCAGGTGATATACCAAAGTCAGGGAAGTACTACACATTTTAAAATGCTCAAATACGCAAAATAGACAATTAAATGCCTAAACAAAAGGTAATTAATTGATTAGAAATTACCCAAGTCATAACAATAAAGTGTTGAAATTCATAAATAGCTATTACACTTGTAGTAAGTCAACAACCCATTAAATAGATCATGTCAAATTGATAAAATACTTGGGAAGTTTATAAGCAATTGAGGGTATGTAAACAGCTGTTGAATTCATGGTGAAATGGTAAGTTTGCAACTAGTCAAAAGGTCTAATTTGAATATCATGTTAATGGCATCTTAGATGGAATGTCAAATTAACAATTTGACATTGAATTCATGAGTGGTGACATTAATAGCCTCTTACGAAAACTATAATGAGATATGGAAATAATGACCCTGATCGAAATCTGTAAATAATGTTGAATGATTTAGAAATACTCTAACCAATTTTTAAACTCGTAAAGATGTTGAATATGCACCATGGGAAAAAATGCTTCAGACGACAGATATGCTCCATTTTCTGATTGCAAGTCTATTTATCGTTAAATCCCATGTAGTCACATTGCACATCAAACCACTGATATGTCCCATTGTCTAATATGAACTAACATAACAACAAAACCAATATATTATCCGATGTTATAGTGTCATTTCTAGAATTTTCTATTAGACAATATATAAATATTGATTGATATGAATAATTTTTCATATAATGAAATAAATATTTCAAAATGAAATAAATGAATCGTAATTTTATTTAAACAAGTATTTTATTTCAAATCAAATTCATATACAATACAAATTTCACTATCACTCTACTTACATTTTCAAATACAATACAACTTTCACTATCACTCTCATGTATACAATATTTCTTTACACTCTCATATATAACATTTTTTTTACTCACATTCACTCGAGTTTGTTTTTGATGTCCGTCTTGATCTGCTTACTCCAGCTTGTGTCCAGTCATCTCCTATACCCAACAAATAACCAAGATAGTAAAATGGAAAAGGAAACAAGCCTAAATTACAAAAACAAAATTGAATTTGAATATTGCCTTAGTTTATGGGTTTGTTTTCTTTTTATGTTTTAGATAGGGACACACACACATATATATATATATATATGTATGTATGTATGTATGTATGTATGTATATATATGTATATATATGTATATGTATGTATGTATATATGCACGGATAACTTATGATATGCACAATGTATCATTATGAATATCACAAGGTCCGACATCGATTAAATCTCACAAACTGTTACAAAGAAGAAGCCCGAAGGCTCAACATAATGCAAATGTGCACAAGGTCAAGCCTAAGCCCCCTCAGGGTCAACTTAGTGCACATATATACAAGTACAAAATAGGCAGTAAAACAATAGAAATTATCTCAAAAATACCTTGAACCAGGCAGTAGAACAATCAAAATAAACAAGGCACATATACAAGCATAAGTACAAACCAGTCGCAAGGGATTCAACCAACAGTGTGCACACACATAGCAATCGAATTAGCAAACATTCACGCATATACATGTATGTATATACATGAAAATGCACACTTGTATATCCAGTAAATGCAAACAAGACAACTAGGAAAGAATTTAAGATAGTGCAACACAAGTGCAAATGCATATAAAATGGTTCGCAAACTGAAAATGGTTCAGAATTGAATTCAAGATAGTGTACATAAACAAACTTAGGCAAAAAATAAATGTATTTGCACATAAAAGGTACAAAAACTCAAAATGGTTTGGAACTGAATTCAAGATGGTGCACTTAAAACAAGCTCAGGCAAAACAACAAGTCCAAATGCACATAAAATGGTTCAAAAACTCAAAATGGTTCGGAACTGGACCAGCAAAAGCAACATGTACCAGTGCAATAGACAAGTTCAAGTATATACAAGTGTATATAAGTATATATAGAACTGGATAAGTATGCAAGTTCAAGTTCAACATAGACCCGTGTAATATAAAGTTCAAGTATATATATGTCATTACAGAATTGGACCAGAAAAAGCAACAGAAACTCAAAAGGTTAGAAACCCAAATTGGTTCAAGCTTATGTATATACAAACAACTCACAAATAAACGATATGTATGGATAAACCAAGACAACATAACAAGAAACCAGCAAAAGCAACATGGACGAGTAAAAGCAATAGCAAAAGCAACAAGGACATTAAAGTGCATAAACAAGGCATCACCAGTGTGCACTACCTTGACAAGGCAGTGCATTGGCTTGTCACAGATTAAAACAAGCAAGTGCCACAAATGAAAACAAGGCAGTGCCATAAACATTCACACATATATGCATACATGTGTATGCATGTATATACATGGATATTTAAACCATCGAGAGTACAACAAGTACAAGGCAGGGACAAGTGTACACATGAACTTAAGTGTACAATAACTCGGACATGAACTCAAGTGTACACATGAACTCAGACATGGTAATGCAAGTGGAACTCAAGTGTACACATGAACTATCAAATGAAGTACATATATGTACATATATGCATATATATACACATATATCTCAAAATATTTTAAGCATGTGGCAGATCAAGAAAAATGATTAAATTTTTCAAAGTCAAATATACAAATGAATAACCATGCACACTGATATACATATATACACATATGTATATACATGTATATATGCACATAGTGGGTAGAAATGCAACACAACCGCATGGTTTAGAAACTCAAAATGGTTCGGAACTGAATTGATTCAAGCTCAAGTATATATAAGTGTATACAAATATATACAAACAACTCACAAACTAATAAAACGTATGGATGAACCAAGACAGCATAACAAAGAAACCAACAAAAGCAATTGGACCAACAAAAGCAACAACAGAAGAAACGTGGACCGGCAAAAGCAACAATAAAAGCAGCATGGATCATTATAGAAAAAACAATATAGACAATCAAAATGCACAAACAAGGCATCACTAGTGTGCACTGGCTTGTCAAGGAAGTGCACTGGCTTGTCACAAACTAAAATAAGCAAGTGCCACAAATTAAAACAGCAAATTCCACTAATTAAATAAGGTAGTCCATAAATTAAAACAAGGTAGCGCCACAAATCATACCAAGATGAAAAAGAAAATTAAAATAGCAGATGAATCCATAGTTGAAGTAAAAATAAGTACACATATCAACAACCAAAGCGCAGTCTAGGTTCAAAGTTTCAAAGCAAGTGTACGAAGAACAAGTCAGTAAATCATAAGGACCATTTCATATCAAAATCTCAAAATGAAAATATAGGAAATCAAATCCTATATAAGAACCCATATCATCATCGGCATAATTGTAGATTGAGTTCTAGCAAAACCAAAAGATAGTAAAAAAAATCACGTATCAATCAATAGCAGTCGAGTTCGATTAGGAACCCTAATTCCAGAAGGCGCGAGAGAATCCAAATTGAGAGCGAGAGAGTATCATATTTGCACAAAGACGAGAAGATGAGAAGGAGATGGCTTCAATTTCATAAAACCTAAGTATAAGATAAGAAGAAGACGGTCATTTGCATTATATCGAGATATGGACTGAGCAAAAATAAAATGGGGGAATAAAAATATAAAGAGGGAAATAAAAATAAAAAGAAGCTACAAAATAATTGAGAGGTAAAAGATGGAGCCAAAACTAAAAAATTTGATAACTTAAATTAGATGATGGATAAAATGTTGTTTGAATGACAAGCATTTTTGTAGAGATCTCACGGGCTATTTAGACCATAGTCGAAAGATTTCAGAGCCTCTTCAGACAACAGATGAATGTATTGTGTGAAAAAGTAGGATAATGGAAAATCTAACTTATGCTATGTAATCATTGTTGTTTGATGAATTTTGTGGCATAGTGATGTAAGTAATTTGTAAGTCTGTTATATGATAAATACGTGGCAAACTAGTGATGTTGTATAAGATTTGAATAGGATATTGAATTATCAACACTTAAGTAGCTGTCAAAAAGGGATACTCGCTATAAAGTTATCATATCTGTACAACAAGCCTTTGAAATGCATGTTGAATTCCTGAATAGTTATCGCACTCCTAATTGGTAGTCGACATTATAAGCATCTTGTATTTTAATATTTTTTGGGCTTTAAACTAATTGTTGAAATAATTGTTAAAGGAAAGAGCCTTTTTTGATGTCAAACATTAGGTTAAATATTTAATTCCACAAGGTAATAATTTTGAAATCAAGTGAGTTAGTGAATTCTGTAGCAGGTTTTGGGTTCCTCATAAACAACTATTTTTTAGCTAAACCAGAAGCTACCAATTTTTTTAATTTGATGTTGATAATCTTTAGTTAATCAGTTAAGTCCCAAAAGATGTGATAATTCATTGGTTAAATTCACATATAAGCATAACAAATCTATAACTTAACTTATAACTTGAAGGTCAACAACCAAAACCTAATTATTAAACCCTAATGTCGGTTCGGAATAAAAATGCCAAGATAAAACCCTAGCTGTAATTTAAATCTAATCTCTCAATTCAATTGGTTAAACTGAAAATCTTACCTCGATTAAAGCTTGGATGCCAAAAGGTTAAAGGTTTTTGAGTAAAATTAGAGAGTTTAAAAACTTTATCTTGAGTTTTAAGTTATAGGTAAAAGAGAAAATGAGGAAGAAGATGGGTATTTATAGAGAGAAAGAGGAAGCAAAGGAGCCATTGATCTAAATCTAAATAAACGGCCCAGATGTATAAGGAATGCTAATGGGTTATGAATTAAGGCGGAAGGTGGAACTTGAAAAGTCAATATTTTCTCCACACCCGGGGGTAAATTTTATTACAACCATTATGTCGAAAAAATGAAAGCATGTCGAAAAAAAGGATGCTGACATGGAGGCAAGAAAGCATACAAGAAGAGATGTCTGATACCAAAAGCTTGGAACTATATGTCGAAGTCAAGATTGTAGAAAATAAAGCAAGGAAGCATACATCAATGGTTTGATACACACCAAAATCTCGCAAGCTTTCATTGTGAGATAAGGGATTTCGTGTAGAAGAAAGGACTTTGCAAGCTTATAGTTGATAATCAAATCGTATGACACTATTGCCGCACTTCATCAATATAAGAAGAGATATCAAGGAAAGCAAGTAAGAGGATATTGAAAGGTGGCAATATAAAGAAAGATGTCATAAGTGATCAATGCAACATGAATTTCAAACGTCAAGTAAGAGTGGATGTGATGAATCATTGATCAAGCATAATGTTGCATATCAACAACATTATGGGAGTTATCAAAAAATAGCAATGAGTAAAGGAATGCTTTATGAGCAATGTCGTGAGTCACCAACCTCTCAGTGGATATCGCAACTATAAATCCTCAATGGATATCATAGCACAATAATACAGCAAAGGATGACGCATGCCATCAACATGATAAATAATGTCGAATGTCAGGCATCTCGAAGGACATGTGGCAACTATGCCGCATGCCTTAACCTCTATAAATACGGATCCAAGGGAATTGTAAAAGAGGTAGTTTATTCTCTTCTCTCCCTTACATTTTTAAAGTTTATAACCGTAAATCAATTTTGTATGAACTTGAAACTGCCAAAGAACTTGAAACTGCCAAAGCTTTGATAACTTGAATATGAAACTATTAAAGCTTTGTTCGCTGTTGGTACTTTGTTGATGTTTTGGTTGCCCGATCTTTGCACGAGTTTGGAAAATCAATACTAGTGTAGCTCTGTTGACGTTGGTATGATGATCACCGTTCTAACAAGGAGGAGGATAAGTGTCTCTTGATAACTTTTTGTATGACTTCATTGAGTATAGGAGGAATTTGATGATTTTGGCCGATCGATAGTTTTTAAAAGATAATTAGATTTTGCTTGATGATAATGGAGATGTATTTACTACTCGTAAGTTTTAATTTTGCTCGGTGATGGTGCATTCGTTATATAGGACAATGTAGGAGATGTATATAAATGGAAAAATATATGTTAGAGGATATACAGAGAAAGATATCGATTGTGAGAAAATTTGTTTCCATTTCTTTGCTTCTAATGTCTACTTATTTTATTTTCCTCATACATACCGCCTCTGATTGCACACTTATATATATTCTATGCTTCAGATCTTTAATTGTTTTCTTTTCTCTGATATTACATCCTTTTATTGCACTAAAAGAAAATTTCTCCATAACCAGTATTTTATAATGAAATATGCAAATATACAATACTAGAAAAACACATTACTTATAATATATATTTATTAATATCAAAAGGAAATTAATTGAAATGTCTGACAATATTTCCTGTTTGATAATAATAATAATAAATACATTTAACTTTACAAGTAAAATAGTTGTGTATGATATGTAATACATGTAAATCAAGCATACCAAATATATTGGATGACAATTTAATTAGAAGAAAAAAAATTTGTATTATTGATTTTTAACATTGTAACACACTCTGAAAGAAAAATGAAATATAAAAATATATTTTTTATATCATCAAACAAGACATATACATAACATCTTTAGCTTGAGGAAAGCTCAACAACTAAAGAGTACGAATCTATTAATATATAAATGGTAGAGGATAATTTTATATTAAAGATTCATAAGGATGATATCGACTTATGGAATTATGTATTTCTTACGAAATATCTTTATGCTTCAAGTGACGGACATATCAAAAATCATAGTATATGTACTATATGTATCTATTTATTCCTTAAATCTAATTAGGGTTTCTTAGTGTTCCGCCTTTAATTTATACATTTATATTGTATAAGTATTGTTATTATATAACTTTTATATTACATATTACTTATATAATAGTCTTATATATAATATTAATCAATTAAATATCATTTAATTAATTTTAGTTAACTAGCATTTTAATTAATTTTATATTATCTTAATATAATATTATTATTGAACAACTATCACATATTATTACCTTTATAGTATTACACATATATCTTTAGAGGTGTATATTTATTTAATTAATTAACCTTTAATTAATTTATTTATTTAATTAAAATCTAATTTATATATTTAGTTAAACAATTTTAATTAAATTATATTAGTTTAAAAATTCAATTCACACACACATATATAATTATGTTATTTTAAACATTTTAAAACAACACAACGTATATCATAATATTCAATACATATATACATTTATTAATTAATAAGCTTACTTAATTAATTTATTTTATTAATCTTATTCATAAAAATTATAATTTTCATATTTATATTTATTTTCAAAAATTTTGAATTTTTTTTATATTATATTATAACTTTTATAATACTTAGATGACTTATTTTCAATTTAGGTTTTAAATTTAAAATCTTATATTTTAATTTCAAACAATTTTGAGAATTAGCCCAAGGCCCAATCCAAATTTGGGCATTTTCTATTATGAACAACTTTGGGTTGTGGACTTAATAGTTAACCCTACATGACAAATTAGACCGCATAGGTTATTGAACTCCGATGCCATTGTTGGAACTAGGTCAGGCCACGGTGGAAGTTATGAGTGAAATTCAAAAAAATTCACATATTGGACCTAAAGTGAGCTTATGAAGTTAGATTTATTTAAAATACTTCTAAATTTTAATTAAATAAAATCTCTTATTTTATTAAAATTTATATATCATATAAAAATTTATTTAATTTATATTCTATACATAAATGTACACATATGTCTCATATACATATACGTATATGTGTGCATGTGTAACATGATAACCCGTGCAAGGAACAACATACCATATAACGACGTTGAAATTTACATTGCAACACACATGTCAACTCATCTGATATGTATTATATTTTATGAAATATATGTATTTATATGTAAGTTTATTATTTATATAAATATTATATATATGTAAATGTATAAGTAAATTAGTTTAAATAATTTTATGAGGATGAAAATATTTAAACACTTATATATATATAACATATAAATATATATGTAAAATATTAGTAATTTATACACACACATAATTATGTATTATTTAATAAATACTAAATTAATATTTCTATATACATATATGTAATTTTTTAACATATACATATAGACATATTTAATATATATATATATATATTAATTAAAAAAATTAATTTTTTCGCTTCTAGATCATATACACCGCATATAAAATTTCATTATAAACTTTATTATGTTAAATATACATACATATATATATATATATATATATATTAATTTGTCGAAATACAATACGATATTAATAAAAATATTTTTGAGATATATTTTTTAAAATATTAAATATTCAAAAAAATCTAGCTGGTAGTTTAAGGTTTGGAAATTTTTTCCATAATGTTTCTCGGTCAAAATTAATTTTTTTAACAATTAATTAATTTCAACTAAATAATATAATGACTTTTATAAAATATGAACATTGATTATTAAATTCTCAATTTTTGGTTGTGAGCTTATTTTATAATAATATAATCTTTAAAAATTTAAAAATTAATTTTTGAAAAATATTTTATTTTATATGAATTATTTAACTGATTTATTGATTTAAATAATATTAAATAACAGTAAATAATTATTTAAAAATACTTTAATATTATTGAAAATTATAATCATGGTAAATGTATATGCATAAAATATATGTTTAATTATTAGCATGATATGATATAAATAAATACAAATCATATAATTATTACTAAATGACATATTAAAAAAAAATATTAATTAATTAAATAATAATTATATTTGTTAATAGTCGAAATAGAAACACAAATTTTTTGTCCGACCGTAAAGTTTCAAAAATATTCTTATATATTTCTTTATTACTGGTTGTAATACATTTGATGTCACCATTTTTTGGCTTCAGCATGAAATACTAAAAGTGCATCTCTGAAGATATTATCGAAATTTAGTTTCACTTAAAAATAGAATCTGACAATTCATCTTTCTTTAGAATTTCAAAATTTTCTCTATAAATATTTACCAAGTCTTAATATCTCTTAAAAATAGATCTAACAAACAAACTACTTTATAAATTCGTTTTTTATTAACTAATAATATAAATAAAATTTTAAATTAATAAAATTAGATATTGCAACTTAGGAACGAACATTCAAATAGTCAACATATGATTTAGCACAAAAATATGATTAAATATTTATGAAAATCGTTCCTTTCGAATGTATTAAATGAATACAATTTATAGAAAAACAATTTAGGTGCATTCATCACGCACAAAGCGCGTGTCGTATCGCTCGTATATATAAAATATTTGGCCATGCATATCTGATTTATATGTGAAAATAATTGTTTTTTTATTATATACATATAACTAATCTAGTGTATGACAACATCAATACATATAAGAATCATCGCCTGACTAATAGTATAATAATAATAATATATGTATAATAAAATAATATTAAGAAATTATAACCAATATAATATGGTAAATACATACCTAAAACTAATGCTTTAAATAATGATGAACCCTTTCTCCTTTGAATGTTTTTCGATTCGGCGGTCTAATAATCCTTGAACTGTAGACCTTTGACTATCAAATAGTACTTGTTTTGAATTGATTTGAGTTGGATTTGCTAAAGCTCTTATGGAATGTGATCGGCCAGCAATAAAAGAGATAGTGGCAGCCAAAATGTTCATAAACATTTAGGGTTAGAAGTCTTTTTATAGTAGATGAAAGAGAGAAAGATGTAGATCATATCTCATATCAATTCTCACTAAATCCGTGCCATCCATTTTCAACCCCTCTAGCATATTTTTAGCCGACACCTACAGCCTTCGTAACAGCCAAATTATCACTTTATCATTATGGGCTAACATCCCTTTTAAGCCCAAATAAAGATTATTAATTAAAATTTAATTTAATCACATATCGATATCACATATTAATCAATATATTTGTAACCATTATAAACATATTCAATAATATTTATTCCTCAAATCATATTCAAAAAAAATTAATTAATATTTCATAGATATTAATTTATTTAATTAACAATTATAAACTAATTAAATTATTTGGTTTAAGGAGAATTCATCATTCTGGTTGTGTGACTCATCAGGTATAAATTTGGTCAGCGATTACCGTCGAACTATTCGAATGATAATATTCACACATCACTTAGCAGGTGGGGTGACATTGTGGCTATCATTATCACTTACTTAGTTTCAATAAAATCCAATTTTATCTTATTAAGTGCTGCCGATTGTGAAATTTATTTATACCACTTCTCTTCATCGAAACTATATCACTTTGGACTTATTCAACTTGGTAATGGACGAAATTTCAATAGCATCCATATTCAACTCTATAGTCCAAACACAAAGTTCTTGTTCAATAATAAAAATTGTTATCGACAAATTTGCTCTAGCCGGAGACTTTAACTTGAGTTGGCCGCAATACTAACCCCTTATAACTGAGGGGACGATTCCTCTTTTGAATAGTGCTTCACTTCTTATACTTCCACTCGATCTAACTATAAGCACTAGATGGACGTCATGTCATGATTTGACTATAATTAAAGCGGAGCTTTTATATTGAAGATCCATAGTATTCTCAAGTCGAGAGAATTGTGTAAATCATTCACGTCAATATTTTCTGTTTGACCTTAGGTATAATCTCCAACAGAAAACTATAAAGTGAGTCGTTCCATACTTATCCAATAACTATGAGTACGTATCCTCTAGGTGTCTCCAATGGTCATGAGAATTAAATTGTTCAGCATTTGGAGAGCGTTACATATTCTAATATCGACGAATACATTGATATTTAGTCTCGATGCATCTTAACTAGGAACATTTAAAATGATGTATATTTTTTTTTGTGATAAATTACTCACAGTTACGATACTTTGTAATTGCTATCACAAAACATACGATTATTGATATTTTATTGAACATGCCTTTAATTTAAACAATTAATTAATATAACATATTATATCAAGAATATAATAGAAAGAAAACACCTTTGATTTCAAATAAGGTTGGTTATCGAGTTAAATATATGTAACAAATTACATAATTTACCCTATGACAAAGCCCCAACTCTATCGGTATCAATGTACTTGTTTCCCTTATTTAAGTTAATCTAGATGTGTTCCAATGCCCATTTTGGATGATATATGAGACATATTTTTATTATCACATAAATGATGCATGTCCTATCCTAGTATGTCCACCAAGTTTTTTATGTTTAACCATGGTTTAGTCCAGACGTATTTATCTAACCATCAACTATAACTCTTTTGATGCGTTTCAAGCTGTCTGTTATGTTTGTAATCATATTCTTCATTGTACATGACATATAATTTTTATATTTGAACTTGCTAGAAGCTTATATTTTTGCCATATTTATTTATCATCCACATGGACCACATGTTATTCCTAAAAAATAATTGCTATATAAGTTTTAAACTGGGTACATTTCTGAGTTCCTCAAAACTTTTGATGCCTGTGCCCCCTTCCATTTTTGGTCTGTATAATTTATTCCATGCTATTTATGTTGTTTGCCAACCCAAAAAAGTCTATACATAGGCTATCCAATTTAATAATTATCGTTGTTGGCATGTAGTATGCAAGAAGCTAGTAAAGCACCATTGGTGTTATAACATCATGAATTAATTCTGCCTGTCCTGTCATAGAGAGTAACCCGCTGTCCCAATTATCAAATTTATCTAGTATTCTCTGGAACAAACTTGAGTTCTGCACAATGAAGATAGTCCGTAGATAGGGGAACCCCTAAATATTTGAATGGTAGAGAGCATTCTTCTATTTGTAGTATGTCCAAAAGTTGACTTTATTATGACAACTTCCGCTGAAGTACAACTTGCTCTTTAGCTGGTTGATATTAAGCCCTACATTAGTACCTTTTCTTTGCGTTAAGTCATGAATACAATGAGCATATTTTTCATCTCCTGTTGCAAATAACATCACATCATCAATTATCAATACATAGTAAATGAGAGACCAGTGGGTCGGAATTGTTAACGGGTGTGATTTTTTTTTTCCCTTCTTATTGTTGCTTTCAATTTAAGTGACATATAATTGCTATGCAAAAAAGATATAGGGATAATGGGTCCCCTTGTCTTATTCCCCTTATTGATGTTTGTATCATTTAGTTGAACCATTGACTAATTAAAATAGAGTAAGTTGGAGTTGTAATACAGTTGTACAAATTGTTGTGGCAACCTCATTCTGATCAGCGTATGGCATATATATCTTCTATTTATTTTCTCATAAGCCTTTTGGAGATAGATAATGCAGAACTTTTTGATGTCTTTTTTATCGAAGTTTTTGATCAATTCATATGCTAGTAATATATTTTCTGCTATATATCTACCTGCAATAAAGGCACACTGAGATTCAAAAATTAAATATGGCAAAAAAAAATCCCTTGTCCCATTGCAAATAATTTTGAGATTATTTTATTTAACATGTTGCAGCAGACATTATTTTATAGTTTAAAATGATTCTTATCCTTTTTAGGTTTAATGTTATCAATATATGATTTAAACCATCTAGTATTCTTGTGATTGATGTACATAATTTACTACAGCTGTTAAGCTATCTTTTATGAGGCTCAAGTGCAGTTTGAAAAATTAGATAAAAAGCCATCAGGTCCTTGTAATTTTTCATCGTTCACTGAAAAAGTAGCCGGCTTAACTTCATCTTATGATACCATCCGAAGCACAAAATCATTTCCTTACTCATTTACAACCATTCTATAGTTAATATCTTTAAATTGAGCATTCTGTGTTAGTCATCATTAAATATTCTGTATAAAAATGAATATCCTAAAACTGTATCTGTTGCACATCAAAAGTTAGTTCTCCGTCTGCATTGCACAATGTGTATATTGTTTTTAAACTTTCTCATGAACACTTTTTCTTGAAAAAAAAAATTCAAGTTCGAATCACCATTTGTCAATCAATTAACCTTTGATTTTTGCACAACATCAGTGTATTTTGTGTGCATTTGTCTTCTGAGTTTGGTACTTACGTCCAGCGCCTCTTCATACAGATTAACATCTTCTGGATTAGTTTCACATTACAACAATTTTCGTGTAAAATTGGTTCCAGTTTCCTTCAGTCATCATTGTCTTTCAGTCTCATTTTATTCTAATGTTTCAAATTTTGTTTTATTCTCCTCGGTTTTATCATGAATATTTCAATATCATTGCCCCAAGTAGAATTTTGAAGAACTGATACTACCTGATCTTCATAACCATCAACAGTGTGCCAACTATTTATGTATTTGAAAGGTCTCCTTTTATCTTAACTGATTTGTGTCTGTTTTCTGATGATGATTGGGGTGTGAGATCACTCAGTGCTGATGTAGTGGCAATAGCTTCAAAATTCTGAAAGTTTTGTAGAAAATCATCATTAACCAGATATGAGTTGCTATCCTTTACGTTCTCCATGTGAATGCATATCCTTGTATTTTTGCTTCGGCAGGGTCACATGTGAGAAGACAATTAGTAAACCTCAAAGATGAGAAAATAGCATCGAAAGTCCTCCTTTCTTATCCTTAGGGTTTATAACATTGTTAAAGTGCCATTTGAGTATCCATGCTTTATCTATTAAACTTGAGAAGGTTGATAAGTGCTGAAACAGCAACTCCCTCTCTAGAAACAGGTTACATGCATATACAATGGTTAAATACATAGATGCCCCCTCATATTACAAGTAGTACTGTGTTATTTGTTGTGTGCTTCGATTAATAACATTTAAGTGCCACACTTTTTTAATCCCACATAATCAAGATTCGACCGTTTGAACCAATGTCATTATTGTGTATAAAATCCCGGGTTTTGTGCATTTCAACATTCGTTTTGCTATATTACCTACAGATTATTTATTTTCGAATAATCCAATAATACATGCGTTATTCAATAACTGGGTTATTGGTGTTAAAGAAGGCTAATAATTTATTTATCTTGAAGTCAGTATTAATCCTCCTTACATTCAATGGTATTAATGTCATTTACCTTCTTTTTAGCTTTGGTAGTTCTTTTAGAAGACTCCTCTTTCATAATAGAATCCTTAGGCAAGCAGTTCTAACACCTACTAACGAAATTGAAAGATTTTTATTCCATTAGGGTTTTGAGGAATATAATAATCTAGCGGGAGCCTTACTAGAAAAAGAAATGTCAAATTATATCATTTGTAATATTGTAAGAAAACATGCTATACAAATTAAAATTATCTACATTGACAAATTTGTGCTACTAAATTGATAAAATTGTTTATTAATAATAATATGCTAATAAACTGAATTAAGACTGATAAGAAATATATGATATACTTACTAATAATTTTAGCATGTTGTTATTTTAAGACCCATGCAAGTGCCAAAAAGTTACACAACTACCAGATGCATTCGTAACTTGATCATTTAACTATTTATTTGTCCGAAACTATGTTTTGTCTTTTATGAATTTTGAACGCTAAAGCGATACAGGGATATGAATATTTGATCCATATTTGATCACATACAAAATTTGTATTCATGTTCGTAATATATGAATCTCGATGAAATTGGTTCTCTCAAGATAAGCAAGTAAACAATAGTGCAAACTCATCTGTTCAATATGATTGAATACAATGAGCATTTTTTTGTGTAGAAAAACAATAAAAGACCAAGGACTAAAGGCCAACCTTGGAATTAGATCATTGAAATGTTAGTTTCGACCATTTCACATAAGTGCAACATGTTTAATAAATTATTAAGAATATCCAAATGCACTTTGTAATAATTTTGATACAGTCTTGTAGTATAGTTACTTTTTGAATGGTTCAACCATTTAGACAAAAAAGCGGTTGTTTGACGATTGATGTAAAATAGGCATGATTGAGATAAAAAGAGTGGGTGGCCACTTCTACTCCACGAAGAGACAATAGAAACGAGAATTGTATAAAATTTAGTAAGATACTTAACATGAAATGAGAAATGCGGTTTCCATTCAAAATATATTTTATTATAGAAATTGTATTCGATAAAAGAAATTTCAAGGGTATAAGATATTTGATAACTCTCAACTATAAACTAGTCATAGTGGAGAAATAAATAGCCAATCATAAATGGTTGATGGAGCTTCATATTTCATGCATTTTTATAGTAATGATGGAAATGACAGGAGTTTATGATATAATACTTATTGGTGGATTCGCCTAGATACGAAGATCGTTTTCGTATGTATATACCACGTATTATTTATGAGATAATAAATTTATTCCAGTATTAGCTGAAAATAAGTAAAATTTTATTTTGTTATGTAAATCATGAATATTCATTATGAAATAATATATAATGGTATTTATTTTCATGACATTAGTGATGCATTAGTAATAGAAATAACAACAACAAGTGGTAATTAGCCACAAGGGCCTTTTTAGCAAGTGCAATTGGTTTTTAGGACACACAACTGAAATAATTACTTTTAAGAACTACATGCAAAATAATTAGTTTCTAAGGCTTAAAAACCTATGAAATTATGTCCTTGAAAATAATTGGACTGTTGACTTTGTCCTTAAAAGTAATTATTCTACTGGCGTTGGCCTTGAAATTAATTTCCGTGGACATGTGTCCTAGAAACTAATTGGACTGCAAAGTTTGTCCTTCTAGTGAAATGCCCCCAATAACAAAAGTATCTAAAAATTTAACAATTTTGGAATCATAGACTAGGTCATGTTTTTGAGAAATTAATTCTTTGATCATATGGTTATGCATCGAATGATACTGATGATTTGTATCTCAGGTGATTACGGACAAAACACTCATTCATTAGGAGTGACTGAAGAGCTGATGAATTCTTCGAATTGATATATATAGATGTATGCAGTATAAATCTAATGATACCAAACAGAACCACTTACTTCGTTAGATTCATTGATGAATTAATATAGGCATGAACATGTGTACTAAAATAGTTTGATTATCAGTCTAAAATAGTACTTATTTTTTTATACACAAGTAGTTTGATTATCAATCAAGTAGTCTACCGTTGTGTACCATATATAAACGTGATAAGTACTTATTCTATAGACTCAGTCAAAATATTGTAAACTACTTGACTAAGTAAGTGGTACCATATACAAACTACTATAGATTAAGGACATGAACATTTGTGCTTATTTTATCATATTTATTATCAGTCAGGTGGTTTTGTTTCTATTCTCAGTCAAGTAGTTTAATTAATATAGACATGAACAAGTGTTGTAACGATCCGAAATTTTCGATCCCGAAAATTCCAGATAGTTATGAAAAAAAGAAAGAGATAGAAGAATAAGAAGAACCGAAACACCAACATCTCACATTCGCAGCGGATAAAATATAATAACAAATAATAACAGTTGTACAAAGGAAAACTGTACTTATCAAATTTCACTTTAATACATCAAAGTTACACATATATACAGACACTGGATATTCACTATCATCATGTCTCAGATATACAACAATATAATACAGCGGAATACTCCATACGTTCTTGCCATCCAGCTCGCCTCCTAAGCTTCAGAACGTCCTTACCTGAAAATCTATAGTATTCAGTCTGACCCGAGCGTTACATCAAAGTAACACCCGGGTCAGGCTGGAAAGCAGCGTGAGTAAACCCATCTAACATGGAATACAAAGCATACAATTTATATACAATCCGGGGTAACTCGTATCAATTTACAAATTCACAATTTATTATAGACATCACTTATTTCACACATCACTTTTCCAAGTACCAAAATTTAGATCAAATAGTCCAATTCACTTAAATCATTTCATTCCAGCCTATTGATTTCACATATCAATTTATAAAAATTCGAAGTGGTTTCGGGTATTTTCTAATACCCGACCCCGGTCTCTTCGAGTCTTATGTCATCCTATCCCAAGTTATCCAAGTGAAATACACTTCAAACTTTAAATACAGGATGTCCCTTTCACAACAATTCATCACTGAGAAATAACCATAATATCCTATCCGTCCAAACATATGATACTACAAAACATTTCATATCTGAGATATCAACTCATTCAAGGCATCCCATACCTTTCAATCATCCATAAGCAAACTTGATCGCTTCCAAAATAAATTTAATTACTTCTAATTGAATTACTAACCTCAATCACTTAGATTCCTTCACTTGACATTAATTAATTTCAAATCAATTAATTAATCATCCCTTAATTATCCATCTTAATTAATCACCCTGGATTAATTATCCTGCAGTTACATTCAAGTAATTTTATTTAATTAATTACACAAATTAATTATTCTTAACCAAAATCAGTAATTAATCTTTAATTACTTCACATTCACAATTTAATTAACTACAATTAATTACATTAATCCTTAGTTACTTATATTAATTAAGTTCTCATAAATCACTTATTATTGATTAATTAATCTTAATTAATCAACTTTTAATTGCATCATTAATTATATAAATCAATTATTCCTAATTACATTTTACTTTATCCCAATATAAATTAATTACATTAAGTAATTAACCATTAATTAAACCACAAATATTAATCACTCTTGATTAATCTCAACCAGTAATTAACTATCTTTTTATTTACTTCATTAAATAAATAAATTACTCATCTTATAAAAGAAGTTTAAAGGAATTTAAAACCAAATTCATTTTTAAATTCAAATCAATTTAAAAATGCACTTTAACATTCAAGTTGTAAAAATAATTTAAATTTAAAAACTTTATTTGTTTAAAAAAAATTGAGATTCACTAACTTGAATTCCAGATTTAACTTTGATTTAAAACTTGTTTTAAATCTCTACTTTACGATTTAACTTCATTTTTTAAATATCACTTTTATTTCTTTCTAATTCATTCTTATTTTTATTCTATAATTATTTCACTTCCAAAATTTGCTCTTATATTTTTTTCCAAAAAGTCTGTAACGACCCAAAATTTTCGATCCCGAAAATTCCAGATAGTTAGGGAAAAGAAGAAAGAGGTAGAAGAAAAGGAAGAACAAAAACACCAACATCTCACATTCGCAGCGGATACAATATAATAATGAATAATAATAGTTATAAAAAAGAAAAATATACTTATCAGATTACACTTTAATACATCAGAGTTACTCAAATACACAAATACTGGACATATACAACCATATCCAAGATATACAACAATATATCAGAGCGAAACACTCCATACGTTCCTGCCATCCAGTCACCTCATGAGCTCTCGAACGTCCTTACCTGAAAAGCTGTAATACTCGGTCTGATCCGAGCTTTACATCAAAGTAACACCCGGGTCAGGCTGGAAACCAGCGTGAGTAAACCCATCTAACATAGAACACAAAAGCATACAACTTATATGAACCCGGGGTATCTTATATCAATTTACAATTTCACAAGTGGTTATAGACATTACTTATTTCACACCTCAATTCTAAACTCCAAAAATTTAGACTAAATGATTCAATTCACTTAAATCATTCCACTTCATCTTATTGGTTTCACATGTCAAATTACAAAGAAACGAAGTGGTTTCGGGTATTTACTAATACCCGAATCCGGTCTCTTCGAACCCAATGTCATCTTAAACCAAGTTATTCAAGTGATTAAATTCAAATATTGGATGTCACTTTTACATAGCAATAACACGGATAAATATCACTCATTTATCATTGGTATAACCACTATCATATCAATAGAATGTCATAGCACATCATCCAATAGATATCATTCAATTCAGACATTCAACAAACAACCATCCATAAGCAAGCATTATCAACTCATATCATAATTAATCATCTAATCCTGCTTAATCAACTATTAATTTATTACAACCATTTAATTAATTCATCACTCCTTGATTACCTTACCAATCAATCAATTAATCTCTAATCATAGATTAATTATCCTTTAATTATCAATTAATAAACCTCGATTATTAATTAATCTCCTTTAATACAAAGTAATCAATCCTTAATTACTTTATAATCAATTAATTAACCTCTAATTAACTAATTAATCGACCATCAACTATTGATTAATAACCTTAATTATTAATCAATATTTCTTAATACAAATTGATTAATCCATAATTATTCTTATAATTAATTAATTTATTTTTAATTAACAAATCAATTATATCATAATTATTAATTAATAAAATATTAATTAACAACCTTAATTACAAATTACGTAATCCTTAATCACTAGTTGATTAAATAGTTAATCAACCCTTAATTAATATTGATTAATCCTTAATTACCTTTGATTAATCCTTAATTAATTAATCTTTAATTATAGATTAATCATCCTTTAAGTTTTAATTAATAAAACTTAGTTATTAGTTAATGAAACATAATTCCACTCAGAAATTTACTATCGTTAAATTACTTCCCTTAAGAAATTTAGCTTCAATTATTTCCATCAAGTATATTCCTTGGTTAATTACCCTTAATTAATAATTATTAACTTCAATTAATTAATCTTTAATAAATAATCCAATAATTAACTAATAAATAAATCCTAGTCATCAAACCTTACTTATTAAGATAATTCGATTATCTTAATAATCATCATCATGATTAATATACTTTTTTGGAATTAATTATCATTAACTTGTAATCTACAAAATTCATTAAGTTTAATGATAAAACATTTCATACTCTTAAATTATTAGAAACACTTAGGTTTTATTTCGACAAAATAACTAAATAAATTATTTTTTTCCAAATCAATAAACAAAATTTCTAAATCACAAGTCCTATTTTTTTGTTTTGTTATCTTGCTCACACTTTACTCTATAAGGCTTATTTAACAATTTTATTTAAATTGGAATTTATCAAAGCTAAAAAAACCGTTGATTACTATAGTTTAAACCCAAGTAAGACACGCGTTTAACTCGACATAAAACACGCGAACATCCCGAGCGAAACCTCCTCAAACCCGAGAACAACCATCCCTGTGCTTCCCATTGAAAAAATTCGAGTATGACCCGAGTTGAACACGAATCCCATCCTCTACCACACGAACTTCGCCGTGCACGTGCACAGCCCATCCACGCCGTCGCGACCACCCACGACCCCCTCCACATGTCGACGATCAACCCTACTGTCAATTCCGACCCTTGATCCATCACCTCGAATCCTAAAACAAAATCGAGAATTTCCAGGCGAGCCTGAACCTAAACATCACCAGAAAACCCCTTCGAACCATCGAAGCCGACCACCATAGCTTCCCCAACTCCGTCCACACCTTCACTACCCTCCACGCTGCCGTCACTCGAACCCATGTGAAACTCGATCACCCAATGACACCGTATCGACCATAAAATCAACCTCGACCATCTTGGTTACTAAACCCTAGTTTTATCAAATCCCAATGCCACGTTGATCGATAGCCACTCCCTCTATTTTTCCTGACGTCACCAAACGTCAATTTAGCTTTGACAAAAATCAGAACACCTAGAAGTTCGTCATTCGTCGAAAAATGGTCGAAATCCCTTTCGTGTTGAACTTCAAACTGCTTTGAAAATACCCAACGAAAAATCATGATTCCTGTTTTAAAACTCCTACCTCTCTTAGATGTATCTAATTTTGAACTTGAATTTGCTAATTTTTCATGTTGAAATTTTAATAAAATCAAGTTTTTACCGAGGTTGATACAACCATCAATTCTTGCTACATATATTTTTAAAACTTAAGTCTCATTGGTTTAAACAAATTTGGTTCAAAAATTTCAACTAAAACTGATCAAAGACAACACACTAAATTTTTGAATCTTATTTACATCCAACAGTTAAAGAACAGAGCACAAACTTGAATTTTCAGACATGCACACAGAGATAACCTCATACATGTATACATTACATTATTTAATTCAATCATGCAAACCATTATTGCCTATTCGAACTAAATTTTTCAGCATGCAACAGGGATTAACAGATTAATTTTTTTTAAAAAAAATCAAGTATGATTACTCACCTGGTTCCTGGAAACAGAGCACAGAGCTAACTCCTGGAACCTGGTTTTGAACAACCTGCTACTTGATGTTAATCTTCTGGCATTAGAGTTGAATCTGGACTTGTTGAATTGATTTGCAACTTTTAAATCCTTGGCTTGAGTTTTGTTATGATTTTGATTTGATGATTCAGGTTGAGAGAGTGGTTGCTTACAACTTTCTGGTTTGCTAATTTTTATTTTACAGGTTTGATTGATTTTTTTTAGTTTTTTTTGTTTTGTAATGAAGAATAGGAAAAGATTTGAAGAAAAAGGGAAAGATGCATATATAGATTAAATTAAGATTTATTAAAATATAAAAGAAAATAATCTAAATGGTTGACACTTGTTAAATTTCATTGACATTTGTCAATTACAAAATTTAAGCATATTACACAAGTTACAATATGAATTAATCTATTAACATTTGTAATTATGCATTTTTAATTTACTTTTAAATGTTTATATAAAGCTTTTAATTTTATTTTTACTATTTAATAAATCTTCCTTAATTTATATAAATAAAGTTCTTTAAGGAAAATAATATAAAACAAATCTTATTTATATATTTTTAAACCTAAAATATTTAAAATAATTATCTTTTAGGTTTAAATTTAAATCCAAATTCAAATTCATTTCAATTTAAAGTCCAATTTTGAAATCAACTCAAATATATGTATGTATTAAGCAACACAAATTAAATTTGTAATCAATAATTTTATTTAAAATATGTATATATATACATACAAAACAATTACAAATATAAATATTTATTTGATCAGATTCATTCATTCAATCTATAATTCAAATTCCTATTAATTAACCCAATTATATTATCAATTACAGATGCCCAGAAATCCGGGTTATCACAAAATCCAATTCAGTATTCCAATTATCAATATAATTCATCACAGAATATCAAATATTTATAACACGGAATATTAAACAGTCTGAATAATTTTTAGGAATTCAGTTGGATCCCTCCAACCTGTTTCACTGCATCCATAGACGTTAGCACAACATAAAATACCAATTCCACTTCGAGGTAGAATATCGCGGTATATGGGATTTATATAATATCATCCGCTATTGTGCGGTGCATAGGGTCTCATCCGCTATATAATGCGGGAAATCAATCACTCCAATATATACTATATACTATTATATATAATATAGCACATCAAAACAATTCAATCATTCAACCAATTTTTAAATTTAACCATTTAAATTTAAATAGCAACCAGATGAGTGAGATTAACTCACCTTTGCGCCCCTTAAATTTGCAAATCCACTTCATTCTTGATTTGATTCCACGATCATTGACCTTGTATAAATATTTATACAATTTATTAATATTTGAATTGATCGAACAGTTAATTACTACTTACTTATTTAACTTAAACTAATAATTTGGTTTTAAACAAATAATTTAATTTAACAAATTAATCACCTAAATAAATTATTTGAAATAAACCAGTCAATGAAAATATGTATATTTATTTTCTTTGAAACTACACCTATAAAAATAATCTATATGGGTTAAAAATCTGATTTTTATATAACTTTCAACATTTCAAAATCCCTATTTTTTTTAAATCTTATATAAGCTTTTCTGCTTTACTGCATACCCATATACCTATATATATATATATATATATTATTAAATTTCGAAATATGTAAACTGTGTATATATATACTTTGCTGCAGTTTATTATATATTTTTTAAATCTGTATAGATATATATGTATATAATTAAAAACTAATATAAGTTCAAACCTTACTGTAAATTCAATATTGTGTTATATTTACTAAATCAAAACAGAACTATTTCACACCTTCAGTCGATATATTTTTTTGGTATATGTATATAAATTGGAAAAAAAATTATACCTTACTGGTACGAGCTAAAAGCAGAAAATCTCAATTCGAGCACCATCGATCACCTATCAGAGTTTGGCTTGCCATCGCAACCTCCAATCGATCGCGACCTGCCGTCGAATACACCTCAACGTCGAGCGCATCTGCCAACTGCTCCACTCCCAAAGCCATAATACCATACTCGAAACCAACCCCAAAGGAGACTCGTGCGTGACAAATCGAAGTCCACACGTTGATCCTTGCGACACAGTCGTGCTCGAGTCGAACTCGTTCTCCAAGCTTGATCACGAAGCTAGCGTTCACTCTTGCCCTAACGAAAAGAAATCTCATGACTTGCTCACACTCGAGTTCGAATTCGAATCGAATTCATAATGGGGAAAGGGACGAGGAAATTGGGAGGGGAGCTTCGAACTGGGTGGAGAGGAAATCGAATTTGAAGAAAGGTGAAAAAATAGATTCGTCGGCATCAGGATTCCAAAAGAGCGAAAAGTAGATTAAATAAAAATGCTCGGCCATTGATTCTCTGTTTTTTTGAAATGAACTGAAAGGATAAGGAGAGGCAACGTAATTTTAAAGAAAAGGGAAGAGGTGATGCCTTGCGTGTTAGAATAGGCCATCGTACTGTGAGATGTCGGAATTGCTGCTGATGGTGAAATAAAGTGGGCTGATGGATAAATATATATAATATTTTTATTTAAATTTCCAAATCGTCCCGATATCACAGGTAAAAATTTCGAATCCCTACCAAAACGTGTCGCTAGGCGTTCATAATGTTATACCCCTATCCCGAACGCAATGGAAAAGGTTTCGAGTCCTAATTTGATCGTATGGAGAAGATAGCCTTTTGAACCTAGTTATTATATTAAAATTTCGATTTAATTATCAGTGCGTTTACTTATCGTACGGACAAACGGTCACTCCAAACACTGCAAAAATTGAAATCCGATAATAATACAATATTACGGATCCAATGAAACTAGTTTCGTCAAATTCCGAGACTGTGCCTCGGAAGGCTATTTTTAAATATCGATTTAAACGATATATTTTCAAAACTTAACAAATCACCTATAAATTCAATTTTAACACTTTTATTATCTTCGGTATTATCAATATAAATTTACAAGTCTTCAAATTATTTTTTTAACAGACTTAAAACTGAAGATTCGACATTTTACCCAATTCCAAATTATTTAATTCAATAATTTTGATTATCAATTAAATAGTGATATTTGGAATTCAAGTTAAAATAAATCTTTCAAATATCTAAAATCAATTAGATATTCCAATTTCAAATGCTCAAAAATTCCGATTCGTCACAAGTGTACTTATTCTATAGTACTTACTAAGAAGTACTAAAATATTTCTGAAACAAAAGTAAGGATGTTGGGATTGTCATAACGATATATGAAGACACCATATTAAAATGTCTAACATAAGACACTTGAGATGGATCACATATGCATCGACAATAGGAATATCATATATGCTATTTTGTCAACCATATCACAATCCGCTTATGTAATTGGTACATTGAATAAGTATCAAATCTAAATTAAGATTGCCAAATTGTAATTTAGTGTATTCTCGAGCATTTGAGAAATACTAGAGAGCTGTTCATGGAAACACCAAACTCCTTATGAAGCAATATTCACACTCAAACAATCATAAGTGACATAGAATATAGTATGTAATTCTAAATTCTTATTCAACTTTAGTGTAACATCCTATAAATTAATAAATAATTCATTAAGGAGTTAATTATCAGTATAAAGTTTTAAGTGGTTAAATAATGGAATTGAGTACTGAAATACGATAAGTATTTGGTGTGCCTTTACTTATCTAGATTATATTTTATGAATCTAAACTAAAATGAATTAAATGAGAAGATTGGTAATGGGCCGGCGACCCAACCATTCATAGAATTAAATTAGCCTCTCTTTTCATTTCATTTTATACTTAATTAAAAATAAAATCTTTAGAGAACTTTAATAGTGATTACAGCCTAAGATGAAATAAAAGAGAAGAAGAAGATTAAAGCTAAGGGAACTACAAACATCATTCAACGAAGAGATATAAGTGAGTAATATATTTTTTAATCCCATTTTCTTTTCAAAATTGTGCACGGATGAATCAATAATGGGTGTTATTCATGCTTCTTTTGATCCAAAAATTTAATATAATGTTAGGTACACATTATTAGAGATGAATTTTGATTTATAGAATTTTTCCATAAGTAAATAAATTGATATTAATTATTTGATGGTCATTTATTATAATAAATAGTTAGAAATATGGAGTTTGATGAAGTTTATGAAAAGAAAACAAACATATAATTTTCCTAAGATTTTTTAGAAATAAAGTTAGCGATGGCCAAAAGAAAATACGCTAAGCCGAAAAGGGATTTACTAGGTGGCGAAGGGTAAATAATGGGGCTAGGAGGTAATTTTACAAAATATAGTATTTAATAATTAGTCAATAGATCGGATCTATAAATTGTGCCGAACGTGTTAGGAAAGTACTTTAAAATTATAAACACCTACTTCTATATACATACTATTCAAGAGTATTACTAGGTAATACTGTCAGATAATACAGAGAATGAGGTCATATGAGATGGGTTAACACCGGTATGTATTTAAACATTCAATAAATAACTCATCTATATGTATACAGTATTGGCATAAAGCAATAAACATATGTGGCTCTAGGATAGAACAATATACAATATACTATAAATATCAGAGAACACGGAGTCAAAATCGCAGCGATAATACAAAATACAAAATACAAAATATACATCTCAATTTTTATATATACAATGAGATTGTACACATAAAATAATATACTACATCACAGAATAACTAGCCTCCACTATACCCAGTAAATACAAGCGGTCTCACTGTCCATGTACTTGAAATGTCTCGAAACTGACGTGAATATTACATAAATAACACATGGGTCATACTATATCTAAATCAAGGGTCCAACACATATATAGCTATAAACTCTGCATAGTATAATAGTGATGGCATATAAATAATAGTAAAACAAAATAAGAACCAAGAAACCAGGCATAAAGGCATCATCACCCATATAAAGTCACCGTAAGTATCATCCAATCAAAAGAATATTAAATAGGTGAATCATCCATATCCAAAATCATCATCAAAGTCCATAAATTGTCAAATATGAGATGCCATCAAGTATATCTCTCGATCTCAAATGATAAAATATTATCATCAAAACAATATAAAATAGACTGCCTGACTGTAAAGCATTGGGCATCTACCATCATTCAGATATAATAAATGATATGAGAATCCATTATACTCTGGATAGCTATCCAAATATAATCTCATCTTCTTATATATGAATCAAAATCATGATGGGAATGACTACATGACGGAATCGGAGTCTCAAGTAGAGTCATACTTACATCAATATCTAAGTCACCTAATTCTAGGTCACCTAACCCATGTCTATACTTAAATGAGGTGTATCAATAGAATATGCCAATTTACCACTCCGTTAGAACTAGAAAGGGAGGCCGATGGTCGTTTGCTCGCTCCAGGAGCCCAGGGTCACCTAACCGAATCTGCTCCTACAGTCTTCAGTTACCTCGACGGATATCCCGACACATATCCACTAATGGATCATCAACGCATAGCCTCTTAGTCACGACCATGTTGTGCCCCAATAGGTAACTAATTACTGGCCTTTGTTGTGAGAAATGCGAAATACGGATCTTAATGCTAAGATTAACACTAGAGGGGGGGTGAATAGTGTTTAAAGGAATTACTAAATATTTTTGAGTTTTTGTTAATTTGAACACAAATGTATGTAATATTCAGACACAGATATGATCACAGAATCAAACACAGATGCAGAAATGAAGTAAAAGCAATAAAGAAAAGAACACGCTGGATTTTATACTGGTTCGGAGTTACCCTACATCCAGTCCCGCACACAAGTATGGATTTCCTTTCAAAAGCAATTGTACAATTACACCCTCGATTTCAAGACCATACACCACTACAGATTCACAATCCTCTGGGTAGAGATACTTGATTTCATGGGCAACAAGTTCATCCAATTGATTTCCAAGGCTACAATCACACCTTTTCTCACTCGATTGATTTCACAGGCTACAATCACACCTTTTCTCACTTAGTTTATTACAAAGAAGCATATAACTCTGAATAGCACTGAGATCTTGTTGAGACAGTGATAGAGAATTAGACTAGAAATTATCTAGCTAGATTCAATGTTGATTTCGGCAGAGTAATGGTAAAAACATGTATAAAGAAATGTGGAAGAAGAAGAGGAATGAAATCATAGAAAATATGAATGAAAATTCGTTTAAAAATGCCATTATTTATAGTAGAACAACAGCCATGTCCCTTCGTGAAAGGATATGAAGAATAGACACTTCCTTTGAAATTCAAATTTTTGAAATAAACTGTTACCATGTCGACATGGGATACTTGAGGATGTCGACATGCCTAAGGTATTTTTGGTAATATACTTAATTATAGTTAAAATACATAATTAAATATAGAGAATAATATTTTGGTATACATATATTTTTACTATAATTTTATATTTAAATCTAAGTATAAAAGTTAAATATATTATTATTAAAAGATAGTTTAAAACTAAGGATAATTTGATTTTGAAAATAAAGATTATTTTGAGGCTAAAAATATTTAAAACCAGGACAGATGTTTTTGATTCTTTTAAAAGGAAGGTTTTGAAATCATTTTGAAAACAAGATATAATTTTGTAAAATCATTTGAATAAAAGATTAGCGGATACAAAACAATGTTCCACTAGATTTTTCGTAGGTTCCATCCTACTTAGGGTTCCATCCCTTTAAAAGGCTCGAAGTGGATTCCATTCCACGAATAAATTGGATTTTAAGATGCGAGTGCTTTTCTAGGAGTTTTAACAAAATTCCTAATTAAATTACTTATTATTGAAATCTTGAACTCTTGTTATTCTTGATACTCATAAGTCTTCAATCTTGATGTCTTGAATCTCATTCCTGCATGGTTAGATCCTGCATATACATATATATCTATATTATAATGTTAGTATTTATATTTTATAATCTCATTCTAAGGTTGTTGTCATCAAAACCATCATCTCAATGACTAACAATCTCCCCCTTTTTGATGATGACAACCTTTGTTTATAAAATATTACTTCTATCCTAATAACTTCCCTTAAAACTAATAACTCCCCCTTAATCTATGCCTAACTATCCTATTTTATACTTCTCCCCCTTTGTCATCAACAAAATAAAACTAACTCCAAACTATATAACTCACCCTTAGTCTAATACTCTATGACATGTGATTATAATGATAGTGTTATCATAAATAATCGTCACTTAATTCTAAAACTAAAACTTAGTCCTAAATTACTAACTATCCTAACTAAGAATCTATGATAATACTTATAATAGTGAGAAATCAAATATAAGAACACAAATTATTTATTAATTATATATTGTTTTATTTACATATGCGTAGAGAGCGTAAGTAAACACATACAACAATAGAAAAGAGAGAAAAGAAACTAATGTGTATCTTTGAAAATGAGAGATCTATGAACCGAACAATTTGGGTAGTGGAAACATAAATTTCCACGTTGTTCGACTAGATTTCCATCCTTGTCAAATCATACTTCTCCAATGCAAATGACTTTGTCGTCATCTTCAGCGTGCTCTTCTTTCATGAATGCTTTTTGTTCTTCTTTCTCGCTGTCTTCTTGCACTTGATCTCCTAAAGATTCTTCATCAGTCAAGATCGGATTAGCGTAATTGTCCACTAGAAATTTTTGCAAATTTCTAAGGATTTTTCCTTGCCGTTCTTGTTCTTTGGTCATTCTAAGTTGCACCACTTGAATTTCAGTCATTAGTTGCAGTGCATCCTTCAAAGAATCCTCCATTTTCATCATTCGTGCGAGCGTAGTTCATTGAAATGGTCCAGAAGAAGGAGAAAGGAACGAAAAGATTGAATTTTTGTTTGATTTGGAAGAGGTGGCCATTGTTTAATTGATTTCAGAAGTTAGAACAGAGAGAGATCAGAGAGAATGATCAAAATTTCGAAACAGGAAGAATATATAACCATTTATTTGAATTTTGGTGGGAAAAGTTTCCAAAAAAAATTGTTATATGTCGACGTGGGTAGAGGGGGGGATGTCGACATGGTGCTTGATATTTTTACTATTTGATTTATTTTTATTTAATTTTAATTATACTTTGTTATTTATGTTTTATATTTCAGTTATTGAACAAATACCTAATTCTCTTCTTAATTTAGTAAACATAGATTCATTTAAGGGTTTTGTTAATATATCAGCAATTTGATTCTCAGAATTGATATAATCGAGAATAATTACTTCCTTACTTATATTATCTCTGAGAAAATGATGTCTGATATCAATAAGTTTAGTTTGAGCATGATGAGTAGTATTTTTGGATAAATTTATTGCACTAGTATTGTCACAATAAATTAGTGATTTTGAGATATTTAAACCAAAATATTTTAAAGTTTGTTGCGTATATATTACTTGAGAACAAGTCAAAGCAGAGAAATATACCCTGCTTCAGTTGTTGATAAAGAAACTGTGTTTTGCTTTTTACTAAACCAGGAAATCAGAGAATTCCCCAAAAAGTGACAAGTTCCACTTGTACTTTTTTGGTCTGATTTACAACCAGCATAATCAGCATCACAGTAAGATATAAAATCAAAAGAATCATTTTTAGGGTAAAATAATTCATAATCAAAGTTGTGTTTAACATATCTTATGATACGTTTTATGACTTTTAAGTGGGTCTTTTTAGGTTGGGATTGATATCTTGCACAGAGACAAACACTATGCACGATATCAGGTCTACTAGCAGTGAGATATAGAGTAGTGATCCAATCATTCCTCTATATAATTTTTGATCTACATCTTTCGAGAGATCTTCTTTACTTAGGTACTCATCGGTTGCCATGGGAGTGGGTTTCCACTTGCAGTAGTCAATCCAAATTTACTAACTAGATCTTTAGCATATTTTTCTTAACTAATAAAAATACCATTATCTAATTGTTTTATTTGTAATCCTAGAAAGAAGTTTAATTCACCCATATGACTCATCTCAAAATCTTTTGTCATTATTTCAGAAAATTCTTTATTCATTTCAAAATTAGTTGATGCGAAAATGATATCATCTACGTAGATTTGTACTAGTTGAATATCGTTTTTATTTCTTTTAATAAAAAGAGTATTATCTACTTTACCAATTTCAAAGTTTGATTGTAATAAGTAAGATCTTAGTCTATCATACCAGGCTCTAGGAGCTTATTTTAGACCATATAGAGCTTTCTTAAGCTTGTAAACATGATTTGGTAATTTTTCATTTTCAAAAAGTGGTGGTTGTTCAACATATACTTCCTCTTTTACAAATCCATTTAAAAAGGCACTTTTAACATCCATTTGATATAATTTGAAACTATTATGATTTAAGAAAGCAAGTAGAATCCTAGTGGCTTCTAATCTTGCTATGGGAGTAAAGGTTTCATCAAAATCTATTCCTTCTTCTTGACAATAATCTTGAGCGACTAACTAGGATTTATTTCTAACAACCTCTCCTTGTTCATTCATTTTATGTTTATAAACCCATTTAGTTCCACTTCTAATTTTATTTTCAGGTTTAGGAACAAGTTCTCAAACATCATTTCTAGTGAATTGATTTAGTTCTTCTTGCATAACCAAAATCGATGAATCATCAGTTGATGCTTCTTTTGGATTTTTGGGTTCAATAGTTGATATAAAGGCTACATTGCTCATTTTACTTAGTTGATTTCTAGTTTTAACAACAGATTGCATATCTCCTAGTATATTTTCTATAGGATGATCTTTTAAAAGTTTAATTCTCTTATTAGGATGATTAATTTCATTATTAGTTTCAGTTGCCTCTTGATTTTGAGTGATTAAATCCTCTTCATCATTTGTATCTTCAAAAATTTTGAGATTTTCATCGAATGAGACATGCATTGTTTCTTCGTTGGTGTTTGTTCTTAAATTAAACACTCTGTATGCTTTACTTCTATTAGAATATTCGATAAAGATACCTTTGTCGGATTTAGGATCAAATTTATCTAAGTTATCTTTTGTATTTAAAATAAAACATTTGCTTCCAAAAATTCTAAAATAAGATATCTTAGGTTTCTTTCTGTAAAGAAGTTCATAAGATGTCTTATCAGTTAAAGGTCTAATTAAAATTCTATTTAAAATATAACAGGCGGTAGCAACTGCTTCTGCCCAAAAATACTTTGGTAATTTACTATCTGAAAGCATAGTTCTCACACATTCTTAAATCGTCCTATTTTTACGTTCTATTACTCCGTCTTGTTGTGGGATTCTTGAAAATGAAAAATTGTGAGTTATTCCTTTTTTATTGTAGAATTTCTCAAACTTTTCATTTTCAAATTCACCACCATAATCACTACGAATGGTTATAATTTTTAGAGAAAGTTGATTTTGAATCCTTTTTGTAAAGTTCTTAAAACATTCAAAAGTATCACTTTTATGTTTCAAAATATTGTCCATGTAAATCTAGAATAGTCATCTATAATTACAAAACATATTTACTATGATTTATTGACAGATTTGAGATAGACCAAATAAATCAAGGTGAAGTAATTCAAGAGGTTTTGAAGTTGAAATCATATCTTTTAATTTAAAGGAACTTTTTCTAAGTTTTCCTAATTGACATCCATCACATAGACTATCTACTTTAAAATTCATTTTAGGGAGACCTCTTACTAGATCATGTTTTGACCGTCTAGATAAGAGTTTGAAATTCAAATGTCCAAATCTCTTATGCCAAATCTAAGAGTCACTTGTATTTGCCAAAAGACGTAAGTTATCATTTGAGACTTTCATACTAAAAATATAAATATTTCTTTTCCTAATTCCCTCAAATATTATGGTTGAATTATTATCTTCAATGTGACACTTATCTTTTTCAAATTTAATTTTATATCTTTTATCGCAAAGTTGACTAATACTTAGCAGGTTATATTTCGGATTCTTAACTAGCAAAACATTTGTAATAATAGGAGTTTCAGAGTTACCAACTTTGCCGATGCCAATCACATATCCTTTTGAATTGTCTTCAAAGTTAACCAGTCCTCCATCTTTGTATATTATATCATTCAACATATCTGGATTGCCAGTTATATGTCTAGAGCATCCACTATCGAGTATCTACTTATTCTTTTTGATCTGTACAATTTTCCATTGTGGATTGATTCCTCAACACCTATAAAGCATGTTTCCTGCACATCATACAATTTTGGTAGACAACTTGAATTTGAATATTGATTATATGCAGACTCAAGAGACAATGATGATCTGAATATTTCTAAACTAGTATTAACAAGTTTTTCAAACATAGCCATTTTAAAAACTTTTTCAAAAATCATATTATGAAACTTTGAAAACCTTGCTTTGATACCAAATGTGAGAAATGCGGAATACGGATCTTAAGGCTAGAATTAACACTAGAGAGGAGGGATGAATAGTGTTTAAAGGAATTACTAAAATCTTTTTGAGTTTTTGTTAATTTGAACACAAATGTATGCAATATTCAGACACAGATATGGTCACAGAATCAAACACAGACGCAGAAATAAAGTAAAAGCAATAAAGGAAAGAACATACCGTATTTTATACTGGTTCGAAGTTATCCTACATCCAGTCCCGCACACAAGTACAGATTTCCTTTCAAAAGTAATTGTACAATTACACCCTCGATTTTAAGGCCACGAGGTACACCACTCCAGATTCACAGTCCTCTGGGTAGAGATACTTGATTTAACGGGCAACAAGTTCACCCAATTGATTTCCAAGGCTACAATCACACCTTTTCTCACTTGATTGATTTCACAGGCTACAATCACACCTTTTCTCACTTAGTTTATTACAAGAAGGCTATAACTCTAAATAGCACCAAGATCTTGTTGAGATAGTGATAGAGAATCAAACCAAAAATGATCTAGTTAGATTCAATGTTGTTTCGGCAGAGTAATGATAAAAATGTGTATAAAGAAATGTGAAAGAAGAAAAGGAGTGAAATCAGAGAAAATATGAACGAAAATTCATTTAAAACTGCCCCTATATATAGTAGAACAACAGCCATGTCCATTCGTGAAAGGATATGACGAATAGACACTTACTTTGAAATTCAAATTTTTGAAATAAGCTGCTACCATGTCGACATGGGGTACTTGAGGATGTCGACATGCCTAAGGTATTTTTGGTAATTTTCTTTTCTTTGAAAATAACTTCTATCTTGTATTAAAACTGTTTTAAACTTAATAAATATACTTAATTATAGTTAAAATACATAAGTAAATATAAAGAATAATATTTTGGTATATATATATATATAATTTTACTATAATTTTATATTTAAATCTAAGTATAAAAGTTAAATATATTATTATTAAAAGATCATTTAAAACTAATGATAATTTGATTTTGAAAATAAAGATTATTTTGAGGCTAAAAATATTTAAAACCAGGATAGATGTTTTTGATTCTTTTAAAAAGAAGGTTTTGAAATCATTTTGAAAATAAGATATAATTTTGTAAAATCATTTGAAGAAAAGGTTAGCGGATACAAAACAATGTTCCACTAGATTTTTCGTAGGTTCCATCCTACTTAGGGTTCCATCCCTTTAACAGGCTCGAAGTGGATTCCATTCCATGAATAAATTGGATTTTAAGATGCCAGCGCTTTTCTAGGAGTTTTAACAAAATTCCTGATTAAATTACTTATTATTGAAATCTTGAACTCTTGATATTCTTGATACTCATGAGTCTTCAATCTTAACATCTTGAATCTCTATACTGTACAGTCTTCATTCTTGGTACCTACAAGGTTAGATATTGCATATACATATATATATCTAAACTACAATGTTAGTATTTATATTTTATAATCTTATTCTAAGGTTGTTGTCATCAAAACCATCATCTCAAGGACTAACATTTGTGACATAACAAAAGGGGCTATAGGGAACCACCCTATGGGTCACCTAACCTAAACCATGTGATGCGCACCACAAAATTGATATCTAATACATCATCATGGATCAGGGGCACGACCTCAAGATTAGGCCGCTATGGTGGATTCTAGCCATTTGGTTCTCTCCAATAACAATAAAAAGAGTATATCATAACAGTTGCACACAATATCAATAAATATAAAGGCACCTCCCCTGCTCGCACCTACAAGCATCACCTCACTTAAGTACAAGTTTATACTATTCCAATTACGTGAGCGTCGTCTACGTACAATGACTAAATAAATATTACAACACCGTCTCATACCACTGCGTGATACTCGATTGTTTATTCACTGCTCATAAACTACACTCAGTCTTCTTAATATTCTATGTAACAAGTCCAAAGAATAACCAGAGAAATGTTACCGAATTCCCCATTCCAAACGGTAGTATAACTCCGCTTATTCAGATTTCTCGTCACGTAGAATTATATATTAGAAAATCACATAGAAGGTTGTCATCATCATATCATATCAAAATCACCCATCAATTCAATATTAATGGTGAATCATTCATATCAACTAAAATTGACATAGAAATAATGAGAAATCAGAATAACATAGTTAAACAAATTTATTAAGTTTTCAGGTATGTAAAACACACATAATAATTCTTAAATAAACAAATCAAGTATAAATACAATAAAAGAGACGAAAAAATCATAAATATAATAACACTTATTTTAACTGGATATTTTAAATAAACTTTAAATTATTAAATACACATTTTTCTTTACTTAATTATATAAATATTCTCTTATAATTCCTAATTAAATAAATTCAATTTCAAACTACGCTTAACAATACATAAAATATTAATTAGAACATTTTTCCATATTTATATAATCCTAAAATAAAGATTTAAATGCAAAATTTTACTTTTAAACCTTTACCTATTTATTTCAAAACATTCAAAATTGTTTTACAAACCAAATATCCTTTATAAAGTTCTTCCCATAATTCCTTATAACTAATTAATACTTTTGTGTAATTAATACACATAAACTTCAAAAATAAATTATATTTACATCAAACCATAGAATATAATTCAAAACATCACTTTATACTTTTAACACTTAGAAACAAAAAATTTCCACTTTCGAAAAAACTTTATATCTAAAATCGTTTCCAAAAAATCATTTTATTTTCCGACAAATTTTATTTATTTATAAATGCTTCAGTTTAATTTTAAAATATCAAAACTAATTTATCGAGGCTTTCAAAAATATTTTAGAACCATAAAATCAATCGAATGTCCAAAAATATAAATCATAGAGTGAATTTCTCCAAAAATCGTCAAATAATCATCAAAATGTATTTATCTTTGGCCTAAATCGAATTGCATCGAATTCCGACCATCCAAACAATACACACACATAAATAAATTACACAAAACTTGAATGCAAACAGACATAATCTTCTTTGCATTTTTAATAATCCAACATACAAGAAATCCAATATCACGAAATCAATCGAACATCTGGATCAAGCAATTTACCAAGAAATTCAACTAATATTCATAAGTAATTCAACTAAGCAGTGCAATTTAATCGAGATATATATGTATAACACGCGAAGGAAAAAGATATAGATGTGAGTGAGAAAACTCACCAAAATTCCAAACGAAGATGTTTGTCGCTGGCAATTACATACGCGTGCATCACCGCACCTCCTCCATCATCAATTGCCATGCTTCCTTTGTCACCAACCCAGCCTACATCGCCTCAGTCAACAGCAGCCTAAAGTCATCAGCACAATACCACAACATGCGCCATCAACAAGTCAACCTCCTCCAATTTGCAACTGCACAACCTCTAACTCCACCCGCTTGACCACATCCTCAACCTCCTCCAAACCACACGGCCCCATTACCTCGCATGGCACCGACCTTGCAACTGCCTGCACCCAAAATTAATTGTGTCGCCTGGACCAATTGTCCTCCCATCGATCGCACGACACTCGCTCACCATAAGCAGCTTCCGATCACGCTCCGCCTTCACATCATTCGCCTGTGTCGCGATTCATTTTTTTCCTTTTCATTTTAGTCGCGATTTTGAAAATAAAAATTGGGCTTTGGGTACCCACAAGAAGAAGGTGGGTTCGAAAAAAGATAGAAATGAGTAACGAAGTATAGAGTTTTCTAGATTTTTAAAGAAGTGGTTTTGGCTTGAATTTGTTTGAGCTCTTTTAATTTGATCTAATTTTTCTTTCTTTTTTTAAATAATACTTGTATTTAAATAAATTCCAAATCTAATTCATATTGATTTACATTTCATTTTATATAATATATTTCGATAACCATACAATTTCCTTCAATTCAATATTTATATTATTATTATTTATTAAATTATTTGTTGTATTTATGTAAAATAAATTTATTTTCCAACTATTTCAATCATGCATAAAAAAATTATATGCGCCTCATAATATTTTATATTGATTATAACATTCTATTGAATTTTAATAAATTATCCGAAACGAATGTAAATTAGATCCCTAGAGTTATGTTACTGAATAATCGCATGCATTTATGCAATTATTCAGTGAATAATAGCATGCTTTTATGCAATTATTTTCAAATATTGCATAAATGTCTGCAATTACTCATTGAATAATTGTGAAAATTTTCGCAAATTTTTTAGTGAATAATTGCGGAAATTTCGGCAAATTTTTTGAAAATTTGTGGAAATTTCCGCAATTTTTGTATGAATAATGGCGGAAATTTCTGCAATTTTTCAGTGAATAATTGGATAAATGTCTACATTTTTTGAATGTAGTTGCATAAATGTCTACAATTATTCATTGAATAATTGCATTAATGTATGTAATTATTTAATATCTTAATTCTAGAGACCCGATTTACATACTTTTTTTGGCAAGGATGTTTGGTGTATTCTAAACTTAATAGGCACTATAGTCAAACTGTACCTAGAAAATAACATGCTAGCACATCCCCAAATTTGAACTTCGCCTAGTGCAGAAGCCGTTATTTTTTTTGCTCAGACTGTGATAATTTTTCATACTAATCCGACGAGACTTCGACCAATCAACTCCCCCTAAATACGGATAATATGGGACACTCGGATATTTCATCTTGTGAACACACTGTAGTTCTCCATGGGGGCTGACGTCTGTACTCAGAAAATAACAGGCTACCAAATCCTAATAATTGAACTCTGCCTAGTGCAAAAGCCGCTATTTCTTTGTTGACTACAATAACTTCTTCTTGTGAACGCACGCTGTAATTCTCCATGGTGACTAAAAATTATACTTAGAAAATAATATGCTATATCCTCACTTCAATGCTCGCTGTAGTTCTCCATGGTGACTAATAGTTGTACATAGAAAATAACATGCTATATATATCATATTTGAACTCCGCTTAGGCAGAACTCTTTTCTTCAGACTACAATAACTTCTTCATGCTAACTCGGAATCAGACAAAACTTCAACGGATGAACTCCAATCTAAATTAAGGACAATATGATGAATTTGGATATTTCATCTTGTAAACGCACACTGTAGTTCTTCATGGGTACCGACAGTTTATTTAGAAAATAACATGCTACCACATCCTCATATTTGAACTCCACCTACTGCAGAAGCCACTATTTTTTTCGTTCAGACTGCAATAACTTCTTCATACTAATTCGAAATCCGGTGAGACTTCGACTGATTTACTCCCACCTAAATTACGGACAATATGGAACACTTGGATACTTAATCTTATGAACGCACACTGTAGTTATTTACAGGGACTGACAGTTGTGCTTAGAAAATAACAAACTACCACATTCCAATATTTGAACTCCATCTAATGTAGAAGTCGCTATTTTTTTAGACTGCAATAACTTCTTTATACTAAATCGGAATCGGGCAAAACTTCGACCAATGAACTCCCATCTAAATTACGAACAATATGATACACTAGGATACTTCATATTGTCAACACACAATGTAGTTCCCCATGGGGACCGACGTTCGCTTAGAAAATGACATGCTACCACATCCCCATATTTGAACTCCACTTAGTGCAAAAGCCTCTATTTTTTTATTCAGATTGCAATAACTTATTCATACTAATTCAGAATCCGACGAGACTTCGAACTGTTAACCCTTATCTAAATTATGGACAATATGAAGCACTCGGATACTTCATTTTATGAATGCACACTATTGTTCTCCATAGGGACTGACAATTGTACTTAGAAAATAACAAGTCACCGCATCCCCATATTTGAACTCCGTTTAATGCAGAAGCCGTCATTTTTTTCAGACTGCAATAACTTCATCATACTAACTCGGAATCAGGCAAAATTTCGACTGAGGAACTCCCACTTAAATTAGAGAAATATGGTACACTCAGATACTGTGATGTCCCAGAAATTGGGCAATATAAATTTAATATTCTGTGTTATAAATTTAATTTGATTTGATACTTTTAATAATAAATTTGGAATTGATCTAATAATCATCTTTTAATAAATATTTAAATTAAAAGATTTTATCTTTTTAAAGTAAATAAATTATTTTATGTTTATAATATATAATTGTATATATATTGTAAATTGATAAACTTTGATTTGAAACTTAGTAAATGAATCAATTTTTAATTTTAATTTATTTTTGGTAAATTGGAAATTTAATTTAAATTTAACATTTAACTTTTCAAAGCAATTTAACAAATAATTATATGGTTTATACCTATGATAAATCTTATTTGTTTTAAAATTTTATTTGGCTTAAAAATATGAATTTAAATTAGATTAACATCAAAGCTTTGCCTTATTTTATTTTAAATATTATTTAAAATTTTATATAAGAGTTAAAATACAAATTTCATATGATCTTAATTTATTAAATAATAGAAGTAAATTATAACCCCTTTTATAAATCATTTTTAATATTGTTTAATTTGTTATTTTTAAATAAAAATGATAATACTTAGTTTTTCATAAAACATAAATAGATTTTTAGAAAATAGGTTTTGTTAAAATTCAATAAGAGTTTTTTTTTTTTTTTTTTTTGGAGAAGACAGCGAGGTTGACTGGACCCCTACCAGATTTTTGTAAATAAGAAAAAAGAAGATAACAAACACACACACACAACAGAAGAAGGAAAACAAAATTGGAAGAGAAGAACAACAGAAAGCAAAGACCTACAAAAAAAAGGAACCACCACAGAACAAAACCCCACAAATGCAAGACATAAACCCAAGCACAAGAAAAAGCATCAGGCTATCCCCACAAGTCATTTTGATGTGGGGAGAAACAATGACCAGAATCACGTAACCCACACTTTATCTCATTCATCAATTTAATCCAAAAGCTAGAAGCTGACAATGCCACATTTTTGAAGCAACGCGTATTCCTCTCCAACCATACATTGCGTATATAAACTTTTAGCACGTAGAACACTATATCCCATCTACTAGGTCGCCACCTAGTAGCTTTACGTAGGACATTCCAGTCAGCAGAGGAGATACCTTGAATATCAACGACTCCAGCTTTATTCATGACAGACATCCACATGTTAACAAGAAAGCTGCATTCAAAAAGAATGTGATCAACCGATTCAGGTGATGCATTGCAAAAGACACAGAGGTCATCCACGTTCATGCCTAGAGCAATAAGCTTATCCCTTGTCTTCATAGCTTTGTTAATAGCTCTCCAAAGAAACACATTATCAGAGGAAGTCGAATACGCAGTCCAAACAACTTTGACCCAAATGCAAGCAGGCAACTCGTCTACGTTAGCAATGTGATTGTAAACTAATCTGATGCTATGCGGTTTCCCACACCAGGAAAGAGCATGTTCATTTTCTATAATTACTTTGCGGTTAGCCAAGCTTCTCCACAGGGTGTTAACAGAATGATTACTAGTATTCGGAGCACACAACTTCTCATCAGTTATATAATTAATTGCCTTTGCATTAGTACCAATACCGGATTGCTGCAAATCTTGAGCAGTCAACAGATTGGCTAAGATGCAACCATTTTTAACCCAAGGATCTTTCCAAAAGCTCACATTACTGTTAAGGGTTAAACTGAATTTAAGAATGGGAAGTAAAAGTGGCCTTATGCACATAATTTTCCGCCAAATCCAGCTACTACCCTGAGCAACCTCCATAGACCAGAAGTCATTTTCCTTTATATGATATCTCCATGTCCACCTCACCCATTGACTGTCCTTCTTCACTAATATGGCATTTACATGAGTGCTAATAGCAGCAATATTCCACTGTTTGATGTTAATGATACCAAGGCCACCTCTTCTTATCGGCTTTTCCAAGATTGAATATGAAACAGGTATAATTTTCCTATTGTGTATGGAACCAGTCCATAGGAATCTCATCATTGCAGCTCTGATCATGTGGAGAAGCTTGGATGGAAGAATGTAACTTCTTGCCCAAAAAACAGTCATAGAAAAACAAACAGCTTAAATCAACACAAGACGTCCAGCGAAGGATAGAAGTTTAGTTGTCCAATACGACAACCGTCTTGTGATTCTCTCAAAAAGAGGAAGGCAAGCAGATTTGGAGATTCTCGACGTACACAAAGGAAGACCCAGATAAGTCATGCTATTAGACATTGGTTGCAAACCAGAAAGATCCTCAATTCTGTTCCTCTCATTGCTGCATAAACCAGCAATCAGAATATGGGATTTGGAAGTGTTCAGTTTGAGGCCAGTGGCTCTGTGGAACTTGTTCAATATATCGTGGATATGCTGAATGGACTGTTCAGACGGCTTCGTGAAGATCATTATATCATCGGCAAAAAATAGGGATGAAATGCAAAGGTACTGACATTTCGGATGGTATGCAACACTTTTGTCTTCATACTTGGAGGAAAGCATGCAGGTGAGAGCCTCCATAACAATGATAAACAAATAAGAAGAAATTGGGTCCCCCTACCTCACACCTTGCTTCCCTCTGAAGTACCCATTAGATAACCCATTATAACTCAGAGAGTACGTAGGAGTGGAAATGCACACATACACCCAGGCGACGAACACCTTAGGAAATCGCATTGCTGACATTATTCGAACAATAGAAGACCATTGCAAACTATCATAGGCTTTACTTAAGTCAAGCTTCATCATAGCACGTGGAGAAATCTGGCTTCTGCCATAGCCATTAATTAACTCATGAGCTAACAAAACATTGTCTAATATGTTTCTACCAGGAATGAAGGCAGCTTGATTGGGGGAAATTATTGTTGGCAGAACTTGAACAAGCCTAGCAGCAAGGATTTTAGATATGCATTTATAAACTATGTTGCAGCAAGAAATCGGTCTGAAGGAAGCAGCATTAATTGTGGGCTTAACCTTAGGTATAAGAACGAGGTTAGTTTCATTAACTTCCCTCAACATTTTAAATTTCTCAAAAAAGTTATGAACAGCTGCCAAAAAGTCATTTTGCACTATTTCCCAGCTATGCTTGAGAAAAACAGTGTTGAAACCATCTGGCCCTCCGCAGGAGGTCGATTTTAAGGAAAATAAAGCTTTTTTAATTTCATTATCAGTTACTTTGTCAACAAGCATGACCTTCATATCATTTTGTAACTTGGGTAGGGGAATATTATTGAGATCATCAAGATGAGGATTAAAGCTAGATCCGTTACCAAGCTGGTAAGTAAAGGAATGAAGGAGATAACTGTCAATCTCTCCAGCAGTTGTAAGAAGATTTCCTTCCTCATCCCAGAGAGTGGAGATATAGCTTCTAGCACGCTTGTCCTTGATTGAAGCATGGAAAAATTTAGTGTTTCTATCCCCTTCAGCAACCCACTTCTGATGTAACTGCTGCTTCCTCATACTAGCCTCAGTTTTAAGCGCTTCATTGAGCTGTAGAAAGAGATTGGATTCATTATTAGCAAGGATACGGTTGGTGGGATCTTCATTAAGCATTTCTTGAGCAAGCTTCAGCTGAATTTTGATGTTATTGATTTGTTGAGTACCATCTCCATACTTTTTATGTGCCCAGTGCTGTAGAGCTAACCTAGTTGCTTTCAACTTCCTGCATAGAACAAACATCGGGTTGCCATACACATTAATAGACCAAGATGATGATATAATATTATTATACTCAGGGTCAGAAACCCAAGCATTATAAAATTTAAAAGCTCTTTTTCCTCCATTAGCCATACAAGAAAGGGTAAGGATGATGGGGGAATGGTCAGACAAGATTGGGTGAGGCAAGAAAGTCGAGAGGGAAGGCCAACTAGAGATAGCAGCAGCGTTACAAAAAGTATGGTCAATATTGGAGAAAGTACGAGCACCAGAACGGCTTCTGTTATTCCAAGAAAAGGGAACACCATTTCTAACAACAGGTTGTAGGTCAGCATCAGATATAGAAATGTTTAATGGGGCAATATCCCTAGGCAACAGTGGCAGACCACCAACCTTATCAGTTAGGTTCAAACAGCAGTTGAAGTCCCCTAGAACAATCCAAGGATGGGTGTTTTGTCGAAGTGAAGGGAGAATGTTGAGAAGAGGTTGCCTAGAGGCAACAGCATTGTGAGCATAGATAAAGGTTATATAGAAGGAAATCTGGGAAGGCAGGAAGATAACATGGAAGTGCATCATTTGCATGGTGGAAAGAATGAGATTGAGGGAGAAAAAAGAAGGATCATGAACAACAAGGATTCGACCATAAGAGGCTTCATTCAAGTTGTGGTTGTATTCCCATAATGGGTTAATGTAGTTAGCTGCTCTGATGGATAAAGGAAGAGACAGCTTGGTTTCCAGGATGGCAAACATTTTGATATTATGGTCGTGGATGATTGTTTTAACATGGTCAAGCTTCTCAGAGTTATGGGCACCCCTTATATTCCAAGCAGCAATTTTGTTCAACATGAATAACTATAGAGAGAGATGGGACACACCTGCCCTACTCCTTGTTGAAGGAGGATCAATTCTTGCTGATTTGAACTTAGCAGGGAGAGAGGGGGACTTTGTGGGTCTGGGGAGATCAGAGGGTGGATCAGCAGGGGGAGAGATCCATCCTGGTAGAGATCCGATGAAAGTGTAAGGGGAGGCAGTCGATGCAGGCAGAGATGGCAAAAGTTTAGATGCAGAGAGAGGGAAAAGAGATAGGATGGAAGATTCAATGGTTTGCATGAATTCATGCTCATGACACTGCAAGGATTTTGCAGAGGCAGACACCTTTGCATGTGATACGTTGCTGCTTTTGCATGGTTGTACAGTAGAACTACAATACACCAAAACATTATCTTCAATACAAGTGGGAATGTTTTTCTTGTTTCCATTCACTCGAGATATGTCAGTTTTCTGTTTTAACTGGGCCGACTTTGCATTTAATGGCAATAAATCCGGTGAAATAAACTCACCTAACACATTTATACCATCCATATTTCCCTTAGAGTTCTCACCCACTTCAGGACAGCGCAAAGAATTAAAAGGGTTATGGCACAAGATTGCTTCGGGTATATCATCAATTTGCACGGAAACTGCGCGAAGTAATTCTGGATCCTCAGTCGCCACAACTTCAGTATTATCCATTGTATCATCTGGCTTGTCCTCCACAGCAATGTTACCAATCACTGGAAGAGCAGTGGTAATTACCTTTCCATTTTCTTTATCGTCTACACACCTTTTATCATTGTCACTGGTCCTAACCTTCCTTTGTGGTACCCTTCTCCATCCACTCCTCCTTCCAAATTTCTCCTTATCTTCAACCTTAGAATTTTCCTTCTTGTTCTGTTTATCATTCATAATATCACCAGAATGTTCAAGCTTGGATGCTTCCTCATTCGTTCCACTAGATTTTCCCTGAATCATACAGTTCTGCATGTCATGACCAAATTCCTTACAAAAACTACAAATCTTTGGTTTCCACAAGTAATCAACCTTAACTAATTGAGTAGTTCCATCCAACAACTTTACTGCAAATGTCTCAGGTAACTCAAACATAGCAGTAACCTCAACCATACACTTGGCATACCCAATCCTCTCTAACTTTTCAGTTGCTTCATCCATACAGAGAAATTTTCCTAGTCTTGTTGCTAACCAATTAATGCCTAAATGTGACCAACAATAAAGGGGGATGTTGGACAACTTTATCCATACTGGAACAGTTTTAATGGTACTTACACTATTTCCAATGGTGGGATCCCATTCCTTTACTATAAACAATTTGTTCCTCATAATTATAGGATCTGACTGGATGATCTTCCTTCTATCCTCATCAGAGGATAGATTGAAGAGGAACAAATTACCATCAGACTTGACTTGAATAGAGCCTTTGAGTTTCCACACCCTCTTTAGATGATTCAAGACAACGAGGTAGGGCAGAGGTCTATCAAGGAAGAAACTGACAAGGTACTGCCCCCATACCTCATTACCAGCTTGAATGACCTCTGATGGAGGAACAATGGCTTCCCCATCATAAACTAAAGGAAAATTCACAGGAGAGAATTTACTAGCATTGCGAGGCCTAGATTTGAAAAGAGAACACCAGGGTAAAGTTTGAGACGATGAAGTTGTCAACGAAGGGGAAGCAGAAAAGGATGAACGAGATGAACCTGAGACAAGAGATGGGGTTGGAAGGATAGGACGGGGTTCAACAGGACAAGATTGATTGACTGGACGTGGAGGAAAAGGAGGGGGGTCAGGCGGTCGAAAGTAGAAAGACGGGACAGAAGAGTTGCACGGACGGTACGAAGGGATGGATGTGGAAGAGAGAAGCGGGAAAGAAGGAGAAAAAGGACGAGGGGGAGAGGCCATGAGAGGAAAATTTTAACTTGATTTTTTTAAAAAAAAATTGGATTTGATAAATTAATTTAAAATTTGAATTCAATGTTTTGAAATTTAAAAGAATAAACACTTAAAAAAATATTTGAATAAGCTTTTGTTTATAATTTGTTTTGCTACATTTTCTAAAAATAAAAAGGGTAGAAATTCATTATATTTTTACATAAGAAAACAATAAATTTAGAATTAAAAGTTTATAAACAATTTTAATAAAAAAAATTGGAATACTTAAGACATGTGTTAATCTCCTAACACCTAAAATGACATGTGTTAAAGCCTAAACAAAATTAATGACAAATGTTAAAATAGTAACAAGTGTCCAATTTTGTTATTCTTTTTCTTTTGATTTAATAAATATCTGTAATTTTTCTCTAAAACAGAAAACATAATCTGTTCAAATAAAAGTTGAAACCCTCTTCAAGATTGAAATGCAAATTACCTGTAACCTCTTCATCTACATCAACCTGAGTTGCAATTCACTCTGCAAATCTCCTTCTTTCTGTTTTAAATCAACCTAGTCTGCATTTTATCAACCTGGGAACAAACATGCAACTGAAGATCATTTTTTTCTGTTTTTTTTTTTAAAATCAAAGATCAACCTGAAATCAATATGCAATATTATAGAATCTGCATGCAACTGCAATGTCAACCAAGCATGCAAATTTCTTATCTGGAAGCATGCATGTAAATCAGGGAGCATTGCAGCTAAAACAGGATTTAATGTTTTCAAAAATAAAGAAGCAACTTGAAGTTTTGAATCAAAGCAATCCAGTTCAAGTTTTTCATTAACACAGAGGCTCTGCTCATAAAATCTGTGAGTAACACTTTATTTAAAACTAACATAAATATAAATTAGTTGCTAGTTTTATTCAAGTAATAAATGTGTTTTGCATGAAAATTACAAGTTCTTTACTGGAAATATATGGTTGTGTGTAGTATGCTTGCCGTGGATTTTTTTTTCTAATCTAGATTCCAGATTAAAATCCTTATTCAAAAATCATGATATCATACTCAAAATCCTTGTTATAGTTAAGATTTAATCAAAGTATGGTATGTATCATAAGTTAAAGTTTAATTTTATAAAAAAATAATGAAAACTGTATTGATTCTAGGAAACACATAGAATAACAGAGCAATCTTTTGAAAGTAAGAAATTAGGTCATCTAGATTCCTTGATTTAAGAATACAAACAAGTTACATAAGCTAAAATTTGAATTTTAAAACTAAATTCAGAAAATTTAGATTAAATTTGAAAGAGAATCACTGGTTTGTCTGGAAATGGAGTTTTGGGTTGGAGCTGTCAACTTAGGAGGTCGGGGTGGCCATGATTCTCTCTGGTGATAGAGTAATGAATGAAGATCCAGGTAAAAATACTGGATGTTGGATCAAAGCAGTGTAGCGTTTGGAATTTTGAATTGAAGTTTTTAACCCTAGATTTATTGTTTGATCAGAAGATTGATCACCGCGAATCCTATGTATGATCGAGTTCTTCCAGATTCAAGTGGGAGGTAGTTGGGGTATAGGAGAGTTCGTGGCCGAAGGTGAAGTCACCCAGGTGATCGGAGGCGAGTGATTTCTGGTGATTCCAGGTTTGACATTACTTCCAGTATTGAGCTCGTATGCTCGATTTTGGTTTTTAGCTCCTGCAATTGTTTTGATGGTCGGAAGTGTATTGGGAGGTGATCGTTGACTTGTGACTAGGGTCGCGAACGGTCGGAATTGGCGGGGGGAGGGGGGGTTGGTGCAGGTGCACGGCGTACTTGGTATCGGTTGTTGTTTTGGGGGATGTAGGGTACTCGAGTTTGGTTTCGGGTTGCATCGTGATATGCTCGAAGAAATGGGGTTTGGGACTCGTAGGAGTTGAGTTGTGGTCTCGGTTGAGTTTGACAGTTCCAGGTTTGTATTAATTAAACCTGTCAATTGTTAGTTTGAAAGATTTCAGCAAGAAAATTACTCGAGTTTACTCGAGTTTATTTAGTGTTTTACTCGAGTTGTTTTAGTATTTAGCTCGAGTCGGTTTGTTCAAGATTGAACTTGACCTATTTCTCAAACTTAAATTGAAATTTAAAATACTAAACAAAGTTTTAAAGTATGTTTTAAATCAAATTTTAAATTATGGATTCAAGTTTAATTTGAATCAAAGTTGGAAATGAATTAGTTTTTAAATTCAAATTTTGTTTAAAATACTTTAAACGGTTTATTGTTTAAAAATGTCTTTAAAGAAATTTGAAGTTAAATTGGAAATTTAAAATATAAAGTAATGTTTTAAACAAAGTTTAAATTTGATTCAAATCTGAATTTGAATCTTTGGTTTAAAATAAATTTAAGTTTTATAAATCTAAGTGTTTAAAACAAATTTGAATGATAATGTAAAATTTAAATATTTTGAATTTAAAAAGAAATTGTTTTAACTCTTGTAAATTTCTTTTATAAGAAAAGTATTATTTATCATATAATGTATAAGTTTTAAATTGGTGTTCAAACTTGTTGAAATTAAATTATAGTTTAATGATTTGTTATACATTTAATTATTAGGATAATTAAATGAGTAATTAATTTATTTTAATAAATTAATGAATGAATAATTACTTAAAGTAATTAAAGGTTTAATCTTAAAAGTTTAGGATTAATTATTCTTAGAATAATTAACTTGTAATTATGAATCATTAATTAATAAGATTGTTTTTAATTAATGATTAGTACTTAATTAATCAAGTAATAATGGATTAATTAAGTTTTGATCAACACTTAATTATTTAATTAATTAGGGATTAATTAATGTGGTTAATTAATGATTAATTAATTTGTAATTAATAATGATTAAAACAATTTAATTATTTTTGAAATAACTAATGAATTGTTAAAATGTTAATGAAGGTCATTAAATAAGGATTACTTAATAATTAATTAGTTTAATTAATTTTAATAATTAATTAGATTGATTAATTTAAAGATAATCATTTGTGTAAGTTATTAAGTATAATTACTTATGGAAGTAATTAAGGAATTAATTACTTATTGTAATTAATTGAGTTTAATTTGATTTGATTAAGTTAATTAATTCAGTTTAATTAATTTAGAATAATCAATAAATGATTGTGGAGTATAATTACTTAATGTAATTTATTGAAGAGTAATTACTTAGGGAAGTAATTAATGGATAATTACTGAATGTAATTAATTGAAGTAATTGGATGATGGAAGTAATTTAAGTATAATTACTTTGTGAATTAATCAAGGGATTAATTAGAGATAATTAATTATGGAGTAATTAATTTATTTGGTAAAGTAATTAAGGGTAGTTAATTATTTAATGGAGTTAATCAAGGGTGATTAACAATTATGGTTTAAATTAAGATTAATTACTTAATGTATTTAATTTAAATAAGGTACTTAATTAAATTGTAATTAGAAATCATTAATTAATATAATTAATTATGTAATTAAGATTGATTAATTAAGATTAATTAATTAATAATAAGTGATTAAGGGTAATTAATTGATATAATTAATTAAGGATTAATGTAGTTAATTATAATTAATTAATTTGTAAAGTAATTAAGGTTAATTACTATATTTGGTTAAGTATAATTAATTTGTAAAATTAATTAAAGGATGATTACTTGAATGTAAATAAGAATAATTAATCAAGGGTGATTAATTAAGGTGATTGATTAGAGATTAATTAATTAATCAATTGTAATTAATTAATAATGATGTAAGTAAGATTTATATTGATAAAGTAATTAATTTAATTCACTTTAAATTAATTTGAATGATGTAATTAATTTAATTCATTTTAAATTAATTATAATTGGTATGGTAAATCATTGCTTATATGGTTGGATATTGTTGTTTGCCTTGATTGTTTGAATCTCAGATATGAGATAAATAATGTCGAGTGATATGGATGCATTAGTTGCATTGTAATGATGATTTGGATTATCTTTTGATAATGATAATATAGATTATATGTTGTGATGATAATGTTGATTACCTATTGTGAATCTATGATTTATCTATCTGTGTGTATATAGATAATTGTATTGTTTTAAAACTTTAAAACAACTTGGCCTTAAAAGACACGCTTTGGATTTCGATGAGACCGGGATCGGGTTTCCATATTTGGATATCCGAAAACCACATCGATCCAAATTAACGATAGGTCGTGAATCTTATGAGAAGAGTGAAGACTCGAGGTGTAAGGACTATACGTCATTATAACTCCGAGGGTGATTCCGTAATGAGTTTGACGGAACTAGTTCTTATAGGTTTGAGATGGTAATTCAGAGTGCAAGGGTTATCGTCGTTAACTCTGAGGGTGATTCCAAAATGAGTGTAACGAGATAATGCCTTCGGTTTCGTTCGAACCTGGAACGAACTCGTATGGATTGAATGCTTTCAGAACATCATCAGGTGGACGATGAGCATCTAAGAGATGTGTTCTCTAAAGGTAATCATAGCCTCAAGCCTCATCAACCGGGAATGGCTAAAACAGGGGAGGTGCAGCAAGGCTTCGTGGGTAGCTCCCATTGGAGAGCGAGATTTACCCCTGTCTAGAGGTCCCTTTTTATTCGACTGTGTGGGCGGTTGGAACGTAAGCCAACTGCGGAGTTGTCTTGTTCGGGACTGTCTAGAAAGGGATGGTTCCGGTCTTGTGTTGCAGGGGAGCGGGCGTACTTCTCGGTACGTTGATCTAGGCCACGTATTGTGACGGGCGGTACCCCAGTAGCCCAGCCATTGATGGAATCCAAAATCCAATAAGTGCCAACGGTTTTGATTGTATTACCCACTTTTGTGGCTAGTAGCTGGAATTTAATAATGTAACAATTTCGGCTATTTCATATTTATTTGAAAACCCTAGACCCTATTATAATATCATCAGATTTCCTATCAATTGTTTTGGTTAGCGTAAGGTAAAAACTTTTCCATGTTTATGTGTGGGAAGTCTTACGTGATACCTTTTCTTTTAAAAGGATTTTCAAAATTAAGCAACTTTAACCTGTTACTCACACCAGACCCATGTCTGACCCAGAGTTTATCTTTTGTTTTTCATAAACTCTTGGGTACTCAAATTTTTACGAGTAGCCAAGGGATTCAGGTTAGCTTTGATGAATATTGGAGGAGAAAATAGAGCAGGAGGCTTCTGCGTGTAGATATATTTGGTTCCGCTAGGTGTTCTCTGTGTTAGTATTGTTTGTTGAGTTGTATTGAGTTGTATAACTAGACAGGTGTTTATAATTGTCTAGTATGTGATGTAAATTCTGTGTAACTCTGATTAGTGTTGTATACTATGTAATTTTTATGTTATTAATATAATTTATTCATTCCGCTGTTGAGATTCTGATGTTGTTTCTTCTTTCTCTTCTTTATTTTCTCTTTTCTATCCCTTTCTTTCTTATTAATGATGCGTCAATCTGTGGAGTCGGATGGCGGGTCATTACAGTGGTATCAGAGCATTAGGCTGAGTGAATACCTAGGCTCTGGAGTGGTGTCTATCTTGAGAGAGCGTATTTGCAATTTTTATATATGTAGATATATGTATTTCTACCAGTCTGTTGGGTTACCTGTTCAGGTTTTCCAATATAGGTTATAAAGGTAGATAAGGTAGTGGGTGTGTGCTACCATTGGTTGGTGTTTGAATGTTTGAGGTGGGGAGTGTATCTGTCGAGACTGTAGACCTAATACCGTCTCGAGTGAGCTTTATAGTGAAGAAGGATTTCATTTATCTCTGAAGGTGACCTGTAAAGGTTCGGGGATCATCTCTGAGTTGGGTGAGTAGAGTTTGGATCTGTTAATTGGCAGAAGAGAATAATGGTATCTTGATACCTCAGGAATTGGTAGCTGTGTGATGAGACACAGTGACTATGGATGTTTCCGAAGATTTTTCTTTGGAACAAGTTTTAGAAGTATGTTTGCTTCGATGTTGTGGCTGGGTTCAGCGGGATGTTTCTGTCTGGTTTGAAGTCCGAATTTCTCGAAGAATTTTGGATTTAGGAATCCTTTGGTGTCGTGTCAGCAGTGCAGCTCGGAGTGTTCTGTGTGCCAGCAAGAAGGTATTTTGGTTAGTAGTTTCTGAAGATAGAGTTCAGAAGCAGCAAAGTGGATTCATTTCTTCGATGGATTGTCTAGATAAACATAAGTTGTTCTGATTGATAAAGAGAGAACAGTTTACTTTGGATATTGGACGGGTTGATCGCAAAAGTGACTTGCGATAGTTTGAATATTCTCTTGAGCTATGAGAAGTTGTCCGCACCTGGAGGATGAGTTTTCTTATCGACTGGATTTCAGGAGTGCTACTGGTGGTTCAGTTTAGTAGAAGGATCAGATGGGGCATCTGAGTTTACATTTATGGATCTATTGGACCATATTTCTGAGATATGTTGTCCAATTTGTGCTCGAGCTTTTCTTCTGCTTCAGATCAGAGTTGTGCAGCGAAAGCAGTTTGGAAGTGCTTTTGTTTTGTCTTTTCCGGATAGGAGAAGTAAGTTAGTTTTCTGTTGTTTGTGGAGTAGAGTTGGTGTTCTTGGTTTGGATTTGATCTTGAGGAGATCATTTTGTTGGATTGTTTTGGTCCAGTTTATTTCTAGAGACATCGGCAAAGGTTGAGCTGATTAGGAGAGTTGAAGGCAGCCCAGGATCGTCAGAAGTGTTTTGTGGATAAGAGACGAAGGAATTTGGATTCCGGAGTCGGAGATTTGATTTTGGGTAAGTTCTTCTCCGATCTAAAGAATTTTAAGATTGAGTAGGACTGGGTAAGTCAGCTCCGTAGTATTTTGGACCTTTTCCGTGTTCTTGTGACGATTGATGTCTGATTTTGAAGGTTGAATTGCCAGTTTGGATAACTGGGATTCGATGTGGTTCACGTATCTCCGAGGGAGTAGGTGTATGATTTATCTCTGGTTGTGAAACCAGCAGTTCAGGAAGATGTGATTGTTGAGTCAGGCTTGTCTGTAGTCTGATATTCTGTTTAGTTTGTAGATCTAGTTGGATAGGAGCTCTATAGCTTAATAATATTGATTCTTTAGATTCTATAGAGCGAGTATCCCGATAATTCATATCGGGGAAAACTCGTGAAAATTTTATCCAGAATTTTTCTGGATAATTAAATTTGTTTTAATTGGATGAATTGGTTGCTATGGTTGTTAGCATACGATTGATACATGCTTGTGTTTTAAAATAAAATCTTAAGATAGATTATTAAATTACCTTTGCTTTTAAATTTCGGGGACGAAATTCTTTTAAGGGGGAAGGAATGTGATGTCCCAGAAATTGGGCAATATAAATTTAATAATCTATGTTATAAATTTAATTTGATTTGATACTTTTAATAATAAATTTGGAATTGATCTAATAATCATCTTTTAATAAATATTTAAATTAGAAGATTTTATCTTTTTAAAGTAAATAAATTATTTTCTGTTTATAATATATAATTGTATATATATTGTAAATTGATAAACTTTGATTTGAAACTTAGTAAATGAATCAATTTTTAATTTTAATTTATTTTTGGTAAATTGGAAATTTAATTTAAATTTAACATTTAACTTTTCAAAGCAATTTAACAAATAATTATATGGTTTATACCTATGATAAATCTTATTTGTTTTAAAATTTTATTTGGCTTAAAAATATGAATTTAAATTAGATTAACATCAAAGCTTTGTCTTATTTTATTTTAAATATTACTTAAAATTTTATATAAGAGTTAAAATACAAATTTCATATGATCTTAATTTATTAAATGATAGAAGTAAATTATAACCCCTTTTATAAATCATTTTTAATATTGTTTAATTTGTTATTTTTAAATAAAAATGATAATACTTAGTTTTTCATAAAACATAAATAGATTTTTAGAAAATAAGTTTTGTTAAAATTCAATAAGAGTTATATATGCATAAATATAACTTGATTTTTTTTTAAAAAAAATTGGATTTGATAAATTAATTTAAAATTTGAATTCAATGTTTTGAAATTTAAAAGAATAAACACTTAAAAAAATATTTGAATAAGATTTTGTTTATAATTTGTTTTGTTATATTTTCTAAAAATAAAAAGGGTAGAAATTCATTTATATTTTTACATAAGAAAACGATAAATTTAGAATTAAAAGTTTATAAACAATTTTAATAAAAAAATTGGAATACTTAAGACATGTGTTAATCTCCTAACACCTAAAATGACATGTGTTAAAGCCTAAACTAAATTGATGACAAATGTTAAAATAGTAACAAGTGTCCAATTTTGTTATTCTTTTTCTTTTGATTTAATAAAAATCTGTAATTTTTCTTCTAAAACAGAAAACATAATCTGTTCAAATAAAAGTTGAAACCCTCTTCAAGATTGAAATGCAAATTACCTGTAACCTCTTCATCTACATCAACCTGAGTTGCAATTCACTCTGCAAATCTCCTTCTTTCTGTTTTAAATCAACCTAGTCTGCATTTTATCAACCTGGGAACAAACATGCAACTGAAGATCATTTCTTTTCTGTTTTTTTTTCAAAATCCAAGATCAACCTGAAATCAATTTGCAATATTATAGGACCTGCATGCAACTGCAATGTCAACCAAGCCTGCAAATTTCTTATCTGGAAGCATGCGTGTAAATCAGGGAGCATTGCAGCTAAAACATGATTTAATGTTTACCAAAATAAAGAAGCAACTTGAAGTTTTGAATCAAAGCAATCCAGTTCAAGTTTTTCATTAACACACAGGCTCTGCTCATAAAATCTGTGAGTGACACTTTATTTAAAACTAACATAAATATAAATTAGTTGCTAGTTTTATTCAAGTAATAAATGTGTTTTGCATGAAAATTACAAGTTCTTTACTGGAAATATATGGTTGTGTGTAGCATGCTTGCTGTGGATTTATTTATTTTTCTGTTCTAGATTCCAGATTAAAATCCTTATTCAAAAATCATGATATCATACTCAAAATCCTTGTTATAGTTAAGATTTAATCAAAGTATGGTATGTATCATAAGTTAAAGTTTTAATTTTATAAAAAAATAATGAAAACTGTATTGATTCTAGGAAACACATAGAACAACAGAGCAATCTTTTGAATGTAAGAAATTAAGTCATCTAGATTCCTTGATTTAAGAATATAAACAAGTTACATAAGCTAAAATTTGAATTCTAAAACTAAATTCAGAAAATTTAGATTAAATTTGAAAGAGAATCACCGGTTTGTTTGGAAATGGAGTTTTGGGTTGGAGCTGTCAACTAAGGAGGTCGGGGTGGCCATGATTCTCTCTGGTGATAGAGTAATGAGTGAAGATCCAGGGAAAAATACTGGATGTTGGATCAAAGCAGTGTGGCGTTTGGAATTTTGAATTGAAGTTTTTAACCCTAGATTTATTGTTTGATCAGAAGATTGATCACCGCGAATCCTATGTATGATCGAGTTCTTCCAGATTCAAGTGGGAGATAGTTGGGGTATGGGAGAGTTCGTGGCCGAAGGTGAAGTCACCCAGGTGATCGGAGGCGAGTGATTTCTAGTGATTCCAGGTTCGACATTACTTCCAGTATTGAGCTCGTATGCTCGATTTTGGTTTTTAGCTCCTGCAATTGATGGTCGGAAGTGTATTGGGAGGTGATCGTTGACTTGAGAGTAGGGTCGCGAACGGTCGGAATTGCCGGGGGGTGGGGGGGTTGGTGCAGGTTCACGGCGTACTTGGTATCGGCTGTTGTTTTGGGGGATGTAGGGTACTCGAGTTTGGTTTCGGGTTGCATCGTGATATGCTCGAAGAAATGGGGTTTGGGACTCGTAGGAGTTGAGTTGTGGTCTCGGGTGAGTTTGACAGTTCCAGGTTTGTATTAATTAAACCTGTCAATTGTTAGTTTGAAAGATTTCAGCATGAAAATTACTCGAGTTTACTCGAGTTTATTTAGTGTTTTACTCGAGTTGTTTTAGTATTTAGCTCGAGTCGGTTTGTTCAAGATTGAACTTGACCTATTTCTCAAACTTAAACTGAAATTTAAAATACTAAGCAAAGATTTAAAGTATGTTTTAAATCAAATTTTAAATTATGGATTCTAGTTTAATTTGAATCATAGTTGGAAATGAATTAGTTTTTAAATTCAAATTTTGTTTAAAATACTTTAAAGGGTTTATTGTTTAAAATTATCTTTAAAGAAATTTGAAGTTAAATTGGAAATTTAAAATATAAAGTAATGTCTTAAACAAAGTTTAAATTTGATTCAAATCTGAATTTGAATCTTTGGTTTAAAATCAATTTAAGTTTTATAAATCTAAGTGTTTAAAACAAATTTGAATGATAATGTAAAATTTAAATATTTTGAATTTATAACTCTTGTAAATTTCTTTTATAAGAAAAGTATTATTTATCATCTAATGTATAAGTTTTAAATTGGTGTTCAAACTTGTTGAAATTAAATTATAGTTTAATGATTTGTTATACATTTAATTATTAGGATCATTAAATGGGTAATTAATTTATTTTAATAAATTAATGAATGAATAATTACTTAAAGTAATTAAAGGTTTAATCTTAAAAGTTTAGGATTAATTATTCTTAGAATAATTAACTTGTAATTATGAATCATTAATTAATAAGATTGTTTTTAATTAATGATTAATACTTAATTAATCAAGTAATAATGGATTAATTAAGTTTTGATTAACACTTAATTATTTAATTAATTAGGGATTAATTAATGGGGTTAATTAATGATTAATTAATTTGTAATTAATAATAATTAAAACAATTTAATTATTTTAGATATAACTAATGAATTGTTAAAAAGTTAATGAAGGTCATTAACTAAGGATTATTTAATAATTAATTAGTTTAATTAATTTTAATAATTAATTAGATTAATTAATTTAAAGATAATCACTTGTGTAAGTTATTAAGTATAATTACTTATGGAAGTAATTAAGGAATTAATTACTTATTGTAATTAATTGAGTTTAATTTGATTTGATTAAGTTAATTAATTCAGTTTAATTAATTTAGAATAATCAATAAATGATTGTGGAGTATAATTACTTAATGTAATTTATTGAAGAGTAATTACTTAGGGAAGTAATTAATGGGTAATTACTGAATGTAATTAATTGAAGTAATTGGATGATGGAAGTAATTTGAGTATAATTACTTTGTGAATTAATCAAGGGATTAATTAGAGATAATTATTTATGGAGTAATTAATTTATTTGGTAAAGTAATTAAGGGTAGTTAATTATTTAATGGAGTTAATCAAGGGTGATTAACAATTATGGTTTAAATTAAGATTAATTACTTAATGTATTTAATTTAAATAAGGTACTTAATTAAATTGTAATTAGAAATCATTAATTAATATAATTAATGATGTAATTAAGATTGATTAATTAAGATTAATTAATTAATAATAAGTGATTAAGGGTAATTAATTGATATAATTAATTAAGGATTAATGTAGTTAATTAATTTGTAAAGTAATTAACGTTAATTACTGTATTTGGTTAAGTATAATTAATTTGTAAAATTAATTAAAGGATGATTACTTGAATGTAATTAAGAATAATTAATCAAGGGTGATTAATTAAGGTGATTGATTAGAGATTAATTAATTAATTAATTGTAATTAATTAATAATGATGTAAGTAAGATTTATATTGATGAAGTAATTAATTTAATTCACTTTAAATTAATTTGAATGATGTAATTAATTTAATTCATTTTAAATTAATTATATTTGGTATGGTAAATCATTGCTTATATGGTTGGATAATGTTGTTTGCCTTGATTGTTTGAATCTCAGATATGAGATAAATAATGTCGAGTGATATGGATGCATTGGTTGCATTGTGATAATGATTTGGATTATCTTTTGATAATGATAATATAGATTATCTGTTATGATGATAATGTTGATTACCTATTGTGAATCTATGATTTATCTATCTGTGTGTATATAGATAATTGTATTGTTTTAAAACTTTAAAACAACTTGGCCTTAAAAGACACGCTTTGGATTTCGATGAGACCGGGATCGGGTTTCCATATTTGGATATCCGAAAACCACATCGATCCAAATTAACGATATGTCGTGAATCTTATGAGAAGAGTGAAGACTCGAGGTGTAAGGACTATACGTCAGTATAACTCTGAGGGTGATTCCGTAATGAGTTTGACGGAACTAGTTCTTATAGGTTTGAGATGGTAATTCAGAGTGCAAGGGTTATCGTCGTTAACTCTGAGGGTGATTCCAAAATGAGTGTAACGAGATAATGCATTCGGTTTCGTTCGAACCCGGAACGAACTTGTATGGATTGAATGCTTTCAGAACATCGTCAGGTGGACGATGAGCATTCTAAGAGATGTGTTCTCTAAAGGTAATCATAGCCTCAAGCCTCATCAACCGGGAATGGCTAAAACAGGGGAGGTGCAGCAAGGCTTCGTGGGTAGCTCCCACTGGAGAGCGAGATTTACCCCTGTCTAGAGGCCCCTTTTTATTTCGGCTGTGTGGGCGGTTGGAACGTAAGCCAACTGCGGGGTTGTCTTGTTCGGGACTGTCCAGTAAGGGATGGTTCCAGTATTGTATTGCAGGGGAGCGGGCGTACTCCTCGGTACGTTGATCTAGGCCACGTACTGTGACGGGCGGTACTCCAGTAGCCCAGCCATTGATGGAATCCAAAATCCAATAAATGCCAACGGTTTTGATTGTATTACTCACTTTTGTGTCTAGTAGCTGGAATTTAATAATGTAACAATTTCGGCTATTTCATATTTATTTGAAAACCCTAGACCCTATTATAATATCATGGGATTTCCTATCAATTGTTTTGGTTAGCGTAAGGTAAAAACTTTTCCATGTTTATGTGTGGGAAGTCTTACGTGATATCTTTTCTTTTAAAAGGATTTTCAAAATTAAGCAACTTTAACCTGTTACTCACACCAGACACATGTCTGACCCAGAGTTTATCTTTTGTTTTTCATAAACTCTTAGGTACTCAAATTTTTACGAGTAGCCAAGGGATTCAAGTTAGCTTTGATGAATATTGGAGGAGCAAATGGAGCAGGAGGCTTCTGCGTGTAGATATTTTTGGTTCCGCTGGGTGTTCTCTGTGTTAGTATTGTTTGTTTAGTTGTATTGAGTTGTATAACTAGACAGGTGTTTATAATTGTCTAGTATGTGATGTAAATTCTGTGTAACTCTGATTAGTGTTGTATACTATGTAATTTTTATGTTATTAATATAATTTATTCGTTCCGCTGTTGAGATTCTGACGTTGTTTCTTCTTTCTCTTCTTTCTTTTCTCTTTTCTATCCCTTTCTTTCTTATTAATGATGCGTCAATCTGTGGAGTTGGATGGCGGGTCATTACAGATACTTCATTTTGTGAACACATATTGTAGTTCTCCATGGTAACTAACTGGTGTACCTAGAAAATAACGGGCTATATCCCAATATTTGAATACTATTTCTCTATGAGATGTAAAAGAGCGTATTTGAAATTTAAGAAAAGACACTGAATAAATCTATTCAATAAATTTTCTTTATTAGCAATAATGATATAGTATAAGGTATGACATGGTATAAGATAGACATGCCTAATATATATTTATGGAATGCACGAAAATTTACGCTCCACAAAATGCTTTCCACAAAATGCTTTTAAATAATTTGGAAACACGCTTAAAATAGCCTGAAATAAAATTTATTTTTGCAATAAATTTCGATTGAAATCTATTTTTGCCATAGATTTCTTAATGAATTATGTTTCTCTATATTACTCAAACTTCTTAATCATTGTTTCTGAAAAACGCAAAAATGAATTCAAGAAAAACTTGAAGCATAGAACCCACCAGAAAATTTCAGTATGCTTATGATAATGTTTCAAGTAGATAGACCAGACTCACAATCAACCAGGATCACAAATACTTTGACAAGGTGAACCACAACCAGTTACAAATTTACATTCTTCTCAGGCTTATATCCAAATAACCACTCGAACCCTCAAATCTCAATAGTACTGAAGAAATAACATAAATTACCACTAATCAGAACTACAAAATAAGGTTAAACTGCAAACTCATCTTATATACTACTACACAAGCATCATCCAAATTATAGCAAAAAAAAAAAAAAAATGGCACATTACCACTCCAAACCAAAAACTACCGACTGCTGCCATTTTAACAAACATTGATGCGTAAATATGCTTGGAATCTAGAGCATGAAATGGAAGCATTCAACATGAAACCTATAGTTGCATATTTTCATCAATAAAGTAGGTAAAATCTGTATACACTGTATAATTAAAATCTTATAATTACACAAACATGAAGATTATAACAGAAATTAAAAATCTCATCCACTACACTTATACAAAACAACAACAACAATGAACTTGCAAATTACAGCTTCTTTGTATCGGAATATATAAAACTCTTTTTGATGGTAAAAACCAGAATCCAAAACTTTACAGCCAAATAAAACTACAGCATATGTCAGCAGATAACGTATCTTTCAACTTACACTACTTATAAGTCAACCAAAATTTTGATGCTTAAAGCTCCATGAGTTCTATCTTTTCCTTTCATATTTCTTTGCAAATTCATTGAGTAACAACCTGTTCTTAAAATCCATGTACTTATCCAAACTTGTCCCAGCCCACTGTTGACAAAAACTCTCATCGGTTGGGACAAATGAACTTAAAGGAAATGGACCTTTAGGAGCTTTTTTAAGGAATACTAGGAACCTATGGCGTGGTCGTATCCTTTGATCTAAAGACAAGCTTAAATATGTGGGGTACTTGGTCAAAGATTTCACCTCATTACGAAGTTCATTTACTAGATATAGATATTTTGGTCTTAAATTCGCCTCCAATGACAATGATAAAACCTGAAAGTTTACAAGCATTATTAGTTTTCAAACATAGAAGCAAAAATGATTTAGGATTCACTAATTATTAATTTACATGCATGTCGTGATCATCTAAGAAGCTAAATCGCTGGGTTCTGCTTGCCATGATATGATTCGTGTAATTAGAATGGTTCAGAAATTATTAAAATTTAAACTATCCAAGGCAAACCAAAATGCATGCTACTCTTCAAACGTCAATTTTTATGCCATACGGGCTATAATGCAATCTCTGCACTTGTATCCAACCTTTCAACGTACAAAATCTTTAGTATCCTAAAACTAGACTGACAAGTCTAACATTGCTTGTGTGTGTAACAATGATCGGCTCCCCTCGCTTTTGATACACCTGAAATCCCTCTTGATTTCAACCGTGTGTGTGTAAACCAGATAAAACAAAACATTCATAAACTTCTGAGAATAGGTCTCATAATTTGAAATTTATTGTGGTCACTGAAATTTGACTCACACACCAAGTTTGTCGATTTAATAATTTGCCTAGTAAGGTATCCTTCACTTTGGGCAACAATGCAAACATTTATGCATTCATCAATCAGTCTTAATGGAACAAAATGTGGGAATATGATTGGCTAATAACTACATGCAAACTGTATACTAAAGCACTGAAAGGAGACAAATCAAGATATGCAGAAAAAACAAGAACAGAAACCAGAAAAGGCAAAATAAAGGAAGGAGAGAAGATCAAGAACTAACCTGAGTAAGGCTTGTCAAAACTTTCAGAATTTCAGAATTTCTCATTCCAATGCTTCTGAGAAAGTTAATTCTAGGCAATATTCCATCTTCTATACTATAGTGAAGAAGCTGAGGATGTTTAGTGACCATCTTCACTATATTCTCCCGTGGTGCCCCCAGTTCATTTGATAAGAATGTTAAGCGAGAAGTCCATGAATTGTCAATTCGCTGTACCAGAATTTGGGGGCTAAGTTGCACGACTTTGCTAACATCACTCTTTTTAATACCTACTTCTTCAATCAAATATCGAACAGTGGGTTTTAGAGAGTTCTCCACACTGTATGAAAATAAAGAAGGTGCAGCACTAATTATCTGTCCTATTCGAGTTTCTGGAATCCCTAGGCCCAACAAGAATATAACATGAGACATCAGATTATTTTCGACGGTATATTCTAAAATCTGTGGTTGCCTCACAAGTACCCTCTTTATATCTGCACGCTTTACACCAACACTCAGTAGAAACTCTATTCTTTCTTGAGCAGAAGTCAAGTTAATTTGGAAGGAAGGCATATGACGTTCATAAATGGAAGTGAAATGAGACTCCTTAAGTCCAAATGTACTTAGGTACTTGATTAAAGGGAACCATTTTTCATCAAAATCAAGTTCTTCAGCGAGTTTTCTGAGTGCGCTTCCTGTTAATGCTCCGTTCTTCACTTGCAACCAACAGAGTTCTTTAATTATTTTTTGACAGAGCTATTTAGCATCCACATAGGGTAATAACAATATTCTATGTAGTTTTAAACCGTACCTGTTCTCCTGTATCGAACTTAATGTTTGTTTCCAGTGTTCTAATTTTTTGGTCCTTCTGTGATGACTCTAGATTTTCTGTACTTGAACAGAACACAATTAAATGTAATTTAATGTAAGATTTTTAGGTATATTGTTGGTTAAATCTTACGATGTCGCTTATTTGTAATCCTGGAATGAAGAGTTGCTTGTTTTCCCATCGAGTTTTTCCTGCTACAAGCCTTTTCCAAGTCTAAATAATCATCCTGCATGCCACAATAATGGTATTGAAAGGAAGTAACAGGCCTTAAGCAAACTAATGATATATAGCAGAAGCAAAAGTGAGAAGAGACTTGCTTCACAGTTAAAGGTAGCTACTTGGCATTACAAATGATAATCTGTAGTCTTTGACTAATATAAGTAGCTAGTAATTAGAATATAGCTATCTCGAATGTTCTCAATGTTACTAACGGAAAGATAAAGAATATTCTTTAGTGCTGTATCTTAACTCTCAAGTTTCAAACCCTCGAACCAAATAAGTACCTTTTTACTTCCGTGTTGCATAATGACGATATATCTCAAAATTCAGCTTTTGCCTAAGTACTAAGAACAACCATCTTATCAACTAAAAATTCTGCCATGAATAAAAAGAGCTGTAATGAAAAGCTTACATTGTCAGATAGTCGAGAATAATCTCCATTACTCTCATCCGTACCATCATCATCCTCCTCTTCATTTTCGAATTCATCATCAGAATCTTCGTCGTCGTAGGATGATAAAGTGGCCATTTTAGGGTTTCTTCTTCGGTTGGATTTGAGAATCCTAGGGCCTGAATGCGGCGATGAAACGCTGGCGACATTGAGCAATTTTAAACGCCGATGAATATTGTTGCAGTTGTTTGAAAAACTGACAGGAGAAAGAAATGGAACGGGGTTTGGATAAAGAGCGAGCATTATTGCCGCTGAAGAATATTTCTGGAATATCTCTTATTATCCTCTTATACATATTTTTTTTATTTATGAAAACCTATGTTGTTTTAAAAACAACGAAATAGCCACGACCCCTTTAGCACATGAAGACCACTCTAAATTGCAGCCAAAAAAATGCCCAGTTAATCACACACGTCGAGCATGAGACCACCGTATTCGCTCCATTTAGTTGAACAGCTGAAATTGAACAGTTTGACATCCGACGCGCCAAACTTCACGTCTTATCCTAATAGTCATCAATTTCTCTTCTTTATATTGATCGTTTCCCTTCATTTCTCTTCATCAAATCTCACATTTTCTCTCTCAATCCAAAAATTCAAGCATTAAGGTCAATCTCATCGAAATTGTGTTTTTCATACTAACATCTACCTTCTATATTTTGCTCGGTTTTTTTTTTCAATATTGCGATCCATTAATTTTCCGGTTCGTCCACCCAGCACATTATATATTGCATTGACGAATGGACGTTGTCTTCTATCGACATTTACTACGTCAATTTTTGATCTCGCAAAGGTCGGTGTGGCTATTGTTTCGACAAAATCACCAATACCAACAATAAACAGATGAGCGTCGATTACATCCCTATTTAGATTGGAAAAAAAAACAAATTTGACAATCTAAAGCATAATTGGATCCATGGAATCGGTTGATGAACGTTGAAGGCAGGTTCTGAAATGCAGAGAAAGGCACGATCAGAGGAAATGATGAATGATGAGAAACGGCTATTAAAAAGTAAAAGAAATTTGAAGTTTGCTAGCCTCCGATATTCAGGGAATTGAACGTGATATTTGAATGATGCATCGGAGCTCTCTTGTGCAAGTTCTTAATTCTAAAAGCTCCACCTATCGATAATCAGTTCGACACCTAGATGTATATCAACTTTCTTAGAGGCGATTCCGCAAATATTAGCACTCTCATTCCTTAATCTTCTTCACATCTGCATCTCTTTATGGATACTTCCTTTCCACATAAATATTGACCCAATGGAGTTTCTTTGCGAGACATGATGGTGACACAAATCATTGATAGATGTATGGCTGTACGGTAGGAAGATAGCCCATTTTACGAATGAGAAATCACGTACATTCTGAACAGTAGGGAGGGGAACAACAATTATGTTCGTTGTCCAATAAACAAGCTAGAGGAGCTTAGATGGCTTGTGATATGTCTAGTAAGAAAATTTAGGAGAGTGATGTAGTATTGTATCTGTATTCTAAGCCACTAGTATGTGATAAAAACTGTTTTTTCCCCATTTTTTTAGCATTTCATAATTTATAAATAACATAATTTCATTTAACTATATTATTTAAAAAAATAAAAAATAACGATAACAAAAATAATTAATCATAACAAAATGGGCAGAAAAAAGGAACGTTTAATGAAAGGAGAGGAAACGAGCATGTGAAAGGGGTACTTTAATTGTTTTATGATAAATAATTATTATTTTTATTATTCTGTTTTATTTTATTATTTTTAAATAGTATAGTTAAATGAATTTATATTATTAATAAATTATAAAATGCTAGAAAAAATGCAATAAAAAACAATTATTATTACATGCTACGGTTCAGAATACAAATACAAACACAATATTATGTTTCTCTCCTAAATTTCAATGCTATATATATATTTATATATATATATATATAAATATATATATATATATATATATATATATATTTGCCTAAGTTCCTTGGTCTTGTCCATCAGACAACAGATAGATCTATAGTCCGTTTCTATATTCTTCAGAATGTATATGATTTCTCATTCGAAAAATGGGTCCTCTTTCTGCCCTACGTAGTTAAAGCGCTTAGCGATTCTATAGCAGTAGAGGTGTAAAAAGTTATCTCGGGGATAAAGTGATATATAGCGAAAAACAACGAAGGTGCAAAAAGTTTCATTGGATATAAAATCAAATATTTAAATTTAATTTATTTTCATTCTCACATTATTTGTGTAAGAGTAAGAAATATTTTTTAATATTATATTATAAAACAGAAGATTATCATAATTTATGTCGTCCATATTTGGTGACTATAATAGATTTTTAACTTATACTAAGCACATATGTCTTAAAATTAGGTCTTTACCCTAACTTTTTTGATTCAGTTCAAAAGAGAACTAATTGAATCCAATTTTTCATATTAACGTTGCTAAAATGGATGCCAAAAGGCCTTGATGGAGTGGATGTAGCGGAAATAGTAGAACTCAAAATGAATTTACTATTTAATAACGCTAAATTGAAAAGGCGTAATAGTCAAGGAGCGCTATGCGTTATAGCGGGGCTTTAGCGGGGCATTAACCGCACAGTTCCTGCCACACATCCATATATCTACCAATGGTCTGTGTCATCTCCACATCATGTGAAGACGCTACACTCGGCCAATGTCTATGAGGAGCAAAAGTAGTAGCAGAGTGATGTGAATGTAAGGAAGCTCGGGAAGTGGGAGGGTTCATCTCTGCAACATCGCTCTTGAAAAAGTCGATATATGATTGGGTGTCGAACCGTCAGTGGGTGGAGCCTCCAAAACTACAAACTCTGGAGCATATGTGTATATTAAATAAATATTTATGTTTGTTTTTTGTTCAAAGCATGTTAAATTAAAATAGCATCAAAGCATAATTTTGTTTTCAATCAACTTGCCGTATATTATATTTCATATGCATGGTGTACACATATTAGATGTCAAACATAATTGCATTTTATTTATAAATTTTGGCATTTGTTTGTTATTATCAAAAGAGAGAAATTGTATGATATTGCAATTATCTTAATGTTAGTATAGATTAGTTTTATGTAATTTTTTATGTAATGTTGTGTATTTAAGGATTCTGATTTCAGCTAAGGTGTATCAAAATAGTTTGTAATGAGATCTTCTTTTGTCGGTACAAAAACAGATCCTTATATATACAAAAGAATCTTAAAAAATCACAACAATAAGGCAAATGAATTTGTAGAAAGGAAATATAACTCTCAGTCTTCTAATATCCGGTACACAATGGGGGGAGTTTCGAAACCTAGATACAACCTACATAGTAATCGGGGGAATTTGGAGAAAGGAAATATATATTACAAGAGAAAACAAATTATCCCAACCCAAATTCAAACAACAACAAAATCCTCACCACCTCCTATATAACAAACCTCAAACACACATCAATATTCATCAGTAGTAAATACAATTCATTTTTAGGCATTGATCAAATAAATCCTTTACCTAACCTATGAAACTCCGGCCATACCATATCAAACTCCAGGTGTTGCCTCGTCACCTTCACCAAGCAAACTATCAATAAATTTCAACCTCAACAAGCATCAGATGAACCATCCTCATCAACACACTTCAGCACAGTTTGAACATCTTCATCAATGCACCATATTTATTTTCAACCAACAATCAAAATGAGAATATGATTCAAACAATAAGGATGCACTTGGAACTAATAGGAGAGGGGTATTTAAGCAGGGAATTTTAGCGGACCATTTGAGCGGAGAAGTTGAGTGAACAAGGTATGCATTTGGGGCTACAAACGAGGTATTTGAGAGAAGTATTTAAGCTGGTTATTTAAGTTGTGATATTTAATTTAATTGATTTATAGTTAAATAATTATTTGTTTTGAAGTGTAATATTCATTTAATTAAAATATCAAAATAGTACAAAAAGCTAAATAAGCAGAAATTAATTATACAATAATAGAAAGTACATATAAAATCATACATTGTTTCAGTGCAGCCATGCTGCAACAATTTTATCTCTTATGCTATCTTAAATTATTAACATTTTATGGCATGCGTGTCATTCATCGGTTCAGCTACTCATATTCCTTTGAAATAAGATCGGGATTATTATTATAAGCCATAAAATCTAGATCACAACTATTGTATTTTTTTATGAAATTGTGTATAGCCATTGTACATATGACAAATTTTACTTGAGTTCCAAACGAGTATGTTAGCATATTATTCAAAATGATAAATTTTGTCTTCATATTCCAAAGGTTCCTTCAATTGCCATACGTAAACATGAATCATAGAAACTAAAATTTTCATTGGTTAATTTTGGTTGATTTGCGATTTTACAAAAATGAGGAATATGATATCTAATATTACGATAAGGTGATAAATAACCTAATTGAAGTGGATATCCAACTAAATAATACTATCCAGATTGAGGGTGGGAGAAGTTAGAGTTTCTATCATTTATAATTGTAATAAAATTTCTACCATCATGCACAACATCTTCCCAACCAGTCATAACATAGTGAACTGTAAATCGAATGAGTATGTTGCTAAGATATTCTATGTAGCATAACATTTTCGTCATATATATAGAACAACTCGATCTGCAGGTAAGTGTGTTATTATGTGTGTACGGTCTATAGCACCAACACAGTTTCTAAAATAGGGGTAGCACCAGTTTGAAGTTCTAATATGATCTGGAATGATATTAAATTAAGGATCATCTGGCTTGATGATATCTGTAGCTAGTAATTATACAAAATCTAAAATAGAGTGAGAACAAACTACCTGACCTTTGAAATCTTTCGCTCATTTGTCGATTTGAGATTGTTATAACTATTATGTATATGAATATACCAGATGTTTCTCTGATACTAATTTCTTCCGTTGTCATGAGACTATAATTTTGTAGCCTATTGCATAATGAGAGAAAACAAAGCCTTTTCATTCGAAATTTTGTTGACAATGTTCTTGATGCTCATTTAATATGTCTCCACCCACATTAAATCGGTATGTTCTAACGTGTGCATTCGGGTGAAGAGCTCCTTCTTCTATGTAGATACTTTGATACAATGACCAAATCATGTGCATCCTTGTAATCGGAATATGTTTATGCATTAGACATTGTTTAGATTAGAGAAAATATGAAAGTAGAGAAGAGAAGAGATATGAATATGGTGTGAAAAAGATGAAGGAGTTGGGGTTGGCATTTAGGGGAAGAGGAAAGGGAGAGAAATGGAACGTTGGACGGTTAATACGTTGGCATCAGATGTGTCTAACACGTCAGACACCATCGTATATCTCCCCAACATTCGACAAATTTGGTGGGAAAAGTGAAAAGTAACGTTGGGGCGTCAGACACGTCGAATGCATCAACAATGGTAAAAGAGTAAAAATTGCAACGACCCAGAATTTAATCGCTAAATAATTATATATTTAAAAATATTTTAATATTAAATGAATGAATTTTTATTAGTAAATAAAAATATTTTAAAATAATAACTAATGATGATAAAATCATTTTCAAGTTTTGTTTACTAATATATATAGTCGTAGAGAAATAGAAAATGTGACAGGAAATTATTTTTCGAAATATTAATTTTTCATTGGTTTTAAGTCATCTAAAATGTCATAACACTATTGTAAACACACATGCACACACTACAAACTATCTTAGCATGTTGTGTGTGTATGCATGTACATATTTGCTTACTTAAATATATAAACATATAAGATAAAAGGATATTTTATTAATAAAAGTATATATATATTATCATATAAAAAAATACATCTTTCAACACATAGTACAAGGTGCATGGCTTGATAGTGCATGAGAGAGGGGGTGCACAAGGGGAGGATGAAAATGAGGGGGAGGGGAATGTAGTGCAAGTATGTGTGTGTGTGTGTGTGTGTGTGTGTGTATTATATTATAAGCACTTATATATCTTTAAATAAATTCCTAAGCCTATATATACCACCTCTCTTTCATGTTTCTCGTTTTACAATCCTCCTCTGTACTTTAAATCCCTAAGAGCACAAGAAAAACACATCCATGGCTTCTCTTCATATTTTCTAAATTGAGAAAAATCACTTCTTTCCACTTAAATCACTTCCACTTCTTGCTAAAACACTTTTACAAACTCTACAACACCTCACTTCCAAAATAAAAGCACATATCCACCCTAAAACTCCAAGGCCATACTCAAACTGCCTTAGACCAAGCCTAACCTTAGTGCTTAGCCATTCAATTACTCCATTTTTGCAAGTTAAGACATAATTCTAGCTCATGTTCAAGTTTTAGCAAAAGTTCACCTTAAGTTAATGAAGTTTCGATGAGTAAAACTTTTGTGTTTGAAAAATAATACAACTTGAACTATACGTTGTACAAATATAGTGTTTTTTGTGTTGAATGATGTTTTTGATGGCATATGATTACAAGTTTGTGTTTAAGCTTGGATATAGGATTTGGATGTTAAATGATATATCTGGATATGGATATGGATATGTGGATGGTTGGCTTATGATATGATGGTAGTGTATTTATGAAAACAAAATTAAATGTATATGATATAAATGTTGTGAAGTTAGCACCTTTAAATGCTGCATAGGACTTGAGATCAAATTTGAAAGTAAAAGCTTGTTTTTAAGTTTGAATTTAGTAAATGTTTTTCCAAGTTTTCACCTTTTGTTTAAGTTTTCAAAGCTCTTACATTTGTGTTTCAGAACACTTAGTAGCTAGAGTTAAATTAAGATTTTCATTTAGAAACCAATTCTAGCGAACTGCGCTCATAGCGATAGTTGCTATGGATGCAGTTCGAAAAATTCCACGATTTCATGTTTTAAAGTGTTTTCTTTTGGATTGTTTTTGAAAACTCATTTCAAACTAATTAAATAAGTAAAAAGATTAAGTTTTTTATTTAATAATTTATTTATTTATTTTATTAATTAGGGTAATTATTAATTAATTAAGTAATTAAGTTAAGTAATTAGAGTTTAAGAACTTATTTACTAAGTTAATTATTTTTAATTAAGGAAGTTAATACATGATTAGATATAATAAAAAGTAATTTATTTTTATTTAATCAAGTTTAATTATTTTAATTAATAAATTAAAGTTAATTATATATTGATTATTATTAATTAGAGTTAATTATTTATTTTTGTTATTATTAAATAAAAAGGGGTAATTATCTATTTAATTATTACTTAATTAGAGTTCAATTATAAATGTGTTGTTTAATTAAAGTTAATTAAAAATTTATTTTCAATAATTATTATTTAGTTAAGGTTTAATTTTGACTTAACCAAGCTTAATCGAGGTTTAATTATTAGTTAGAGAAATTAATACCCAACTAAGATAAATTAGGATTATTTATGATTTAATTTTGATTTAATTAAGATTAATTAAAGTTTAATTAAATTTTAAAATTATGATTTAATTAAGGTGTATTTATTTTAAAGTTTCTTTCAAAACTCTATCAGTTGTTTATTATTAACCAACTTTCTTGTTTAAGTAAAATTGTTTTAAAACCACAAGATCTCTTGTTCACGCTATTAAGTAGCCAAATGAATTAAAGTATTTGTAATAAGTAGTGTTTATGAATGCAATGCGACTTATATACCATACTACTATATAGTTTCACAAACTAAAATATAACAGGAACCCGCTCTCATATACCGCTCAATCCTTTCTAAGGCAATAGCTCCTTCCTTATCTTCAATTCCAAGTATCAGCTTAGGTCATCCACGCAACTTAAGCTCTAATACCAAATGTGGTAACCGACCTACGCCACTAGTTCTCAATATACACGTATATTGTGTTGTGGAGGTACTTGACCGATGTAAGATGATATCCAAGGATGTAAATAACAAAAATCTAAACATAGATTCTGTAGAACATCTCATAATACACAAGCAAAATATAATAACATAGATGTAAAACAGGCAAGACAATAATATAACCAATGAACCACAAATAAGAACATCAGAGTGCAATAGGTTTATAGATTATATAAAAATTGAAATAAAAGTGTTTATACATCCAAATCTCCAAAATAAACTCTATATCTGTCTTTAAAGTAATACAAGTACTGTTATAGCTCCATAGTATTGCATGGTGGAATAAGCGATAGTAAGCTCCAAAGTACATATATATGAAAGCATAGTCTCCTACTTATACTCTGTATAGCTCCATCACTATCCAGACCAATCGTCGCTAATCTACTCATTTTAGATTATCCAATATAATAAGAAGCAAAGCATAAAATCTCGGGTCAGACAACAGTCTAGTGTGAGTGATACATCATCTCAAAAATACTATAAAAATGTATATAGTAAATAGAGGCATATGGTATGAAGAACCATACCTGACATGTCCCTACATCCAACGAGTTAGTACATAACAATTGATATATGCTGGTCTGCTATCATCACCGTATAAATGAACTATAATCGAAGTATAATATCCAATGTCTAGGTACACGGTCAAAAATACCTACATCATGTGACACCCTAAAGTGACAAATAACCATGGCAAACATAGCATCCATCAAACAATCCACACCATTACTTGTGTGCATTAGATATATTAACATGTATGACATAATCGCAAACTAGGGACTCAATCAAATCCCGGCTTCTTTGGTGCTCGGATCTATGCTACTTCGAAAGGCTAGGAACCAGACTCATAATTGGAAAAGCCTAGGGTAATATACTATTGTAAAGATCTGGATATGATAGCAAATCCAGGTGGGCATCCTAACAAACCTCTTCTTTATGAACACACTAGTAAACTCCAAGCTATTAGCTAACCCTTTGCAAGTGTCTTCTTAGTGAAACTTAATCATTATTCCACCCCAGCTATCTCTACGGTAGAACATAATCATAATTTCTACTCACAAGTCCTCATCGTCGAACTCATCCTTGTGGATTATCATCACAATTCCCATCATTGAGTTTTCATCATCGAAATGCCTCTAGACACCTATCGTAAGTCATAGAGTCACCATACCAAAGTTCCAAAATTGTTGTTGTTGTATCGAAGTGCCATGCCATCGCCTCACTAGTCATCACACGAAATCCAAGGCCATCCCAAGTCGTTTAGAGTTTACCACTTCGCTCAGCATCAGCCACTAGACCGCTGGAATAGACTACAAAGAAATCCCGAAGTATCGCCTAGCCATGACTAAAATTCTCCAAACTCAAGTCTCTATCCGGGCAGTCCCTTTCTCGACCTAAAGTTCCCTCTAGAAAAACCCAAAGACGCCTCTCCCTTGACCTAAAGTAACTTCCAAAACCTAAAGCTTATTTCTTGTCTGGGTACCGACCGAAGCAACCACCTCCACTCCCGAAAGCATAGCTCGAAGCACACATCGAATATGAATCGTTGTCTAGCCCCCGACCATAGTGACATCGGACAGCGTTTTCTCTCTAGTCCTTCCCACTTCTACCCCGAAGCCAAACCCGAGAAAACTCCCTCTACTCAACCGAAGCACACATTAAAGCATCATAGAGCAGAAATGTTGTAGTAATCGCAATTTCAAATTTCATGCCAATTTCATTGATATGCTATGTTCTTTATCCCTTGTGCATTCCGTATGCATCGATATGACTCTTAATATCCTTGAGCCTACCGATTGAAGTTTGGTGTCATAGTTTCTCCCTCTAATTCGCTCTGAAGAACATTCTCAGCCATTCAAGTATACACACATTCACCGCACATGCATCAGTCAACATACAAGCATTAAAATCACATAACCAGTTGCTGCAATCATCATATAATATATGTACAATATAGCCTAACATCTATCAAGGAAACCACACATCCATATAACATGATTATAATAAATAAAATCCATTTATTCACGTTTTTTACTACAGGTAGGATTTTAAAATAGCATTAAAACTTAATATTGACTTTAAAAATAGATCCAAAACATGTTAAAACCTATAGATATATATAGTAAGGTATGAAAGATAATTCACTCACCAAACCCTCTAAAATCCAAGTTTTGCATGAAAATTGAGGTAAATCCACAAATGAACCGCCAAGCCGTAATGTTTCTTTCCCAAAATTGTAGATTTGAAGATCTCTAGCTAATCCCCTTGAATCATATCCTTAATCTATGATTTATATTTGATTTGGAGGAGAAAGGTAAAGGTTTTAGTGAAGAAAAGATTTAATTGAGGCATAGATCTATTTGGGAGATGGTAAAAATGATTCGGGGAAGGTTATTTCAGCGTCTAGTAGTCTCAAACCCAAAATGGCTTAGTGAATCTATCAATAATTACCCGTTAAGTTGCTTCAAAATTAACAAACTTCAAACCACCATATCTACTAGCCAAAAATTCCAAATCGGCTTTATTGCCACTCTTCAAAAAAAAATCATCCTATCTTCCCAACGGAAGTGATCTTGGATCCTAATTCGGCTTCTATCAAAAGTTATAGCTGTTATAAGTTTTCAAGGGCAAAATCATCTGATAAAATTTCTCGCAATAAAAAATGTCACTACTAAACATCTTCCAAAGTTGTAGGGTATATGTCCCATTACAAATTTCAAAATAATTTTTACAACCATCTGATATGTAAAATACAAATAGTAACACGTTAGCTACTGGCGTGACAGTTTGGCCAAATTCAACAATTACTGACCTTTTTGGTAAATCATATTTTATAATTTCTTAAGTGATACTATTTAGTAATGATTAATTACATCAATTCTATTTGTCAATACTACATCACATTAGAACTTACGTAATTTGGTTTTCCTCGAAATTCTAATATCGTCCATATTTAACTTGGTAAGTCCATAAACAAAGACATTGGTTCAGTGATAACATATGTTATTAATCATACTAATATGGGCAAGGGATTTGAATTTGAGTTGACTGCACTTGATCGTGATACTACCTACATACAAGACCCAACCGTAGCCACTCGAAATGGATGTCATGCCATAATTTAACTATAATCAAAGTGAAGTTTCCATATTGAAGTTTGATAGAATCCTTAAGTCAAGGGAACTATGCAGTATCATCACTTTGAGATTTCATGTTTGACCTAGTTATTATTAATCAACATAAAGCACTAGTATAAGTCATTCCATATATATATATACAGTAACTATTAGTATGTAACTTCAAGGTACCCCCAATAGTCATGAGTAATAAACTGCACAACATTTGAAAAGTGTTACGTACTCTAGTCTTAAGATGTATCGATAACCTTTCTTGAACCATCTTGACCATGAATATTTGAAATAAAATGTTATTTTATATTGTTATTAATTACTCATGATCGCAACTATTTGCAACTACGGTCACATAACATTCATTTAAGGATTTTCTTATTTATATAATTTAAATTAATTTCTTAATTAGTTATATCACTATATAACAAAGTATATAATAGAAATCAAATACCTTTATTAAGACAAGATCGATCACAAAATTAGATATATGTAATAAATTACATAATTGCTCCTATGGTATACCCTTTACTCTATCACACTCGAGCATCACAATAGAAATAGCATCATATATCATTCATTTAGATCAAATCGACGGTGAAAGTTTCAGTTGGTAGCAAGCATCAAGACAAGTGAGCACCTCCTCTTCTCTACTATCATCAGTACGAGTTGAACCTCCAGGCAAGCAACAACAAACTGAGAAGCATCTCCAACTCCATATCGATGTACAAGGATGCTCAACTTCGGATCAAATTAAGCAACAAGTAGCAACAAGTCTAAACCAGATCCATCTTCATTTTGATGCAGCAAGCTGCACCTTCAGATCAAATATCAAAATAAGGTGATAAATCCAACGTGTTTCTTTTTAGTGGCTCCATATCTTAACAACTTAAGTACTCAATGGCGGTAGATGCAATCTACGTGGTTTAGATTGATGATGAATGAAAGAATCATAAAAAGCAGGTAGCTCTAATTTGATGGAAACTAAAGCCGATTTGATGTAGTGAGCTCCGACCATGTGGCAGTAAGCATGGTTGGGTGATGTAGTGAATTAATTTCAGAGCAGGAAGACGAGAATAGGAAGAGGACATGACCAAATATTATTAAGAGTGAAATTTTAATTTTAGCTCCTTATTTTCTAGGATTTACATTTGACTATATTTTAGTTATTTAGGGTTAATTTTTTTTCGTATTTCCTTTAAAACTTTGAACTTTTGATTTCCAAGATTGAGATGCGCTTTTAGTTTGGGAATTCTTGACTTTGGGATAAAGTTGAGAAAGGCTGGCTGTTGAATATGCTAGTATATGATTTTTGTTTGATGATAATAAACCTATATATATATATATATTCATTTAAATGTATTTATTGATGTACTATTTTATTTTCACATAATTAATTAAATATTTGCTGAATAAAATAAATGACATAGAATTTAAAATTCAAACAAATATTTTATTACAATTTGAATAGTACAAATTTGATCTCTCACTATTTATACAATTTCAACTACAATACATTTTAATTACATCACAATTTTTCATTTACATTTGCACCCTACTACATATCACTCATTCACTCGTATTTAATCCTCAACTCTATTCCAGAATGAATCCAGCATCCGAATTATCTGCAAAATATACACCAACGCGGTAAAATTGGAAAAGAAATATTTTTGCATTGTAAAATAAAATGCATTTTTGAAAATATTATTTGCCTCAGTTATTTGGGTTGTTCGTCATCATTCATTTTTGAATTCATTATACACGAACAGCTTGTGACATGCACAGTATATCACTATACATGCCACAAGGCCATGTACACCGACATACACTTGATAAACCTACAGGGACAGGTGAGCGCAAGGTGAAACCCAATAAAATGGCAGGTTCAACTCAAATGAAATACAAATAAAGGCATGATATTAGCACAAGATCAAACCCGAGCTATAAGCTGGATTCAACATAGGTGCAATCTAAATGTAACAGTTCAAAGTTTCAGCTGCAACAAGACTCAAATGAACAAAGTGCAAATCCAGTCCAACAAACAAGCTCCAAACTCGACCAATCCAAAATCGATAATGAACCAGCACAAAAAATAATAAGGCAACTCAACACAAAGTGAACCACAAACCAAGATCAGTAAGCGGTGCCAACAGACCACCACTGACCACATACAAGTCAAAGAAACAAGCTAGTAGTTCATTCTTCTCGCAAGTTCAAGACACAATGCAAAGTGGTGAATGCAACACTTCAATCAATGCACAGTGAAGACTTATGAACACAATGAGGCAGTTCAATATCCAAGCAGACTACATGAAGCACACAAGCCAAGGCTCAAAGATATAAATACAATATGAACTCATGTGGAACAACCAAAGTACAGACCTGGCAACATATGCGAACCAGCTTAAAAAGACAAGTCAGATGAACTAAAACTCAATGCAATAAGCATACATGTATACATATGCATATGGAACAAACATGATGAACATCACATGAAACAAGCTACTGGACATAGGACTCCAAACAAGTACACAATATCACACGACAACAAAGGCAAGAGTGGTAACTTCAAACTATATGGTGATACATCAATGAGCAGTCGTAACAAGTCAATACTAACATGAAGTGCAACAAACTCAAGTCTGCAACATATAAATGAATATATACATGCGTGAACATATATATAAGCAGTGAAACCAAGTGTAGACAAGCTACATGACTACCAACAACAATGCACATCAACTAAATGCAAACAAAGCAATATCAAGATAACAGTGGTGCACATGCATATATAGTTCAGAACTACTCCAGATAGAGATCTACAAATTGAAACCAGACTCGAACAACCATGCAACATCTCTACCAAGTGCAAGACCAGTGAATAATGAAGCAAAAACCGCAGTTGGTTTTACAAAAATCAGGGTAGATTCATACAAAACCAAGTGCAAGCTCAACAAATAAAAGTACAAAAATCAAATACACAAGTAACTGTGATCAATCTTAAATACCAGATAATCAAAGTCCAGATAATATCGCAAGTAAATTGAACAAGTCAAGATAAATCAAAATCGTCAAATCAGAAACGAAAGCCATGTTTCAAATCAAGTCAGAGCCGTGGTGAACAAGGAAGAATCGAACAAATCAGAACGCAAGCCATGAGAATCAAGCAAACAAAATTATATGAATTGAAAAGGTCATAAAATATCACCAGCGTTCACGCACAATCGAATGGTCAAACAAAATTATCATGACAAATTCAAATATTATATTCGAACAAAAATAATGGGAATCGAACCTTATTTAACCCTATCATCATTGGCATTCAAAAAGCATTCGAGTTCAAGCAATATCACAGAGAAAAGCATCAATCCAGAACTCGAATCAAGTCGAGTATAATATAAATCGAAAAGGGGATAAAAGTACCAATTCAAAGCGTCGTTCAATCTCGATAAATTGAAGTAGCCAAAAGCGAATCGAAGTGAGTCTATTGCGGAAGCAAATCAAAGCAATAGCCATTGTAATCGACCAACAATCAGTCGGCGTCTTCAATTCCCATGAAGCCCTAATTATCAGAAATAAAGAAGAACGAACGAGCTAAAGGAAGCAGCCTTTTTTTTACAAGGAAAGAAATACTGGCCGAAGGAATGTACAAGAAAAAATAAAAGAAAAAGGGAGACGAGTTTATTTCTTAAGCCTTAACTTTGGGCTGGCTTCTTTAAATTACTATTTGGGCTTTAATTTTTTTTAAATTTGGGTTTTGTTTATTAATTGTTTTTAAATTTATAATTTTTCTTTCAATCATTTGTAATTATCTAGTCGTGTGACTAGGTTACGAACTATGGTGGTGTAGTTCGAGAATTCGCAACTCAGTGGCTGAATTGTGGTAGGGTTTAGAGTTAGGTTAGTTGATAGTGGGTTTCGTGGGTTTACTTATGTAAGCATCTGACTACTTAATTTCTAGTAGAAACCTTGGAGGCAGCACATAGGCAGGGTTTTGCCGAAGTTGGATAAATCTATGTTGTTCTATTTCTGCTTTTATTATTCTGTTATTATTTTTGCTGCTATTATTCTGCTATATCTGTGTTGAAATTATTTTGTATACTTCCGTATTAAATTTTTACAATTGATAGTATCACTCTATTCACCCCCCTCTAGGGTGAAATCGACCCTATAAGTGGTATCAGAGCTAGGAACAAAAGGCATTTTTGTTTTAAAATTTTGATTTTTCAAAAACCAATTTTTGTGATACAAATTTGAATTTTTAAAATGGCTTCTTTTAATATTGTTTTTGCCGAGGGTCGGACCAGTATTATTCCTTCTATTTATGATGGAATAGATTTTCTAAATTGGAAATCAAAAATGGAATTTTATTTAAAATCTATTAATTTTAAATGTTGGAATATTATTGAAAATGGATGTGATATAATAGATGAGAAAAATACTTCGATTAATGCTTTTGCTATGCATGTACTATATTCTCATATTAATCAACAAAATTTTAACTTAATCTCTCATTGTGAAAGTGCATAGGAAATCTGGAATACTTTTGATGCAATATATGGTGATAAAGCAACAACAGTGAGAAATCCTCCACAATCGAATCAGTTAAAGAAATGTGCTTAATAGGATTGGCAAAAGGCAACAGTGAGGAAGATTCAATAATCGATGAGATAAGTGATTTTCCATTCAATGATTTAGTTCTCTTGTGCCGAAAATTACTTAAAAATAATAAAGCTCTTGAGTTGAAAAATAATAAGTTGAAAAGGGAACAAGCTAAACTACATCAGAAAAATAATGATTTGGAAAATGAACTTAAAAATATCAAGACAAATGAAAATTCTAATTGCAAAAGGTGTTTGAACTATGAAAAAGAATTTTCCTGTTTTCATGAAAAAATTCAAAAGTTAAAAAACGAAATCTTAATACAGGGGAAAAACAAAACTAAGTTGATTTGTAAAAATAATATTTTGCAAAGGAGTTGGATAGCTTTAAGAAGTCAGAAATTTCTAAATGTGCAATTTTTGAAAAGAAATTAAATGAGGTCAACAAAAATTTCAAAACCCTTGAAAAAGAAAAGGTGATTATGAGCAATTTTGAAATTATTAGATAAAATCATGAGTTTGAAAACGAGATTGAAAAATTCAAGGATGTTGGAAAAATTAAATATAAAAAACTCCAACTCTTTGAAACTGAGAAGTTTGAAATTGAGACTAAAATTAAAGAGCTTAAATGAAAATATGGACTTGAAAATGAAGAATTTTGAAACGAGAGATGGCACTATTAGTTGTTGCTCGAAGCTAATAAATGAGAATAAACTTTTACAATCCAAAGTTAATAAACTTGAGTTGATTACTTAAAACTTTTTCCTTAGAGAAAAATCATTTAATATGCTCCTAGAAAATCAACTCTTTGCGAATGAAAGGAAAGGACTTGGTTTTGAAAAAGTGTCAAAATATGAACAAACAACTAAGAACAATATCAAGGGAAATATGTGATACCCAAATGTGTAGAGTGTGGAAATATTGGACATAGCAAGAATAATTGTCGAAATATATACAAACACAAAACCGTTAAACAAATAAGGATTCGAAAAGGTACCATTATAAATGATTTGAAATTTAAACAGATTTGGATTCCCAAGGGTACAATTGTAAATACTAACGGTTTGCTATAATAGACAAATTTGGGTACCAAAGAGTTCAATAGATAATAATAATGGTCCTACATCTTTGGTTAGACTGCTTGCCTTCTCCAAAATTTAGACACACAAGTGGGCTAAAGAACAACTTTGATGGAGATAGATTTCGAGTTGTTCTAAGTGATTAATAAACCAAATTTAAATGTTCCTTAGCCTATAAATATTAGAGGGTGATTATCGCATTTTGGATATCACAGAATAGAAGGAAAGTGAGGTATGATCTTTCAACTCAATTTTTGTTCACATATTGTTAATTATGTTCTGATCGACATTGTTGAAGTATTTCTAACATATCTTGATCATCTCAACTTTGGTTTGTGAAATTCTTGAAATTTTTGGAAAGCTAATCGATAATGCTACAACTTCTCTGCCTTTTGATTCACTTTGGAATGTCATGAAAAATGGCTTTAACAAATTTTTCTGAATATGTGTTTTTGCTCAATTTAGATTTATTATGCTTGATATAAATGGATGTGCTGAAAATTTCAAAACAAATTCAAGTGTTGAGGAACACACCTTTTTTATACCACTATATATCACTGTGAATATCTCAAATACAAGTGGTATCTTATATCATCTCATGTTGAAATCAATTTTGCAATAATTTAATTATTTATATTTATTTTCAGCTTGAAGTCATTTTCACAAATACCCCTTACAGAAAATTGATTTTCACTTATTTTAATCTTTTGAAAATGATAACCTTGAGTTAAAAGGCAATTCAGATGCAGATTATACTGGTAATCTAGTTGATAGAAAAATTACTAGTGGAACATGCTTTATGTAGGGACATTCATTAGTTGCAGCACATTTTCAGAGAAAATATCTTCATATTTTTCATTTCAAATAATTCTCAATTAGCAGACATTTTCTTTTATAAAATCCCCTTCAGAAAATAGTTTCTGTTGACCTTGTTTTAGATTGGTTATTTTAGAGAATTTGATTTAATAATTATTTTTGATTTTGATCTTAAATGACCACATTAACTAATCTGACTCCCTTTTGATTATCGAAAAGATAAATAGTGAATGAAAATTGATGAGTGTGGATATTAATCATACATTATCACTTGAGACAGTATAATTAGTAAACTTCTTTAGAAATTTAAACAAGAGTTATAAAAACTTTTTGTAGGTAGGAGTAAAGAGGCTGGCAGTAAGTACATCAAACATTATCTTCATAGTCTGAAAGCCAACCAAACTGATTTGAGCATTCATCAGTAATTTGATCAAGGTGCTGACGAGCTTTAGAACAATAATCAGCCTGAAACTTACGAAAGTAGCTACAGATCTACAGATCTGAGTCGCGATGACATCAGATCTATAAATCTAGCTTCAATGAATCATAACTTAGCTTCGAAAAGTTACACCAGCACAATCAAAGCCGACATAAGTATGAGAAGCAAATTTAATTAGCATCTTTCTTACTGGGAAAGGGGAGAAAGTAGCGGAAAGAGGTAGGTGAACGAAATATGAAGTCTTGTATTTGAGATAATCTCACCGCCATTGTTTTGTTTTGTATATTGTAATATTGTGTCGGCAACCCTAATAGAGATGGGGTTTTGTAATAAGGGACTTCAATCTTTACGCGTTTTTGTATTTTGGGCATGGCCCTTTACCATCTTTTCAAAAAGACTTTTTGTAGGTAAAAAATTCCATGACCATTTCTAATTCTATCATGTTTCTAATGACCATCACTAATCAAAATCCAACATAGTATGTCAATATGTGGTTTTTTAAACGGGAAATTGTTCGTTTTGCATTTGATTATATTTTTAGCAAATAAAAACATCTAATGTATTCACTCTCATTTAAAAGTCCTCACGGTTATGCAAGGGTGAATTACTTGGAATTTTTAATGATGTGCTTCCATACTCATTTAAAAGTCCTCATGGTTATGCATGTATAAAACACATATCAAAATTGATTGATTAAATAGACAAGTTGATTCTAATCACATTTAAAAGTCCTCATGGTTATGTATGGTTAGAAGATATTTGAATTCATTTTTTATACAAAAAATTGGAATACTACTAATCTCATTTAAAAGTCCTAATGGTTATGCATGGTTAGTTGAAATTCAAATTCTTAATATAAATATACCACAAATAGACACAACTATATGTTTTATACCGACATCATTCCCATCACTCTAAAGTGAAATATGTGTCAAATAGAGTATTTATGATTTTTGTTTGATTTTTTATTGAAATTTAATATTTATACTCGATTGGGTATTAATGTATTAATGTCTATCACTTTATCTCTATTTTTATAACACCGTACTCTTTTGCTGATAACAAAAGGGGAGAGAAAATTTAAGATTTTGGAGGTCAAATATTTTATTTTGTATTTTATATTTGCATCTAGGTTCATTTGCATATTTTTATTTATTTTCATGCATATATGAAGAGGGAGTTTTGCTGTAGATAGGGAGCATTCAAATAGAGGAGCAAATAAAGTCTATCAATGATCAAATGCATTTAATAAATTCAAAATCTTAAATATGTGTTTGTTATTATCAAAAGGGGGAGATTGTTGAATATACTAGTATATGATTTTTGTTTGATGATAATAAACATATATATTCATTTAAATGTAATTTTTAACGTACTATTTTATTTTTCACATAATTAAATAAATATTTGCTGAATAAAATAAATGACACAGAATTTAAAATTCAATCAAATACTTATTCAAACAAATATTTTATTACAATTTGAACAGTACAAATTTGAGCTCTCGCTATATATATGCAATTTCAATTAAAATACAATTTTGATTACATCACAATTTTCCATTTACATTTGCACCTTACTACATATCGCTCATTCTCTCGTATTTAATCCTCACCTCTATTCCAGATTGAATCCGGCATCTGAGTTATCTGCAAAATATACACTGATGCATTAAAATTAGAAAAGAAATATTTTTGCAGTGCAAAATAAAATGAATTTTTGAAAATATTATTTGCCTCGGTTATTTGGGTTGTTCGTCGTCATTCCTTTTTGAATCCATCATACACAAACAGCTTATGACATGCACAACATATTACTGTACATGCCACAAGGACATGCACACCGATATACACTTGATAAAACTACGGGGACATGTGAGCACAAGATCAAATCCAATAAAAAGTCGGGTTCAACTCAAATGAAATACAAATAAAGTCACTATATTAGCACAAAGTCAAACCCGAGCTATAAGCTGGGTTCAACACAGGAGCAATCCAAATGTAACAGTTCAAAGTTTCAGCTGCAACAAGACTCAAATGAACAAAGTGCAAATCCAGTCCAACAAACAAGCTTCAAACTCGACCAGTCCAAAATCAATAATGAACCAGCATAAAAAGTAATGAGGCAACTCAACACAAAGTGAACCACAAACCAGGACCAGTGAGCTGTGCCAAGAGACCACCACTGACCACATACAAGTTAAAGAAACAAGCTAGTAGTTCATTCTGCTCACAAGTTCAAGTCACAATGCAAAGTGGTGAATGCAACACTTCAATCAATGCACAGTGCAGACTTACAAACACAATGAGGCAGTTCAATATCCAAGCAGACTACATGAAGCACACATGCCCAGTCTCAAAGATATAAATACAATATGTACTCATATGGAACAACCAAAGTACAGACCCGGCAACATATGCGAACCATCTCAAAAAGACAAGTCAGATGAACTAAAACTTAGTGCAACAAGCATACATGCATACATATGCATATGGAACAAACATGATGAACATCACATGAAACAAGCTACTGGACATAGGACTTCAAACAAGTACATAATATCACACAACAAAAAAGGCAACAGTGGTAACTTCAAACTATATGGTGATACAACAATGAGCAGTCGAGACAAGTCAATACTAACATGAAGTGCAACAAACTCAAGTCTGCAACATATAACTGAATATATACATGCATGGACATATATATATATATATACACATATATATATATACATATATATATATATGCAGTGAAACCAAGTGCAGACAAGCTACATGAAGACTAACAGCAAGTGCACCTCAACTAAATGCAAACAAAGCAATATCAAGATAACAGTGGTGCACATGCATATATAGTTCAGAATTACTCCAGATAGAGATGCACAAATTGAAACCAGACTCGAACAACCACGCAACATCTCTACTAATTGCAAGACCAGTGAATAATGAAGCAAAACCACAGCATGTTTTACAAAAATTAGGGTAGATTCGTACAAAACCAAGTGCAAGCTCAACAAATACAAGTGCAAAAATCAAATACATATACTAAAGAACCAAAGTCCAGATAATATCGCAAGTAAAATGAACAAGTCAAGATAAATCAAAATCGTCAAATCAGAAAGGAAAGTCGTGTTTCAAATCAAGTTTGAGCCGTGGTGAACAAGGTAGAATCAAACAAATCAGACGCAAGCCGTGAGAATCAAGCAAATAAAATTATACGAATTGAAAAGGTCAGAAAATATCACCAACATTCAAGCATAATCGAATGGTCAAACAAAATTATCATGACAAATTCAAATATTATATTTGAACAAAAACAAAGGGAATCGAACCCTATTTAACCCTATCCTCATCGGCATTCAAAAAAAATTCGAGTTCAAGCAATATCGCAGAGAAAAGCATTAATCCAGAACTCGAATCAAGTCGAGTATAATATAAATCGAAAAGGGGATAAACGTACCAATTCAAAGCATCGTTCAATCTCGATAAATTGAAGTAGCCGAAAGCAAAACAAAATGAGTCGATTGCCGAAGCAAATCAAAGCCATAGCCATTGTAATTGATGAACAATCAATCGGTGTCTTCAATTCCCACGAATCTCTAATTATCAGAAATAAAGAGGAATGAACGAGCTAAAGGAAGTAGCCATTTTTTTAAAAGGAAATAAATACTGGCTGAAGGAATATACGAGAAGAAATAAAAGAAAAAGGGAGACTTATTTATTTCTTAAGCCTTAACTTTAGGCCGACTTCTTTAAATTACTATTTGGGCTTTAATTTTTTTTTCCAAATTTGGGTTTTGTTTGTTAATTGTTTTTAATTTGTAATTTTTCTTTTAATCATCTGTAATTTTCTAGTTGCGTGTACAAACTACAGTGGCGTAGTTCGAGAATTTACAACTCAGTGGCTGAGTTGTGGCAGAGTTTTGAGCATAGAGTTAGGTTAGTCGATAGTGGGTGTCGCCAGTTTACTTGTGTAAGCGTCTGACTACCTAATTTCTAGTAGAAACCTTGGAGCATCACATCGGAAGTGTTTTGCCAAAGCTGGGTAAATCTGTGTTGTTCTATTTTTGCTTTTATTATTCTACTATTATCTATGATGCTATTATTCTGCTATACTTTTGCATTAAATCTTTATAATTGATAGTATCACCCTATTCACTCCACCTCTAGGGTGAAATCAATCCTATAGTAGCTAGGAGGTGGATTAGTTTATTTAGGTTAGTAGGAAATGCCAGTTACAGATATTGTAAGCGTCAAATATTTAATTCTACGAATAATCTTAGGGGCAACAATAGGCACTAACGAGCTAATGGCCGAAACTGTGTACATCTGTGTGTTCTTTACTTTTAACATTTAAGTTTCCACATTATTTATCATTTTATCTGTGAAATGTTTTGAAATATCCTATTCACACCCCAAAATTGGGTTATTCCACGATCCTAACATGAACTTACTAGAGGCAGCTCCGATGTAGCCTTCGAATACCCCCTCGACGTTCCAAAAAGAAAACATGAAAAATCAAGAAAAATATTAGAGATAGATATTAGTATGTAAAACATAAATTCAACAATATTTACCTTAAGAAATGTAAAGGCAACATAAATTGGAAGAATTTTTGGATTAGAGGGAGAGGAAAAGTGATTTAACGAAGAGAAACATAGAAGGGTTTTAAATCAAGGAAAGGATAACCATTGGAATTTCTAGATGGCATATGACACATCTGTTGAGTTGGATGCCAATTGTTCAGTTACAACGGTTTATCTAAACATAGCAAATATGTGGGTCCTATGCTTGACACGTCTGATTCATCTTATGCGTCAGACATGACATTAACTAGCCATTTTTTGACTTTGAACGGCACCTAAATATCAATATTAAATTAGGAGTGTGGAAAGCTTTGGACATCGGTGGTCATCAAAATGTATACATTGGCTTTCTCTTCCTAACCATCCCTATAAAACTTTATCTCATCTTCTTCTTTTGCATCATACCCACAATCAACTGAAAATTAAGCATTATTTCGGTCTATTTCTTATCTAGTTTCGAGGTATTGTTTATTTTCCAAATATCTGCATTATGCATATTTTTTCTTATTTTTTTTGAATTTTTTTACAATTTGCATAATATGACCACTTAAATTATAACAACCCGCCTTGTTGATCCTTTGAAGTCAACATTAATACATCCACTGTATTCACGTGTTGAACATCCAAGTGGAAAGACAAATCACTGGGGTGGAAGGAAAGAAAAAGAAAGAAGAGAATCTCTCAACTTGACGAGTTACGTATAATATATCAATGAACTTTACAAAACAAACTTTTATACGCATATCAATTAGAGTACAATTATCCTATCATCAGCCTGGACAGTTATAACACCTTATCCTTACAACTACGAATAAATACAAACAAGAACGAACACTAGAAGATAAATATATGAGAATACGTCTTGGAGGATCTAGCTCGTCTCCTGAAGCTCCAAAGTGTCTAGCTAAATCTTGAAAATATGCTTGAGCTGACTCGAGCATTATAAGAAAAATAACATCCAGATCAATCTGGTAAAACAAGCATAAGAAACATAATCAAATGGGTTCTTAATATTTTATAAAACCTTTCAAAAAATAAAGGTATCTTATAAGACCACACCGCATATAAACACAGACGGATTCTTACCTTATAATAACCAAATCATTTTATAGGAAATCTTATGATATTATAATAATGTCTAGAGTGAAACAAATATTAATTATATATTGTTATATTAATTAAATTCTAGCATAACAAGTATACGATTAAATCCGTAGGGGCACTTATTGGAGATTGGAAATTCAACGATAAGGCTACTATGGTACTACCTACCATAGTACACCTCTAGAAAAATATACCGAGGACCTCACATTGACCCTCTGTTAATCTAAGCCAGCTGCCCCTTTATTACGACGAGCTGGATTACATCATTCCCTGGGACCAAGTCTCCAAAATAATATGCAATAGCCATATCCCTACTTTCGCGCGCATTCCATATTCATAAATATCGATTCTAGACCGACGAATGACTGGTCCTAATGGTAGCAAACAACATGGCTCAAAAACATATCCTCTGTTTTAGTCACTACCGGGTTGTTAGGCTTGTGAGGTCACATTACCTTTTTCCTTCCTTAGAAAATCCCACTTGGAATGCTAACAATGCCTTCCAAGAACCAATGCAATGCCAACATTCGTCCATAAAAGTTGTTCAAGATATAAACAATCTGAAGGCACCACTTCTACTAAATCCATTTTGGAATCATCCTCAGAGTTAGTAGTAAGTAGCCCTTGCACTTCAAAGAGCTTCGTCTTCGATTCCATCATCTTCAAGATGTCTTCAATACGATGCTTGAGTTGGATCGAAGTGTTTTCGGATAATTCACACTTATCTGATCCCTGTTTCTTCGATCCAACAGTCGATAGTTTTCGGTAAACTCAACTTTGGTTCATTTAGAAATATTCATTCAAAACATAGAGTGGAGATCATCTCCTAATCGTTTAAGTGGATGGATTCCCTTATCATTTGTCCTGGAAGAAAAAATGAGCATTATAAGCACAGTACAACATCATCAAAGATCACTATGCCGTATAATCCTCCATGTTTGTCCTTGACATTTTCACTCTGTTTATTGAATCATATAAAAATTTAGTCAACTCCATGTATCTATTTCAAATGTATGAACAGAGATGGAATGATGGAATAATGAACATTTTGGGCACATATTCAAATTTTCGATGGGTTAAATTGAGAAAATATTTCTAGGAAAAATTCTATTACTAACACCTATGGAGCCTCATTCAAAATTGGTCGAGTTATATTTTGGCCATGTTTTGATAGTTGGTTATTTAACTATCAAATATCAAGCAGTCAATCATATATTTAATTCCATATAGGATCCACTAAGCCTTTACAAATAAATCTTTCAGTTATTAAAATCTCTTTCAATTATTTGATTCAAAATACGTTCATAAAAAATATATTCACAAACCTTTATAATCTTTACAATACTTGGGAAAACATTCATATACTATAAGTATATTTCAAAACATTATATATTTTCAATATTTAGGAAATATCCACAGACTTATCTCAATGGTACAAATATGTTAACAAAACTTAAGGGAGATTTTATCTTTTCCAAAATCATATCCAAATGGGCCAAAAAAAATATTGTTTAAAATATTTCTTACTATAAGCTAAACCATTATCCTTTGGTGTTAAATATGGAAAAAATGTTTCCATAGCATCATAATTAAGAAGAATTAATTATCAAAATCAAATCTCATTCCATCTTCAAAAATCCGCTTTTTTCTATAAACCTATTTCATATTGACAAATACTTTTATAAATTTCTAAATTAATTTATAAGACTTCTTTTATAAATCCCTAAAATGATTTATAAACTCCTTATAAAACTCCTATACCAAAATATCATTTATAATCTCCCTTACAAAATATCATTTGTAAATCTCCTTAAATAAATCCTTTTTACTAAGTAAAATCTTTTTTATAAAAAGATTATCATTTATAAATGCCTTTATTCAATTAATTATTTACTTTTAAACATCATAAATAAATAATTAATTTACTTTAAATAATATTAAAAAAATAGGCAATTAACTTTAAAATATCATTAATAATCTAATTAAATAACAACTCCTTTGTTAAAATAATTTAATAAATTGCTTTAAAACATCATTTATAAACACATAACATAAAATTGTTATACAATTGAGGTTATTTAAACCCATAACTTTACAAATTTGGAAAGAGACTTAGTGACCACAATGGTACTAAATCTAGTTACCATTAAATTCAATTTGACTTTTCAAGTCACTTAACTAGTATTTAAATAGGCAACATGTATATAAATCAAATCCATAATTAGCTACCTATAGTAATGTTTAATTTATTCCATATAAATAAACCCATAACTTTACAAATTTGGAAAGAGACTTAGTGACCACAATGGTGCTAAATCAAGTTACCATTAAATTCAATTTGACTTTTCAAGTCACTTAACTAGTATTTAAATAGGCAACATGTATATAAATCAAATCCATAATTAGCTACCTATAGTAATGTTTAATTTATTCCATATAAAACAACTAGCATAAAATTAAATGTCCAAATTAATTTAATAGAAGAACGGAAATTTATTTTGCTAAACTAATGTCATTAATAATCTATTCCAACTAATTGCAGTAGAAGAGGATTTATTCTGCTAAACAAATGCAATCAACAATCTATTCTATTTAATTATAGAAAACACGGATTTATTCTGCTAAACAGAAGCCACCAATGATTTGTTCCATTTATGTTTGGATACTTAAAGGCATATACAAAGAGAATCACTTATATTTAAACTACTCTTTGAAAAGAAAATTACCTTTTAGAATAAATTGATCGTTGGACATAAAATAATTAAAAATAAACCTTTATTTAATGAAATTAAATCTTAATTTAATTTATAATTAACTAATAATTAAACTTTACCTGATCAGCAATTAATTAGTAATTAGATCTTAATTAAGTAACAGTTAATTAATAATTAAACTTTACTTGGATAGTAATTAATTAAATAATTAACTCTTCACTTACTTAATAATTAAGCAAACCTCTCTTAATTAACTAATTATAATTTCTTACTTAATTTATAATTAAAAGTTAACTACCTTCACTTAATTAATGATTAAATACTAATTATCTTTACTTAATTTATAAATTAAACAATTATTAAACCCTTCCTTAATTAATAATTATCATTTACTTTTTCATACTTATAATATGTTGGAAATTTTTTTTCAAAAATACTTAAAGGGAAACAATTTTAATTTACATAAAAGTGTTCGTCTTTACGAACTACATCCATAGCGACTATTGCGATGGATACCATAAATTTTAAACTAGCATTGCATATTCAATAAGCTTCAAGATTTTAACTTACTTAAAAACTTGAATTGCGGTTTGGAAACAAAAAATAAAGTTTAAAACTCATCAACTTTTCTAGGAAGACACTTGAGTAAAAATAATTTTAAAATAATGGATCTTGATGTCGTAAACAAGCAACTTTGAATGCTAGCTTCATTTTAGTATACAATAATTAACACATATGCTCAAACACTTTTACACATGTCAATCATCACATATAATGTAAAATTCATTATTTTTCCATTACCACTTAACTTCCAAACAATATTTTCAAGTTCACAACCAAACAATACATATAATCTCATATAACAAAGCACCAAATACAATATATTTTTCAACCAAGATCAACAGAGCTATTAGCAACAACATAAAATTTAAAACTTGTTAAAAAAGGTGAGCTTTACTCACCAAAACCTAAACAAATCGACTAGAACTAACACTACAACTTGGATCAGCCTTAGAACTTGGATTTACTTTGTAAAAGACTTGATTTATAAGGAAGTGACATTTTGGTTCGGCCTTGAGGGGGAAGGGGCTCGGCCTAGGGTGGAAAAGAATGATGTGGGCTTGCTTATAAAAGAGTGTCTTGAAAGGGATTTAAAATGTTTAAAGTAGAAAATAAAGAGTTTTTATGTAAAAGAAATTAACAAGGAAGTCATTAAAAAGTTTTTAATGCTTAGTAAAGAAGATGAGTTTTTTTTTTGAAAATAAGAAGTGGAAATGAAAAGTGAGAGAGAGAGAGAGAGAAAATAGTAAACTTGTTTTTATACAAAGTGAAATAAACAAATAACTAAAAAGCCCTTTTAGTACATGCCCTCCATCCATATCTTGCCACATCACCACCATCCACCTCCATCCCTTCCTACACACGTAAGCACTAAGGAGCCCCCTTTTGTCCAACATCTTTTTCCATTCCTTTGTACCACGATGTTAAGTGAAATATGACATTACCTTTTTAATTTATTTTTATTTAAATTTTGAGAAGATGTGACGTTTCATTCTTTTACTTAAGCAAATACATATTTACCATATTATTACCTTATCCATACATATGTTTTTTAAATATGTATTGTATATGTTTACTAAAATGTACGCAACATTTTCGACAACTTTTAGATGATGAAAAGTCAAAAATTTGAAAAACAATTTCTGGTTACATTTTCGATTTTTCTTCGAACTAATTATTTTTGTAAACACATTTTGAAAACAATTTCACCATCATTAGTTATTAATTAAAAAGGGTATTTTAATTATTGAAATCATGAATTGAATATTTAAATAAATTAAATATTCTCAAACCAAAGGGATAAAATTCTGGATCGTTACTTTCTCTCCCTTAAAGAATTTCAATCCTAAAATTTCACCCTATGAGCACCCAATATTATTCATGATTCCGCATGATTCATAGATCATCCCTTATGGAAAATCTGATTCGACCTCTATTCGAATACATATCTTCACTTTGAACTGGTATCACTCACTCAATTCTTTAGTGCGGACTACGATCCGGCCTTTTGATTAGAAATCTTCGTCCTCCTTACAAAGCAATATACTACGATGGAAAACATTTGTTCCATATCAAGACCCTTACCGAGCGTTCTCCCTCAAGAACCGAGTGATAAATCCTTACTCGGGTCGATGTGTGAATCACCTCAAAGTCATGTACTCGAATCTCAGATTAAGAACCTTACGAAGAAATGATCTATATACAACTTACATACTTATTTAATTAGTTTTTTAACTATACCAATTACTTGTTTATTTACATTCATTTTTACTTAGTATAATTTCTTTAATACTAATTACTTATAAACCATTTCATAAAAAAATTCTTAAGTTTATAAACATCTTATTCAACACAACTTATGTTTATCAACACTTTTGAAACTTAAATTCTTATTTGTATAACACTCTTCTATGTCCGATGAGTATACACAATATTAGATTTGTATTTTTTACTTAACCAAGGTGTTCAATAAATTTAAAACATTCTTAACTTACTATCTCCTTAAATTTATAAGTTATGAAAACTTATTTTCTTATATTTTCACACAAACACTTAACTTCAATTTCTCAGTTAACATGAACGTTTTCGACTATCCAAAATCATCTAAAATTTCACTTCATTTCAATAAACGAAAATTACCAAAAACATATCAAAATGAGATGCACAAACCAAACTATCCTAATGGACAGGATATACGAGTCTATATAACAACTCAACTGATAACTTCAAAATTCAACACCCGGGTTTTTATTTCAATTTTACTTGAAACAATAATAATTTACATATCTTGATTATTATATCCAATCATACTCTTGGGATTTTTAAAAAAAATTGTTTTACCAAAAAAACTATATAACCAATTACTATGGTAACAATCCCTCACTTGGAAATACGAAAATGAACATCGACGATGCTGTAGTCATTCAGCAAAAAAAGTGAGTTCTATGCTTTATATATCTTCCATTTGCAATATTCCTATCAATAAATACTTCCAAAAAAATGCTATTCCTATTTACTCCAAAACTTTGAAAAACATTTTCAGAAACACCGAGCTTTAAGTTCTCAAATTCTCAGCATAAATTTTTATATTTATAAAGCACATTTATAAATTATACTTATATAATTTCACTTTCTTATATAAAAACATTTCACCATTATTTACCTTTGTTTAGATTATAATAAACAAGTTTTATTAAAATTAAAATTTTAATCCAACATTATCACCGAACGCATTATAGTCAAATCGTGAATCTGAATTTACAAGGAGTTTGAATATAATTTAACCAAACAATTAATACTCATAAACTATTTGAGTACAAATGATCAATCAACAAACAATAGTTAATGTTCCTAAGCTGGATGAGCATGACTAATCAAGCAATAAATCATAATAAATAAATAATTTCATTTCCTAACATCAAATACTTCATAGATAACTATATTAATTTCTTGAAAATTTCTCTTTTATATATAAAATTTAATCAAGGTAAAATTATTCCATTTACCTAATTTCAAAACAATACTGTGTCGGTTTGACTTATTCAAGTGTTTAGAAACCCCTATTGATACAGTTACTCCTTCTATAGTGACCAAAATTTATGAACCACTTAACCGATAAGTCACCATAATATAAATTTTTTTTAGCACTAACAAATACAGGCTCATATATATGCACTCAAAAACTCATTCTAGTGTGTTACTAATCCTATCTCTAATGAGTCTACCCCAACAAAGTCAAGGTGTTCGCTCAACCTAAGCTTTGATATAACATGTAAAAACTCGCCTTTTCAATCATCAAAAGTCAACACTAATGCATCCATGGTATTCACATTCCAAACATCCAAGTGTAGGAAAGACAGATTATTGGGATGAAAAAAAAGAAATTGACAGAATAGAATCTCTCAACATGATGAGTAATCTATAATACATTGATGAACTTTACAAAAAAAGAAAACCTTTATATACATGCATCTATCAAAGTATGATTTTCCTACCATTATCCTAGATAGTTATAACACCATGTCCTTACAACTGCTAACAAATACAAATAAGAACGAAGAGCGAAAGACAAATATGTAGAAACACATCTTGGAGGATTCAGTTCGTCTCCTGAAGCTCTAAATTGTCCAGCTAAATCTAGAAATAAGGCTGATCTAAGCATTATAAGATAAATAATGCCCGGATCAGTCTGATAAAACCAGCGTAAGAAACACAATCAAATGGATCCTTAAGTTTTATAAAACCTTTCAAAAAATAAAGGTATCTTGTAAGATCACGGTGCAAATAAAAATGGACGGGTTTTTAACTTACGACAACCAAATCATTTCATATAAATCTTGTGATATTATAATAATGACTAAGGTAAAATAAATATTAACCAGAGCCAAAATTGTTACATTAATTAAATTCCAACATAATAGGTATACAGCTAAATCCGTTGGGGCACACATTGGATATTGGATATTCCTCAATGACAAGGCTATTGGGGTACCGTTTGCCACAGTACACCTCTAAAAAAATGTACCAAGGGCCTTATATGGACCCCATGCGAATCAGAGCCGGTTGCCCCTTTAACATGACAGGCTGGATTACATCATTCCCAGGACTAAGGCTCCAAAAAATGTGCATTAGCTATGGCCCCACTTTCATGCACATACCAAATCCATAAATATCAATTCTAAATCAAGGAATGACTGCTCCTAATTATAGCGAACCACATAGCTCTAAAGCATATCCCATGTTTTAGTGATTACCAAGTTGTGAGGCTTGTGAGATCACGTAACTTTTTCCTTCCTTAGCAAGTCCCACTTGGAATGCTAACACTGCCCTCCAAGCAATAATGCAATCCAGCATTCGTCTATACAAGTTGTTTAGGATATGAACAAACCAAAAACACTATTTGTACTACATCCATTTTGGAATCACCCTCGGGATTAGTAGCAAGCAACCCTTGCACTTTAAAGAGCTTTGTCTTTGATTCCCTCATCTTTAAGATGTCTTCAATACGACACTTGAGTTGGATCGAAGTAGTTTTCAGATAATTCAAACTTATCTGAACCTGGTCTCTTTGAAAAAAACATTCGATAGTTTTCAGTAAACTCAACTCTGGTTCATTTGAAAATAATCATACAAACATAAGAGTGGAGATCACCTCCTAACTATTTAAATCAATGGATTTTCTTATCATTTGTCTTAGGAGAAAAAATGAGATTTATATCCATAGTACAACATCATCGAAGATGACTGTGCCATACAATCCCTCTTGTCCAGAGTTATATTTTGGTCAAGATTTGATAGTCGATTAATTAACTATCCAATAACAAGCAATCAACCATGGATTTGGCTCCATATGGGATCCACTAAGATTCTATAAATAAATCTTTCAATGATTAAAATCTCTTTCAATTATTTGACTCAAAATATCTTCACAAAAGATATATTCACAAACCCCTTGTACTATTTCCAATACTTAGGAAAATATTCATATACTTATCTTAACGGTATAAGTATATTTCAAAACATTATATTTTTTCAATATTTAGGAAATATCCACATACTTACCGCAATGGTATAAGTATGTAAAAAACTTGAGGGTGATTTTCTTTTTCCCAAAATCATATTTAAATGGGCCAAAATAAATATTATTTAAAATGTTTCTTACTATAAACTAAACCACTATCCTTCACTGTTAAGTATGGAAAGAATGTTTCCATGCCACCATAATTAAGAAGGATTAATTATCAAAATCAAATATCATTCCTTTTTAAAATATCCACTTTTCTATAAGCCCATTTCAAATTACAAATACTTTTGTATATCTCCAAATTAATTTATAAAACTTCTTTTATAAATCTCCAAAATGATTTATAAACTCTTTATAATACTCCTTTACCAAAATATCATTTATTATCTTGCTTACAAAATATCATTTGTAAATCTTCTTAAATACATTTTATTACTAAGTAAAATCCATTTTATAAAAAAATTATCATTTACAAACGCCTTTATTTAGTTAAGTAATTACTTTTAAACATCATAAATAAATAATTAATTTACTTTAAACAATACTAATAAGATAAGTAATTAACTTTAGAATTAATTTACTTAAAACAATACTAATAAGATAAGTAATTAACTTTAAAATATCATTAAGAATATAATTAAATAACTTTAAACACCTTTATTAAAATAATTTAATAAGTTACTTTAAAACATCATTTATAAACACTTAATCCCAAATTGTTATACAATTAAAGTTATTTGAATGCATAACTTTACAAATTCGGAAAGAGGCTTAGTGACCACAATGGTACTAAATTAAGTTACCATTAAATTAAGTTTGACTTTTTAGGTCGCATAATTAGAATTTACATAAGCCACTTGTATGTTTATCTAATCTATAATTAAATACCCATAGTTAATGTGTTACTTATCCTATATAAAACAACTGGCATGAAATTAAACGTACAAATTAATTTAATAGCAGAACGAAGATTTATTCTGCTAAACAGATATCATTAATAATCTATTCCATTTAATTATAGCAAAACAGGGATTTATTTTGCTAAACAAATGTCATCAATAATCTTTTTCATTTAACCATGGTAGATTGGGGATTTATTCTACTAAACAGATGTCACCAATAACATTCCATTTGTGTTTGGCTACTTCAAGGCACAGACAAAGAGAATCCCTTACATCTAAACATTTTTGAAAAGAAAGTTGCCTTTTAAAATAAACCGATCCTTGAAAATAAAATAACTAAAAATAAACCTTTATTTAACAAAAATTTAGTCTTAATCTAATTTCAAATTGATTAATAATTAAACTCTACCTAATCAGTAATTAATTAATAATTAAACCTTAATTGATTAACAGTTAATTAATAACTAAACTTTACCTAAATAATAATTAATTAAATAATTAACTCTTCACTTGATTAATAACTAAGTGAACCTCCCTTAATTAACTAATTATAAATTCTTACCTAATTTATAATTAAGTGCTAATTACCTTTACTTAATTAGTGATTAAGTACTAATTAACTTACTTTAAACTTTTGAAATTATCCCAAATTTCAAATTCCTTTTAATTCTGAAAACTTCAAACGTCCATAACTTCATCTTATGGACTCCATTTTCAGCGTATTATATATGAAAATTCATTAAAAAAATCGCCATGGATGCAATGGTGCAACTTCCATGACAAAATTCTGAATTTATAGAAATTCTATTTTTAGACTTATTTTAATTATTAATTTCTTATTAAATTTAGTGGGTTGTTACATTCTCCCCCCATTAAGAATGACTTTTTCCCCGAAATCACCAAGGGAAGATAATGCAACGTGCACTCTACAACCACATTACACAACCAATTTATTTACAATAATATATACAACCATCTAGTCAGACCAAAATGCAATGTGATTATATATGCAAACATACTATAGGTGAGCTCAATCCTAGCATGAACGGAATGTCATGACATATACCATGTATGCAAGCATCCTTAATATATATAAAATTCTTTACGAGTGCACAAATTACAGTAAAAAGTATGTCCGCCATCTCCAACCAACCAAGCTAACAATCATGATGCAACCAAAAACCTAAAATTTTAGGGAGAAAAGTTTGCTAGAGAAAAGTTCATGATGAGAAACCTTCACATCTCCTTCGGTTTCCTATACTGGATTGTCTTCCCATCTACCCAAACCAACCAAATTTCTTCATTACGAAGCCTCTTAATATAATGCTCCACTTTGCGGCGGGAGCAAGAAGGGGCGATAGGCTCGACTACAAAGGCAATGTCATGCATACGTTTTCACAATTATGGGACATGAAAATTGTCATGGGCTCCCGCTAGCTCGTCCCGAAGCTTAACCTAACAAGCAAGTTTACCTTGCCCACTCTAAATTGGGAATGGCCCAACGAACCTAAGCACTAACTTCCCAAAAGTACCAATCTCACAACTTTTCTAAGAGGGGAAACCTTAACGAATACCATGTCCTTAACTAAAAACTCTAATTCCCATCTTTGACTGTCAACATAGGACCCCTAACGGTGCAGTGTGATCCTCATTCGATACCTCGACACTTCTACCTTCTCCAAATTCTTTCAAAATCCATGATGCAAACTTCCCACAAATCCATAAAATTCTTGTTCACTCTTTCTTTCTAACCGTTGATATGAAGGTGTTAAGTGGTGCTAAGATCCAAAGTCATTCCTAAATAAAATTGAAAGACTCCTCAAAAATTCCCTGATGAACAAAGGGTCCTTATCACTAATAATGCTAATTGGAACTCCATGCAATTGCACCACCCTCTAACACTATCTTTTCTGGGGATGCAACAATCCTATGACTTCTAATGGAAGTAAAATTAACCAATCTAATGTAACCTATATAGCCTCATTGCTTCTAGGCCACCCATTTGTGAAATTCATCAACATATGCTCTTAATTCCAAGTCAGAACCCCAATGTTAATGACAATCCTTCGGGCATGCCATGCTTAGCTTTAATCCTTTTGGCATGTTAAAATTCTATGACAAATTCAGTGGCTCTTTCTTCATCCTTGACTAATTAGAAAATTCTATTCATATCCCTATACAACTTATCACATTTGTGGTGAATGGTGACACTCTACAAGCTTTGGGTTTGAACTATTCTAATCAAGATTCCTTACTAACTTCAGCCTTATCTTTGGTTTATTGCAAGTTAAGTGTCCTTATGAAAATTTCTTATTTACGATGTTCCTTAATATATATTTATTTAGTTGTCTAATCCCAACCCTAAAATCAACATAGTGATAAAATAGGAATACGCCTTATACCATATCAAATACTTTTCCTTGAAGGAGACAATAAGCTATTCAACCCAAAAAATCCAAAAGAAAACTTTTGTTGGAAGCTGCCCTTAATCATTAACTAGGATCCTAATGCTTCTTACTAATTTAAGATGTATACTTCTAGAATGTCATTCCATAATTACCCACCTTTCTAAACTTTCTTCTTATTTTTAATAAATATTCATTACCCATAATAAATGGTCATTAATGTCCAACTTGTCAATCTCTAACCAACTTTTATTTAATCTATTTTAATCCATCTATCAGTTTCAAATTATACTTAGTATGAGTATTCAATCCTTTCATAAATACCATATTAGATTCCTTAATCAATCCCTTATCTAATTTATTTTTACTCTCTATTAAATATAAATTTATTGCCCATTAAATTTGTAATTAATATTCATCAATCTTGGACCAATAATTGCTACGATGTTTATAATTAATACAAATACCCTTATAAATTATGCTATTTATATGTTTCTTATTTCTAATTATTAATTTCTATACTTCAACATTCCTTTATATATTTTATTTTATTAAAGCTATTCTTCCAAAAAGGATCACCGTTAAATTTTCCATAAATCAACCATAAGTGATAATTTTTGTTCCGTTTGAAATGACAAGGGATTATTTCATTTTCTTTTATTGAAGTAGATAGTGTAAACTATGGAAAAAATATTCATATCTTACAAATCTCTTTTCCTTTGGTATACTCTTTAAATTCAAAGCCAGCACTTTTATACATGTTTAGGGAATTAGATAATTATGAAAGGTACACGGAGCCTACTCCCAATAAATCAAAATATCGAAATTCACATTTCAAGGGTAACTTGACTGTAACGACCCGTAAATTTGGATAATATTAAATGGATTAACTTAATATAATTTCTAATCTAATTGAGAATAAAATAAAAGTTTAGATATTTATTTTAGAAAACGTAGTGATTTGTTATAGTAATTGGAATTTAATAACAAGATTTTATGACAATAGATTTGGGTAGTGAAATTTGTCGCATTTGGTTAAAGGATTTATTTTAAGAAACCAATAAATGTTGTAATTGAAGATGTTAATAAAAATATTAACAAAAAGGGGTTTCATTAATATAATATAAATTTAAGAATTTATGACAAGAATTTAGATTTCCTATGTGTTTATATATATATATATATATATATAATGGTAATATTGTAACTATATGTGAATCTAGGTAGTAAAATAAAAGGCAGTGATGGATAACCAATATAATACAATACAAAGGAGTTGAAACGACTGTTGGGTTTTAAATGTAGTGTATATATATATAGTGAAAATCATCATAACCTCTTAATTTAATACGATTGTTAAATTAATACTAAAAGATTAAAATTCGAAATAGTATTAATGTAACAATAAATAGTGTGAATTGCAATTGTATAATGGGATTAAATTGTTAATTTGAGGATGTAACCATTGGATAAATGTATGGTAAATTTATGGTAGTGAACTTTTAATGTATGTTGGATAGAACATAGGTGATTGTAATTCTGTAGTATGTATTAAATATAAAGTTCATTCAATTATGAAGAAAGTTTTAATTAAGAGAAACGTTACCGTAATAATTATTAATGTAGAAACGGAAGAGTGTATAAATTTATAGTAACATAAAAACATATTGTAAGGTAATAATTAAGTGCAGACTTATAAAATATATTTATGTATGTTAATTTCATGCATTTGGCTATAATGGATTTAATAATAAAAAATTGGAATAGTGAAATAAAATGGATATAAAGGTTTCAATTATACATTGGAATTCATACTCACCATAAAAGGTTAATTGAAACCAAAGAAGTTAATATAGGAATCAAGGCGTATTTATTAATTTGGATTTATTGCAATAAGTTAATTCCATAAAATAAAGCTAAAGCTAATTCAAATTTTAACTGGACCATTGTTGTTATAACTTTAGAAGCAAGATTTATTTATGATTTGAGTATTTAATTCAACAAGTGGTATTTACGACAAATAAAATAGAATTGAACGTAAAATATTACGTTATTAACTTGAAATGGAATTTGTAAACATTGAGTGAAATCTTAAACTAATGTTAGTATTCGTCGTATTTACAACAATAACTTTGAATAATAGAAAGGAAGTGAATATAATAAATTAATCAAATTTATAGTGTTGAATTCAATTGGATTGGAATTAATAAATAGTTAAGAAAAATAAGGGTTATTAATAATTTGGAATTTAATTATGGTAAAAAGGTTAATTGCAATCCAAAGATGAGTTGGAATGGAAATCAAGTATTTATTTAATTTGATTTAAGAGGTGAGTATAAAGGTATAAGATTTAATAATTGGGTTTAGAATAAAATTTATAATCTCTAAATAATAAGGAAGTGCAGATATTTAGCTGCAAATTTATATACCGATAGATTTTAATTCACATCCAAGCTTGGTAAATAATTTAGAATTGATTGAAGTATATAAATAATGAAATGGGGCCTATATTAGAAGTTGAAATATAAAAATTGGATTTTTAATTTATTTGATTTATTTAATAAATATTAAAATGGTCATTTTTGTCACGGACTCGGATTTCGACGAAACCAGTTTCATCGGATCCGTATCGGTGAATTGTTATAGGGTTTCAAGTTTCGTATCGATCGGACTTGTCGTTTGATCGTACGGACGCGAAACGCCTTGAAATCAATTTTATTAAAAATCAATTTGAAATCAATTTGGAAATCTTGTTTTCAGCATAACTTCTTCATACGATCGAATTTGGTCGTGAAACTTTTTCCATCGCGTTCAGAATATTTTAAAACACCTATTTGGATATATAGTTTTAACAAATTCGGTTCCGGAGGCGTAGCGGGCTTTTTGGGCCATAGTTTGTTGCGTACGTTCATCCTTCTAGCCTATACGCTCCAACCCAACCCTAACTATAAGTATAGCGTGATAAACCCTAGCCTCCTTTCTATTGTCAGTTGGATATACGTACATATTTCTTCATCTCCTCCTTCTCCTCAATGGTTGCAAAATCTAGATCTGCTTCAATCCAAAATTCAGTGAAAATTCAAACACCTCAGAAAATTCTCAAAAAAATATATGTTGAAGTATTCGATACGCGTAATCTACTGGTGAAATTCGTTTTTCGATTGGAGCTGTCGTTCATCCAGAATAAATTCAAACAGCCCCAAAACCGTCCATCATCATCGCGCAAAAGTTCGTCAGATCGTCAAACGGTTTCTGGGTATTGTAGAGTGGACGATGGAGATCACATCTATATAATTTTTGGGGCGAATCAACGGTTAGATTGGGAGATTTTTCGACCTAGGGTTTCGGCTTGGGGGGTTTATTAGTGGCGGCGGCGGCAGTTCTGGGTGGCCGGAGGTGGCGCGCTCGGTAGAGGGGAAGGAGGAGGTTCCCAGGGTGGTGAAGGCAGGGCGCACGTGGGTCCAGGGAGGAAGCGAACGGTGGTCAAAGTTTGGTCAAGGCGTTTTGTTTGGGTTTATGTTCGAACAGGTATTCCTGTAGCCGAGAGTAACATGCGCGCGCAGGTGAGAAGATGCAGATGACGTGGCGAGGGAAGGTGAATGTGTTCTTGTTTTGGTTTTATTTAATTTTGATTTTCAAGTCGATTTTTCGCCATAACTTTCTCATACGAAGTCGGATTCACACGAAACTTTTTTTGTTAGGATCGTAATTTAATTCCGGACCCGATGACGCTGGTTTGGACAAATTCCGAGACGGGCGAATTTTTGGGTTTAAATCGAATTTAAATTCGATTTAAATTCCAAAGGTGAGTGTTTTAACCCACTCACAATTACTAGAAGCTTTTATGTTTGTTAAATAAATTTTAGAAATGAATAGAAATTTATTTATGAGCTTTTGGCATGTTATTTCATCCATATCTGTTGAATTGCATTTTTTTTTTTTTTTTTTTTTAATTTAGCTGTTAATTAAATTTATTGATTGCGTATTAATTGGCTGTTAGAAATTATTGTTGCATATGAACTGCTAGTTAACAGTTATATAAATTATTGGGGAATATAAACTGTTAGATAAATAGTTGATAAATCTAAATTGAAGAAAACTGCTAGTTATTACCTGTTGTATATTACCAAACACATATTGTTATTGATAGATGTTTGTGATTGGATGATGGATGTTTTGTGATTGGATTATGGATGTGTTGTTGAATGGATGTTTATTTGGATATCATTAAACTGCAAGTTAGCATACATTTCACATTTCATTCGGGATTGTGGTTTGAAATGATAAAACCGCAAAGTTTTATTTTTAAATTGCGGATTGAAATGATAAATATCCGTATCACTTGACCATAGGATAGAAAATTATATACAGACACCGCGGTCTATATATAACTATTTTAATGTGATTTCTATGGGTTGGATTGAATACGGTTTATAAATCTTAAATTTTATATTGTATAAATATTTTATTCCATATTTATATACCTATGAAGTTAAAATTTAGGAATTTAAAAGGTGAATAAATTTCTTTAATGAAAATGGAAGAAATTTAGAAAATGGAGTTTGGTGAATTTATATCCTATGTTTAAATGTAAAGTTGGAAATTTTAAGATATGATATTTGTAATTGGATTTTCCCAAAATAAATAGAAATGGATATTCTAGTAAAAATTTGAATTGAAAAATTTATATATATATTTTACTAGAAATTGAAGTTTTATTAATTATGGATTTTATGTGAATGGTCAAGATTAATTAATAGAATATTGATTTTGAAAGGATAAAAATCCAACTTTAGTTGAAATATTAATGCTCAAAAATGGATATAAATATATATATAATTGAAATGGTTTTGGGACTTGAAGTAATATTTTGGATTTTGGTTTAACTTTAAAAGAAGAAATATTTGGAAAGCCATGTAATTTATTTCTTTATAAAGCAACAGTAAAGTTAAACCTTTTTAATTCGCATACCGTTGAATATCCAAACCATTTAGTTTTGAAAATAATGGTTTTAAAATACTATGGATTTTCGAAGAATTATGTTGAAAGTTACAAACAAAATATTGGTTACATGGGATATTAAATAATAAAAGTGACATAATTTTGGAAAGGAAAATTTATTTGGGAAACGATATCATTGATTTGAGTCTTTATAAATTAATATCAAAATGAATTGTTTGGGTTTAAAAGAAGAAATGATATCGAGATATTATGGTTTTGAAATGGATTATATTCTGGTTTAAAAGTATAAACTGTTTTAAATAACCGCGGTGTTATAATAACGATGGGTTGGCAAAGAGACCGGGATCGGATATGGACATACTCTCTGTCGATACCGAAAACCACTTTGACTAACCGTGTACGCGGTGGAGATTCCAGAATGAAGTAGGTTGGTGGCGACGATTCCTGTAAGGTAAATACGTGGACCCGACTCCCGTGAGTTGGCATAAGGTGGCTAAAACAGGAGCGATCGACGGGTTAATGAGGTCATTCCTCTGATCGGACACTCCTCTTCGATATTATACTATGACTTTGGATTGATTCAGTGGCCACTTCTATTTTTTTGATTTGGGGAGTTGTTTCGAGGTGGGCGGTTGCTGCGGCTTCGCGTTACCATCGGCCCGGAAGCGTAATTGGTATATCTACCCTGGCATTGCCTAGTTGTGCCGTGTCACCTACCCTATCGCGCCTTGTACGAGTTTGGTTTTCTCCCGTAGCCCGTGTGGTATCCTCTAGTGGCTTCCCGATCAGGAGGGACTATGATATTGGACGGACTACTGGGACTATTATGTGTTAAGGGCTATATGGGTAACCCCTTAACGCTATTAAAAAGTAAGTTTATTTTATAAATAGACACTATTATAATAGCGCAATATACTATATAGTAAATAGTTTAACGGATCCTTAGGAGATGTAAATCCCGAGCATCTCTTGAGTTATTGTACTCATATTTATTTCTGTTTATTTAACTCACATAAGATTTTCTAGTCTGACTCGAGTGTTTTTGTCTTTTCAAATTCGCTCGGGTCAGTCCGAGCGTTTCAGGATAGCAGGTTTTAGCTTTGGAGGACGAAGACGAAGATTCAGTATTATTTTATATATATAGTATTGCACCACACTCTTTCTATTCCGCTGCATTTTCGTATTGGTATGTGTGACTCTGATATTCATTGTATAAGTAAAATCAAGCTTTTGTAAACTGTTTATGAACTGTATATTTGTTATTATATTTTATCCTTCCGCTGTGAGATTCTGTTTTGTTTTATTCCTTCTCTGTTTTTCTTATTTACCCCATAACAATCCGCCCTTGCGTATGCTTTGAATTGGCACGTGTGTCGTTTTAAAGTGTGCGAAAAGGCGGGACGTTACAGTTGGTATCAGAGCTTTGGTTTAGCGATAAACCTTGGCTTTGTGGGGTTTGACTCTTTGTTAATAGGGTAGTAATATCCTATGGGAGTCGCTGAGTGTATATATATGAGAGAGAGCGTATTTGTTAGTATTAATAAAAGATTTTGATATTGTGTTAATCTGTTCCGTTTTGTATTTATAAATTCTGGTTGATGCATGGGACGCTATGCCATCAATAGGGATTTCTAAACACTTAATAGGACAGACCGACATAATATCCGTTTTTAATATAGGTGAATGAAATAATTTTGCCTATTATATTTTCTATATATAAAATAAAGTTTTTAATGATATTATGTATATATTTGGTTGCTATAGATTGGATGTTAGGCAATAAGAATATTTGTAATAAATTGAAGCTAAGTGAAATCATAATAAACCGAATTTGGAGATTTTTAGAACTTAAGTCCGGGGTTTTTGAAAATTTTCTTTCAAAGAATTTGTGAAATTTATTGATTTGGTTTATAAGTAATTTCTTATATAAATATAGTATAATTTGGAAGAATTGTTTTAAAAGAAGATTTTGGAGAAATTAAATTCTGTACTTTCCTCTCTGTCGCTGGAAAATAAATTCGGTGATGACGGCCGCATCATCGACTTTCATTTTCGAGTTTCGAAGGAGAAAGGCCACTGTAGTAAATTCTACTGCAGATTTATTTTGGATTTTCTAAAAATTTTCTTTTATTGTTCTAACTATAATTAGAGACATTGAGTTGTAAGAACTTATTTATCTATTATTTTGAAATAAAATAAAATTTAACCCGGTATTTAATTCTAAATTTTTCCGTTAAAAAAAAAAAAAAATTGTTTAAAATTTGTTAGTGAAATAAAATTAAGTAATAAATGAATTGAAACCTCTAATTTAAGTAAGAGAAAAATTGCAAAGTTATAATGAAGAATTTGCATACATATGAGACAAAGAGTAATATGGATAAACATTAAATTTAATTAAAGAATGGAGATTTAACTTGTATAAGTTCTATTGCATTTTCTTTAACATAAATAACTTACCCAAAATTAAAAGTTGAAATGTTAAATAAGAAACAAGAATTGGATATTTTACAAGTAGGAATTTGGGAAAATTGAAGCATTCAATAAGTGACTGTATAAATAAGAATTAGTAGTATAAACTTAGGTTATAATTGAAATTTTACTGAAAATAAAGTTAAGAATTATTAATAGAGGATATGAACCTAAGTATATGAAGTGAAATTCAAAATAAGAATTGATTGGATGATTATTAACTTAAGTATGTTTTAATCTCCCCTATTCTAATATAATGGAAAGATGGAAAATTTTAAATGACTGTAATCCATAGTTAATAGAGAAATAAAAACTTCCACTTATAAGAATGAATGTTAGTAGATTTAGAATTTAAGGGAAATCTTACTAGTGAAGAGTAAGGAAATGAAGATATTCAAAATATTTGTTGTTATTAATGAGAATTTATTTTATAAACTTAAGTAATAAAAAAGAGATACAAATATAATGAATTTTGCAATATATGGAAAATGAAATTGTAAGAAATAAAGACATTCCTCCATAAATGAAGGAATGAAAATCAAAACACCGAATTATGAAATAAATGTATAATAAGCTATTTTGGTGTTGATTTGAATTGCTTGGTTGATGTATGTTTGTTGGGTAAGGAATTGTGGAGTTGTTGGATGAACAAATAATCTACCTTTGTTCCATCTAAGGCTGTTGAGCAACGGATGTACTTGATAGTTATTCTTCATTCGTACAACTTCAGAATTTGAACCCGAACAACTGATTGTTTGTTGAGTGAATGATTGTTGTTTGCGGTGTGTGCTGTTTGTTAAAATGTATGGTTGTTGCATTTGATTGGATATGAATGATTGAATCTACCCAAACATTTCACTGTAATATAGATATTTAACTTTTAGATTATATAAGTGAATACAGGGGTTGGAAGCAACTGCTACTGCTTTTGGTTCCAAAATAATAAGCGTATTGCCCGACAAATAGGTACGTTTTCGGATTACGATTAAAGCGCTATTTATATATTTTTCCGTGTGGGATATTTTATTTTGGATATATATGTAATATATTTGTATACTTGGATATTATATTTTCTCCAGAGTCCCTCCGTACAAAGGAGACTCTGCCAAAATTTTCAGAAAATTTTGGACTTAGAATTTTGTGAAAAAATATTTTTCCAACTTTAATAATTCAAGTATTAAAGGATATGATGATTATAAAAAGAAGTATATTTCATTAAAAGAAATTAATCCAGTAAAATATTGTTTATAAGTTAATATCTGAAATAAGATGTACTGTTATTCTTCCTCCTCCCTTCTTTTCCTTTTCGGGGACGAAAAGTTTTGAGTGGGGGAGATTGTAACGACCCGTAAATTTGGATAATATTAAATGGATTAACTTAATATAATTTCTAATCTAATTGAGAATAAAATAAAAGTTTAGATATTTATTTTAGAAAACGTAGTGATTTGTTATAGTAATTGGAATTTAATAACAAGATTTTATGACAATAGATTTGGGTAGTGAAATTTGTCGCATTTGGTTAAAGGATTTATTTTAAGAAACCAATAAATGTTGTAATTGAAGATGTTAATAAAAATATTAACAAAAAGGGGTTTCATTAATATAATATAAATTTAAGAATTTATGACAAGAATTTAGATTTCCTATGTGTTTATATATATATATATATATATATATAATGGTAATATTGTAACTATATGTGAATCTAGGTAGTAAAATAAAAGGCAGTGATGGATAACCAATATAATACAATACAAAGGAGTTGAAACGACTGTTGGGTTTTAAATGTAGTGTATATATATATAGTGAAAATCATCATAACCTCTTAATTTAATACGATTGTTAAATTAATACTAAAAGATTAAAATTCGAAATAGTATTAATGTAACAATAAATAGTGTGAATTGCAATTGTATAATGGGATTAAATTGTTAATTTGAGGATGTAACCATTGGATAAATGTATGGTAAATTTATGGTAGTGAACTTTTAATGTATGTTGGATAGAACATAGGTGATTGTAATTCTGTAGTATGTATTAAATATAAAGTTCATTCAATTATGAAGAAAGTTTTAATTAAGAGAAACGTTACCGTAATAATTATTAATGTAGAAACGGAAGAGTGTATAAATTTATAGTAACGTAAAAACATATTGTAAGGTAATAATTAAGTGCAGACTTATAAAATATATTTATGTATGTTAATTTCATGCATTTGGCTATAATGGATTTAATAATAAAAAATTGGAATAGTGAAATAAAATGGATATAAAGGTTTCAATTATACATTGGAATTCATACTCACCATAAAAGGTTAATTGAAACCAAAGAAGTTAATATAGGAATCAAGGCGTATTTATTAATTTGGATTTATTGCAATAAGTTAATTCCATAAAATAAAGCTAAAGCTAATTCAAATTTTAACTGGACCATTGTTGTTATAACTTTAGAAGCAAGATTTATTTATGATTTGAGTATTTAATTCAACAAGTGGTATTTACGACAAATAAAATAGAATTGAACGTAAAATATTACGTTATTAACTTGAAATGGAATTTGTAAACATTGAGTGAAATCTTAAACTAATGTTAGTATTCGTCGTATTTACAACAATAACTTTGAATAATAGAAAGGAAGTGAATATAATAAATTAATCAAATTTATAGTGTTGAATTCAATTGGATTGGAATTAATAAATAGTTAAGAAAAATAAGGGTTATTAATAATTTGGAATTTAATTATGGTAAAAAGGTTAATTGCAATCCAAAGATGAGTTGGAATGGAAATCAAGTATTTATTTAATTTGATTTAAGAGGTGAGTATAAAGGTATAAGATTTAATAATTGGGTTTAGAATAAAATTTATAATCTCTAAATAATAAGGAAGTGCAGATATTTAGCTGCAAATTTATATACCGATAGATTTTAATTCACATCCAAGCTTGGTAAATAATTTAGAATTGATTGAAGTATATAAATAATGAAATGGGGCCTATATTAGAAGTTGAAATATAAAAATTGGATTTTTAATTTATTTGATTTATTTAATAAATATTAAAATGGTCATTTTTGTCACGGACTCGGATTTCGACGAAACCAGTTTCATCGGATCCGTATCGGTGAATTGTTATAGGGTTTCAAGTTTCGTATCGATCGGACTTGTCGTTTGATCGTACGGACGCGAAACGCCTTGAAATCAATTTTATTAAAAATCAATTTGAAATCAATTTGGAAATCTTGTTTTCAGCATAACTTCTTCATACGATCGAATTTGGTCGTGAAACTTTTTCCATCGCGTTCAGAATATTTTAAAACACCTATTTGGATATATAGTTTTAACAAATTCGGTTCCGGAGGCGTAGCGGGCTTTTTGGGCCATAGTTTGTTGCGTACGTTCATCCTTCTAGCCTATACGCTCCAACCCAACCCTAACTATAAGTATAGCGTGATAAACCCTAGCCTCCTTTCTATTGTCAGTTGGATATACGTACATATTTCTTCATCTCCTCCTTCTCCTCAATGGTTGCAAAATCTAGATCTGCTTCAATCCAAAATTCAGTGAAAATTCAAACACCTCAGAAAATTCTCAAAAAAATATATGTTGAAGTATTCGATACGCGTAATCTACTGGTGAAATTCGTTTTTCGATTGGAGCTGTCGTTCATCCAGAATAAATTCAAACAGCCCCAAAACCGTCCATCATCATCGCGCAAAAGTTCGTCAGATCGTCAAACGGTTTCTGGGTATTGTAGAGTGGACGATGGAGATCACATCTATATAATTTTTGGGGCGAATCAACGGTTAGATTGGGAGATTTTTCGACCTAGGGTTTCGGCTTGGGGGGTTTATTAGTGGCGGCGGCGGCAGTTCTGGGTGGCCGGAGGTGGCGCGCTCGGTAGAGGGGAAGGAGGAGGTTCCCAGGGTGGTGAAGGCAGGGCGCACGTGGGTCCAGGGAGGAAGCGAACGGTGGTCAAAGTTTGGTCAAGGCGTTTTGTTTGGGTTTATGTTCGAACAGGTATTCCTGTAGCCGAGAGTAACATGCGCGCGCAGGTGAGAAGATGCAGATGACGTGGCGAGGGAAGGTGAATGTGTTCTTGTTTTGGTTTTATTTAATTTTGATTTTCAAGTCGATTTTTCGCCATAACTTTCTCATACGAAGTCGGATTCACACGAAACTTTTTTTGTTAGGATCGTAATTTAATTCCGGACCCGATGACGCTGGTTTGGACAAATTCCGAGACGGGCGAATTTTTGGGTTTAAATCGAATTTAAATTCGATTTAAATTCCAAAGGTGAGTGTTTTAACCCACTCACAATTACTAGAAGCTTTTATGTTTGTTAAATAAATTTTAGAAATGAATAGAAATTTATTTATGAGCTTTTGGCATGTTATTTCATCCATATCTGTTGAATTGCATTTTTTTTTTTTTTTTTTTTTTAATTTAGCTGTTAATTAAATTTATTGATTGCGTATTAATTGGCTGTTAGAAATTATTGTTGCATATGAACTGCTAGTTAACAGTTATATAAATTATTGGGGAATATAAACTGTTAGATAAATAGTTGATAAATCTAAATTGAAGAAAACTGCTAGTTATTACCTGTTGTATATTACCAAACACATATTGTTATTGATAGATGTTTGTGATTGGATGATGGATGTTTTGTGATTGGATTATGGATGTGTTGTTGAATGGATGTTTATTTGGATATCATTAAACTGCAAGTTAGCATACATTTCACATTTCATTCGGGATTGTGGTTTGAAATGATAAAACCGCAAAGTTTTATTTTTAAATTGCGGATTGAAATGATAAATATCCGTATCACTTGACCATAGGATAGAAAATTATATACAGACACCGCGGTCTATATATAACTATTTTAATGTGATTTCTATGGGTTGGATTGAATACGGTTTATAAATCTTAAATTTTATATTGTATAAATATTTTATTCCATATTTATATACCTATGAAGTTAAAATTTAGGAATTTAAAAGGTGAATAAATTTCTTTAATGAAAATGGAAGAAATTTAGAAAATGGAGTTTGGTGAATTTATATCCTATGTTTAAATGTAAAGTTGGAAATTTTAAGATATGATATTTGTAATTGGATTTTCCCAAAATAAATAGAAATGGATATTCTAGTAAAAATTTGAATTGAAAAATTTATATATATATTTTACTAGAAATTGAAGTTTTATTAATTATGGATTTTATGTGAATGGTCAAGATTAATTAATAGAATATTGATTTTGAAAGGATAAAAATCCAACTTTAGTTGAAATATTAATGCTCAAAAATGGATATAAATATATATATAATTGAAATGGTTTTGGGACTTGAAGTAATATTTTGGATTTTGGTTTAACTTTAAAAGAAGAAATATTTGGAAAGCCATGTAATTTATTTCTTTATAAAGCAACAGTAAAGTTAAACCTTTTTAATTCGCATACCGTTGAATATCCAAACCATTTAGTTTTGAAAATAATGGTTTTAAAATACTATGGATTTTCGAAGAATTATGTTGAAAGTTACAAACAAAATATTGGTTACATGGGATATTAAATAATAAAAGTGACATAATTTTGGAAAGGAAAATTTATTTGGGAAACGATATCATTGATTTGAGTCTTTATAAATTAATATCAAAATGAATTGTTTGGGTTTAAAAGAAGAAATGATATCGAGATATTATGGTTTTGAAATGGATTATATTCTGGTTTAAAAGTATAAACTGTTTTAAATAACCGCGGTGTTATAATAACGATGGGTTGGCAAAGAGACCGGGATCGGATATGGACATACTCTCTGTCGATACCGAAAACCACTTTGACTAACCGTGTACGCGGTGGAGATTCCAGAATGAAGTAGGTTGGTGGCGACGATTCCTGTAAGGTAAATACGTGGACCCGACTCCCGTGAGTTGGCATAAGGTGGCTAAAACAGGAGCGATCGACGGGTTAATGAGGTCATTCCTCTGATCGGACACTCCTCTTCGATATTATACTATGACTTTGGATTGATTCAGTGGCCACTTCTATTTTTTTGATTTGGGGAGTTGTTTCGAGGTGGGCGGTTGCTGCGGCTTCGCGTTACCATCGGCCCGGAAGCGTAATTGGTATATCTACCCTGGCATTGCCTAGTTGTGCCGTGTCACCTACCCTATCGCGCCTTGTACGAGTTTGGTTTTCTCCCGTAGCCCGTGTGGTATCCTCTAGTGGCTTCCCGATCAGGAGGGACTATGATATTGGACGGACTACTGGGACTATTATGTGTTAAGGGCTATATGGGTAACCCCTTAACGCTATTAAAAAGTAAGTTTATTTTATAAATAGACACTATTATAATAGCGCAATATACTATATAGTAAATAGTTTAACGGATCCTTAGGAGATGTAAATCCCGAGCATCTCTTGAGTTATTGTACTCATATTTATTTCTGTTTATTTAACTCACATAAGATTTTCTAGTCTGACTCGAGTGTTTTTGTCTTTTCAAATTCGCTCGGGTCAGTCCGAGCGTTTCAGGATAGCAGGTTTTAGCTTTGGAGGACGAAGACGAAGATTCAGTATTATTTTATATATATAGTATTGCACCACACTCTTTCTATTCCGCTGCATTTTCGTATTGGTATGTGTGACTCTGATATTCATTGTATAAGTAAAATCAAGCTTTTGTAAACTGTTTATGAACTGTATATTTGTTATTATATTTTATCCTTCCGCTGTGAGATTCTGTTTTGTTTTATTCCTTCTCTGTTTTTCTTATTTACCCCATAACAATCCGCCCTTGCGTATGCTTTGAATTGGCACGTGTGTCGTTTTAAAGTGTGCGAAAAGGCGGGACGTTACAGTGACATACAACCCAAATATAGATCTGGAATACATTTACAACCTTATCAATATTTAGGTCTGATTTCATATTTTAGATCAGGACGTACATACTATTTTATTTTATTCATATCCTGAAACCTATAACCTTTCTTTCCTAGATAGTGATCCTTATCTACTCCATAAAATATAATTTAGAAATCCACATTATGCAAGTATGTGACATTTGAAATTCAAACTTACAAAATAATTTTCACCTCTCAAAAGAAAATTTTTAAGCATGCTTTCCAAAAGAATTTCCAACTTGTAAAATTAGTTTAGAGAATTAAATTCCCAAAAGCATCAAAACATCACATTTTATTTTATTCCATATATTTATTCCATTTGTATTAAACATTTGGACAAAATCTTCTACAAAAATTTGAATCCAACTTTTTCAAAATTTTCGAAACATCTACTGCTTATTCTTAACCCCAATTTTAAAGGTTCTAAAATTGTTTAGCAAAATAATTTCCCTTCTCAAATGCTTTTACCTCAAAGACTTACTTTTTTAAAATTGGATTTTTAACCCAAAAGATTTGAAAATTCATTTATTAAAACAAACTATCAAAATTTCAAAAAGGGTTACTTAATTCCAAAAGGAAGCAAAGTAATTTTCCATTTTCAAAAACTTTCTACATCAAAGATTTATTTCTTAAAAAGCTAGTCTTTTACTTCAAAATATTCAAAAACATATTATATAATTTTAAACAATGTAAAGTGGAGTAGACACGGTAAACTCCTATCCTAACATTTTCCTACGCCATTCTCATTATTCCCTCCTACATTATTTTTAACCAAATTGCTAATCCTATTTTATAAGTTCCTAGCACTATTCCAATCCAAGTCTTCCACTATTGACTTTGTTTATGTTTTTCTACTTGCATGGTTTCTTCATCATTTCCATTTTAAAAATAAGAATTTAAAGAACTTCCAAATTTATGAAATAGAACAATCATCAGTCCAACATTTGCTCTATTTTATATCCATTTCAAAAAGAAAAATCGCTTTATCGAAAAAACTTTAAACTGGAAATTTTTTAACTCAACAAAATTTTAAAAACGAAAAACTATTTTTATCAAAAAAAATTTGACTCCACAACTTCTTTTTATTCACAAGCATTTGCCTCAGTAAAATTTCTAAGTTATGAATTTCAAAAATTCCAATTGTTTTCAAAACAACTCCTCAATAAATCCTTTGAAAATATTTTCAAAACATTTCTAGGAAGTTTTCAAAGAAAATATTTTATCACATCCTTCACGTGGAGTTAAATTTTAGAAAATCTTTTTCAAAACAACTTCTTAATAATTGTCTTCTCTATTGCATTTTCTTCTTCTTTCGTCCCTTAAACTATCCTACCTTGTAATATTTAATCAATACTTAACATTTTTATTTATCATTCCTATAAATGTTGGTCCATATTAAATGGTTATTACCTTAATGTATGTTTTCTAAAGACATTTATTTACTTATTCAGCTTTTACCTTAATGGTCTAATTAAACTATTTAATTCCTTGTAACTCCTCACTTATTACACATTCATTGTCTACTAAATTTTTAGAGTTATAACCTTTCCACTTTTTTTAATTCCATAATTACCATAACGTCCTTTTTAATTAGTCCACTCATATCCTAATTAAATTATTTAACCCCTATTTATTTCACATTTAATGTCCTATATATTTTAGAGTCACAATCTCTTCCATTTACATGCCTCATAATACAACATTCGTCGCCCATTTCCTACCCTATTCATTTTTCCAACCCACATTCGCCTCGCCCATCCTTTCGGAATATAGTCACAGCTAATTCTTTGGTCAAAAAATATAGCGTACGGTCAAATTATGTGTGTGTATATATATTTGTATATAGTAGATTTTGAAAAATACTTTAGAAAATAACAAGTATGCTACTTTTAGGTATAACTTTACCTATTGATCGGGTAACCTAAGCACTGATACCAAATGCAACAACCTGCCCCAAAATGGACCTAATTTCGATCTAATAAAATCCCGTTGAACCTTAGGCCAATCTCAAGGCAGCTTGTTAAATTGATAAAATTAAAACATTACATTGTACACAGAGCTATCTATCTATACTTTCAAAATCTCACAGCATAATGGACAAAAAATAATATTAGAAACAAGTACCCATTTCATAACAGAAAACCATTTCATAAATATATCATGTTAAATATTATAATATATTTTCATAAAGCCTCCACGGTATAATATCTCAAAATAACGTAACTGTCTGAACTGGGTAAAAAATACTTATGATGGTAGATAGCTACCACAAATCTTTATTTCCACCTTCGCCTCCTGAATCAGCATTACTTTCTATAACCTATGTTGTAATGTGGAGTGGTTCAGAATAATAAATGTCGAGTGAAATGAAAATCTCAAGCTTTACCATAGTTATAGTTGGGTAGTATTATTTAAATAAAAAATGTGTCTTACGTATCAAAATCATAACATTGTATAAAGCCAATTGTAAGCATGAAGGCTCTTCCAGTCAATCACATAATATACACACAAAGTCAATCGTAAGTTCGGAGGCCCTTCCAGTCTGACTATACAAAAGTCAGCTGTAAGCCTAAAGGCGCTTCCATTCTAACTATACAACACTAACACAACTAGTGCTTCCGATGTAAGAAGAAGCACCCGAATCACTTAATACCTCTTTAATGGGAGTTAGGCAGACTCTGATCATTTAAGACCTATAAAATAGGTAGATCCCCACCATTTAAAACCTAATCGTATGGTGGGTCCCTTCATGGATCTTCCTAAATGACATCATAAGAAATCCAATTAGGCCAATAAATACTTCATCTAAGAAAGTGGTGGACCGTACCATAGCTACTTAATATCTCTAACTCAAAGTTGACCTCTCCAAAGAATTCCACCTACCATACCAAAGTGCAATTTATGATCCATAACCCACTTGTGACATCTCACATTAGTCTGACTATTCATAGGTACTGGTAGCCAGATTAACTGGGCAGGTTTACCCTATAGAATTGGGACCAACCTCACATACATAAGAGTTAATTATTATAGGCGATGTTCCACATTAGTCCGCAAAGCCACAATGCTAGTAGCCAGATTTAACTGCGCAGACTTCCAGGTAGTTTTGGTCTAACCTCGCATCCCTATAACTTAGTCATAACTTAAATATATATCCATTATATACAAATATCATCTTACACGAATAATAGTTAAGGCCATATAAGGTATCCCCTTATAACGCAAGAATTAATTCCTTAATTTTACTCCATGTACCTTCCTACAAATTAATATTACTTAACTATTCTTTAGTAATTATCACGCTCAATACACTATAATCAATACGTTATGATTAATGTCTTTTATTATATTTACACTTATATTTACGCATGAAATTAGGGTCTTATCATTACATTACAACAATTTGGTAATATTTCGCTTACAAGGTGTTTTCAAATATCACTGTCATATAAATATATAATTCCAACAAGAACTGCTAGTACCATAGCCAAATAAAGTAGATTTGTACAAACATGGGGTATCAACACTTGTTCCATATTAATACACTAGAATCCCTTTTCCATTTTAAAGAGCAGATTATCAAAAATTAGATCGCCTATATCCAATTCAACCTTCGTGTATAATATTTTGAAGTGAGAAAGAAATTCCTTATTTATTTAAGTGGTAGAAATAGACGGTGAAAACTACGAACAATTCAATTCATAATTTATATACCATTTTTAATTTATTTTCTTACCCCAATAACGCTTTAATTTGAAAGAAGGAAAATAGGTTAAATTGATCATAGATACTCTAAATCTAATGATTAATTAGATTCTAATATGCCAGTACCAAAAATAATTAAAATTCCAACATACACAAAGATTGATATCAACTAAGGGAAATTCTAGGGGTTTAGGTGTTTTGTTTTCATTTCCAAAATTTCTGAAGGCATGCATCAAATCCAAGTAAATACTATTAAATTACAATAACATGAAAAACTTGATATTTCCACTCATAGAGACTTGTTAACTTCCTAACTAGATTTGATTTCACCATGCCCAATTCTCTTTTAGATCTCCCTCTTTTATAATATATAACAAAGTGAATTGTACAAAGAAACTTGATTTAGAATTAGAAACTATAGAGGAATATAATCAAAAATAAAAAGAATTAAACATCTAACCCTCATATTTGAAAATCCTATATGATTCTAAAATCCAAAGGAGATGAAGATGAAGATGAAAAAAGATCTGATTTATACCACTCCTAATTCTTTGTCAGATCTTCTTCTTTTGAATACAACAAATAGATTGTATTTATAATCTAGATTTTAAAAATAAAAAGATAGGGTAAAGAATTATTAATTTAAATTAGAGATTAGAAACTACAATTATTTACTAGAAAAGTAACCGTTTCTGAAACCCTAAGGGGAAAGTTTTTTTATAGAGCTTTGCTAGTGTTCCCAAAAATTTATGAAGGAAAAGCATGGTTCTTGGGGTCTATTTGTACAAGCAAGAAGAAAATGAGGATTGTTAGATTGAAACCAAATGAATTCGAGCCATTCGGCTAGGGCAAATATGCCTTGAAACGACATGACCATTCGACTGCTACCATAGGGCAGACGATCACTGGCAGTCGAATGGCCTTTTAAAGGCTTTAACATCCCTTATTTTAAGGTCCGAAGCTAAGTGCTATAGATGCTGGCCATTTATAATATTAACTTCCAATGAAAAAATATGGTAATGTCAATGGTATCCATAAAATCAGAAGCACATGAATATGAAATAAAATCAACATAGATTTGAAAACAGTTTTTTTGATTACAATTCAAATCAATATTTCATAATCAATTACATAATCCCAAAATGATTCCCAGGTTTTGATCAAATATAATTATTACAAATTATGCCAAGAACGACTATGAAGATGCCCCCTTGGATGATTAGAGTACTAGATAGATAGATATATCAACCATAAATACACCACAGTGGACATAATACTAAATAACTACTACATAGCTAACTTTGCATCCTACACATCTTCGGAAGCTTATTCGTATGACCTACTAAACCTAAAAAGTACTTAACTCTCAATCTACTCAAATTACAAGCACCCGAGAGTTTAAGGGGAAAACATAAACTTCGAGTCAGACATAAAGCCTGGTGTGAATAATTCTATCACATCTCGGTTTACTGATATTAAATGAGACCAACACCGCTTAAAGAAACGTGTTTCCCCTCACTAATACCTTTCTAAAATCTACCTTTTGCAAATCAAAATCCTATAATAAACTGATCATATCAACAATAGCAACAACATATATGCATATAAATGAGGTAATTAATGGACTATCCATCTGAATATTATAGTTTTATCAGGCTGACTATTAACCACGGGCTAACTCGGGCCTACCAGACATAATAAATATTCTAACTTCTATTTGAAACAATACTAGACGGTCTGTCCTTAACTTACTCCTCCTAGGGTCAACTGATCCTAATGGTTTTGCAGGCTCACCAATAACCTATGTCTACTCTGTGTATTCCTTTCTGTGTGAAAAATCATTTTAGCCTTACCTATGACAAAGCCCTACACACTGGAATTTTGGACTTATACTAGCTAGGGGCTATTAGCTAAAGAATAGGCACGACCCCATACCAGTCCCATCCAGTCACATAATATCCGAGTCACATACTTAGCAAATACTTGGGCTAACCTCCCTATTCAAATTTAATTTTCTTGAAAAAATCTTTACAAATGATTTACCCTTGAAATCATATCTTTATAAAACAAGGAAATCATACTCTTTGCTTTACTCAAAATACTTAGGTCATGATATATGCTTTACAAAACATTAATGACAAAAACCTAAAATCAATAGGGTCTTCTATCCCTTCGAAATAAGTCAAAGCCCTATTTAGCCTAGAAAATATTAGGCTATAAAGCCAAAATAGTACATTTGGAACCATTGTTTAAAACGTTAAACAATCTATTTTGAAATCACAGAAAGCATCCCTTTCAAAATCATTGAAAGCATCCCTCTCGAAATACTTAAAACATACCTTTCGAAAGCATTGGGTTCTATAAGAATTTATGGAAGAATAGCTTCGAAACCAATTAAAAGTATTGCTTTCAAAACCATAGTTTGAAAACAAAACAATATGCATGGCCCTTAAGAGGATTTATGTGGAAGCAATTCCTTCGAAACACATAGGGTAAAGATGACATGCTTCCGCATGTATACTTGGGTTTAAACAAGTGGCTTCAACCATGTCGAATGGTATGGAAGTGGCACCCACCCTTTCGCAAGTATAGGTTAAAAAAAGCAGCTTCAGTGGTTACAGAAGGGTATTGATTCGAAACCCTACCCTCCGACCTCATTGGTTTAAAGAGTTATAAAAGGCAGGCTCTTATTAAGGCGAACGGTTTTAATGCGACAACTACGGTATTGAAGTGGGGTTCAAAAGCAAATAAATATGGCTTCAACCCTTTTGCAAGTACATCTTCGACACCGTCCTTTCCTTTCACCTTTCTCCAATACACTACGTACCAAATGCTTGATACCATTTGCATAGGTTTCGAATGGGTACGAATGGTTTACTGAGTATGATGACGAAAGCAAGCAAATGAAAGTGGCGAAGTTGTAATTCGATATAAAACTGATTTTATGCCTTTTAAAGTAATTCCTTTTTACCCAACTTACATAATTTTCCAAAATATGATTGGTTTCCAATACTTTACCAAAAATCTTTTTTTCAAAAGCTGTCGAACTCAACATTGAACAATTGAAAACATTTTAGCACTTAAGCCTTCTGCTTAATAAAATGTTCAAAACGTTTAAGTCCTCTAACTTAAATAATTTATTAACCATAGTATAACATTTAGGAAAAATCTTAAAAAATCACAACAATTCACATTAAATATGTTTTCTAACATATATAAATTTGAAACCCGAAGATATTATTTAATAGCCTTAAATATTTAAGTCCAAAATTAATTTTTTCTTTCATAGAAAATTTATAATAAATCTATATTCACTTGAAAATTATGAAACTTGAAACCCGCTTCTAAAATAATATTTTTGACCATATACCAAAATAAATTCATTTGGATGTCATTTGATAGATTTTCTAATCTAAAGGTTTCATAAAATCCATATCAAACCATACAAATCATCAACAAGCATATATATATATATATATATATATATATATATATATATATCTATTTAATATATCAAGACATGGCATGATACTTGCAAAAATAATTCGGATCTAACTTGAAACCAAATCATTATCAAAAGTGAGATGTAAACTAATTATTCACCTTAGCTTTGTTTTAAGAAGGTTTAGATTTGCCTTTAGATTGATTTTCTTAAGCCTTCTACTTAAATCCTAGCTTTTCTTCTCCTTTAATCCTCTTAATGGTGGCAGGCCGAGTTCTTTAAGGTTTTAGTTTTGTTTGTGAAAGTCAAAATGAATGAGGAATGAGAAAAGAAGGGTTTAGGTTATAGGAACAAAGGCTGTTTCCATATTGCCCTTACATATTCATCCTACTTACTTATTTTTAATTCTCTTTTACTAATTCATTCATTAAGGAACGACTCCTTCTTAATTGACAAATCTCAATCCCTTAATTATCTACATTATTTCATTTAATTTATCTAATTAAATGTTCTAAATAATATTAGTGAAAATTAGGGTCACTACAGACTCCCTTTCTTAAAGAATTTCATCCTTGAAATTATGATAAGTTACCCACAATGATCAAACAAAAAGGTAAAACATATCATCAAACCCGTTAGGATAAGCGTCTCTAATCGTGCTCTCGATTTCCCAAGTACAATCTCTCTCGTCGTCACTCTACTGGACTTTGACTAATCCGCCTGTCTTATTCCTTAGTCTCTTCTTATCTCTCTCAACTATACGAACTGGTTTTCAAACTATAGTCATATCTGGTTCCACTACTAGATCCTCTGACACAATCGGTGTAATATCAGTCACTGGATCTCGAATACACTTCCTTAGATGAGAAATATGGAAAACATTTGTGGACTCCTGCCAAACTATTCGGTACTACCTTATACGTGAGTTCCTCGTTTCTATAATAGAAAATTGTCCAACAAATCTTAGTGCTTACTTCCATGACCTGCCGAATCTGATCATGACCTTCATCGATGACACTTTAACGAAAACATAATCTCCAACCAAGAATTCTAAGTTTCTCCATCTCTTATCAGTATAACTCTTTTGCCTAGACTAAGCCTCCTTCATTTTAGTCCGAATCAACTCAATCTTCTCTATAGCTTCTCTAACCAAATCTAGACCAAGAATTAATCTATCCCCGGTCTCTATCTAACAAACAAGAGATTTGCATGGTCTTCCATACAAAGCTTCAAACAGTGCTATTCCTCTATTAGTTGGATAACTGTTGTTATACGAAAACCTGACTAAGTGTAGATGGTCTTCCCATGATCCTTCAAAATCTAGCACACAAGCTCTTAACAGATCCTCCAAGACTTTGTTAACTCTCTCTGTTTGCCCACCTATCTATGAATGGTAAGCGGTACTCATATTGATCTTGGTACCTAAAATATCTTGTAGACTCTTTCAGAATTCACTAGTGAATAAGGGATGTCTGTCACTTACTATACTACTAGGAATTATATGCAATCTAACTATATTATTCATGAATAAATTAGCTAAATCCGGTGCTGTCCTGGTCGACTTGACGGGTATAAAGTGTGCACTCTTAGTTAACCTATCCATTATAACAAAGATACTCTCATTTCCTCTGTTCGACTTTGCAACCAATCTATGAAATCCATTAAGATAGAATCCCATTTCCAGACTAGAACATCCAAAGGCTGAAGTAACCCACTAGGTTTTTGATGTTCAGCTTTTACCTGTTGATAGTTCCATACCGCCTCACTCATAAGCTTACATCTCTCTTCATACCTTCCCACTAGAAACTCCTCTTCATATCTTGATACATCTTGGTCCCTCCATGATGAATCGTAAATTTTGATCGATGACATTCTCAAAGGACGTCCTTCCTTTGGTCTTTTACATTCGGGACATACAATCGTCTCTTCTGTCTCAACCACTCACTCTGGTCAAGACTAAAATCCTTTAGATTATCAATCTCGATTCCGGCCTCTAGCCTTCTAATCTTCTGAGCTAGCACTGGGTCATCTCTCTGCCTAGATGCAATCCTTTCGATCATCATCGGTCGAATTTCTAAACATGATAACATGGAGGTTTCTCGACTAGAACTAGCCTCAGGTCTTCATTGTACTATGTATATAGTCAATGTTTATATACCTTTCCACTCAGCTATCATTGCCAATACTGCATTTTGATGTTTTCTGCTAAGTGCATCTGCAATCTTATTTCCTTTCCTGGTATGTACTCAATACCAAAGTGATATGAAGCTATGAACCTCAACCATCTCCGCTGTCTCATATTCAACTCCTTCCAAGAGAATAAATATTTTAGTAACTTATGATCAATAAACAACTCGAATCTTTCTCCCAAAAGGTAATATCTCCACACCTTTAATGCAAAAATTATCGTAGAAAATTCCAAATCTTGACTTGGTTATTTAACTTCATGCAGTCTGAGCTGATGAGAAGCATAGGCAACCACTTTACTTCTCTGCATTAACACAGCTGCTAGTCATGTTCCGCATGCATTCGTGTATACCACTAAATCATGATTCCCTTTTGGAACAACTGACATTGGTGCATTAGTCAATAAATGTAACATTTTTTGGAATACCTCCTTAAACTTATCAATCCAAACAAACTTCACATCTTTCTGAGTTAGCTTAGTCATTGGTGTGGCTATCAACGAGAAAACCTTAATGAATCTCCGGTAGTAGCCAACTATCCTAAGAAAATTCTTTGACATGATCACTCTCTCGGGTCTCTTCTAATTATTCACTACCTCGATCTTAGTCAGATCTGCTGACAACCTAAACCACATGACCAAGAAACTTAACTTCTTACTTCCAAAATGATACTTTGAAAATGTTGCCTTCAATTGATGCTGCCTCAGTGTCTAAACCACTATCCTAAGATGAACTTCGCGATCTCTTTCATTCTTAGAATATATCAATATGTCGTCAATGAATACTATTACAAATCTATCTCGATGCACGCGGAAAACTCTGTTCATCAAGTCCACGAAGAATGCTAGCGCATTAGTTAGTCCAAATGGCATTACTAACCATTCATATGATCCATATCTGGTCCTAAATGCCGTTAAAGGAATGCTATCCTCTACTACTCTAAGTTGATGGAATCCTGTTCCAATTGAGAGAATACTTTGGCTCCACTCAACTGGTCAAACAAATTGTCAATTCTAGGTAAACAGATATCAGTTCTTTATTATGACGCCCTACCTCTATACTCACGCTAGTCAAGGACACTATGGGGTAATGTCGTCGACTAGCATGAAGAATAAGGCTATTGAGGAGCGACCATCCATGTAATTGCTTTGTGTGAGTACCGATATGTCAGATGGTATGTCATGTATTTTAATTCAAGAGGAAATCCGACATATCAAATAAAAACTCAAAGCTACTACACAGTGGCTATGTGGACCTCGGAGACAAATATAGAAATAAGCATAACACAAATCAGTCACAGATATACATATCACAAAGGAGGAAACAAATAAGAATATATCACATTAAAGTGTACGTCAAAGTAGTGGTCATACAAGAACCACTACATCACAAAAGAATACGTACAAGTGTTAGACAAAAGAATACGTATACATCAAGGAGTCTCCAACTCGAATGTCTAATGACAAAAAATACTAAACTAAGTAGTTAGACAAAAGTCAGTTGATGGTCCCAGATGAGGAGTCAAGCAGAAACACCTGTAACATTTCGGTCTGACCCGAGTATTATTTAATAAGAAAATAATAACGAAACAGTTTAGCTATAAATATCAGATAAAATGAGATAGGATAAGAGATATAACAAAAACATACGATAGCAATAATGCCATACTATGAAAAGTATACATTTAACAATAACAAAAATCATACAATATCTCAAGAATCTCAGAGATAAAAAAGAATGTCATATTCTTTATTTTATATTCCAAACCAGAAATATTAACACATATATCAATGCCAATCGCAAAATTGGTGAAACATAAATTCTAGAAATAATAAATTAGAAATCCAGAAATCACAAAAGGGGAGGCCTATCACAAACGGGAGCATGAAAACTCACCAACACATGCATCACAAACGGGTCGCTAACCCATGGTCGCTAACCATAGAGCCGGTGCAACGACGTAGTAAAATATCATACGCCCGAGAAACCTGAAACTCAAATACTTCGGAACAACAACGTAGTACAACGCTATGCCGGATGACCTGAAACTCAAATAATTCAGAACAACGATGTAGTACAACTGTACACCCGATGAACCTGATAAGCCAGAACAAAGGCGTAGTACAAAGGTATGTCCGATGAACCGAACTCCATAAAAGAACAGTGAGTCGCTGGTCCTCAAAAATGAGTCGAAACTCCAAAGAACCCATAGGTCATTAGCCTATAAAAGAAATGAGATGAAACTCAATAAAATGAGGTATAGCCCCCGCATGGACAAAAAAGACATAGTATGCCGCTAGTCTAAATCACAAAATGATCATCATTGATCAATAAAAAGTATGAATTACACTAAGCTAGTAAATAAATGAGTTTAGCCACATGTCCCATAACCACTGGCTTAGCTTAAATATTTATGAATAAATTGTATATCTCCACTCGAAAATTATCACAAGATTTTCAATCGAACAAGTCCAAAAACTAAGCAACGAAGTAAACGCAAGTGTTTCATACCACTTGTTTTGCTAAGCCGTTTAATTAGATTTTCTCATACGAACGAGGTAAAGGTGTGTATATACTAATAGGTAGGAAAATGGTTTTAATACGCGAGCTTTGTATTAAGATAGTGTTGAAATCGTTTTGATGAAAGGGTTTTGATATTTTACTTCAAGTATGGAAACCTTTGCATTTTAAAGTGACAAATAACCAAAAATGATTGTAAAAACAATAATCCACCAAAAATTCACATTCGAAGACGTGAATCAAATCCAAAGAAATCGATACCTATTCCATCAAAATGGATATTCCCAAAAATTCCAAAGAAGAAATTATCAAAGTCAACAAAGGTGATAATAACAAATTGGATCTACTAGAATCGATTAAAAATTGGAAATCCAAGAAAAATAGGCAATTTGGGCTGAGGCAAGCTGATCAGTCGACTAAACCAGGTTGTCAGTCGGTTGACCCAATGCTTGGAAACTTTCGGTTTCCAGGTCAGTCGACTGATCCATAAGGTCAGTCGACTGATACAGGTACAGGGTATTTTCTGTCCCCTAGTTCAGTCGACTAACCTCCTGGTTCAGTGGACTGAACCTGCTTCTAAAGCATCATCAGCCTAGCACCCTCCCCTAGTGGGGTAGAAATCCTAACCGGAGGCGAACGGACGAACAATAGAGACTAAGGATTTACGCCAAGCGACAACCCAGCCTTGTATGGCTCTTCGAAATACCCCAAAAACGTATTCAAACATCAAAGATAGGATTTTTAAAGATTTGACCTCAAAACACCAAAAATTGGAATATTCACCAAATCAATCCAAATCAAAAGCAAATGAACATGAATAGATGTTAGGAATTCCTACCTAACAATAGTGAAAGCTATAGACATAGATGTGAGTTCAAAAACTCACCTTTTACTCAAAAACAATGAAGGAGAAGCTTGAAAACAAAGGGAAGATCAACCACTCTTCAATTTCAACTCTAAAAGCTCCAATCTAAGATCATAAGCAAATATTTCCTAAGTTAGGTTATAGGAAATTTCTAAAAATTGGAGAGAGATTGAGATGGAGAAGAAGAAGATGATGCTTACCCAAGCTTCTGTTTGATTTTAGAGCTGGAACTTGAATATGCAAAAGAAACTAGGGCTTAGGATTTTAGTTTCCAATCTCTTCCTCCATTTTTGCTAAAGCTTGAAGTGTTAGGAAAATAATAGAATTAATAAAGAGGAGAGGGGGTGGAGTTAGGAGATAAGATGAGTTGGGTTAGTGGGCTGAAACCCAAACCCAAAGCCCTAAGTGAAAACATCAAAATTCTACTCAACTCCAAACATATCAATGTTTATACTCAAAAAGGTCGCAAACAACACTTTAGACTCAATGGAAGTGGTCTTGAGTCCTAATTCGACTGTTTGCAAAAAGTAGCATTTCGGACTTAAATCCGACTAACGATGCTATATTTAAATAAAATATTTAAATAAACAATCGTAAAATATGCAGGTTGTTACATTTATCGTCTTCTCATTCAGCTTACGATAATCGATACATAACCACAACGATCTGTCCGGTTTCCTTGCAAACATTATAGCTACTCCCCAAGGTGAAATACTTGGTCTAATAAAATTATTACCTTCTATATTCACCAACTTCACCTTTAGCTCTTTCATCTCGGTGGGTGTCAATCTACTTGGCGGTCTACTCACAAATTTATCTCCTAGTACCAAATCTATTCGAAACTCAATGGCTCATTTCGGCAGTAGTCCTATCATAGGCCTAAGGACATTTGTGAATGCTGTAACAACGAAAACTCAATTCAACTTGTCTTATTTATCCATAATGCCTAACAAAGAATAAGAATCTAATTTCGGGTTTTCTACCGTGTATATAATCTGATCACTAAAACTAGGGTATCTAAGTGATATTTTGCTATCACGGAAAAATATCCTAGCATCGTACTTACTTAACCAATCCATACCCAAAATAATTCAAAAACCTACAAAATCAAGCACATGCAAACTGCAAGCAAATATATGACCTAACAATTTAAGCTCTAAAGGATCATATGTCATCCCCAGAGTTGCTTACCCCCTATCGAATTCACAACCCTTATGGAAGTAACTAGGTATGAGAGTTCTAGATTATGATTTTGTACCAAACAATGAGTTATAAAAAAATATGATGCATCAGTATCAAAAAGAACTCTAATTGAAATATCATGAATCAAAAGCATATTTCCCAACAAAGTTTTTCCTTTCTCCCCTATCATTGCTCTTGAGGTAGTTGGTTCCAATGCAAACGTTTTGCCTTTTCCTTCCTTAACCGGTTCCTTGCACTGGTTCTTATAATGTCTAATCTGATCACAATCTCAATCAATTTCTTTCCATTACCTGAGCAACATTCATTATCTAAATGCCCTTTCTTATCACACTTGTAGCAGATAACTTCTACCTTTCCTTTCTTGGCAGCTCCACTCTTCTGGGCTCCCTTCTTGTGGAAATACTTTCTCTTCTGGTTTTGCCCACTTTGAGTTTCCACTGCTTTTTTACCATTAAAGAAAGTGAGCATCTCCTCATTCCTCAAATCCATCTCAACAAATACATCACACAGATCCCTAATATGTGGTAAAGTTGCTTTAGCAAGCTCAGGTCTCAATCCATGGAAGAAATTCTCATTCCTTTTGATAACTGTATCAACCGTTGTATATCTATATCTTGATAATTCCTCAAATCTGGGAGCATACTCAAGCACTGTCATGTATCGCTACACCAACTCACCAAACTTCAGGAGCAGAGTTGACTTGGTGATCTCCGACATGAATCTTTCCTCAAACCTCCTTCTGAATTCCACCCAAATCATGGCCTCTTAAGCTACTCCTACAGTAACACTGTTCCACCATTATATTATTGCTCCATGCAACTATCTGGGCAAATCTTCTTTTTGACTCATTGTTGAGTCCTAAATCAACAAAAATCCTTTCTCAATGAAGCAACCAATATTCCACTTCAATTGCGTCCTTAGTCCCAATAAACGGCGTTCCTCCAAGCCTGGCGTATTCCCTACTCGGCACTGCATAGTTGTTGACCATATGAGCTTCTTGATTTCCTTCTTCAACATTTCCTCTAACTAATCTCGCAGCAGCTCTAGCTGCATCATGTTGACAAAGAATTGATACATAGCTCCCATATCAACTTGCAGTGCTCCAGCATCCACATTAACAGCTTGTTCCAGACCTGGATTCCTTCTAGTGTTTGGTTTGGAATTTTTATTATCTGTGGTGCTTCCTCCACCAAGGTTAACTCTTCCATTCCTAGCATCCATATCTTACTTCCTTAAAATCCGCATTATAGTCTTTGTAAGGTATAAAAGAATAACCTAAGAGAGATGGGAGAATAGAGATAAAGCATATACCTATATATAGCAAATACAAGTACGTCACTATAACGTTATCCCGTATCCCAATCTTTTCTCTAATTGCTTAGGATTATGTTTTCAAAAATAGTTTTAAGTTTAAAATTTATTTTAAGTTTTCATAAACCTATGCTCTGATACCAAGTTGTAATATCCCCTATTTTGAGGCCCACAGCTAAACACTACATATGCTGCAGTCATCTGTATATTAACTTCCGGTGACAAATTATGGTAATGTTAATGGTATCTATAATATTAGAAGCATATGAATATGAAATAAAATCAAAACAGGTTTCAAGATAGCTTTTCTGATTACATTTCAAATAAAATTTCATATTCAATTAAATAATCCTAAAATGATTTCTAGTTTATGATCAAATATAATTATTGCAAATTACGCCAAAAGTGACATATGAAGATGATCCCTTGGATGATCAGAGTACTAGATAGATAGACATATCAGCCATAAATACATCATAGCGTAAATAATACTAAATAATTCCTACATAGCTAGCATTGCCTCCTATACGTCTTCAAAAGTTTATTCGTCCAACCAACTAAACCTGAAAAGTCCTTAACTCTTAATCCGCTTAAATTAAATTTTGAGCACCCGATAGGTTAAGGGGAAATCATAAACTTAAAGTTAGACATAAAGCCTGGTGTGCATAATTCTATTACATCTCGGTTTACTGATATTAAGTGAGACCACACCTCTTAGCGGAACGGGTTTCCCCTCACTAATACACTTTTAAGATCATACCTTTGCAAATCAAAATCCTGCAATCAAATTGATCGTATCAACAATAGCAATAACATATTGCATATAAATCAGGTAATTAATGGACTATCTATCCAAACATTAAAGTTTTATCAAGCTAACTACTAACCACTGGCTGACTCGAGCCAACCAAACATAATAAATATTCTAACTTCTGTTAGAAATAATACTGGACAATCTGTCCTTGACTTACTTCTCCTAGGGTCAATTGATCCTAATGATTTTGTTGGCTCAACAGTAACCTATCTCTACACTATGTATTCCTTTCTGTGTATAACATCATTTTAGGATTACCTATGACAAAGCCCTACACACTGGAATTTTTGACTTATATTAGCTAGGGGCTACTAGCTAAAGTATAGGGTGCGGCCCCATACTTGTCCCATCAGTTCATCTAATATCCGAGTCATATACTAAGCATATACCTGGGCTGACCACCCTATTCAAATTTCATTTCCTCGAAAATAATCTTTAAAAATGATTTACCCTTGAAATCATATCTTTATAAAATAAGGAAATCATACTCTTTGCTCTACTCAAAATACTTATGCCATGATATATGCTTTACAAAATAATGTTAATAAAAACCTAAAATCAATAAGGTTATCTATCCCTTTGAAATAAGTTAAAGCCCTTTTTAGCCTAGAAAACATTAGGTTATAAAGCCAAAACAGTACCTTCGAAACCTTAAACAATCCCTTTCAAAATCATAGAAAGCATCCCATCCGAAATCATTGAAAGCAACCCTCTTAAAACACTTAAAACATATCTTTCGAAACACTTAAAACATACCTTTTGAAAGCATTGGGCTTTAGTAAGAAGTTATGGAAGCATAGCTTTGAAATCAATTAAAAGTATTACTTTCGAAACCATTGTTTGAAAACAAAACAAATTACATAGCCCTTAAGGGGATTTATGCAAAAGCTATTCCTTCGAAACACTTAGGGTAACGATGACAGACTTCCGCATGTATACTTGGGTTTAAACAAGCGGTTTCAACCATTTCGAAAGGTATTGGATTGGCACCCACCCTTTTGTAAGTATAGGTTAAAAGAAAAGCAGCTTCAATGGTTGCGGAAGCGTATCGATTAGAAACCCTACCCTTCGAACTCATTGGTTTCAAAAAGCGACCTCTTACTAAGGCAAAAGGTTATAATGTGGCAGCTAGGGGATCGAAAGGGGTTCAAAAGCAAATAAAGGCGACTTCAAACCTTTCGCAAGCATGCCTTCGACACCATTCTTTCCCTCCACCTTTCTTCAATACACTACGTACCAAATGCTTGATACCATGTGCATAGCTTTCGAATGGCTGAAAAGGTTTACTAAGTATGGTGATGAAAGCAAACAAATGGAAGTGGCAAAGTTGTAATTCAATATAAAACTGATTTTATGCCTTTTAAAGTAATTCATTTTCACCTAACTTATATAATTTGCCAAAAAATGATTGGTTGTCAATACTTTACCAAAATTCTTTTTTTAAAAGCTGGTGCACTTAACATTGAACAATTGAAAACATTTTAGCACTTAAATCGTTCTCATTAGTAAAATGTTTAAAGCATTTAAGTCCTCCAACTTAAATAATTTATTTACCACAGTAAAACACTTAGGAAAAACTTCAAAATCAAAATAATTCACATTAAATATGTTTTTTAACATATATAAATTTTAGACCCGATGACATTATTTAATTACCTTAAATAATTTAAACCCAAAATTAACTATTTTCTCTCATAGGGAGTTTATAATAACCATATTCACTTGGAAAATTATAAAACTTGAAACCCACTTTTAAAATAATATTTTTTGACCATATATCAAAATGCAAATTATTTGGATGTCATTTGATAGATTTTCTAATCTAAACATATCATAAAATCCATATTAAACCATATAAATCATCAACAAGCGTATATATCAATTTTTATATGAAGACATGGCATGATACTTGCAAAAATAATTTTGATCTAACTTGAAATGAAATCGTTATCAAAAGTAAAATGTAAAGTAGTTATTCACCTTAGCTTTGTGTTAAGAAGGTTGAGATTTGCCTTTAGATTGATTTGCTTAAACTTTCTACTTGAATCCTAGCTTTTCTTCTCCTTGAATCCTCTTAATGGTGGTCAGCCATGTTCCTTAGGGTTTTAGTTTTCTTTGTGAATGCTAAATGAATGAGGAATGAAGAAAAGAAGGTTTAGGGCCTAGGAATGAAGGCTATTCCCATTTTACCCTTACTATTTTCCTCCTACTTACATATTTTTAATTCTCTTTTACTAAAACATTCATTAAGGCACGACTTCTTCTTATTTAACAAATCTCAATCCCTTAACTATCTATATTATTTCATTTAATTTATCCAATTAAATGTTATAAATAATGTTAGTCAAAATTAGGATGATTACAAAGGCAATTGACCGGCCTCGTTTCAGCCATTGACTTTTGATTATTTGCATGATTTGTTGATTTATTACACCTTTTTAATTTCATTAAATCACCATTAACTTTATTCTCTCCTTAACTTTATTTCTAGATTATGTAATTATTCGTATTCCAATTTCAAACTTTTAAAATCTCTCAAAATTCAAATTTTAAATTTCAATTCATTTTAAATAATTTTAAATCTGAAAACTCCAGACGTCCATAACTTCTCCGTACAAACTCCATTTTCAGCATAATATATATCAAAATTCATCAAATAATTACCATTGATGCAATGGTGTAGCTTACATGAGCAAATTCTACAATTTATAGAAATTCCATTTTTGGCCTCATTTTAATTATTAATTTCTTATTAAATTTTATGTGGGTGTTACTTCGGTGGCAAACTAAGATTTTTTGTGGAGTCAAACACTTAGCGCAGCCCTTGATAGTTGACCTTAGGGTTACTATGCCGAGGAGGAGCACATCGTGATATGGTCAAACGATTGGTAAAAGAAAGTAGGGGTAGGAAGAACAAGGATTGGGGTCCTGCACTAAGCCAAACTCAATTAACTGAGGATATCTTGAGAGAATAATACCTTAGAAAGTTCATTATGTCAATGGTTCCATCATATAATGGAACCACCAACCCCAGCCAACACTTACTCCAGTAAGAATGATATATGGATGAGGCTAAAGCTACGGATGTTGTTTGTTATAGATGTTTCCCTATCTTCTTAGAAGGAGTTACTTCTATATGGTTCTCAAAGCTCACGCAAACGTCCATATCCATTTTTGATGAACTAGCTTAGAATTTTTTGAAGCAGTCTAGGCTTCACATCACCTAATCGAAAGATGTGATGTCCCTATATGGCTTATCACAAGGACCCAGGGAGTTATTGAAGGTTTTCTTGAATCAATTCAACATCACTATTATGGAGGTTAGTAATCCAAAGGAAGGTCTTGTATTCATGACACTTGTCCATGACATTTACCCAAACACAAACTTTGGTAGGTGGTTGAAGATGATACAACCACTACTAGTGAAGAATTCCATCGAAAGGCAAATCAATTTATGCAATTAGAAAAAGAAAGCTTGTTCGAAGGAAAGGTCAATGGCAGACAGTCAAAAAAGGCAATTTAAAGCAATGTAAGGGTTAAATAGGATGGAGAAAACTATTGTCAAATTGTAGGAAATGCAGAAAATTCTGAGAACTAAAAAAAGAGGAACCAAAACCCTAGTAGCAGGCATAATGAGAACATGAAGCATCCTAGGAATATGTGACCAGAAGATTATACACCTATTAATGACATATCGAAGAATATTTATCTTGCAACTTAGGGAACCGAGCAATATAAGAAACTAGTCAGGAGGGAAGCAACAGAGCAATAGGTCCGATCCGGGAAGTACTATCACTCCCGTTAAATGCATGCTCATAACAACAATGAATGTCGTCACTTGAAGGACTTGATTGAGGAGCTAATACGGAAGAATAGGCTCTAATAGTACATAAAGCAATAAAAAAACTCTGACCAAGATTTTGGACCCCAAGGCCCATCAGCTCAAGGAAAGCAACCTCAACCTAGTGGAGAAGGGCCCAAAAGTATGGATGGAAGATTAGTAATTAATACTATAACTTAAGGACCGTACATAGTGAAAAGAAGATGGGGAAAGATGGAATGATACGCTAGTTCGCTGAAACATGTACCATAGAAATTTGTTGTGCCATCGAAGACGGAGCTGGGGAAAGATGGAAAGATATGCTAGTTCACTGAAACATACACCACAGAAAGTTGGCCATGGAAGACGGAGCTCTGGCTAAGCAACAAAAGATAACAATAAATGACATTGTGTTAAGAAATTGAGAATCTAATGGGTTTGAGGAACCAAACTCAATCCTACGGTAGAAACGATCGAAATTAGACCGATAGTTGTGCGTCGAGTTTTGGTGGATAACGGAAGCTCGGTTAATACTCTATTCAGAAACATTTTTGATTAGATGAAAATCAGTGTGGAGGATGTAAATGCCTACAAGACGAAGAACTGAGGATTTATAAGTTAAACTAAATAGATGATCAGGATGATCAGCTTACCCATAGAACTTGGTGTAGGAGAACGTAGGGTGGTGCACTTTTAAACATTTATCATTATCGAGGAGTACTCAACGTACAATGCTTTCTTGGGCCGACCAGTCCTAACTTATTTTAAGATTGCTTTGGCTCCATGGTGCTTAACGATAATGTTCCTGACAGAGAATGGAATCAGAGTGGTGCGAGGGGACCAAAGCACAACAAAGGAATGTTATGTTGTAGAACTACAAGAAGCTAAATGTTGGGAGAAAGGAAAGAATGTAGGAAAGAATCTCTACATTTAGGAACCACAAGCATAGTAATTAGAGAAAGGCCCATGGCTTGAGGACCATAGCTTATTTGACAAGTCTATGGGTCCCTAGAAGAAGTCAGGAGATCTACTGGAAGCACCGATAGAGCATACAGTGAATTTCCCTATTGATATGGATGACCCGCCCAGAGTATTGAAGATTGGTTCTCAACTTGGAATTGGATTATGCAAAGAATCAATTAATTTCTTTCTAGGAAATCTAGAGTTGTTTTCTTGGATGCATGCTGATATGTGTGGGATATCGTTGGAGAAACCGTGTCAGACACTAAAATCCAATCCAAAGTTTACACTGGTAAAAGAGAAAAAGGCGTAGTCTAGGTCCGGAGCATTCCACTGCATTAAAGGAAGAAGTGCATAAGCTGTTAGCTAACGGCTTTATCTGTGACGCATTATGCTCTTAATGGGTATCTAACCCCCATATTGGTCAAGAAGTCAAATGGAAAGTGGTGAATGTGCATCGATTACTCTGATCTAAACAAAGCTTGCTCGAAGTACAGCTATCCTTTGCCCAGAATTGACCAGTTCATTGATAGAACAATGGGGCATAAATTGCTCTTGATTATGGATGCTTATTATGGATATAACCAGATCATGATGCATGAGTCAGATTTGGAGAATGCTAGCCTTATCATGGATTTTGGGTTATACTAGTACCAATTAATGGTGTTCGCTTTGAAGAATTCTGGAGCTGCATATTAGTAATTGGTAAATCCAGTGTTCAAGAACCAAATCGAATGGACCATGAAGGTATACGTAGACGATATGCTTGTGAAGTCATGGGTGTCTCGAAATCATTTGGATGATCCGTTGGAGATTTATGAAATACTGTAGAAGTATAGAATGAAGTTAGCCTACTTAAATGTTCTTTTGGTGTTGCTTCGGGAAAGTTTCTTGGTTTTATTATGAATATAAGCAGTATAGAAGCCTATCCAGAATAAATTGATGCCTTGCGAAATGCCAGAGCCCCAACAACAAAGAAGCATCTTCAGAACTTAAGTGGAAAGATTATCATTTTGAGTTAATTCATCTCAAAGGCGACAGATAAGTACACCTTTCTTTGATGCCCTCATGTAAGGTAAAAAGAACTTTGAATGGAATTAGGATTATCAGAGATGCGTTCGTGGGGTTATTAAGGCATATGGAAATGTCACGGGTCTTATCCAAACCATTGGTTGGGGAGGATTTATTTGTCTATTTAGTAATATCTTCTCACACACTAGGTGCAGCACAAATGCATATGGTGGCAAGGATTTAGAGGCCAGTATACTACATCAGCAAGCGGTTTACAAGAGCAGAAAAGAACAACCCGAACCAGTTTTTGTATTAACCCAAGACTTTAGGGAGGTTGCTGAAGTGGAATATCGAATGAATCTAGTATGACTTCACTTACCATTATTGAAGAGAGATAAATGGACAGGCATTGGCAGACTTTGTCATTGAGTTTTCCACACACTATGGTAAAGAAGAAGAGGATGCTATGGTCGTAGCTGCTCACTAGAAGTTATCGATGGCGCTTCAAATGAATTCAGCTTTGGAGCGAAAGCAGTGTTTTAAACACTGGAAGGACGATAGATTTGCTACACACTAAAACTCGTTGATAGTAGGATGGAAAATAGCAAAGGAACTGGTAATAAAGATGATGCACATATTCAACGATCACGACTGACTTTTTGCCAAATCAGGAAGGAATATCAAGCCAAGGGTGAAAAACTAGCCCCTACCTATCAAAGTGTTGGAACTTCTTAAAGCACTACAGACTCACATTCCTAAAGAGGAGAATACGAAGGCTGACTCACTAGCTAAGCTAGCTAGTTCTGGAAAAGCGTAGCTGATGGAACTAATTCCAATAGAGATTTTGATAGCTCCAAGCATCAACTAAATGGACATCGATTGGATTTTGGAGACAACAGAAGAAGCAGATTCATGGATAAAGCTGACCAAGGACTATTTCATAGATAGGAATGAAAGAAAAAAGCTACTTTGAAAGGCACCATGATTCATGATGCAAGACAGAGTGTTGTATAGAAGAGGATTCTCCTCCTCTTTCTTAGGTGTGCAACCAAAAATGAAGCTTTGAAGATTCTTATGGAAATTCATGCACGTAGTTATGATGATCACATCATGAGGTAGACATTGGCAAATAAAATGATCCGCTATGGGTACTTCTGGCCGATGCTGAACGGGGTTGCAGCTAACTATACAATGCGATGAGACAGGTGCCAGAGTATGCCAAGATTATAAGAGCCCCATCATCTAGACTTATGTAGATGATTAGTCCTGGGGAATCGACATTATCTTCATGTTATCAATAGAAAAAGAAGAATTACTTGATAAAATAGGCTGAACCAGAACTTCTTGCCATGCTTACTACTAAAAAACAATTAATTTTGTAATGAAGAATATTATTTGCAAGTTTGGAGTGCCTTAGAAAATTATCATGGACAACAGGACTTGATTCGAGGAGTGCAAAGTTCAAAGATTTCTGTAGGTGATACTAAATCTAGAAAAGTTTCTTCATGGTAACACATCCATAGGAAAATGGATAAATGGAAGTAATAAACAAGATCATCAAATCCACATTGAAAAAACTGATAAATGGAACTAAAGGAAATTGGGTTGAGCTTCCACTTGCACTATGGACTTACAGGACAACACATAAATCTATGATCCGGCACTCACCATTCGCCTTGGCCTATGGTTCTGAAGCTATAATCCAAGAAAAATTGGAAGTCCTATCTCATCATAGAAGACATTTATACCAGGGAGAAAATGAGCAACAACTACATGAGTCCCTCGACCAGATTGATGAAAAGCAGGAAGAAGCTGAACTGGGGGTTGCTGCTCGCCAAAAAAGAGTGGCACAACATCTCAACATCGAAGTCCGCAACCATACCTTTAAAGTAGCAGACCTCGTTCTGAAATGGATTATCTCGAACATGGAGGCACTTAGCCTAAATAAGAATGGACTATATATGATCGATCATAAGCTTGGAGATGGAAAGTTTAATCTAGGGACCGTCGACAGGGTCCCGATCCTACATTCTTGGAACAGTGATCTGCTTTGGCACTATCACATCTAGCTTTCCTTATTTTTTTCTTGTAAATAAGCCATCCGAAGATTTTGAAGGCATTGTAAATAGGCATGACTTGCCATTTCTTCTTTTTATCAATAAAATTAGCTTGGAACCGTGTTCTTGTAAGCAAATCATTGGGTTGACGGTCAAATCGACCCTACCTTCAGAGAACTCTTGTTCTCTTGGCAATGTCATGAAGGTCCAACACTGCCAGATCGATGGGGAAAATCGATCCCAAACCTTTTGGGAACCAACATTGCTCGGCATCATCAAGAAAGTCCAAAACCATCAGGTCGACGGTCAAATCGATCCCTACCTTTTGAGAACCGGCATTTCCCCGGCAACGATGGAAAGATCCAAAACTATAGATTGATGGGGAAAATCGATCCCAACCTTATGAGAATCAATTTTGCTAAGGTAACGTCAAAAAGGTCCAAAACCTCTGAGTCGACGATCAAATTGACCCCTGCCTTTTGAAAATCGGCATTTCCCCAGCAACATCGGGAAGGTCCAAAACCGATGGGTCGATGGTAAAATCGACCCCTAACTTCTAAGAACCGACATTGCCCCAACAATCTTAGGAAGGTCCAAAATGGCTAGACTGATAGGGAGAATTGGTTCCAACCTTCTAAGAACTAGTGTTTCTCAAACGTATGAGACACCAAGAAGAACTAAGCCAACAGGTCGACGGTGAAATCAACCATTACGTACAAATATTCGATGTATCAAAGAGATTGACGACGCCAAGAAAGAATCTTTAAATTCAAACTATCGATGCGCTAACTCTCAAAGATATAAGACGACGCCTGATTGAACTCTTCAACCCATAGGAACCTACTTTTGCAAGGAGACAGGTGACAACAGGAAAGTGAAATGGTTCTTAGGTTGAATGGTTTATTCAACTCAAACTTTCAGATGTCAACCCTTTCCAAAAGATAGGCAACTTCCAGGAGAAATCCCTAGAATGTAACCATTAGTATTCTTATGTTCGGAGACCTAAACTAGTGAACAACCAGATTCCCAACATTGAACATGGAAGAATTTGTTATGATGGATGGTGATGATGGCACGTCTTTATGTTACATACATTTACAATGACATTGGCTGAGGACGTCAACTTGGAAAATTAAATTGTAGCCCAGAGATTGGTAGCATCAAACATATAATTCTTAGATTAAAGTGGGAAAGTCACTAGTTCTTGTAAATAGGAAATATCATGTAAATAGAATTTCTACAATGATGCTAGCAACAAAGAAGGACATGTTCGGTCGAGGAAAGACGGGAATAGTCATAGAGGATTAAAAGCTGAAATTATCGAACTTACTCGATCCTGAAATGAGGTTGAGAACCGGACTGGCACTTGGAATAATAACCCCATAAATAGGGGCATACAAACACTTGGCTAAAAAGAACTCGACCAAGCCCGAACAGGAATAACCATAGAGCCGATTAAACAATAATCTCTTTCCACCAGGTAAAACGGTTTGGTATCTACAAACAGGGACAAGTAATATGATATAACCAATGCAATTATAGGAATATTACTTACATGATAGAGTGATGGTAAATAAGCATGTTATGCATAAACATATAGGAATAATTGCATTACAAGTGGCTATATACAAAAATAGGCATGGTGCGTAAAACAGAAATAAATAAATTGAAGAGAGATTATAGAACAAAGTTGAATCTTTCATTACTAATAGTTTTTATGTAAAATCAAATAGTAGGGGCCATGCCCGCACAATCTTGGCTTATGCAAAATAAAAAATAAGAGCTACAGACTCGGTAATGACGCAACATCAAAAATGAAATCAGGCTACCATGCCAGCATTCTCAAAGCACCTTTCACTTTTTCCCCTCTTTCCACCTTTACCACCAGAAGGATGACTCTTATACCTTTTCTTTTCATCCTTAAGCACCTTGTCGGGGTAGTCTCACCTTCGAAATGAGTGTACTCTTCACTGGTCCCAGTATTGTTCTTCAGATTAGCCAGTTAAGATCATAGTGGGTTTTGTCTTAGGTGGTCGGATCTTCAAGGCAGGAATCTTGAGTATTAGACTTATCAGTTTAGAAATAGTGGGCTAGGTGACCCTGGGCTCTTTCTTCACTTGGACTTTCCTCATATCCTTTCCTACCTTCTCCACCATAATCTATTTCTCAGTTAGGTCGAAAGCACGCAGAATCATCAAGTCCTCCTCTTGAGAAACATAATTATCCTCTAAGCACTCTAGAGCAGCAGTCTTTTCAAAATCAGGACCCAGACCAGAGTTAGATGCAGGAGCAGTTGCTCCAAGCCCTGTAAAGATGTATTTGGCATAGTAAAGAAAGTGACAGTTCCTGGCCCCTATACATTCGAAGGTGGATGAGGTAAGTGTGGTTGACCCATAAGTTGAAAAACAGATTATAATTTATAAAAGACTCAAGAGTGTAATGGAGATTTTGGATAACTGGTAAAACAAGAGAAATACCTAAGGCGAGCCTTCTTTCTTGGACTTCGATTTCAAATTTCCCTTCCTTTGATGTGTGATCCTCAACTTGGTCAGTGGGACAAGGAAATAAGGCTTAATAGACGCAGTTTCTGTTGAAGTAGAGATCTCTCGGGTAGTTTCGAAACTAAACCACCATGAATGCGTGTGTCATCTCTTTGGATTCTAAAGCGAACACTTTGTGTTGAGCGAAGAACTTGGGCCCGTGAGAGCACGACGGCTATAGCATTAGTAGCCTCTTTATCATGGAGGGGATTTCCTAAAGAAAGAAATTTTACGCCCTCGACATCAAGGTACATTACATCAACTCTTCCTCAGAGCGATTGTCTCTGGCTTGTGCAACCCTGAGCAATACCTCCTTCCAAATAACAATGAGGTCTTAAGATAGTCATTCCCCAATCATCTTAGATATTTGCTCATCACTGGGGTTGTATAGAAGTACATCATGTTGGCATCGAGTTATTTATTAGTTCTATCCCTCCCTTCCTAAAGTTTTTTAAGAACTTACCGAGAAATTGCAAGTTTAAGGTCATTGGCATCTTTTTCGGTGGATAGCTACTTCATCTCCTTAGTAGGTCTCCACTTCTCTTTGCTGAGATTTTGATTCTCCTCTCGGAGCTTATCAAGTTCTTTAGCTTGTTTTGAGATAGTTTGGCCCAGACCTGAATAATCTGAACTTTCTGGGTAAGCCCTTAGCCCTCTCATCAACTAGCTTCTTATACTTGGCAACGTTGGCCAAAGCAGCTTTCAACCCATTCCTCGTCATGATTATAATAGTGGCTTCGGTGCACTTTAACTCTTCCATCAAATTGTTAGAGCTGGCTTTTTTCATTTGTGCAAGGTCTCTCTCTGGCAACCTTAACCAAATCCTCATCTCAAATTCTTTAATCATTCATTCGAGGTCAGCTCAGTAAGACTTGAAGGATCGAATGTTGGTGTAATTTATCTTATTTACATTAGAAAGAGCTGCAGATAGTTTCTTCTATGTAAATCCCTCGTCGACATGTTGCTCAATGCTCTTTAATTTCCTTATCACCACCTCTTTCGGCCTATTTGAGATAACTTGATCAAACTTGAATCCATGTAAGAAGAGTTGTGGAAAAGCAACCTGCAAGCATATGGGACTAGGTGAGGGAGTGAACGAGGGAGTAGAGACTCCCTTGTAGGTAGGTGGAGCAGAAACGACCAGATCTTTGGAGGTTAGAACTTGTTGAACTAAGGAAGTTTGAGCCTATGTATGCGATGGAACATCCGTTGAAGGAGGCCCTCGATGCTCGAAGGAATCTCTTTGACATTTGATTGCATCATTCGGCAGCCTGGTCTCAGCCTTCCTTTTCTTTCTTTCCTTCTCTCTCTGCCTTTTTCCTTATCAACCATGCGAGCCTCATTAGCCTCACGGTCTTTCCGCCTCTCCTTTTCAGTTTTATAATGATGAGGCGGGTGAGGATCAAGAGTCTGAACTCTGAATTTAGGGCTGTCAGTGAGTACCTAAAAAAAAATCTAAAATCTGTTTATATCCATATTTATATCTGAAATATGAAAAATTATCTAATATCTGAAAAATGGATATTAATATGGATATAGCTATATCCATATTCGATAATTATCCGTCTTATTTTTATCAAGATAGCAGATATTTTTAATATATTTTAGTATATAAAATAATTGTTATTTGCTATTTTATTCATGTAAAAAAATTATTATGTATATAAAAATCAATTTTTACTGCTTAAAATTATTATTTTTAGTGTATTTTTTATACTTAGTACAAAAGCGCATTTATAATAAATCAAAATTTTCTATTTATTTGTTTAGATTTTTTGGTTGTGAATTGGTCAAAGAATATCCTATAAGTATCCAATATCCATCCCCATTCAGGGATATAGATATCCAATATTCAAAAATGATTCGGATATGGATATGGCACTATCCATCTCCAAAAAATTTCATTCATAGGCCTATTTAAATGCGCTGGCTTGGTGGGAAAGCTTCTTATATTAAACATGACCCATGGAACCTAGAACAAAAGTTATATAATATAATAGTTGCGACTTAAGAAAACACAAGTATTTGTAGAGATTTGTGCATGTGATCCTAGTAAAGTGTATGACATCAATAACCTCCTAAGTACTCTATGGACCATGTTCGCATAGGCATAAACATGGAGTTTCTCTACCTTTTCTTACAAGAGAGATGGTAAAGACTAAGTGGACTCATCTAAGAAGTCACGAATGGTGAAGTCAATCTTGCCGATGTCATTTAAACCAATAAAGATATCTTAAAGGGGTGGGATCGAGTTGAAATCTCTACCAAGGGCAATACAAATTGATCTCTGGCTATTTTGGAAGTTTCCACGGCATGGTGCTCCAGGCAGGTCAAGCTGGGGAGATCAAGGCTCAAATAGGTCATTTCACCGAACGGTTCGCCTACTCCTTCTTTACTAGCACGGTAGTTGCTATCATTATCGCTGATTTCTATTACCTCCTCAACCATCTTCTCTTTTCCTTCTTTCCTTCTGAATCCCTCATCTTCTTTGGGAATCGGGGGTATTCCAACAATTTCATCCCAACCGGTCAGAATATCAGCATTAGCATGCTCTTCGGGCTCTTCTTCAACAGCCTTTTCTGAGTGAACCACACTAGAAGGATCTACTACATCCCTAGGAAGATCCTCGTTAGAGCTAAAAGTCGGAATAGAATAGCATATACGAGCCCAGGAACTGCTGGGAGTAGGAGAATCTAATGCAGCAGATCTACCAGGGCTCAACAAACCGCATCGCCGAGTTTTCATTTGTCAGAAGGAATGCAATGGTGTGTTGTTAGAATCTGACTTCTCGAAGGCCTTGGATGTTTCCTTATGCTCCTCGGGATCATCTCAATCTGTAATGCCTATATGGAAGTAACAATAAAATAGATAACTTAAGTTAAAGAATTTTGAGTATGGAAGGGACATAGAACACGAAACTTACTTCCAGATAGCCAGAGTCTGTTAAATCCATACGGACATCGTACGGAAAAATACTCATTCTTGAAGTGCGAGCATTTGTTGTAAAGCTTTTTAATGACCTTGCATCAACACTGAGGTTCGATTATCATAAAGGATGGAGATTCTCGCCTCTTCTCAAAGTGAAGTGGATAAGTAAACCCATGGAAATTCGAATCCCAATTGAACCGGTTCATGAAGAGGATGTAAAGAGAACTCACGAGAGCATATTTGTTTGGATGTATTTAGGATAGAGCTAGTCCAATTTCTTAGATAACCATCTAAATAAAAGGATTGAAATGCGGGATGACACCGCTTAAGCAAATGTATCGACTGCATGCCGTATATCCTATTGGTGGGTTGTGTGCGAATTTAACACTTATGGGGAGAAGAATGTCATGTTTCAAAATTCCAAACCGATGACAGAAATTTTGAAGCATTCCAGCCATCAGAAGCATTAGTACTTCTCTCAATGGATCATTCAATATTCTTAAACCTCTAAGCTCATTCAAAGGAAGTGGCAGTTTTGTAACTGGCTCTATTGGAATTAGCGGTCCTTTTTATTTAGATGACGTAGAATGACATGGTCCAACGAGAATAGTTGGAAAAACCTACGCTGCAGAATACCCAACTTCAAAAGGAGTTGATGTGCCCTCAGTAGGCATGAGTCGAAGAGATCGGTGAGTCATTCCAAATAATAATACTTGGCTTTTAACACGGTTAGATATATTTTTACTTTAAATTCAAAGTCGTGTAGCCAGCGATCGAAATCCAAAGAATGTCGACGTGTGTTGACCAATCGGAATTTGATTGTTGTTTAGGGAAAATGACAAGTGTTAAAACATACAACATAAATCTAGTGTCATATACATCACGAATGGACCACCTTGTGTAGATGGCTTGCTCATGCTAGAAAATGAGCCACATCATATGTTAAAATTATCACTTAATACTTACCCATTATCGATGAATAATTGATAACGGAGCCATTGTACAGCGATGCGGAAGGTTCTTTTAGGAACACTGAAAGTGCAGAAAAAGGAAAAGCGATGCGATGGAATCATCTAGTACAACTAATCTTGGAATAAGCTGTCATATTAGAATTTGAACGATGATGAGAGCTCCACCAGGTAACTATGGAAGACATCTGGAAACATAGAAGTATATCCGTCTTCGAAACTGTGTGCAAACAACAAAGACGAAACATTATAAGTTGAGCACAACACAAATTCCAACCAATTACAAATAACCATACCCTCATCATCACCATCGTTAAATCTATTACCGATCAATAACCTTTAGCAGCTTGGGATTTTGGCTGGTAGGCAAGGCTAGAATATCTCAGGTCCAATAGTTTTTGGGGTGTTTAGAAGCATGGCGATGATCATGGCTTGGAGGTGCTAATAGTCGAAGGTGATAAAGTCGGTGACAATAAAGGAGGTCAATGACACTGCTTTGGATTGTCGAAGGCGAGAAGTTGGTGGGAAGGAATAGGTGGCAAGTTCTCTTGAGGAAGAAAGATTTGCAAAGGAGATGTAAGAAGGAAATGAAAGTAAGAAAAAAATCCTGAGTCCAAAATCTCTCACGTAGAGAATTTAGAAAGATAAATCATCTCGAAACCAAGCTCTCGGTACTGAGAGGTTTTCTCTCCTAGAAAGTTAACAAAACGCACTATAGGGGGAGAACGTACCTATGCAAAGCAAGATCTGATCCCCAAAGTGTAGATCTGGTCCTTAGCATAAAGAACGGAATCCTAACTGTACAAAATAGTTAAATTAATATCTATCAACCAAAAACAACGTTCTAAAGTAATATTTAAGCAATTTTCTGGAACACAAAAGATAGCAGTCAAGGCCTTGTCTAGGTCCAGAGAATTCTTTGTTTTCAACAAAAGATACTCTATGGGGTAAGTGTTAACCAAGTTTTTAACCAAGCAAAATTTGACCCAAAGTACAAGCACTAGATAAAGAGGAAATGACTTGAAGACATGGAAACACGATTGGAAGGGTAGAAGATTGAAACACAAGAAGTCTCAATGGTTTTCTGGAAAACGAAACCATTCGGTACCAAGAGCTTCCTCTTGGCACCAAGAGGTCCTTTCTACGTAATTTAGTCACTTAAACTCCATGCACTCCATACTCTACTCCAACCACTCATCGTCAAGTGCTTTTCTCAAAGTTTGGATGAACAATTGTCAGGTTTGATGAGAAGAAAGACAAGAAAGCAGGATGGTCTAAATATTAACATGAGAATCATCAGAATCAACCCAAAGTCAATGAAAAAGAGCTCAAAGCACATCGAAAAGGTGATAGAAGAATAAAGGACGTGAAAAGATGGACTTTTCATTAGTCAATTCCTATTGGTACCAAGAGTTTTTATCTCGGTACCGAGTGGTCTTTTTGCCATGTGGGCCCATGTGCTCATGTGTACATCTTTGGGCTTTCTTCTTGGCTTCGACTTAAGTGGATTTCTGATCTTGTGCACCTATTTCTTTATAAATATCAACCCTACTGCAACTATAGAAGGATCTTGGCTAATATTCACTCTGCTTCTATTCTTTATCTCCTACCACCCTCTCAATAGTCGGCTAAGCAGCTACCGTTGCATTTTCTAAGATTTGGAACCTATCAAACCCTTGTGCTAGTGAATTATATTCTTTAATTCCTGTAAAATACAATCAATAAAAGTATAAAGTGGACATTGGTTAGAGATTGCCGAACCACTATAATATCCTCCAACTCCTTGTTCTATTTTCTATTATTTTCTTTGTTATTTGCTAGATTTAGGTCTCATAGGTTCCCTACAACTCATCTTTGGGTGTTGATCTATTTTTAGTGCCAGTAGGATTATTTACAATCATTCGATAATAAACTAGTGGATTAAGTGGAGGAACAGTTGGTACAAGAAAAGAACTATAAATAAGTACTGAAGGAATTACAGTGTGACGCTCATCAAGCTGAGGAGGAGCCAGATAAGGAGAAAATGCCTACAACAATAGAAGAGTCCCATGATTTGAACATAAATTTAGAAAAAATGAAGATGAAATAGAAGGTGACATCAGCAAAAAGGTAAGAGTTTTTTAAGTAAGAGCAACATATAATATGATAACCAATTCGGTAAAGAAAAGAAATTAAAGGAACCTAAATGTAAAATACTGCTCCTATTACAATGAATATAAAATTTGCAATTTAATGTAAATTATATTTTGGAATGTTAGAGTTCTTAATAATGATATAAGACAATAAGACCTCTATAATTGCTCCAAAGGTATAATTTTACTATTATGGGATACCCTAATTTGGTAAGTAAATGTAGTCCAACCAGAAGAACAAATAATAGTGGAAACTCATAGTGTAGGTGGTCTTAGATTTTGTATGTGCCTTTGTATATGCATATAACTGGTTATCTATAAGAGAAGATCTGAGGGAACACAATAAAAGTTTATCCAATTCTATTTAGCTTCTATGGATGATATTAGGGGATAATGTTGTTTTATACACAAATGAAAAGATATGGGGACTTACTCTGAAGTATGACAAATAACAGATTTTAATGAGTACACCATATCTTCAGGATTGATGGAAGCATTACATATAGGCCTGAAATACACATAGAGAGGTGGTGAAGTTAAAAAATATCATGTAGGTTAGATGGAGCTCCAGTATATGCCAATATGATAATACATTTCCTAATTTAAAGATCATAGTTCAATCTAACTATACTAGTAAGCATTGCCCACTATTTGTGCAATTTAAATGAGAAAATCAATGCATCAAAGGGAGGCCTTTCATATGTGCAAATCTTTGGTACTATTTTGAAATAATTATGAAGCGACTTATTTCTCAATAGAAAAATAATATGATCGAAATTTCATGTATATAACATTGCTGGTTTTGAAAGAAACGAAGAAAAGGTAAATGTATGGAATAAAAATGGAACTTCATAAAATCAAGAAGTTAAATATCTATAAAAAGGAATGTAGCAATTTAACTGAAATGATGGATAGGGATCCTCTCAATGCTAAGCTCAACAATATTTGTTAACGACATAAAGGGAACTGAAGAATGCACCAAATATATAATCTATTAAGTTAAAGCATAAAGCTAAGGAGAAATGGCTGATCGAGGGAGATGAATGATCAGAAAAATGTATACAAAAATATCTTATAGAAAGAAATTAGAATAATGTTACTGACAATCTTAATGAACAATGTATGCCAACAATAATAATAAAGAATTAAGGAGAGATCTATCAATTACTTCACCGAATTGTATAATGGACAGGAGGAATGGGTGAACTTACAACTAATTAATTATAGAAGATTGGTCAATGATGAAGGATGCACTATTTTAATGGACAACATTTGTACCGTCCCCTAATTCGAGACCCAAAATAGATGTTGATGATGCTGCTGTCATTAAAGATGTATTTTCAAGCGAAAACATGAGTTTAGTATTACTTTGCACAACATTAAGTAAACGGAGTAGCTAAATAAATTTCCATTACATGAATTTATTTTACAAGATTCAATACATCATCATTAAACCTTTTTGTTCCCATGTAGGGTAAATACAAGAAAATAAGAATGTCATGTCCGACATATGAAGATACAACATGGCACGTAACCAGTTATAATTCCTGGACTTAAATGGTGGAATTTCAAAAATAACTTTTATTCGCTAGATAAACTTTTGCTTTGATTTAAGATTTTTGTTCATTATTTTTGAAATATATATGTCTAATCCATAAACTCAGCCTACTTGAATAAATACCCACGATATCATAGAAAATAATAAAAACATAAGTCAGACATCAAGTCTGGTATGAGTAAAATCTTTAAACTAAGCATCCATAGTGATACGACGCCGCAAAAGACCATAATGGTTTTCCCACACTTTATCATCATTGTAGAGCATCATCACATGCAAACAAATATTACATCAAGAGAAACCATGTGCATCGTATTCAATCCATAAGTGTACCCTACACTTGTCATCTAATTTTGAACCATGTAAATTAGTTCTTCCAATGCAAAGTAAGTATACTATACTTAATATACAAGCATGAACCAAGTCATATCATCATTCAACATCCATTCAAACATAGACTAATTTCTTATTTTAGGCGTTCATCTTTGAATTGTCATTAACTTATTTAGTGATTATCTCACTCAACTGTTTATCACTAATTTATCTTTTCTTGAACAACGTTACCCCCATAAAGTGGCCACTTATTCTACCATGAGAGTTACCCTAACTATTTTAAGAGGTTGAATGTAAGCACCCTGAATACATACCAATAGGAGTCATTGTTGAGCATTAACAGCCCCTTGTAGTTCGTGAATCGCTATCGTTCACGTTGCCAATTCATCTAATTTATAAAACCACCATGTTGTTTGGAACCCTACCTTAACACCCTGCCATAACTCCACTTTAGAGTTTATGACTCTTTTAGGATTGAACCATATCATGATCCCTGCATATACCATTGGACTTTAGACTTATAGTCAAGGAACCCTGCCATCTAATAACTCTATGAGTTGATATATTTTACATTCATGATTCTTCTTTCATTAATTAGTTGTGCACTCTACGCAATCTATAGATAAGCATCTTTATCTTTAATTTATGCACTACCCTATCATTTTTTAGCTTCTCAAAGCTTTTTTACATTTCAAAAATAAGATAACGCAATTTAACTTATAAAATTCTTTCTTTATTTCAACCCTATGAAAATAGTCAATTAATACATGGAAAATGTCTTTCAAAGTGCACTCATTTTACTTAGAAATTTATAGCTCCCTAAGTTCTTGCAATTTGAACTTAGCTACCACATATTGGCTATTCCATAGCCATCGAAAGTCAAGCCTAGCTATCACACATTGGCTATCCCAAAGCCATTGCATTTTTGTTTTCCTAGGCTATTGCTAGTTGATCCTTAACTTGCCATCACATATTGATATTTTCTTAGCTATCACAAGTTGAGCTTCTATGAGCTATCACAAATTGATAACTTTCCAAGCTATCGCACATTGATACTTATCCTATTTGTCGTAGGATGATAGCAACCCTAGCTATCGGACATTGATCCCCAAGTGGCTATCATGAGTTGATACTCCACTAGCTATCGTATGTTGAGCTCCAAGTAGCTATCACAAGTTGACTTCCATCAAGCCATTTCATGTTGAGCTACCTTCAAGCCATCCTGAGCTAAAGAATGTATAGCGATTGTGAGTTGATAGCCATCATGAGTTGAGCTCTAAGAGCTATAACATATTGGCTTCTAATAGCTACGCTAGTTTATAAACTATTCTCTATCACAAGTTGATAGCTTAAGTAGCTATCGCAAGTTAAGTATCCATAGAAATATTGTAGGTTCACCTGACATTTTTGTAATTACTACAAAAATATTTTTTCATCTTATTAAGTAATCACTTTACAAAAAATCCCATTTGATATAGTGTTCTCATAGTTCAGTGTATCTCATTATAGTTTTCATTCCATAACTTATCAATTACATCTTCAACTAATTTATTAATTGTTGTTAACCATCCAATTCTTTCCTTTACCAAATAATTCATATAAAATTGGAAGTTAATGGGAAAAATTCCAAAAATTCACCAGAAATAAAATTTATCATTTTTTATCATATATACAAATTTCAGATCAAAACAATTAATTTTACTATTTTTTATAATTAATTTTCTGAAATTAAACCTTTCTAAGCTTAGAAAATTCATAAATATTCCAAATAAATTTAATAAATCATGAAATTAGAAACCTACATTTGTTTCATCATTATAAACATTATATTAAATTTTCATGGCATTAAAATATGATTAGATCATGTTTTATCCTAATGATGCATAAGTTCCTTTCATTTGAATTTCAAATCACATTTCAACCAATTTTTAATCATTTAAACACATTTATCATCATCAAAATCATTCATTCAAAAGAAAATCTAAACCCAAATGAGTTAGGAAGGTTTTTAAGGAAAATATTACTCACCTTGAGTATAAAACCTTGCTTTAATCTTCTTTCTTCTTTTTAAAATGAGAACTTGGATTTTTTAGCTTTTATTGTCCTCTTTTCTAGGTTTGAAATAGTGGTCAGTTTTGTTAAACCTCAATTGTTAGATTTTGATGATAACAATAATACAATTGTGCTAAAGAATCTCTAAGCTAATTTGCAGGTACATGAGCAACAAAAAGAGGTAATCAAATACGTTCAAAATGAAGATACACAGTACAAAAGGATGAAAGAATATATATGGAGATACAAGAATAAATATACACGATAGAGACAAGACGAATGTGACAAACAAAGTATTATTAGTCATTTAGTGTCATGAGAGTTTACAAATGTTAAAATCTTCTCCAAATGGTATACACACATATACATTCATATTTTACATGAAAAATCAAGTTTTCAATATACATTATGCTCTGTTTCCAAATGAAGACACTATGCTCCGATACCAAATGAAAAGACAGTGCGAATCGTGCTATATGGAATTATATTAAACTAGTGCAGAAATAAAGTAAGTTACTATAGCAATGTAAATAAGCAAAATAAAACAAGCATATCAGGAATTTTTATACTGGTTCGAACTTCCCGTTCTACGTCCAGTCCCAGACTCCTTCTGGAATTTCAACTACAACAACCCTCACTTAACCAAGAGGAACATGTTTACACTGCCTGAGCAACCGAACAGGACTTCATCCGCCTAAGCACCCAAATAGGACTTCAACTACCCAAGCAACCGAACATGACTTCTTTTACAAATAACAAATGTATCTAACTGTAGTGTGTTCTTAAATAACACTGATAAGTCAATTGGGTACAATCTTCCGATAATCTTCTCCTTTATGATATATAGTGTGATGTGCTTTGAGAATTGTGGAAGATAAAGTGATTAATGATCAAAGTATGTAAGCAATTTGAGTGCAATTTGAAAGCTTGATAATAGATGAGAATTCAAGAATGCTAAAAGTAAATTCCGTTGATTGTTTGTTGAATTCTATAATCTATTTATAGTGTATAAAGAGTTGCAACTATAGATGAAAAGTTATATTGAAAAGAACATGTACAACCATTGATTTTGAAGATGTTTCTCTTCGATGAAGAGAAGTGACTTTTCAAGAAAATAGCAGTTAGAAATATTTAGATGTCTGAATAAAAAAATTCAGACTTCTTAATTGAATTAATACGCAAACAGCAAGGAAATAGGCTATTTTTGGCCTTATTCAGATGTCTGAATATTTTCATTCAGACGTCTGAATATTGTAGAACTATAATTTTGTTTCAGCATTCAGACGTCTGAATGAGTTATTTGGACGTCTGAATTTAGCCTGTAACAAAAAATTACCATAGCTCAATTGGTTAGAGCACTTGCCTTCTGAACTAGTGACTTGGGTTCGAGTCTCGCTTAATGCAATTTTTGAAAACTTGATTTTTCATTTAAAATATGAATGTATATGTGTGTATACGATTTGAAGAAGATTTTAACATTTGTAAAATCTAGACACGACACTATATGACTAATAATACTTTATTTGTCACCTTCGTCTTGTCTCTATCGTGTATATTTCTTCTTGTATCTCCATATATATTCTTTCATCCTTTTGTACTGTGTATCTTCATTTTGAACGTATTTGATTATCTCTTTTTAATGCTCATGTACCTGCAAATTAGCTTAGAGATTCTTTAGCATAATTGTATTGTTGTTGTCATCAAAATCCAACAATTGAGGTTCTAACATTCTCCCCCCTTTTGATGATGACAACTACACAATTTTTAAAAAAATATTCATTCTATATAAAAAAAATATTAATATGTTTAAAGCTCCCCCTAAATATAACATCTCCCCCTAAGTATAATATCTACCTTTATCAATATGCATATGAATTTTTGTATTTCTAATTGCTATTTTCTTGAAAAGTCACTTCTCTTCGCCGAAGAGAAACATCTTCAAAATCAATGGTTGCACCTGTTCTTTTCAATATAACTTTTCATCTATAGTTGCAACTCTTTATACACTATAAATAGATTATAGAATTCAATAAACAATTAACGGAATTTACTATTAGCATTCTTGAATTCTCATCTATTCTCAAGCTTTCAAATTGCACTCAAATTGCTTACATACTTTGATCATTAATCACTTTATCTTCCACAATTCTCAAAGCACATCACACTATATATCACAAAGGAGAAGATTATCGGAAGATTATACTCAATTGACTTATCGGTGTTATTTAAGAACACACTATAGTCAGATACATTTGTTATTTGTAAAAGAAGTCCTATTCGGTTGCTCTGGCAGTTAAAGTCCTATTCGGTTGCTTAGGCGGGTGAAGTCCTGTTCGGTTGCTCATGCAATGTAAACCTGTTCCTTCGGGTTAAGTGAGGGTTGTTGCAGTTGAAATTTCAAAAAGAGTCTGGGACTGGACGTAGAACGGAAAGTTCGAACCAGTATAAAAATTCCTGGTGTGCTTGTTTTATTTTACTTATTTACATTGCTATAGTAACTTACTTTATTTCTCCACTAGTTTAATATAATTCCATATAGCACGATCCGCACTGTCTTTTCATTTGGTATCGGAGCCTGGTATTCTAGAGATCGTAACAACATCCTAGAATAAATGGCTATAAAGAGATCTAGTCAAGGCAATAAGAAGAGGAAGAACAATAGAGAAAATTAAAAGAAGCAAACAAACAAATGCTTCATGGCAAAAGATAATGAGGTTAGTGATCTAACTTTTGATGATATGATAGAAATAAATTTAGAACTTCTTGACACTTTAAAAAGTCTCAAAAGAAAAAATAAGCAAGCTCTGGAAAATCAGAAGAAAGCAGAATTCGAAAGAGATATGCTTAAAGACGAGAAGAGAATATTAGAAGAAGAACTTGAGAAAATTCAAGATTCAGACAATTCTCAACTCGCTCTACTAAGTCAAGAAATAGAAACTCAAAAAGAAAAGAATAATGCTCTAGCTTCTAAGAATCATGAGTTAAAAACAAAAATTAAAATTGTTGAGTTAGATAACACTAGTCTCAAAACTAAGCTTGATGACATTATTAAAAAATGTTTCCAATTTTAATAAAGGCAGAGAAAATTTATCTAGAATTATTGAAAATTCTCTACTTGCTTCAAGTAAGAAGGGATTAGGTTATGTTAAGAATTCAAAAGCTCACAATGAGAAAAGTGGTTTAGGATATATTAAAACTGATCGTAGAAATAGCGCTAGATATGCATTCATGTATAGTATAAATGATAGTGCTAGTACTAAATTTCGAGTAAAGTCTAAATCCAATTTTTATAGAAATTCAAATATTGCTATGACCAATAATGTTTATAATTTCTCTAGAAGTACAAAATCATTGAATGGAAATATGAATAAAAATTATCTAAGTATTCGGGTTCCTGTTAATTGGAAAAATAGAGAAAAATACATTAATGATTATTTTGATATGATAGTTAATAATGAAAATTATATTTATAAAGGTTCAACCATACCCAAATGGGTATGGTTTCCTAAGACCTCACCCCCTGGACCCTAACATAATAAGTGGGTACCGAAAATGATTATTATTTTTTGCAGGTACTAAGAGATACAAAAGGAAAAGGATAGATTTTGGAATTTTAACGAATGTTCCATACGTTTTACAGAATTACGTGCTTACAATGAAATATGAACTTCAGCAAATATGGTAAAATCTATTTTATTTTTCCTCCATAATTAATAATGAGTTTATCTCGTTATATACAAGATATTTTATATGATTTATTATATTCCCTCATTCTTTTTGATAATGACAAAGGGGGAGAAATTCATATGCATACTGATAAAGGGAGACATTATACTTAAGGGGAGATGTTATATTTAGAGGGAGCTTTAAACATATCAATATTATTTTGTTATATAGAATGAATTTATTTTTAAAATTGTATAGTTGTCATCATCAAAAAGGGGGAGAATGTTAGAACCTCAATTGTTGGATTTTGATGACAACAACAATACAATTATGCTAAAGAATCTCTAAGCCAATTTGCAGGTACATAAGCATCAAAAAGAGATAATAAAATATGTTCAAAAATGAAGATACACAGTACAAAAGGATGAAAGAATGTACATGGAGATACAAGTAGAAATATACACGATAGAGACAAGACGAAGGTGACAAACAAAGTATTATTAGTCATATAGTGTCGTGTATATTTATTTTACAAATGTTAAAATCTTCTCCAAATGGTATACACACATATACATTCATATTTTAAATGAAAAATCAAGTTTTCAAAAATTGCATAAAGCCGGACTCGAACCTGGGTCACCAGTTCAGAAGGCAAGTGCTCTAACCATTTGAACTATGGTAATTTTTTGTTACAGGCTAAATTCAGACGTCTGAATAACTTCATTCAGACATCTGAATGCAAAAAAAATTATGGTTCTACAATATTCAGACGTTTGAATGAAAATATTCACACGTCTGAATAAGGCCAAAAATGTTAGGAACTGAGTTGATGATGTTTTGATGACAACAACCTTATATAGTTATTATACTTTAGTTTATAAAATATATATACTAACATTTTCATATATATATATATATGTATGTATATAGGAAGTATATGAAGGTATTATCGAAGACTGATCAGTATAAAGACTCAAGCATCAAGATGAAGATTAGAGATTCAAGATTCAAGACTCTAGAGAATCAAGATTTCGAGATCTCAAGATAAGTGTCTAGTATTTTGTTAAAACTTCATAATAGCACTCTCATCTTTCTTCCAATTTTCTTTTGGGATGGAACTCAATTTCTATCGAAACTAGTGGCTTACAAACCCACGACAAGTAGCTTACAAACCTACGACAAGTGGTTTACAAACCCACGAAAATCAAAATATTTTCAAACTTTGTTTTAGCCTTGAAATATTCCTCTATTATGATTTTAAAAACTTCTATTTTTAGAACATCAAAACTTATTCTGATTTTAAATATTACTTATATAATTGACGGTCTATATCAATTATATATATATAAAATAATGTTTTATATTCATTCTCTATCTCAAAATATTGTTTAAACACTTTACTTTGCTTCAGAGAAGTTTCAACTTGTTTTAAATTCAATTGTCTTTACAAAACAACATCTCTATAATTTTGAACTAAGGGATGTCGACATAAGGGGATACCCCATGTCGACATGGTGACACTTGGATTCAAAATTCAATTTTCAAAAGAAGTGTCCATTCGTTCGAAAACCTTTCGCCAATGGTTATGACTGTTGTGCATCTATATAAAGGCTTCCAAAACAAATTTTTTTAACAACTATTTTCTTATTTTCTTCACTCTTTCTTCTCTACCATTCCATATCCATAAAACTTCATATTTTCAAGATCGTGCCATCATTCTGCCAAATTCTCAATAGGAAATCATTTAGATACTCTCTCTATTTGAATCTCCGTCATTCTATTAAAGATCAAAGTGCTATTCAGAGTTATAGGATTAATTTGTATTCAAAAAGTCCATAGAGTCTATCCATTCAAAAGGATTGTTATTAAGAAGTATTAGGTTGATCTTGTGTCCCGTAAATCAAGAGAGTTTACCCCAGACTCGGAGATAGGAGGGTTCCTCAAGGCCTTAGAAATTGAGGGTTGTAATTTGGATATTGGCTTATAAAAATCTGTACAAGGATATTGCCTTGGTGCAGGACTGGATGTAGGAGGATTCCGAACCAGTATAAAATCCAGTGTGTTCTTTCCTTTTACATGCTTTACTTTACTATTTGCATTTGTTACATGTTCTGTGATCATTCTGTGTTAGAATTCTGTTTAGATTTGTGTTGAAAGTTTTAATTTAGTCATATAGTTCATATATTCTTTAAAACACTATTCACCCCCCCTCTAGTGTTATTTCTGCCTTAAGATCCTTAATCCGCATCCCCAACAATTGGTATCAGAGCTTTGGTTTTCATTATTTTCATAATCTGAAATTTTGAAAAGTTTTAATGGCACAACACACTAATAATGTCACTCCTGTCACCACTACTTCTGTCAACGCAAGCACTAACACTAGTTCATTTGTAGAGGGTCAGTCTACTGTCAGACCACCACTTTTTAATGGTAGTAATTATGCATATTGGGCATGTAGGATGAAAATTTATTTACAATCCATAAGTTTAGATACTTGGAATATGACACAAATTGAATACGTTGAACCAACTACTAATTTTGCTCAGTGGACTACAGAGGAAAAGAGGGTTGCACAAAACAATTCTAAGGCTATGAATATACTATTTTGTTCACTAGATAGGAATGAGTTTAATAGAGTCTCTGTTTGTAAGTCTGCATTTGAAATCTGGAAAACTTTGCAAGTAACTCATGAAGGAACAAGCAAAGTAAAACAGACTAAAATTTCCATATTAACTAACCAGTTTCAATTGTTTAAAATGCATGAAAATGAGTCCATTTCCGACATGTATTGTTGATTTCAAGATATTGTACATTCATTGATTGCTTTAGGAAAGGGTTTCTCAGAAGAAGATCAAGTCAGAAAAATACTCAATCCACTCACTCCAGAATGGGATCAAAAGACACTTACTATTGAAGGGGCAAATGATGTTAGTCAAATGAAGACCGAAGAGTTAATCGGTAATCTAATGTCTTATGAAGTTCAACTACAAGGGAGAAAAGAATCTAAGGCAACGGAAAAGAAATCGATCGCATTCAAAGCAACAACTGGAGATTCAGAACAAGAGAGTGATGAAGAAATTGCTTTCATGACCAGAAATTTCAGGAAATTTCTAAAGTATAGAAAGATGAATAACTTTAAAAGAAATGATCAAAGAAATTCCAGAAATACTTCGAAGAAATACAACAACAACAATAATGGTGATAGATGCTATAACTGCAACAAAACAGGGCACTACAAGATGGATTGTCCATATCCAGACAAACAGACATTTCAACCAAACAACGAGCAACCAAAGAAAAGAAAGAAGGCATATGCAGCAACTCTTGACGATTCAGATTCATCCAGTGATGACGAGACGAAAACTGATAATTCAAATCTGTGCTTCACGGCTATTGTCGAATCAGAAGACGATCGGAGTTTGGATCTAAAAATAGGTACACATTTATTTTAATTTTATTGGATGCTTGCTTGCTTTGATTTTGTTTGCAATTTCTTGAATTTTTAAATTCAAAATCACCCTTTGAAATTTGAATTTTTAAATTCAAAATAATAATATTTTAAATATTAAAATATTATTATATTATTATATTTAATATTATTACTAAATTAAATATAGATATAGAATATAGATTAGTTTTCTTAGGATTTTAGGAATTTATTAGATTTTAGAAATAGACACCTCCTTTCAAATTCAACAAGCACATGTCGACATGCCATGATACCCCATGTCGACATGTCTCTCAGAAATTTGATTTCAAAATTTGAATTCAAACTTTTGAATTTCCCTCCACCTTTTCACTTACTTCAAAATTCTGAAAAGACACCTCTTGACCAGAGAACATGACTTTAGAGAATCTATTTAATATACTTCTCTTATCATCTCTTTTCACTTTATTCTCATAATTCAAACTTTCTTCATTATCTTCTACTCCTCTCAAACACTCATCAATGACTTCCTCAAGTAACCCATCAACTATGAGGCTGCCCAAATCCATCAAAAATGATCTTTTCAATGACCCGGAGGCTATCAAAGCTTACATAAGCTATGTAAACTATGGTAAAGTCAACAGGGAAAATTTGCCATTTTTGATGATTTTTCTTCTTATGAAATCGATCAACTTTTTGAAGAAAACTCCATTCTTAGCTTGATTGATAACAAGCAAAATGATTTCGTTTGTTATCCAAACCTTGTCAAAATGTTTTATGCAAACCTAAATCGTGGATTTTGTAATGGAAATGAAGATCAAATTTGGAGTAGTGTTAAAGGAACACTTATTGTTTTGGATTCCGATATTTTGGGTACTATTTTGGGTTGCAAATCTACCGGTATGAATCTCTCGGAATTTCAAATCAATGAAACCGATCGAGAGACTTTTCATCACATTTTTGAAAGCGATGACCGCATGGATTTTAAGAATCGCTTTTTCCGCCCAAAAGCAAGAATTGTCAACCTTCTTATTCAACACACAATTATTCCTAGGTCGGGAAACTACAATAATCCCACCTCAAAAGTGTGTAAAGCTCCTTTTGCTATTTTTGGAAAATATGATATTAATTGGGCACAAACTATTTTGGATGAGTTAAGACCCAAAAATTTTAATATGGGAGAAAACACTCTTTATCATGGAATTTACCTTACTCGGATTTTCAATTATTTTGGTGTGGATGTTAAAAAGGAAGAGTTTGTAAGTAGAAAAGAGTTCAATCATGGGAACATTTCTCTTATGAAAATCCCTCTTATGTTTCAACCATATGAAACACTTGCCAAAAAGGAAGAGAGACTTGCTCATGAAGATATGGAAGAAGAGGAAGAAGAAGAGGAAGAAGAAGGGGAAGGAATGGAAATTGAACAAGAAGAGGAAGATGAAGAAACATCTTTGGAAAGTATAGAGTATCCACATACCCCCGCCAATCCGTCCAACAAAACCATACTCAAGAACCAAAAGATACTTGCCCAAAACCAAAAGGTTCTTAAGAGATCTATTAGCAAGAAAATGGATAAAATCTCTACCAAGATCGACAAGTTCTTTGGGAAGATAGGCAGGAAACTTGGCTTGTCCTCATCATCATCTTCATCAAACTAATCCTAGCCATTATCTCTCTAGCTATCGTTTATCTATCTTTGTATTTTCTACTTTTTTAGTTAAGATTATGTAATGTTAACTAATATAAGTAATGCTATCTCATTCTTTGTTTTCCAGCTTTATATATCTCTGTTAGTTATTTATTTTAAGTTTATATAGGTCCACGAGTACAAAAATAAACTTAGAAATCAAAAATAACTCAACTTGGTCATTCTGTCTAGACCATGTCGACATGCCCCATCCCCCCATGTCGACATATAACAGTCAGAAAGTAGTTACAATCTCTAATTTCAAATTCTTGTAACTACCAAGTTACAATTCATTTTGAACGGCCAATAACTCCTATAAATACCTATTTCTTCCAGAAAAACTTCTCTACCTCCATTTCTATTCATCTCCTCTCATACTTCAACTTATTTCTTAAATTATGGCTTCTCCAGTTAAGAATTTAAGTAAAAATCTTGAAGAAACTCTTACTTCTTTCAAGAATATTCTCTCTTTTATACTTAGAAATCAAAGGCACTTAGAATTAATCCAAATGCAGATGATCAAAGAGCAAGAGAAACACTTCGATGCACTTCGTTGGATGATCTCAAGCCTTAGCAAAGATGAACCCGAAGCAAATCCACCAGTCACTCTCGACAAAGATAATTGGGATGTTATCAAAACTGATACTATCTTTGAAGAAGATGGATGTGTGGAAGTCCCAAGGAATGTCTGATCATTATGTATGTTTGTTTGTTTGTTTGATTTGATTTAGATTTGATTAGGATTTGATTGAATTGTTTACTTAAGTTTGATTAGGATTTGATTGAATTGTTTACTTAAGTTTGATTTGGATTTGGTTTGTATATAACTTCATATACTATACATGATTGGTTTGCTATGTATGATATTGATTTGATTGTCAAGTTACACTTATATATATGCACACACACTTGATCACTTACACGTTCACTTTACACTTTTATTCTATATATACTTTAGAACAGGTAAATCTTTTATTCCTTTTTGTTGATGACAAAGGGGGAGAAAGTTATAAAAATATATGTGCTTGGTGTAAGGGCGAGTCATGGAATAAAGGGGAGTTGTAGTTTTAAGAAGAAGTCACGGAGTAAGGGGGAGTTATGGAGAGTTATGGTATGGTAAGAATATTTTATAAATAAAGGTTGTCATCATCAAAAAGGGGGAGATTGTTAGGAACTGAGTTGATGATGTTTTGATGACAACAACCTTATATAGTTATTATACTTTACTTTATAAAATATATACTAACATTTTCATATATATATATATATATATATATATATATGTATATAGGAAGTATATGCAGGTATTATCGAAGACTGATCAGTATAAAGTCTCAAGCATCAAGATGAAGATTAGAGATTCAAGATTCAAGACTCTAGAGAATCAAGATTTCAAGATCTCAAGATAAGTGTCTAGTATTTTGTTAAAACTTCATAATAGCACTCTCATCTTTCTTCCAATTTTCTATTGGGATGGAACCCGATTTCTATCGAAACCAGTGGCTTACAAACCCACGATAAGTAGCTTACAAACCTACGACAAGTGGCTTACAAACCCACGAAAATCAAAATCATTTAAACTACTTTGTACAAGTTCTCGAGTCCTATGGAGGAGCTCTGTAGGAAGGTTCTTGCAATTTCAGTTTGAATAGATTTTTCAAAATGTTTTTAAATCTGTTTTTCAAAATGTTTTAGCTTTCAAAATCATGTTTCCAAAAATATTTTCAAACTTTGTTTTAGCCTTGAAATATTCCTCTATTCTGATTTTAAAAACTTCTATTTTTAAAACATCAAAACTTATTCTGATTTTAAATATTACTTATATAATTGACGGTCTATATCAATTATATATATATTTAAAATAATGTTTTATATTCATTCTCTATCTCAAAATATTGTTTAAACACTTTACTTTGCTTCAGAGAAGTTTCAACTTGTTTTAAATTCAGTTGTCTTTACAAAACAACATCTCTATAATTTTGAACTAAGGGATGTCGACATAAGGGGATACCCCATGTCGACATGGTGACAGTTGGATTCAAAATTCAATTTTCAAAAGAAGTGTCCATTCGTTCGAAAACCTTTCGCCAATGGTTATGACTGTTGTGCATCTATATAAAGGCTTCCAAAACAAATTTTTTTAACAACTATTTTCTTATTTTCTTCACTCTTTCTTCTCCCCCATTCCATATCCATAAAACTTCATATTTTCAAGATCGTGCCATCATTCTGCCAAATTCTCAATAGGAAATCATTTAGATACTCTCTCTATTTGATTCTCCATCATTCTATTAAAGATCAAAGTGCTATTCAGAGTTATAGGATTAATTTGTATTCAAAAAGTCCATAGAGTCTATCTATTCAAAAGGATTGTTACTAAGAAGTATTAGGGTGATCTTTTGTCTCGTAAATCAAGAGAGTTTACCCAAGACTTGGAGATAGGAGGGTTCCTCAAGGCCTTAGAAATTGAGGGTTGTAATTTGGATATTGGATTATAAAAATCTGTACAAGGATATTGCCTTGGTGCAGGACTGAATGTAGGAGGATTCCGAACCAGTATAAAATCCGGTGTGTTCTTTCCTTTTACTTGCTTTACTTTACTATTTGCATTTGTTATATGTTCTGTGATCATTCTGTGTTAGAATTCTGTTTAGATTTGTGTTGAAAGTTTTAATTTAGTCATATAGTTCATATATTCTGTAAAACACTATTCACCCCCCCTCTAGTGTTATTTCTGCCTTAAGATCCTTAATCCGCATCCCCAACAAAAAATAGCCTATTTCCTTGCTGTTCGCGTATTAATCCAATTCAAAATTCTGAATTTTTTTATTCAGACGTCTGAATATTTCTAACTGCTATTTTCTTGAAAAGTCACTTCTCTTCGCCGAAGAGAAACATCTTCAAAATCAATGGTTGCACCTGTTCTTTTCAATATAACTTTTCATCTATAGTTGCAACTCTTTATGCACTATAAATAGATTACAAAATTCAACAAACAATCAACGGAATTTACTTTTAGCATTCTTGAATTCTCATCTATTCTCAAGCTTTCAAATTGCACTCAAACTGCTTACATACTTTGATCATTAATCACTTTATCTTCCACAATTCTCAAAGCACATCACACTATATATCATAAAGGAGAAGATTATCGGAAGATTGTACTCAATTGACTTATAAGTGTTATTTAAGAGCACACTGCAGTCAGATACATTTGTTATTTGTAAAAGAAGTCCTGTTCGGTTGCTCGGGAAGTTGAAGTCCCATTCGGTTGCCTAGGCGGGTGAAGTCCTATTCGTTTGCTCAGGCAGTGTAAACCTATTCCTCCGGGTTAAGTGAGGGTTGTTGTAGTTGAAATTCCAGAAGGAGTTTGGGACTGGACGTAGAACGGGAAGTTCGAACCAGTATAAAAATTCCTGGTATGCTAGTTTTATTTTACTTATTTACATTGCTATAGTTACTTACTTTATTTCTGCACTAGTTTAATATAATTCCATATAGCATGATCCACACTGTCTTTTCAAGTTTTTCTTAATTTTTGGGATTTAGTTTTGTAAATGAAAATAGTGTAGAATGAGGGAATATAGCTAAGGATAATAGGTCACTGATTTTGGATTAGGCTAATATCCCTTCTAGCCTAGTCTTACCAATGCATCTCCCGTAACACAAATCCTTTTCATTTTAAATTTAATTTATTTATCTTCTTTAACAAGGCAACTTTAGTTGCTCTAATTACCCTTAATCTATTCAAATTACCTTTTAAATTGTCTCACACTTTATTAATCAAATATCACTTATGTAATTCTTGCAATTCAATCACTTTATTTATTCTTTTAATAATCTCTTGTTATTATTAATTTTATTTAATTTTCTACATTATCTAGCCTACTTAATATGGGTTTTATAATCTCCCCTCTTTAAAAAAGTTTCATCTTTGAAATTTCAATGTGGAAAAACAAAATTTACACTAATGCAGTGAAAGTGTAAAGTCATGATCATATATGTACATAGAAGTACAAGAGGTTACGCTAGTACCCTACTAATATAAACCATCAATCCTTAAACAAAATGCATTTAGTGGAACTACTAACACATAATAATATCGTATCATGAATACACTAGTACACTATACTATAGACAAACAATGCACCTTGATAAAAATGTGCATGTCTATAACAACCCAGGATAGATATTCCTAATCCTATCCTCGACGTCCCAAGTACAATTGTGACGCCCTACCCCGAGACTCATATTAACAAAGAGTATTACAGAGTAATACTGTCTGATATTACATAGAATAGGGTTGGATAGGAGCGACCATCCATAGCTTTATCTTAAACGTCTATTGAATACGTCGATTGAGTGCTCCATTTTTTTCCTTCTTTTTATCTTTCTCAAGTGGATAGACATGCTCAATAAATGCTTAATGCAAAACACGGTAGAAAATAAATCTATTAGAACAAAATATAACAACAATCATAATAGATCACAGAACAATAGTCAAACATACACACACACACACACACACACACATATACGCGGATACATCATAGTACAATACAATGTGATACAACACTAGTGGTCATAAACCGCCATATATACACCGGGTCAAATGAATAAGTCAGAGTTTACAAAATGACTACAAGGTTGTACAGAAGATAACTAGTAGATAATCCAATGCGAAAGCAGCATAAAAGAAATCAATAGCAGGTAACTAACCTGAAATAACTTAGTCTGACCTGAGTATATAAAAATACATGGATTTTTCTAGCTTAAATAAACTGATTAGCTTATGATAGATGAAATGTAAGTATAAGGGGTATTATTTCTTCTCAAAAGAGAAGAAGTAACATAAATATATGTCATCTATCATATAGGAGATAATACTACTAAAATACTTTTTATAGAAGTTTCTCGAAAGAGGCAAATTCAACAATAATCAATTAATCCCAAATATTTACCTTATGCCATCGGCATATACAAAATCTAATATAATGGTTTTCATTAACCATAACTCCTAAATAGGAGATCACAAGACTCAAAATCCGCCAAAGGATGGCAATCTCAACTAATTCCTAAAATGGGAAATTGCAAATTTCAGAAATACACCAAAAGATGTCAATCACAAATAACTTATGGAACTCAGTTAAGAGTTCAAAAATCAAAAATGAAATCACCATATATGTATCAATTCTCATATAGCTCCAAGCTATAAAATATATAAAACAATCATCTAGAAATTGTGAAATCATAAATAAAACTATTAACTCAAAAAAATGCCCGGATTATATACAAATCCCTTATTGCAAGCCGTAGCTATGCTGCACATGCAAACATCATGTCCGATACTAATATATGTATAGGTACCCATCTCGTGGTGACCGAAGTCACAAATGCCTCATGGAGACCGAAGACATAAATCCTCGTGGTGACCGAAGTCACAAATTCCTCGTGGTGACCGAAGTCGTAGATACCTCGTTGTGACCGAAGGTCTAGCACTAGCAATAACTCGTGAATATTTCACAAACTCTTAGATTGGAACCCGAAAAGTGTTAACAGTGCGTTCCATATCGCACGTTCTCACTTAATGGTTTACTAACTGTAAGTCAATGCCACACTATTAAACAAAATCATTTAAATCACAAATCTGAGAAATCTCATAACTCGTGGAACTCAATTAAGAGTTCAAAACTCCAAAATGTAATCACCGTGTAATAATCAACATGATAGCGCTTAGGCTACATATAAAAACCAACAGGGGCCACTATGGTGAAAACATTCGCAAATCATCTAAATTTTAGAAGTCAACGTAAAGAATCTAGAAAAGCAACAATGCCCAAAATAGGGCCAAACAGTCCAACTACTGCAATAACAACCCGAAGGTCTAAAGCTTCAAACGAACAAGTCCGAAATTAACCGAAAAAGTAATGCATGTGTCCCATACCACATGTTTTACATAATCGTTTAATTCTCTTTCTCATGACACATGTTTTACATAATCGTTTAATTCTCTTTCTCATATGCTTGAAGAGTACAAAAATAGTGTATTTTATATAGAAAATAATCCATTTTGAGAAAACTAGTTTTAAAACAATTTTTGAAAATGTTTGCAAATTTTTGGCTTTGAAATTCCCTTTACTAAAGAGATTATAATTTTCATAGCTTTCAAAATAATTATAAATATTATAAAATATTTAATTTGAAAGCCATTTTATTATAAAAATTATTTCAAAAAATCATTTAGAAAACCCCTGCTCGAAAACAACAGAAATCATCCGAAACACTGAAAATTCAGCTTATGAAAACATCTCAAAAACTCGTCAATCCGGTGTACGGTTACCAAAATTTTGGCTTACCTATTGATAGGTTTTAACCCCTTCGGAAACACTCCAAAATATCACAAAATAGATCACAATAGTTGCTGGAATGAGCAGAAGAAGACAATAGAAAAAGGGGAAACAAGGCAGAAAAATAGAACTACACAGGTCGACCTATAGGTCGACCCTAAGGTCGAACCTAAGGTCAACCTATCATGTGCTCGGGTTGACCCTAAGTCGACCCCTATGGGTTATTGGTCGACCTTAAGTCATGAATTCGATAGGCTATTTTTCCCTGCTTCGAACGAAATTTTGAGCAATGATTTTAGGTAGCTACAAGATGATTCTGACCATAAAATTTTGCAAACACATATAGCGACACTTTAAAAACAATCCGAAAGAATTTCGGATTGATTTCCTGACAAGAACGGATAGATATAAGCTCAAAAAGGAGTATAAAACATATTCTCATTGTAACTTTCAAACATCAACTTTTGTTTACAGTAAAGCTCAAGTTCAACCAAATTCATTATACAACCTATTCAAAGCTAGAGTTTGTGAGTTCTAACTCACATCAGCAAGATTTTGAGCAAGTTTGTGATGCAAGATGATAAATTTTTAGACCAAAGAGGTTTAACAGACCTGTAGAAGCTAGAAAAATGACATGCAAATAAGAAGAAGAGAGTTACCGACAATATCTTTCTCAAACAGAAAATTTGATGAAACAATTTATGACCTGGGTTTTGATTACCCATTATTATTTTTAATTGCAATTTTTTTATTTTATTTTCCTTTGATTTTGATAAATTTTGACGTTAGATTTTGAATAAAAGAGAAGCAGCCATTTTTTTTCTTTCTGGTTTTGTTTTTATAGGAGGAACTAGAAAATGAGAAGAAGAAAAATGAATGTACAGTTCATTTTCTCAAGTTTCCTACTTATTCTAGAAATGGGTTTGGGTTTGAACTCATTACCCAATAAGGCTATGTGTTAATACTTGACTAAAATTAGCTACATTCTTCAATATTTCCACTTTTATTTACCATATATCCACATATTCATCTTATTTTTCATGTTTCCAACTTTTATAAAATCAAACTAACATGCTTTATGTTTAATAAAATGTCTTATAACCTAAACAAAAACTATTTTAGCCATAAAATCAATTTCTATTATTAAAACTCCATTTTTTTATTAAATACCACAATTTACACTATTAATTACATAAAACACTATTTTTAACATCAAAATTTACCCAAAATCATTTTCTTGTCTAATTTAAATACAACAAACCTTATTAGCATCATTTCACATCCAAATATTAATTTAGAATAAAATTCCACCTTTTTATTTACACAATTTACCATATAAAATTTTAGTACTTCATTAAAATTTACAAAAGCCAATATTTGGCAATAAGTTGCAAAATTATTGCATTTTACCAAATTAAAACCATATAATGTTTATTTTTATCACAGACTTACATAATAAAGTTTCTAAAACTTTACTTTCAACATTTCACATTTATTTCAACAAATTAATGTTGAATTAAATTCTTTTACCTCACCTAATTAATTCACTAACCTCCAAATCAATATAATATCTTCTTCCGCAAACCAACCAAAACATCTAATTCCACTTTTTTTTATTCAAAACCCATTGTTATCTAAAACAAACAATTTTAACAAATTTTCTATCTCCAATTTGTTTTATTTTAATTCAAATTCAACCCAACTCATAGTTTAAATCTATTTTCCTTAAGTTTTTCTCCAAACTAAATGTATTTTATCCACAACTCCATATTTAATCATTTTCAATAATCTAACATCAATTTTTTCAAATTTTCCCCAAGTAAATTCCAAAACCCAAAATTTTAAATTTTACTTAGATAATTTATTTAAATTATCTATCTTAAATTATATTTATCTTTTGATTGATAAATTATAATCTCATCATAATTTATTATTATTATTAACAGGTAATCGCCAAAAATAGGTTTGTTACAACAATCGTCTTTGTTGTCACTCCACTAGATGCAAATAAGTTTGATAACTTTGTTCCTTAACTCCTTCATATCTTGACCTCCTATTCCCTTCGATCGTCCCATATATGTCAAATCTGGCTCTATAGATAAATCTTCAGTCATCCTCAGTTCCACTACCGAATGTAGGTTATGGACACATTTCCTCAAATGCGATATATGAAAAACATTATTCGTTCTGGCTAAACTACTTTGTAATTTGACTTGATAAGCGAGTTTTCTAATCCTTTTGATCACTAGAAATGATCCTATATATTTAGGTTCAAATTTCCTTGCCTTCCCAAAGCATATAACTCATTGCATCGGAGAAACCTTCATAAATACATAATCACCTATTGTGAACTCAAGCTCTTACGTTCTCTTGTTTGCATAACTCTTCTACCTTGATTGCACTACCTTTATTCTAGCATGAATCAATTTTACTTTCTCAGTAGCATCTCTTACCAAATCAAGCCCAAATACAAGTCTATCTCCCGTGTCTAACCAACTAGCTAGTGGCTTACCAAGTCTATGATAGAGCGTCTCAAACGGTGCCATTCCAATACTCAACTAGTAAATATTATTATTGGCAAACTCTACTAGATGAAAATAATCTTCCCAACATCCTATGAGATCCAAAACACGTTCTCTAAGAAAATCATCGAGTACATGGTTTAACCTTTTGGTTTATCCATCGGTCTGTGGGTAGTAACCTGTACTCAGGTTCAACTCTACAACCAATGCACTCTGCATAATCCTTCAAAACTCATTGGTGAATAATGGTCTCTATCACTTACTCTATTGCTTGAAACCATATACAGTGTCACCACGTTCTTTATGTATAGCTTTGTTAAGCTAATTGTTGATCTTGTTGACTCTACCAAGATAAAGTGGGCAGTCTTAGTTAGTGAGTAGTCTGTCACCCAAATATTATCATTTCATGTTCTTAACATAGGAAACTCATTAAAAAAATCCATAAACATTGAATCCCACTTCTAAGTACCAAGGGTAGAAGTAAAACACTCGGCTTCTGATGCTCAGCCTTTACTTGCTAACAGGTGATGCACTTCTTCACACATTCTCCTATATCACTCTTCACCTCTTTCCAAAAGATGACTCTCTTCATATTATGGTACAAACTCATGCCTATGGGATGAATATTAAACTTAGACCATTTACATCCGAAACACATGATCCTCCTTTCTTTCTAAGCCAACCCTTTGATTCTATCTCAAATCCCTTTAGATCATCAATGTCCACTCCCATTTCTAATTGCCTAATCCTTTCTGATATCAGTGGGTCCTCCTTCTACCTTATAGCTATCATATCCACAAGTGCTAGACGTACCTTCAAACTTGCTATCATGCTTGGATCCCTACGTGATCTAGTATTATGCCTATAATGCATTTCACAAGAGACTAACGTCTCTAATGTCTTCCATTCCTCAATCATGGCTAATACTATATTCTATTGATTTCTACTCAAAACATCAGCAATCATAGTTCCCTTTCCAAGCGTTTACTCTATCTTGATGTCATACGTAGCTAAGAATTCCAACCATATTTTTAGTCTCATATTCAACTCCTTTTAAAAGAATAGATACTTAAGGTACTTATGGCCCATATACAACTCAAACCGCTCTCCCAAAAGGTAATGTCTCCAAATCTTCAACGCAAGCACGATCGCTACTAGTTCTAAGTCATGAGTCAAATAACTAACCTATGCGGCCCCAATTACTTTAATTCATAGGCTATCACTTGCCATTTTTACATCAAAACTGGTCCCGACCTATTCCATAGGCATTGATATATATAACCAGATCTCGATTCCCTCAAGCACGATCAAGGCAACAACATGCGTCGATAACTTCTTCAGCTCTTGAAATGACCATTCACACCTATAGGTCTATATGAACTTCTCATTCTTTCTAGTCAACTTAGTCAAGGATGCTGCAATACCTGAGAAATCCTTAATGAATCTGAATAATAGCCAGCCAAACTGAAGAACCTTCTTATCTCCATGATCGTCTCCTGTTTCTTCCAACCGTTAGTAGTTTCAATCTTTGATGGATCTAAAGCTAGTCCATTCTTTGAAATGATATGCTTATCTAACATAATATAATATTCTATTTTCAGAAATTACATTATGAAAAATTCGCCTTTATATATACTGTACCTCATTCGGAACGTAGTCAATGGAACACTATCTTATGCTACTTTCGACTAATGGAACCCAGTTGCCAAATCAAGTTGCGAAAACACTCTAGTCCCACTCAATTAATAAAATAAGTCATCTATCTTGGGTAATGAATAACTATTCTTTACTATTAATTCATTCAGCTTTCGATAATTAATACCCATGCGTAAAGATCCATTCAACATTTTACGAATGTCACGGACACTCTCCATGGTGAACTACTTAGCCTAATGAAACTTTTATCCTCAAGTTATACTAGTTGCTTCTTCAAATCTTCCATCTTCTTGGATGACATTCTGCTAGGTGGTCCATTAGAATGTTGTGCCCCCGACATCAAGTCTATTAGGAATTCGATTGCCCTGCTTGGTGGTAGTCCTGTTATAGGTTTGAATTTTTTTGTGACTTATCTAAATATGCACCCATACTTTACTAATCTCACCTTCTTAGTACTTTAGGGCACATAACATCAAACCCAACTTCTCCTTTATTACATCCAGAGTTAGTATAATTCTCTCTTCACCTCTAAGATTCTATAAGGCAGTGATCTAAAAAGTGCAATTGATCCTAGCATCATTACACATCAACCAATCCATATCCAAAATTTTCCTATAGCCTACGAAGTCAAACACATATGTGTCACTAATAAACATATATCTACACAAGTCAAACTCAAGGTCAGTGCACCTTAATATGAGAGTGGCATATCCAACAATCAGATTAACCACATGCAAAGGCTTAATCAACTAGGTAATGTCTAGCTCTACCCGATCAACCAAATCTCTTAAAATAAAAGAGTGAGTAGCACCAGTATCAAACATAACTCTATTATCAAAATCATACCTTTAAGAACACCCTTTCCTTTCTCCTCATTTGTTGGTCTCGAAGAAGGTCCTTCCAAAGCATAAAAATTTGCTTGCTTTGCTTGTAGGCAATACCTCTTTTTATGGATAAACCTATTGAAGATAAAGCATTTGGCCGTGCTCTGTTCTCCAATTGGGCACACTTAGTGGAATAGTATCCCTTTTGTCTGTGGCTAGACTAAGTAACATCTACCAGCCTTTGGGTTCCTCCTATAAAAGCCATTCCTCCTTTCTAATCCTTTTCGCCATTCTAATATAGATCGAATCATTTCTTCTGCCAACTCTTAGATCTAACATTAGCCTTCTACTCTTCCAAAAATAAGCGATCGTACCTTCTCGTCATTTCCACCACCATCTCAAAAGGAGACAGTAGATGCACCATCATTATCCCTTTCTTCATGCTTCTATAAATTTCTCATATCCGAAAGGGGTAAATACAATAAGAAAATAAGAATAATGTCCTATATGACATATGAAGATGTCAACACGACACATAACTAGCTATAATTCCTGGATTTAAATAGCAGAATTTTCCAATAACTTTTATTTGCTAGATAAGCGCCTGGTTCGTCTTTGGAATCTTTATTCGTCCTTTTTAAAAATACCTATCTAATGCATAAACTCCACATACTCAAATGAGTATCCATAAGATTATGGAAAATAATAAAAGCATGGGTCAGTCATCAAGTCTGGTATGAGTAAAATCTATACATTAAGCATTCATAGTGAGACCACACCGCTATAGCATGAAACAGGTTTTCCCCACACTTTATCATCATAATATGCAAACAAACATAACATCAAGGGTAACCATGTGCATCATATTTAATCCATAAAGTGTACCCTACACTTTTCATCCAATTATGAACTAAGTCATATTAATTTTTTCAATTCAAAATAAATCTACCCTATAATTGATATACAATCATCAACCAAGCCATATCATTATTCAACATCCATTCAAACATTGCCTAATTTCATATTTTAGATGTTTATCTTTAAGTTATCATTAACTTATTTAATGATTACCTCCCAAGGCCTAACTATCACTAATTTATCATTTCTCGAACAACGTAACTTGATGAAATAACCACCCATTCCACCATGACAGCCACCCTGACTAGAGCCATCCTGACTGTCCAAAAAGGTTGAATGTAAGCACCCTGAATACATTCCAATAACCATTCATATTAAACGTCAATAGCCTCTTTTAGTCATTGAACTGCTATCGTCCATGTTGCCAATTCATTTCATTTATAACACCACACTAATATTTTGGCACCCTACTATAATTCCCCTTTAGAGTTTATAAATCTTTTAGGATTGAACCCTACCGTGGCACCCTGCCATATACCATTGGGCCTTAGGCTTAATAAACAAGGCACTTTTTCATCCAATAACTTTATGAGTTTTTATATCTTTACGATCATAATTTAACCCTTTTATTTCTTTGTTGTGTACCCTAAACATTCTTTAGATAAACATCTTTATCTTTGATTTAAATGATAACTTATCATTTATTAGCTTCTCGAAGCTTTCTTCCATTTCAAAATAAGTTCACACAATTTTAATTTATAAAATTCTTAATTTATTTCACCCTTATGAAATTGACAATTAATATCTGGAAACTATATTCCAAAGCGCACTCATTTTTCTTATAAAATTATAGCTTCCCAACCCATCATAATTAAACTTAGCTGTCACATATCGGCTATCCCATAGCCACTGCAAGTCAAGCCTAGCTATATTGGCTATCCTATAGCCTCTGCATATTGGTTTTCCTAAGCCATTGCTAGTTGATCCCCAATTTGCCATTACATGATGATAGCTTCTTAGCTATCGCAAGTTGAGCTTCTATAAGCTATCTCAAATTGATAATTTCCCAAGTTATCACACGTTGAACCCCATATAGCTATTGCATATTGACACTTCTCCTAGGTATCGTAGGTTGATAGCTCCTATAAATATCACACGTTGAGCTCCAACTGGGTATCACGAGTTGATACTCTGCCACTCTCACATATCGAGCTCCAAATAGTTATCAAAGGTTGACTTTCTTCAAGCCATTACAAGTTGAGGTGCCCTCAAGCCTTCTCAAGTTGAAGAACGTATAGCTATTGCAAATTGATAGCTATCATTTGTTAATCCCTATGAGCTATCACATATTGGCTTTCAATAGCTATCCTACTTGTAGACTATTGGCTATCGCATGTTGATTGTTTAAGTAGCTATCACAAGTTGATTATCCTTAAGGGTTATCACAAATTGACCTGGCATTTTCGTAATTTATTTGATAACTATTTTGTTACCTTATTAAATAATTACTTTATACCAAATCCATTTGGTGTTGATTTCTCATTAGTTAATATATCTCTTTACAATTTTCTTTTCAAAGCTCGTTAATTACATCCTCAGTTAATTATTTATTTTTAATCAACTAATTCTTTCCTTCACCAAAAAATTCATACACAATAGGAAATAATGGGAAAAATCCCAAATTTTTTTCTAAAAGTATATTTTATCATATTTGAACCCATATCAAAATATGAGATCAAAATAATTGCTATAACTATTTTTGATAATTAATTTCCCGAAATAAAGCCTTTCCACTATTTAGAAAATTCATAAAAATTCAAAATAAATTCCATAAATCATGAAATTAAAAACCATCTTTATTTCATAATTATAAACATCATATTAAGTTTTCAAAGCATTTAAATACGATTAGATCATGTTTTACCCTAAAACATGAAAAGTCCTTTGATTAAATTTCAAATCATATTCCAACCAATTTTAATCATTCAAACACATTTATTATCATCAAAATCATTCATTCAAAAGCAAATCCAAACCCAACTTGTTTGGAAGAGTTTTTAGAGCAAATTTACTCACCTTGATTATAAAACTTTACTTTAATCTTCTTTCTTCTTTTTTAGAATGAAGGATTCTTTCTCCTCTTTAAAATCAATGCTTGGATCTTTTAGCTTTTAATTTCCTCTTTTTTAGCTTTGAAAATTTTAGTCGGCCTTGCTTGATTTTAGGTATTTAGTTTTGTAAATGAAAATAGTATAGAATAAGGGAATAAGACTACGAAAATAGTGTTAACCTGCCTTTTGGCAAGGCCGTAGACATGCAGATTTAACTAAATCGATTGCTCGGATATCGAGGCTGAAATACAATAGGTTTGACTCGACTTGAGGGATAGACGATCAATCACATATGATAAAAATGATTATGAAGCCGAGATTCTGCATAGTCGATGGGCAAAAGATGCAAGATACTTGAAATACTTGAAATATGAGTTTCGACAAAATCGAGTCGCTTCGGGTTGCTAGGAGTTTGCTTCGAGTCAGAGAGGGCTTTGCTTTGGGTCACATGGGATCGGCATGTTTTTGAGGGATCGGTGACAACTTCGGGTCGGTAGGTTATTTACTTCGGGTCACTACATGAGTCACTTGAGGTCGGCATATTATCATGGGGTCGGCATGTATCTTGAGGGGTTGGCATAAAATGATGGGTTCGTCACTACTTTGGGTCAAGGAGCAAGCATCCTCGGGTTGGGAACAAGTTTTCAGGTCGGCATAAAAGCTTGAAGATGTTGTCGGCATATTCTCAAGTCGGCATGTTCTTGCTTTGAGTCGCAGGGCAGTTTGCTTCAGGTCATGGTGGGTTTCCTTTGGGTTAGGATGTAAGAATCTTCGGATCGACCATGCATTGAGACGGGGTCAGAATTTTTGGATTACGTTAGGTCGGCTGTAGCATTTTCTCGGGTCGACCTTAGGGAAATCAGGTCGGCATAAAGAAAGAGATCGGTATGTTTTTGCTTCGAGTCGTACTGCCATCTGCTTTGAGTCACATGTCAACTTGCTTCGGGTCATGACTCGGGTCACTTGGGGTCGGCATGTTTTCTATTTGGAGTCATGTTGCAGTCTACTACGGGTCAAAATGGAGGCTTCTTCGGGTCACTACCATGTCACTTAGGGTCCGTATATTTTATACTCCAGGAAATCAGTGGTCTACAATATGGACTCGACTATGGTTTTGGTGGACTGTATCAACTAGGAAGCCCAGTAACCTGGATTTTGCCTATAAATACGCTAGGCCGAGCTTCGAAAAATGGATTCTCATTCTGTTCTTCCATAACTTCTTCTACAAAGGCTGTTTAAATTACTCTGTCATTTTTTGTTTTAAAAACTTGGGATTGTAATTGTAATCAATTCTCTAATCAATAAAAAGGAAATTTCTAGAGTGGACGTAGGCCAGAGTTAGCCGAATCACTATAAATAATGTCTTACTACCACTTTCTTTTTTATTTTGGTTATTCTTCATATTTATTTCCTCTTCATATTTACTATCTATGAACTGTAACTGTGTATTGGCGCTTCCAACGACGTTTGGGTGTTAGTATCCAATTTTGCTGCCAACACTTTGGTGCTTTCACTGAGAAAGATAACACTCAGGGTGGATTTAAAGGCTTAGGAACTCATATTTAGGAAGCTATGGCTAGGCAATCAATAAGTAAACGAGGCTAACAGGATGGAGGATAGAGCGAAACCACCGGGAGTTGCCGTTGATCGTCCTACACTCTAGGACATGCTCCATATCATATTGGCTCGATTCCAGGCAGGATACCATGCAATGCCATGCAGTTTGGCATTGATCGAGATATGGATGCCTCTAGAAGGACAGGTTTCAGGATTTCCTTATGGACTCGGGAGCAGGATGGAAATGACAATCAGAGACCACCTATGGATGCTGGAATAACTGGAAACTAGAACCCAGGACTTGAAGCGGAAATTAGCAGGCTTTGATATGAATTAGATCAGCTGGGGGCAAACCCTAACCCAGGAGAATGGTTTGGCACAACAACCCATAAAACTGTGGGCATGGATTTGGATGGCTTTGTTTGGAAATGGATAGTGGTGATGGAATAGGAGCAGCGATCATCCGCTACAAATCGGAGCTAGCCCGGCTTAAGGGAACAGGTCATCATCTCTTGATGGTATGGAATAAGTAATAAACCTCGTAGTAATGCAGCTAAGTCACTTATACATGTACGGAATCGAGGACGGTCCTTAGGCATGCTCTAAGATGACGATGCACCGTGATACTCGGGTTTAGGAAATCTTGTTTTTTCTGTTTACTACACACTTTGGTTTTCCAGGTCACGGTTACGGTCCTATTGAGAGACGGGGCAATAACCGTGAGTTATGATTCCTTTCATCGGAGAATGACATGATGGACTTGAACTTGGATTAAGTCCTCGACTGGATAGTCGAGGCTGGAAAATAGAAGTCCTCAACTGAAGAGTCATGGCCGAAGAAAATAAGTCCTCGACCGGAGAGTCATGAGGCCGGAGAACATAATGTCCTCGAACAGAGAGTCAAGGACGGAGAATATAAACTCCTCGACTGGGGATTGAGGTTAGATAAGGATACCCACAGATTAAATCCTTGACCGAAGAGTCGAGGCCGGAGAAGAATAAAATATCCTTGATTTGAGTATAGGACCTGAAAAGGTCCTAGATTTGGATATGGATCCGGCGAGGTCCTGGTTTTGGATATGGACACGACTAGGTCCCAGATATAGATTATAGGACCCAACGAGGTCAAGGTTTTGGACATCGACCCGAAAAGGTATCAGATATGGATTATCCGACCCGGCAAAGTCTTTGTTTTGGATATGGACTCGACAAGGTCCTAGATATGGATGATAGGACCCAGCAAGGTCTTGGTTATGGATATGGACTTCGGCGAGGTCCCAAATATGGATTATAGGACCCGAAGAGGTCCTGGGTTTGGATATGGAACGGACGAGGTCCTGGATATAGATTTTGATTTTACGAGACAAATCCCTAACCGAAGAGTTACGGGATGGATACTGGATGTCAGTTGGAAATTAATCACTTAATGTTCAAGGATACTGAACCGAAGTGTAGGGAGCGATGCCGCTTCCCCTAAGAGCAACTGGATCAGCTCACTCGTCATTTTCCCCTTCACTGGAGAGTGATAGAATGGGATCCAAAAAGAGGCCAGAGTGGTTATAATCAGTCTAGGATTTAGGCCATGGTATCGCTCAATGTTTAGGGATACTCCGGAGTGCAAGGAGTGACGCGACTTTGCCAGAGCACGAAAGGTTCGACTTGCTCAACGTTGTTTCCCCTTCACCAAAGAGTGAAAGGATAGGATCCAATAACAGCCCAGAGAGGCTGATATCGGTCTAAGAGGATCAAGACATCGCTTAATGTTTAGGGATACTAAACCGGGGTGCAAGGGATAGGTTTCTTTGTCGGAGCGTGACAAGATCTGCCTATTCAATCGTTAAGTTTGGATTGAGCTTAGCAAGGGTCCGGAAAGGCTGTCAACGATCCGGAGAGGTCGTAGGATTTGATTACTGACTTCCAAGGTGTGAAATGGATTTAGATAATGACTTCGAACAGTAGGACATTGCCAAGGACCCGACGAGGTCCCGGATATGGATTATAAGACCCGATGAGGACCGGCTTTGGATTTGGACCCGACGAGGGTCCCAGATTTGGATTACAAGACCTGGAGAAGTCTTGGACTTGAGTAAAATGATCCGAAGAGATCGTGAATTCGATTAATGGATTTGGAATTAGATAATGAATCGAAACAGTCACAGACTTTGGATATAGGATTTGAAGCTATTCAAACACAACTTTCAAAAGCAGGGCATGTTTTGGGGGGGAAACGTTAACCTGTCTTTTGGCAAGACCATAGACAAACAGATTTAACTAAATCGATTGCTTGGATATTGAGGCTAAAAACAACAGGTTTGACTCGGCTCGATGGATAGACGATCAATCACGGATGATAAACACGATTTTGAAGCTGGGATTCAGCATAGTCGATGGGCAAAAGACGCGGGATACACGAAATATGAGTTTCGATAAAAATCGAGTGGCTTGGGGTTGCAGGGCAGTTTGCTTCGGGTCATGTGGAGGTTTGCTTCGGGTCAAGATGTATGCATCTTTGGGTTGGCCATGCATTAAGATGGGGTCGGCATTTTTGGATTGCTCTGGGTCGGCTGTAGCATTTTCTCGAGTCAAGCTTGGGGAAATTAGGTTAGCATAAAGCAAGGGGTCGATGTGTTTTTGCTTCGAGTCGTACTGCCATCTACTTCAAGTTATAGGTCAACTTCGTTCGGGTCATGACTCGGGTCACTTGGGGTCGGCATGTTTGGATTCTCATTTCGACATATATTCTACTTGGAGTCACATTGCAATTTTCTTCGGATCAAAATGAAGGCTGCTTTGGGTCACTATCCAGGTCTCTTCGGATCGGTATATTTTATGCTCCAGGAAAGCAGTGGTCGACATTATGGACTCGAATATGGTTTTGATGGGCTTGTATCGCCCAATGATGCGTACGTAAATGTGCATATTTTTACCGTCATATTTAATCTATTTAAATTAAATAAATGATCATATTGGGTATTTTAAAATGTTTAAATCAAAATTCAAATTATTTCAAATCGTCACATATTCATCTTCAAATAGGGGTAAAATGGTCATTTTTGTGCATATATTAATTTGAGAAAATTTAATTGGAAACTCATATATTATTTGTAGGAAAATTGGATGGAAATTATAAGTGGTTTCATGAAGATATGCATGCATAAGAGTGAAGAGAACAAATGAAGATGAAAATAATTCAAAACCAAGATCATGGAGGACCCATCTACCCACCTTCCTTCATGTACTAATTAGAAGCTAATCCATATGCTAAAGGCCATTACACTTTCATGCGCACTAAATGGGTGATTATTGAAGCTAATGATAACTTGGTCACCACACTACCTCAAAGGTAATTTGGGCATTCCCTAAAAAATGAATTAGAGTTTCATACATGTATAAATACCCTTATGTTTCATGTAAACTCATCTTCCACTTACTTAGTTTTAGTTTAGAATCAAAAATAATAGACAATCCCTTTCTCTCTTCATGGCTACTTAGCTCTTTTTTATTTTATTTACTTTTCCTTTTTTATGTAATGTTAATTAGTGTTTTATTTTACTTACATGCTCTCTTTCTTTCATGCTAGTAGTGTAGATTTTATTTTATGCAATTAGATTAGTTCTCTTTTCCATTTGCTTTCATTTTCATCTTCCTTTTGTTTTTGTTTATTTCATGTTGCTTTCTACTTGTGTTGATATGATAACACAAATGAGAGGCTAAACCCTTCAATTTAGGGGTAATAAAGCTCTCTTGAATCATGTAGATGCAACATAATTTCTCATTTATGTCTCTTTTATGCTTAATGGAAGGTTAGATGTTTGTGTGATTTTTTGTTTAATATTTAGTTTGATAGCTTATGTTATTCAAAACAAATTGGCTATGCTTAGTCATATGAATCACTAATTACCTCTTCATCTACATATAATCATGGTAATAAAAGTGGATTTAGAATCAAAATTTGATGGTTTATGTTTCTAATTCAACATTTAATAAGTCATACTTAAAATAGATTCTACTTTTAATTTTATGTCATTTTCATTAAAGTTAGTAAGTGGGTTAGAGGGTGCACTAAAGTTTGATGGTTTAAGCGTGTTAATTAATAACACAATTAGGCCATGCATATTATAAATGCATCAACTAAACGCACAAATGACCAAAAAGATATCATAATTTCATTATGTAATTTATGTTATCATTAGAGGGGATTTACCTCTAAATTGCCCTTTAATCTCATATTTTTATTCTCCTTAGTTCTGGTTTGTTTTTACTTTTTCTTAGTTAGTTAACAATCCATCGACTTTGGTTTAATTTGATTGATTAGAAATTTAAAATCTAAACAATTCCTAATGGATTAACCCGTACTCGCATGCTATAATCATACGTCGTGCGCTTGCGGTTATATTATAATTATAAATTTTTTGACGGTTTTCTAATTCGATAGGAATTCCGCCGTTGAACAATTTTTTGCGTAGTTGCTGGGGAATTGTCTTGATTTTAATTTTCTATTGTTCGAACTATTTTCTTTTGATTTTTTTTTTATTTTGTGTATTTGTTTGCATTTGTAGAAAAATTATGTTTGTGTGATTGTTGCTTTCATTTGTTTGTGTGTTTGTTTGCATTTGTTGCTTTTCCATTTGCATTTGCAAATTAAAAAAAAACATACAAAATTTACTTTTAAAACAAATATCATTTACTTCACTATTTTCTGTTTACGTTTCTATTTAAATTTTATAGTTCTATTTCCATTTTAATGTTCTCTGTTTATCCCCGTACAAACATCAGCAATTTGCAATTCTTCTTTGTCTACATCTTTACTGACTTGCATTTCAAATTTTCCTAGTACATATCATTCCACTACATTGTTCACATTACTCCGGTGCTTTATTCTCTGCCTGTTCTACACCTACTGTGCAGCATATCATCCATTCTTGCACTGTTCACATTTCTTGCATTTACAATTGTCCTATGCACTGTGCACATTTCTTGCATCTGCCACTCTTCTTACCAATTTCTTGTATCCCCCATTACCCATTCTGTACACACTTCTACAGCTTTGACCCACTTCTACAAACTGCAGAGCAAGCTGCTAACAAATTGTTTCCCACCAACAAACCACCAGAGCAACTGACAACAGTCGTTCAAAACCATCTCACAACAGTGCCGATCAAAACTGCAGACTTACACTACAGTTCACCATTCAAGCAATTTCCACAACCTATATACAAACCAAATTACTGCTTTTCATCCACCATTCAACGTATACCGCTGACATACCAGTGCATCCAGACTTCCAGTACACCACACAACATCCCACATTTCAACTCAAGACTACTTGCCGTTGACAAACTCAATAACAGTCATACCCCTCTTCCAAAAACACTTCTCATTCAAACTGCCTCTACGGTAAACTTCATCGTCTGACCCATCATCACAACCACTAGTCTTAACCAATATTGTCATTTAGAAATCTGCTACCCCAATTCCTCCTATCACTCAGATGCACTCAACAATCATAGCATCACCTCACCCGAAACCCTCATATGTGCAACTGCATCATCAACAATCACTTCTAACCTATCACCCATATTCATCACTGCCTTCTTCAAACACAACAGCCTCCAATAGCCTACAGCCAACCTGAACACACCCCCTCCATTCAACAGTCCACCATTGCATATACAACCCACCACCTGAACGATCCTTCCATCACCCTTGCATACATCAACCAAATACACTTTACCTGCCACACTGTCCTATAAACCATCGCCATGACCCCCTCCAATCTGCTGTCAACCAGGAGAACACCCCACGCGACAAGAATCAAAGTCTAAATTGCCACTCACTTGACCTGATAACTCGAAGCATCAGCAAGCAATTTCAGTGCCTGTGAGAATTTCGATTCATTTTCTTAGAGAATTTCATTTTTTTCGAGACGAACAAGTTTGAGAATTTTGATTTATTTTGTTGTGTATTTTTCCTTTGTTTATTGTTTGTATTAAAGGAGTGGGCCAGGCCTTAGTTAAGTTTTTATAGTTTTTTTGTGTCTTAGTCTTCTTTTTCCAAAAAGTCAAAAAAGGCCACAAATTATTGCTTTGTGATGTCTTGTATGTTGTTGTGATTTGAGTTGTAAATAATTTAATTTCCTTATTTCACTAAAAAAAAGTTTGCTTTCATTTTATTTGTTTTTTTTATCCGTAAAAAAAATTATTTTCTTTTGTTTTATTTTGATTTGTTTTAGTTCTCCCTTTCATTTTAAAAAAAAAACATAAAATAGTGAACATATATTTTGTTTTTATTTTCAGGTTGTCAAAGCAGATTGAAAGAGTTGCTTACTTCGCTAGCTTGCCAAAAATAACTGCTTGTATGCTTAAAATAAATTTGCTGTTTTAACCCTGATCGCTTGTTTGTATTTGCTTTGCATTGTATTTTGCTTGCATTAAAAATGCAAAAAAATTCAAAAACAAAGACAAAAAATTCATTCATAATTGCATTGTTAATACACGTTTAATTTCTGCTTTGCATCTCATCTTAAAATTTGTTAATAATAATGGTTAGACATCGGTAGCACTTAATTGTATATTAATAATTTTTCTTCTTTGACCATTTTAACTTTTTGGTGTCTAAGCTACGACAGAGAAATAATCATTTATAAATATTACGCTGATTCGTAAATATTATATTGAATTATTTCTCTAAAGGTACTTAAACCTTCGGCTGCATTGCTACGATGATTCGTGGTGCACCGATAAATCCTGTCCGTTACCTGGCTGAGAACTATAATGTTGAGTTAAGACAAAGTGTGATTATATAATTTTGGATTAACTTAGGATAAATAATTTGTAATTAGACCCTTGCATTCATTTAGTTGCATCAGTTCATGCATATTTAAAAATAATTTTAAAATCCAAAACTAAAAAAATTGTAAATATTCCTTTTCCTTTAAAAATTTTAAATCCTTTTTCTTGAAATTTCAGAAATCCAAAAAAATTTGGAAAAACCAAAATCCAAAAAAAATTCTTCTAAAAAAAAGCAATTTTCCCTTTTTTTTGAAAAATAAATTCATTTTGTAAATATTTTTCCTTTATAAGAAAACCAAAATACACTCTTGAAAATGTCCGATTTTCCCACTACGTGAATATCACAATAGTTGTGAAAATCAATATAATCCATATGGTTTCACTTCAAATTTGTATGGATATTTTAATGACAACCATTGTATAAATAATTCGAATTTTGAACAACAAAATTTTTAAAACAATGACCAACCTTCAAATCTTGAAAATAACATTTCGTATGTACTTGAAATCTCTACGCAACAAAATCAAGTGATAAATGATTTGTGTAATTCTTATTTGTGTGATAACTCAAGTCAAAATTTTCAAAATAATCAAAATTTGAATTCACTTCAAAATTCAAATAACTTCGAGTATAACCATACCAATTCAATTTTGAACTCCAAAATGAATTTTAAATCAAAACGAAATGTGATCCACTTTTCAAATAATTTTGACAATGGGAATAATCTCGACTACGACTTGAGTGAAAAAATTTCTTCTCAACACGCCCAAACTGAAAATTCTCAGGTTAATAATTGTAATTTGGATTTTGTTGAGCAAATGATCGAAATTTATGATGGTCACATGGATTTGTTGATTGAAACGTACAAAAAATTACATGAACAACAAAACTAAATCCCAATGTGTGACGAGTCAAATGATAATCCACCTTTTACCCAAATCGACGATTTTCAATTAACAGCTTTAAAAATTGAAAATAAAGATCTTAATGTAGTTGTTGAAAATACGGTAATTAAGTTGGATTTCAATTCTTTTGAGGGTGTGGAACCAAATTTAAAATTCGATCTTCCTTTTCTCTATTTCGAAAATTTGAATACTATAACTTTTGATTTTGAACTTGAGATACGCAATGAAGTTGTTGATAATCCGATAAAGGAAGACGAATTTAGCGAACACAATTTCTTTGGACCTTTTGAAGATGAGTTGTTGAATTCTAAATGGGAAGATTTACATCACCATTTTGATTTTTAAATCAATAATTTTGAAGAAGTTTTCAATGATAAATTTGAATTTCAACTTGGTGGTAATAATCTTGAATTTCAATCAATTATTCTACCAACCTCGAAAATTATCGAAAACAAAACAACTCGAACGATTTTTAATAAAGATGACATTCGTTCTCCAAATCAATGTTCAACTTCGAAATCTTTTACCGTTTGGTTTTCTGCGCTTGAGATTTGTCTCGCATACTTGACGAGACAAATGAATCGGTCTTAAGAGGACCGTTTCATCTACTCTTTAACGGCATACTTTCTGATGTCATGTAAATAATCATCTTTTCATTTTATTTTAAATAAAGATTATGTTTTTAGTTTTCTCCTTCCAATTGGGTTGACTATAGGGACACAGTCAAAATCAAGTGTGAGGGAGATTCATCATCATTTTCAATTTTTCATGGTTTATTTTTGCATTCTCTTTCCAAAAATAAAGAAAAAACTCAAAAAAGATTAAAAAGAATCTTTATAAAAAAGTTGTTTTAAGCATTTTGATCTATTTTTAAAAGAAACACTATAAGATAAATATATAGTTTTGGGTTATTAAATTAAAAATTTTGAAAATTTATTTGTTATAACAAAAATAAAAATGAAGTTTGGTTACAAATAATAATAGTTTGACTAGTATATAGGAAGGTTCATACGTGTTAATTATGAAATATCCTAATTGAAAACCTTTATTTTAAAAGTGGTGAATTCAAATAAACGGATATAACATTTTTTTTGTCTTCTAAGTTAAATGGTGCTAAGATGATTTTGCAAAACTCTCTCTTCAAAAAAACAAAAAAAGAAATTCTTGTATATATGTATATATTTTTAAAACCTAGAGTCATGTGTTCACACTCGTATGTTCACTCGCCATGCTCTGTACCCTTCTCACATAAGCCCGAAAGGCTGTGCATGATCGATATTTCTGGCCTTAGTTTATCTAAGTTTGGCATGTGTGTGTATATAAAAAAAATCTTTTATTGATAACGCTTACAGTCAATTAGTGCTCATGCTTGTATGTTCACTCGTCACGCTCTGTATTCCCCCCACATATGTCTGCAAGGAAGTGCACACGTAACATATCTGGCCTCAGTTTATCCGAGTTAGGCATACGTAAGTATTATAAATATCTATAAAATTTTCAAAAAAATATGAAAAATAGAGAGGGAAAGCAAATGAAATCCAAGAACTATATTAACTTGTTTGATTTGTTGAAAAGAAATGAAAATACCACTTTGATAAACTTTGATAATCAACTAAGGACCTATTTCATAGTTATATTGTATTATCGAGCGAAACAACGAGTTAAACTATTGTCTATTTGTTATGAGAACTTAATTTTTGTAGGAAATTTTGATGAGTAAATAACTTAAATTTTCAAGATAATGACCCATACTTATATTTAACTTATTCCTGTTAATTTAAAAATAAATCCTTCACTTATATATATTTTCAAAAAATCACATTCATCTCTTTGTAAATAAATCTTGCATTTTATAAATACTTTCATCCTACATTTGGTTTTTGTAGGTAGCATCCGCTGAAACCCTCACGAAACAACACTCATCCTACTGGTAGACCTAGAGGTTTAATGGCTTGTTGCATACTCTCAATGCAATCATGCTCCCTACGAAAATGGATTTATCTTAGTTTTTCCTTTATTCGATGATGAATAAAAAGATAAGTGTGGGGGTATTTGATGTGCACATAAATGTGCATATTTTTACCACCATAGTTAATCTGTTTAAATTAAATAAGTGATCATATTGGGTACATTAACATGTTTAAACCAAAAATCAAACTATTTCAAATCGTCGCATATTCATCTTCATATAAAGGAAAATTGGACATTTTTGTACATATATTAATTTAAGAAATTTAATTTGAAATTTCTATATAATTTTGTAGGAAAATTGGATGGAAATTACAAGTGGTTTCATGAAGGTATGCATGCACAAGTGTGAAGAGAACAGAAGAAAATGGAAATGAATCAAGATCATGGAGGACCCTACCTACCCACCTTCCTTCATGTACAAATAGAAGCTAATCCACATGCTAATGGCTATTACACTTTCATACACACTTAATGGGTGATTATTGAAGCTAATGATAACTTGGCCACCGCACTACCTTAAGAGCAATTTGGAAATTTCCCAAAAATATGAATTAGGGTTTTATACATGTATAAATACCCTTATTTTTCATGTAATCTTCTCTTCTTCTTACTTAGTTTAGTTTAGAATCAAAAATAAAAGACAAACTCTCTTTCTCTTTTCATGGATACTTAGCCATTTTTATTTCATGTACTTTTCCTTTTTTTGTACAATGTTACTTAATGTTTGATTTTACTTACATGCTCACTTTCTTTCATGCTGATAGTGTAGATTTTATTTTATGCAATTAGATTAGTTCTCTTTTCTTCATTTTCTTCTTCTTTTTGTTTTTGTTTATTTCATGTTGCTTTCTACTAATGTTGATATGATAACACGAATGCGAGGCTAATCCCTTCAATTTAGGGGGTAATAAAGCTCTCTTGAATCATGTAGATGCAACATAAATTTTCATTTATGTCTCTTTTGCGCTTAATGGAAGGTTAGATGTTTGTGTGATTTTGTATTTAATATTTAGTTTGATAGCTTATGTTGTTCAAGACAAATAGGCTATGCTTAGTCATATGAATCACTAATTACCTCTTCGTTTACATATGATCATGGTAATGGAAGTGGATTTAGAATCAAAATTTGATGGTTTATGTTTCTAATTCAATATTTACTAAGCCATGCTTAAAATAGATTCTACTTTTAATTTCATGTCATTTTCATCAAAGTTAGTAAGTGGGTTAGAGGGTGAATTAAAGTTTGATCGTTTAGGTATGTTAATTAATAACACAATTAGGCCATGCTTATGATAAATGCACTAACTAAACTCACAAATGACCAAAAAGAGATCATAATTTCATTATGTGATTTATGTGATCATGAGAGGTGATTTACCTCAAACTTGCTTTTTAATCTCATATTTTTATTCTCCTTAGTTCTTGCTGGTTTTTACTTTTTAGTTAGTTAACAATCCCTCGACTTTGGTTTAATTTGATTGATTAGAAATTGAAAATCTAAATAATTCTCTATGGATCGACCCGTACTCGCATGTGTGCTATAATCGTACGCTGTGCGCTTGCGGTTATATTTCAATTATAATTTTTTTGACGATTTTCTAATTTGGTAGAAATTCCACCGTTGAACATCCAGGAAGCCCAGTAACCTGGATTTTGCCTATAAATATGGCAGGCGGAGCTTTAAAAAATGGATTCTCATTCTATTTTTCCATTACTTCTTGTACAACAGCTGTTCAAGTTACCCTATCATTTTTTGTTTTAAAAACTTGGGATTGTAACTGTAATCAATTCTCTAATCAATAAAAAGGAAATTTCTAGAGTGGACGTAGGTCGGAGTTAGCCGCACCACTATAAATCCTGTCTTATTACTACTTTCTTTTTAATTTTGATTGTTCTTCATGTTTATTTCCTCTTCATATTTACTATTTGTGAATTGTAACTGTGACTTAGTGCTTTCAACTACATTTGGGTGTTAGTGACCAATTTTGGTGCTAATAAATAGGTTAATGATTTTGACTTGGGATAATATACCTTCTAGCCTAGTCTCACCAAAGCATTTCCCTTAACATATGCCCTCGTTCTAAACTTAATTTATTTATCTTTATTAACAAGGCCAACTTTATTTTCTCTAATTACCCTTGCTCTATTCAATTAACTTTTTAAAGTGTCCTACACTTAATTAATAAATCTCCCTCAAGTAATCTATGACGCCCCACCTGAGGCCCGCACCAACAAAGAATATTCCAAAGTAATATTGTCGCCTAATGTAGAAAATAAGGCTGTTTAGGAGCAACCATCCCTGAAACTTAATTAAAGTGAGCATCGATACGTCGATATGTATGCTATACTTTCTTTAATCAAGTGGAATTGACGTATACAATTCAGGCTTAAAACAAAACTTTGGTGGCTATATAAAAATTCGGAACAACATATAATAATTTATAGACCACAGAATCACAGATCAGACACAGCGGAATACAAATAGATATAAGTCTGAACCGACACAAAATAGATACATGATATAGACTACAAGATACATAAGTACTACATCTCAAAATATGAATATGTATACAAAAGTAGTCTAGCTCGACATAAGATACAACATAACATTAATATCCATGTTGATTATAAACAATTAGCTAACTGATACGAAGTCCACCCTAAAAGCCTTAAGCTGAAGGACCTAAAACACCTTGATTCGACCTGAGTATTATAAAATAATAAATAGGTCAGTCTAGACTAAAATAAATGAGTTAGCAAAATAAATGATAGATAAAGCAAAGTAGATCTCAAATATAGTCATATACCGAAAAATATCAAATATAGTCATATACCGAAAAATATCAAGTGCATCAATAACTTCAAATCACCAAATACAAAAAAACGAGATGGATTCATAAAAGCAAAAAATCCCGAAATGATTAGGTGATAATTCAAAAACATCAAATCCAGAAATGTCACAAATAGAATTCCAAAAATCTCACAAAAAGGGGAAAGGCGCCAAACTCCAAGATTGGTGAATAAATTCAACTACATGCACGTAATAGACATATAAGTCTACAAACATCAGTATAGGTACTAGACTATAAACTCCAAGATAGGAACGAGTCCTATAAACATCAATATAGGTATGAGACATGAACGAGTCCTATAAACATCGAGATAGGTACGAGACTTATAAATATCAAGACAGGAACGAGTCCTATAAACATCGAGATATGTATGAGACCTACAAACATTGAAATAGGTACGAGACCTATAATCTCCAATATAAAAGTGTTATGTATTTTCATATAGCAGCGGAATAGATAATGGTCATGTGTCCCATACCACACGAGTTTACCTAAACGTTTACCATATAGTAGTAAACTCCACTTTTGTGCAGTAATGGTTCAATCGAACAAGTCAGGGAATTAATCGGTAAAACAAATGCGAGCATTCCGTATCGCTCATTATATTTAACCATTTAAATCAATTCTTCATTCGATCGACGTCATGCAATTATATAAAATTCTTCATTTTAAAACCATTTTGTAAAACGTTGATTTATAACGGAAATATATATTTATATATTATTACATTTTTCAAACCATTGATCCAAATCACTTTTAAAACCATTATAAAAGATAATAATATATATATGCATGTATGCATGTGTCTAAAATCTTTCATATAGAAATTAGTTTGGTACATAAAAAGGTTTCCATAAAAAGGTTTAATTTAGAAATACGCTTTTTATAAGCACGGTTCAAAAACATGCATTAAAAGTGTATATTACTCCCAAAGTCCATTAAACAATCTCTATGGTATAAAAACATCAAATAAATTCATCAATTCATAAATCAAAATCCTAAGATCTATAGAGTAATTCTATGGTACAAAAACACCAAAATGAATTCATCAATTCACAAATCAAAAATCTAGAAATATCAATGAAATCGATACAAAATGTAACATCAAAATTAAGCAATTAATAATAGAGAATCAATCGAGCAAACAAGTAACGAAAGGGTCAATCGGAGTACGCCAGAACATAGCCTGGATTCAAGTCCAGCCTACGACCGGTGCACTGGTAGGTCATACCGGTCCACCGATTGCTTCGGATAGGCTGAATCCCAGGCGATTCTGTGGCCCTTCGACAATTCGATCTCGCTCGTTTTTCCTATATTGCTTCTATAATGTTTAAGGGTAATGAATTATTAAACATGCAAGCATATAAACATGTATATTTGGGTGAACATTATGATTTCATAAGTGGGTTTTAATCAAACAGCAAATCAAATATAATTAGGCAATGAATTCTCCAACATATTGAGATCATATACACTAGAGATTCAACCATAATCACATAACAATAGAAACCATTCATCTAAGTCTAGAAAGAATGTGATAAACTCACTTTAATATCCAAAAAACTTCAAAGTTACATGCATTAACCTTCATCCAAGAACAACCAAAATAACTTTGAATTCGTACCTATCGCAGTGCGAATTTGACATAGTAAACCTTAATATTTTTTCATGAATTTTTAACTGAAGGTGCATTTATGTGTTGAGAATAGCATATCCAAAGTTTAGATATTTCTGATTTTTCTACAGTTAATTATCATTTTTCTACTAATCTGTGTTTTCGCCCAGATCTACTCGAAATTAACTTGCAAATTTACCATCCTTAACCCATCATAACCCAACTAACTTACATGAAATTTGGAGCAGAGGTGCAGGAACATGGCAGCGACAACATATCCAAATTTGAAATTTTTTAGAAATTCATTTGAATTGTTTTGATTTTTGGAATAGGTTAGGGTTTTAGGAACTTAGAATCCTTTTGTTTTTCTAATTACGGTAACGTAAAAATGAAATGGAAAACTTATACGTATGTTTCTTATCTTATATTCCTCTTGTTTGGACTAAATGGGTTAAGCTATGGGTCCATTATCCAAGTGTTGCTAATTTTCTAAAAAAAGAAAGTGTTGCTAATTTGTCTTGTTTTGTTTTAACACTTTATAAACACTAATATCTCATTGATTTCAACCTAGAGAAATTCATGTTAATACGCTAAAATTAAGTTCACCACCTAAGCTTCATGATTAATTAATGAGATATAATTTATTAATAATTTTCAAACCCTTATTTTTATTATTGAAAACAATGCAACGTTGCGTTATCAAAAGTAAGACAAATACAACAATTAAATCATTTTTAATACCAAAAACTCATTTTATAAAACATTATACAATATTATACAAGTTTTAAACAAGAATTTACACACTTAATCCTATTTATTTAATATTTTCTCAATTTCCTTTATTAAAGAAACATACGTTTTTAATTAACTCAACTCAAATCTATTCATTACAAATCCTAAACACAAGATTTAACATTTCTAAAATCTCCATTCAATATTTAAAAAGATTTTAACACTCAAATTTACAAAAATATTCAATTTAAACCCAAAAATCTGACTACCCAATTCCCCTAGATTTTTAAGCTTTCATTTAATTAAATAAATGATAATCAAAGTGAACTCAGTCAGATTGTTACACAAACTTTGCAATTAAATCAATTCATATATCCTTTTCACAATTTCTTATTATTAATAATTTAATTTAGTATAATTTCTCATATTATGGACCCTCAAAAATATGGGTTTTACAACATTGTAGATGGGAAAGTGAGAGAGGCTTTTTTCTCCATACATGATGATTTTAGTCCTAGGCATAATGGAATGAGCTCAAGTTGTCAAGGTACATAGGGATGCGTTGAAAAAGCACTTGTTTGTTTGCAATGTGAGAATCTGTTAAGATTGGTAATTTTTAAAATAGATCAATTGTACATTTATCTTATTGATTTATATTGACTCACAAGAATTAAAGAATATAGGCCCATAGAATGTTTCAGTGTAATGCACAAAATGCTAAATAATTTGCCATGAAAAAGAATGAATTTTATCATATCTGATTTAGTAGTAGAATGTTTGAGTGCGTTTATTAAAAGTAGACACATTGCTGAAAACTCTACCTTGGCACATGTATTACTCAAAGACTTCAATAAAAAAGGTGTAGATAAACTCTTTTTAAATGTTGATCTACTTAAAGCTTATGATAAGGTCAAGGGAAGATTTATTTTACACATGTTGAAAAACATAGGGTTTTCTAGAAAATCCACCGATATCATAGAGACTCGTATTTGAACGCCAACATTCTCAATTTTGATTAATGGCCAACCAAAGGGATCGATTCATATCACTAAGGGTTTAAGACAAGGGATCCACTGTATCCATATTATTTGCAATGATAATGAAATATTTTACACTATAGATGAAGCTAGTAGTTCTTAATGAGAATGTCAAACTAACATATAACGTTAATCCTCTTGTTAGTCATCTTTTGTATGCTGAAGATCTATGAAGGCTAATGAACAAGCTGCTAGGCAAATAAAATCAATTTTTATAATTTGAAGATACATTACAGACTAAAAATGAATGAGATGAAGACCAAATGCAACTTCAACAAGTTTTCAAAAAACAAAAAGGGTATTCCGAATAATCTGGGAGTAGAAGAAGTAGTTATACTAGCGAAATATCTAGGTGTACACTTATCGTCTAGCAATATTAGCGATAAGGAAATTTGGAGAACTTATAATAAAAATCAAAGAAAAACTATATGGTTGGAGCTCTAAACTTTTGCCATTTGCAAGAAGAATTGTACTTGTTCACATATTGATCACACCAAAAATTAGAGTTTAGCTACAAACCTTACAAATACCAAGCTGCTCACTAGACAAGATAAACTCTACTGGTGCTAATTTTGAACGGAAGGTGGTTACACAAAGTGAGTTATGACAAGCTATCAATAATTAAGTCAGAAGGAGGAGTGAAGTAAAAAATCAGGGAATTGGAAAATGTTTATGGCATGATGTGGTCAGGGAAAATTCTACAAAATGAATCCTTAGGGAGAAAATTGGATGAATGAAAAATAATTAAAAGTAGTAATTTCCCAACAATTAAAATAAATAACAATGTATTAGTGACTTAGAATACAACACTAAAAATGCGGTTTATTGGCAAGACATTTAGAGACGCAAATAACATATGGGCACGAACCAAATTTATGCCTAGATTTAAATGAAGGACAAAGCTAGTTTGGGAATTTTCAGCAATTGGAATCAAGGATACAAAATGGCCTCAATTATTTCAGATAATTAATGGAACATAAAATTCAACAAGGATAAGCTAGTTTAACAAATGGCATTTAAAATATTCCTTTATACTTAGATTAAGATAGTGAAATATGGGTTTGAAATTATGCAAGGAGAATTCACTATTGCAACAACATGGGAAGTTACTTGAAATAAATAGACAAAGCCATAATGGATTGAATTTCTATAGAGTAGATCTATAACACAAAAATGGCGTTCAATGCTTATAAAGCACTTAATTAAAGACTTATAACAAGTGAAGGAAAAGAGAAGATTAATTCAGAAAAACAACTATGTTTTGTGCAATAAAGCTAATGAAACCTATGAACGCTTGTTCTTTAGGTGTAATTATAGTAATTACTTATGGAAAATAAGAATATTTAAGCACAACATCACAAATTTGATATATGCAAAGATAGAAGATGGTATTTTCACCTGAAATCATGTACAAATGACTCAGAATTGGAAAAATAATTAATCGAAACTGCTTTGACTATTATGTTGTGGAGGTCCTGGAAAGAGGAAAATTATAGAGTTTCTTAACATAAAGAAAAACTAAGCTATAGCTTAGAAATATAGTTTAAAGAGACCTACAAATAATAGTGAAATGAATTAAAAGTCCGATGCTTACCTGTTAACCCATCTTTTGCTAAGGTAGTACACAGACGGATTTAACCCAATAGACCTCATGATCATTAAGGCAAAAAGCCCGACGAGATGGTTGCCAGGATTGGAGATCAATTATATTTGGAACTATGGATGATAGTGGGATGGATTCGGATGAACAACACTCAAAAAATGGCTATGTATGGAACTATTACTTCCCCAAGAAGAGGGATCAGAATAGAGGGATCGGAATAAAGGGATCAGATTAAACAGGATGCACACAACTCAAGGACGATCGCTCTATAACTCAACAAACACAAGGTAGGTTGAAGTGAAACTTTGGAAATAAAAAGAAAAGACCCTAAGGAGCCTACCTTAGGGATCACATATCAAATAGAACAGTTTGGAGGGATCAGCCCTCTTCCCTACGAGGGATCAACCATATTCAAGTTCATAGCAATGATCGGTCAATAACTCAAAATTTACAAATGCAATCAACATGAAATTTGGAGGGAAAGTACATTACAACTTAGGAGACCCATCATAGGGATCACACCTCATAACTTCCCAAAATAGGGATCGGCCTCGATCCCTATTATGGTCTTCAGGGGGCTTCAGACTTTCTAAGCAGGCCCGTCATGGCTTTAAGGCTCTAGATCCAGGTTTTGAGCGAGAAATTTTCATTTCTTCCCCTGTAAATACAATGGACATGGCATTAGCAAATGGATCTTATTTTTTGCTTCATTTTACCGTCAAACTAAGCTACACTCTTCCATTTTTATTTTACGATTTCGTGGATTTGTAACTGTAACAGCATCCCAAATGAATAAAAGGAATTTTTTTTGAAGTGGACGTAGGCCGGAGTTCGCCGAACCACTATAAATCTATGTCTCTCTTTGTTTTCTTTTTATTTTAATTTTATTATTCTTTAACTTATATTCTCTACATTATATTAACTGAGATTTATGACTGGATATTGGTGCTTTTACGTAACTGGGTGTTGGTGGTCTTTTTTGGTGCCAATACTTTGGTTCTTTCACTAAGAAAGCTAGCCTCTATGGGTTTGGAATTCGGATTCAGAGTGAAAAAGATCTAGTGTTTAGATTTGGAGCAACGGTGAGACAATCAACAGGAAAAGTGTTGTTGGAAAGGAGCCACCATGGAGGGAGGCATAAGGCTTCCTCAAGAGTTGGAGATAATCGAATATTTATCTACATCACCAGGGTGAAATGGAAATGATGGTGAATGTTATGTAATAAAGGATGTTGAAAAAACAGGAGGAGATGATGTATAATAGAGTAGCAGAAAGCTAATGACAGCTTAGATCAAGGAGTTGAAGTAGCATGAAGTGTTGGAAATCAGAACCGAGAGCATGGAGACGGAGCTATTTGATAAAGGAATGGAACAGGGTGGCCAAGGAAAGTCGCCGACGATCTTAAAGGGATTGCCTCCGATCCCCAAAGGCTTAGGGCATGCCCACGGTCTGGTCGACCACAATGTTGGAGGACCTTTAGTCGATCCCGTTGAGCTTGGTGCAGATCGAAATTTAATTGCTCGTTCCGAGGAATAAGTTCTAGAATTCCCTCGTGGACTTGGGAAGCAGTTCAAAAATGATGATAGTGATAGATTTGCAGAGCTGATCAGGTGAGCTATGCGTGGAGGAATGGTGAACATAGATCTGGAGGGTGTAAATAGGAATCCATTAACTTCTAATATCAGGAATGCTAGGAATCCATCGGAGTTTAAACTACCAACACTAGAAGTATATAACGGGAAGTCGGATATAAATATGCATATGATGTGATATATATCACATATGGAAGTACCGGAGGCATCATAGGAAGTCATGACATGGTGCTTTCCCCTATATCTAATAAATATAGCTTCACAATGGTTCAGGAAGTTATAGAGTGGTTCTATTGGCACATTGATGGAATTGGTCGAAAGATTTACATGGCAGTTCATAGTTCACATCTCAAGACCCAAAAATGTTATGATTCTGTCCATGTTGAAACATAGGATAGGAGAGTCTCTAAGGTGTTTTCTAACACGATTTAATGCTACAATGGCATCGATGGATCGACCAGATCCGTCCATGGTTTTGATGGCAGCTACATCGTGAATTGGCGATGGGAGGATTTAAAGGATTCATTAGCACGGGATCCGCCTATGGATCTTGGGGAGTTTTATCACGAAGCATTTTCTTGTGTTAGGAAGATGCGCAAGCCGACAAATCGGAGGTGAACATTGTGCAAAGCAGAGGATCATCAAAAGATGCAAACAAGAATGATAAAGGCAAGCTGAAATTGGATGATCAATATGATGAGACAAAAAGGCGATGGAAAGAGCAATAGCCGAAGTTCTCCTCCTACTGGATTTGATGTAAAGCCTGCAACAGATTTTTCTGGACACTAGGGGGAAACTCCACTATCGGAAACTGGAAAGGAAGGATACCACGGAGCGGGAGCATATGTCTAGAAAGTGTTTCCTACCCCCACGAACTTAATAGGCACACCACAGATGAATGCAAGCATTTGAAGGATATGATTAAAGAGCATGTCAGAAATGGCGCATTGCTGCAGTATGAGAGGAATCAGACAAAGACGATGGAACAGAAGTAACCACTGTCCACATCAAATGAAAACATGAATGGTCCTGGATCAGGGTCATGGATCGTATTAATTGATCATGATGGTAAGGGTCGAGTTCATGACATGGACTGCAGCAATGATAATAATAATAAAATCTATGATAAGGCGGCTAGGTTCCTTACACATGTACATGATCGAGGATAGTCCCTAGGCATGCTTTGAGATGATGATGAACCGTTATGCCCAGAGAGTCACCCTTTGGCTTTTTTAGTTTTTTTGGATTTATGGATGTATGAATTCTTATTTATTAGTTCATTTATGATCTGCATTACTATGATAGGTAAAACATGATGCAACTAGTGTCCTGGCCAGAGTGACAGGGTGGTAATCGCCAGGTGCAAGTCCCTTCGTCGGAGAGCGACATAATGAACTAATACATGGATTAAGAACTTGATCGAAAAGTCAAGTATGGGGAATAAAACCCAACATGATTTCACGCATGGATTATGCATAGCAAGAAGTATGTCACTCCACCGAAGAGTGATAGGATCAGCCTACTTAGGTCATCGAGTATACTCGGCAAGGCTCAGGAGAGACCACTATCGGCCAGGGACTTAGTCCAAGACATCACTTAATGTTCTGGGACATCGAACCAGATTACGAGAAATAACGCCACTTCGCCAGAGAGCCACAGGATCGGCTTACTCGGATGTCAAGTATGGATTGTGCTTGGCAAGGAGCCAGAGAGGTCACGGATTTGATATCAGCTTCGAACAAATATAGATTTGGAAATAGATCGAGGTGGTAACGGATTTGGATATGGACTCGAAGTGGTCCCAAATTTTCTAATGACCCAGTGGGATCGAGGATTTAGATAAAATGATCTGGAAAGATCGTGGATTTGCAATGGATATGGAGTTAGACATCTACTCAAAATGGTCATGTATTTCACTAACGATCTGTAGAGATCGTGAATTCGGATTGGATGATATGGCTATCATTGGATTATGGACTTTGAATTTTGGATTTACGGCAATTCAAAACACACCTTTCTATCATAAGACATGTTTTGAGGGGAAAGTGTTAACCCTCTTTTTGCCAAGGCGGTACACATGTGGATTTAACTCCACGGATTTCATGATCATCAAGGCAGAAAGCCCGAAGAGATGGTTATCAAGATTGGAGATTGATTATATTTGGAAATATGGACGATAGTTGGATGGATTCAGATGGACATCATTTAAAAAATGGCTAAGTATGGAACTAATACTTCCAAGAAGAGGGATCAGAATAGAGGGATCTGAATAATGGGATCGGATTAAACAGGATGCGCACCGCACAACTCAACGATGATCGCTCCATAAAAAACAACTACAAGACGGATGGAAGTGAAACTTTGGAAACAAAAAGAAGGGACCCTAGGGAGCCTGCCTTAGGAATCACACGAGTTTGGAGGGATCGGCCCTCTTTCCTATGAGGGATCGACCGTATTCAAGTTCTTAGTAATGTCGGTCAATTACTCAAAATCTACAAATGTAATCAACATGAAATTTGGAGGGAAAGTACATTACAACTGGAAGTGCCATCATTGGGATTAATTCCCATAAATCACCCAAAATATGGATCGACCCTAACCCTATTGTGGGATCTAATGAGCCCCAAACTTTCTAGGCAAGCATGTTATGGCTTCAGGGTTCCAGATTTGAGTTTTGAGCGAGATATTTTCATCTTCTCCTATAAATACAGCGAACATGCCATCTACAAAGGGATCTTATTTCTTCTTCATTCTATCCTCTACCTAGGCTACACTCTATCATTTTTATTCTAGGATTTCATGGATTTGTAACTGTAACAGCAGCATAAACTAACAAAGGTAAATATTCGGAGTAGACATAAGTCGGAATTAGAAGAACCAATATAGATCTGTGTCTCTCTTTACTGGCTTTCTGTTTTAATATTACCCTTCTTCAACTTATATTCTCTGCATTATATTATCTGAGATTTATGATTGGATATTGGTGCTTTCACGTAATCGGGCGTTAGTGGCCATTTTTGACGCTAACATTACTAGAGAAATGCCAGAAAATTACCGCTCATGTTCACCGAAGACATGGTATCTAGAACTGGTTTGTAATTAGCTTCAAAGAAGACAATATAAACCGTCAAAACTAATCATTCTAGTAAGATCTAATCTTTCCTAAAATGAAGTCTAAAGTCGAGATAATGTCTCCTATAATATTTCTTATGTTAGCTTTGGGCATATTGGATTGATTAGAAGTATAACGTATTTTATTTTGGTATCTTAATAATACTTCTACCTATTTCATCAAAAATAAATTATAATTATATAAACTAGCTTAATGGATATATTATATAGTGCCTACACACATAATATATATATATATATATATTTATATATATATATTTATATATATAATATAAAAAATACACACATAGACATATATATATATAATAGTAATAATAATATTGTATATTCACATATAAATATATGCAACCATAAAATTTATTTTAATTTAAAATTGAAAATGATTATATATATATATATATTAATTTATTTAAAAATGCATAAATTTAAATAAATCAATATGCGTATATACATATACACACACGGAAATGATTAAAATATTATTCTTTTTCAAAATTAATTATAAAGGCTGAAATTAATTCATATATGTATGTATGTATGTATCATTTTGCATTTAAACATAGATATAGTTTATTTTTTAAAAGCCAAACCAAAATGTGATAATATATGTTTTATATATTAGTATATGTACATATATATTACACTACAAATATAATTACCATTTAACATTTGAATTGAGAGAGATCCCGCATAATGAGACCATTTTGACCATAGATTACGATTAGCCAAATTTATTTGAAAGACCTATCATATAGTTTTAAATATCAATAATATATTATATTAATCAAATCAATTATTTTTAAAATAATTTTGGCATTGGTGTATGTATGTATGTATGTATGTATGTATAAATCACTATTAGTTAGGATGCAAATAACTATTTACAGAATAACACACACGCACAAACATAATTTGCCTTTTAATTCGTATTTATATTACATGCCTAATATATATGAATTAGTTGCTAATTATATGTACAATTATAAATCTTAGTAACTATATATGTATGTATAAATATATATCATATATATTATTACATTGTCATATTTACACAATATTAAACAACATAAATGTCGAGTATATTGATATTCACATTCAATAATTAAACTATTAACAATATAAAATTTCATATCAAATCAAAACTGAGCTATATTACATATGATTTAATATAATTTGGATGCCATAATAACACAAAATCGATTTTCTCATAAATTTAGTAAAAGTTTTTTTTTAAAAACCACCCCTTTTACTCCACTGCCCGACCATTTAGATCCAACAATGGTGTTAGAGCCTTCACGTATTTCTACGAATAAGTTGATCAACACGTAAGGCAGTCTCTAGAAAAATGTAGTTAGATGATTGTCTAGGAAATGGCATTTAACAAAGGAGAAGGTTACTGTAGAATTAAGGAAAATTCTTTTGAATGGTAAACCACTCTACTCCTGTCCATTACTTGGCTTATTGAAGAGGTCAGTTTTTAGGGTATGCTTTAAGTGTAAGGCCTAAATATTTATGCCTTAGTTTAATTCAAATACGAATTTGAATTAAATTTGAACTAATATTTATAATAGCTATAAACAAAAATTTAATATTGATTTATATTTGAATCAAATTTAAATTTAAAATTGTTTAAATTTAGATTAACCTATAAATATTATAATAATTAAATTCAAAATTTTTGAATACAAAATTGAAATCTAAACAAATTTAACTATAAATTGTTATAATTAAATTAGAATTAAAAAAAAATTGAGTTCAAAGGAAATAAACAATAAGTGGTATGATTCAAAATTATTTGAATTAAAATATAATTTATAAAAGTTATGTCTTAAGTAATTAAGTTTTATGAGCTAAAATCATATTAAATATCTATAGCTAATAAAATTATTAAATATAAATGATGTGTATATGTTATATTGAGTTATTACATATCATAGGATGTTGCATACTAATTATTCCTTATTATCTACCGACAAATTATGTGTGTGCTCTAGAGGAAATTAGGTAAATTAGTTATATAACTTAACTCTTATAATGTCAAAAATACTAGCTCAAGTGATAACATTTCTAAATTGAGTTTTTAAGGTCTTGCTTTCGATTCGTCAAGATACCAAAACGGGCGTCTTGCTAATATTATTTATCACTCTTGTTATTAAAAACTTAACTCTTATGACAAATTTTGTTCGAAATAAAATATGATTTTGGTTTTATTTTTTATGGTATATATTATTATATAGGATATAAATTATAAATACATTAGATATACAAAAGGAGAACATAAATAGGAAAAGTATATAATAGATTACAGTTACGAATGTCTTCGTAATCATAAGTATTGAATAGAATAAAACAAATGCCTGTCCTTATTGTTTTTAGTTTAGATATGTCGAGAATGGGATATTGAAATACTAGTTAAGGCTAAGGTTCGTAATGCTCTCAATAAGAAGGATAGTGAATTACTCATGACCCTTGGGGGGTACCAATAGGTTATGTACATAGTAGTTTGGAAGAATTACAGAATGAGTCGTCGTTCTGTAGGTTAAAAGTCAAATAGAAAATCTCATGTGTTAATGTGCAATAGTCTTTTATCTTAAGAATAAAGTGAATCACTAACAATACTTTAATGATGGTCAATCACATGACAATGGTGATCATGTTAAGGACATAGTTGGATACAAGTTGAACCACTTGAAGCAAAACACTATTCAAGATAGGATTTGTTGATCCAAAAATTAGCCCAACGTCCTAAATATCGATAACCAAAAGATTCCAAGTCTATAGATGTGATTCTGGAATTGTTTTCTTATGGATATTCCAAGCATTCATACGCATCTTCCTCCTTTTTTCAGAGATTAGATAAGTATTAATTCGATAATATTATATATATCCCTCATCCTGAAACCTAAATATGGACCTCTAGCATGTTATAATCACATTGGAATTATCCCTCGATGACAAAGATGAGATCCATTAAATAAAAAAATTTAAGTAAATAGATTAGCTAACAAATGTCATAACACATAATCATTTTTACATATTTAAATTTTTTCCATAGTTATGTCCATGTAGGGATCAAAAATAAAATACGATCATAGTCAATAGCGTCATGCCCAACATATGAAGATGCATACCTGAACCCTTAATACAACAAAAATAAAACAACACTTCCATCATCTAAGCCGTCCATCTCATCTTCAAAACTCCTTGTTTTTCTTTCGAAAGTAACTTGACTAAGTCCATAAACTCTCCTTACTTGAATAAGTACCATGAGTTTACGAGGAAAACAATGATAAAAATAAATGTCATACATAAAGTCTAGTATAAGCAATACATTACCCTAAACATAAAACATAGTGAGACCATGCTGCAAAAACACGAAATGAGTTTTCCTCTCACTGTAACACAACATACATTTAATAACTTGAACCATAAGCATAAATAATTATTTTCTTCTTAAGGGTCTTATTCTTACAAGAATGCCACAACTAAAATCAATAGCCATTTCACTTAGTCTATCATTAAGCAATCATTCTCTATTCTTTCCTAAAGCTAAATTGTATAACTTTTGACAACCACAGAAGCCTTATGCCTTCAATATTTTCTTAGCCCAATCAATTCCTTTATTGGTTTTAGTTACTACTTAGCCCTTACACCTTCGCTTTTGTTATTTAGTAGCCTCTCTGAGATGTACACCTACTTCACTTTCAGGGTTTGGTTGCCACTCCAGGCCTTATACCTACATTTATTTCTAGTCTAGGCAACCACATCAAGCCTTACGCCCTCTATTGGAACCTTCCTTGTTGCCACTCTAGGAATTACATCAATGCCTTCATGTTTCAGATGCTACCCAAGGCTTACACCAATGCTTTTAGTTTTAGTTGCCACATAGGCCTTACACCAACACTTTCGCTTTCGGATGCCACTAAGGTCTTACTCCTTCCATTTTGATTCTCGACTGCCGTATCAGGCCTAACGTCTTCTATCGAACTCTACCTAATCATACCCTTGTTAAGCTTTTTCCTTAGCTACTCATATGCCCAAACAATCTTTGGAAAACTCCACAACTTATTACTTTACCATCAATGTACTAAGTACTAGTTTCAGTCATCTTCAACCTTAGCATAAAATTCAATCCACCATAATAAGTTAGCTCCAGTTTAAATATTTTACCCAATGCAAATCTTCTCACGACCATCACAACCTTTAGTTTCTTTTAGGAAGCCTGATTTAGTTTAATTTCATTAACTAACAACTGGGATCTCAACTTTAGGTTTCGAAAATAACATCCACTACCAAAAGTTCTCCTTGGCCCACTTCCTCTTCATTCTTCGGTCAATATCTTTTGGTTTGATAAGCCTGGACTTACACCTAACATTTCTTAGCTTTCATACTTAAGTCTTTGTGTTCAATATTCCCATTCATTTAATTTTGGTTTACCTCCAGTTTCTTCGATACTGCCTCTTTGTACACGTTAATTTTTTTCCGTTGCACGTGTGACACTCCCTTTACACATATCGACTTCTCATTTGTTTGACTTTGTCCTTTCTTACCGCTATTTGGTATTTCCATGATATATTAACCATATATTATGGATTTGGTCTATTGACTAATTATCAATACTTTATTCACTTAACTTTTCTCCTTGTCATAATTATTCACCATTTGGCACCCTTAAACCTCTCATTAGCTAAGTGTATTTTCACCTGAAAATTACTTATAATATTTATAGAAAATCTTTGGAAAAATATATATGTATTTTATTACATAAAATTTCTCAAACTCTCTATTTTTAACCATTTTCTATAATAGTCGGCTCTTAAATAATTCATATCAATTTATTTACTTATGGGAAAATTCTATAAATCAAAACTCATCTTTAATAATGTGTTCATAACATCATATTAAATTTTTCAAATAAGTTAAATCACAAAATCATAAGAAATAATCATAATTAATTTTACCATGAGCAATCAATGAGGGAGAACATGATTAGATAATATATTATTTACCTGGATTTCTTAGTTGATTGAAGTTCCTGGTTACTTTGCTTTAATCTTCTTTTCTTCTTTTCTTCTTGCTTAAGCTGCCACCATCAAATGCTTCTAACTTTTCTTTTAATTTAAATGTTGAAGAAACAAGAACAAATCGATGAAATGATTTGAAAAAGCATGTTTTAACCTCCCTATGGGACACCGCCCTACCATTCCATTTCTCATTTAATTCACTGTGACTAGTTTATTCAAGTAACAACATTAAGAAGTAAATCTACACCCAAATAATTATCATATTATTTATTATTAAATTTTCGTAATTGGATCATTTAAGTCTTTATTCTCATAATTAATTCTTTAGTTAATTATTTCTTAATTTATGGTGTCCTAAAGGCTTCCCCTTATAGGACTGTCATCCTCGAAACTCAAATAAGGAACGATAGTGATTCTTAATCCTTCCTATGTCGCATAAACACAAAAGTTCCCTGCCTATGTGTCAAAAAATGCACTGGTGCATTTTGAATGCACATAATAAAATCAGCCATAATATCACATGTATGCATATGGTTTAAAACAAACTTAGCAAAAACATATGTTAACCTAAACAAATAGCTCGGGATAAGTACAATCATCTCGTGTAACGTCTCCCATTTTAAGACCCAAAACTAAGCACTACGAATAATGCAGTTATCTATAGTATTAGTTTTTGTGACAAAATACGACTATGTTAGTCATATATAACATCAAAAGTACATGGATATGAAACTTTTCAAAACTCAATTTGTTAAATGAAATTCACATTTCACTTCAAAATAAGATTTCATATTCAATATATAATCCCATTTGACCCCTCATTTAGAGAAAATATAATTATTACAAAATATTCCAATAGCGACATATGAAGACGCGCCCTTGGTTGATTAGAGTCTAATACTTGGCAATTATACAGTTTGTCATTATACCCATTAATAAAAATGAAAACAATACAGTGGACAAAATAAAGCTCCTAAATAGATATCTTGCCTCCTGCACATCTTTGAAAGCTTATTCGTCAAAAACTAAAATCCAAAAATTCTTACTCCCGGCCTACTTAAATGAGCAACCGGGAGTATAAAGGGAAAAATAAAAAGTTTAGGTCAAACAAACATTGTTGTGTGAATAATAATATATCATCTCGAATCAAAATAAGTATTTAGTGAGGCCATGTCGTAGAGCGGAATGAGTTTCCCCCTCACTAATATCTTCTTAGTGTATGTCAACCGTAAATCATGCACCTGCATCCACAAAGGTTAGAAAAGAAAAAAATCATGGTTATATGCATACATGCAACATAGGTAAGTCTGACTAATCTATCAACAATGGGTGCACTCCCACACTTTACCTAATCTCCCCAAAATGGACCAATTTTCTCAAATCATAGATTTACTAGGGTTACTAAGAATCTACTAGTTTTCATAAGCCAATTAACAACCTATCTTCCAATACAGTTAGGGGGTAGACAAAATACGGCAAGGAGGTATCAAGATGGCCTGTCCTTAATTAAGCTTAACTAGATATACCAAAGTCTCCAACTATTGTTAGAAGGTACAATGAATATTCCTTAGATACGGTTAGGAGAAACAACAATACTTCAAACATGGTTAGGAGATACATTTAATGCTCCAAATATGGTTAGGAGTTTTCCATCAACTTATGTGAGCTTATAGAGCTACTAGTTCCTTCATGTGTGTAAATATCTCTTCATCTCACTATGCCCTACGCACTACAATCGCAGACCTTTTTCAACTGAGGCCTAATGACTGAAGCATAGGGCGTGGCCCTATACCAGTCCCACATTAAACTTATTATCCAATTTTAATCATATCTTTTGACCAGTCTAAGGCATCCTAACTTAATTTGATCCTTTTGATCTCCTAGATGCAATTCTACTTACTTAGGAGTTTTGTTTTACCATACTCACTACTGGAAGAACCTAGCTGGTTCTTCTGCCCTTAAACCTTTTCTAAAATGCAGTTATGGGTCATGATAATGTAAGTATGACAATAATAAACATGCAAATAAAACTGATCAATGATATTAATAATATTTAGCATCCATCACTCAAATATGTTCAATCAATGGTCATTGGCATTATATAATTACTTAATCTTATGTAATAACTCCCTTTGGTAATTTCATATAAAAACTTCGGCTAAAAAATAATTCATTCCTTGAACACGTTTATCATTATATACTTTACTCCCTCAATTCACATTTAAAATAAAATAAAATATAACCTATTATTTTACTAATCCCTCATGCCAATTTATAATCCAATATAAAGTAGCCATATAAGTTTTCGGTACTGATATGAGGATGTCGCACCTCTTCATTATAGGGCTTACCACCATTTATTAGAATATGTTCATAATTGTAAACTTCCAGCATCAATATGGCTGGCATGGGATGTCGCGTCCCTTCTTATAAAAGCTTTAATAAATAATTCTGGTTTATATAACATAAGGCTAAAAAGACGAAATCATTGTTATCGCAACATAGGAATATATAAGTTGCTGAAATCATTGTCTTTGTGGCTTCTCTCACCATATCTGGACCAAGAACCAATCTGTCTCAGGTCTCCAACAAACACTATGATGATTTGCATGACCTTCCACACAAAGCTTTGAAAGGCGCCATTCCTCTGCTAGTTTGATAAGTATCATTATAGGAAAAATCAACAGTGAAAATGGTCTTCCCATAACCCACCAAATCTAGTACACAATCTCTCAACATATCTTCAAGTACCTTATTAACTCTCTCTATTTTCCCATCCATCTGTGGGTAATAAGAGATACTCATCTTAAGCTTCGTACTTAATACCTCTTGTAGAATCTTCTAGAATTCTCTAGGGAACAAAGTATCCCTGTCGCTGATTATACTACTAGGAGTCTAATAATATTCCTCATAAACAACTTAGCCAATACAGGTGTTGTCCTTGTTGAATTAATAGGAATGAAGTGCACACTCTTGGTCAGTCTATCCACTGTGACCCAAATACTACCATTTCTCTTATTCGACCTTAGAAACCCATCAATGAAATCCATAAATATGGAATCCCATTTTCACACCGGTATTTCTAAAGGCTGAAGTAATCCACTTGGCTTTTGATGTAAGGTTTTTACTTGCCGGTAAATTCAAACATCTCTTTACCCATAAGCCCGCATCCCCTTTTCATACCTTCCCAGAAAAAATTCCTCTTCATATCCTGATACATCTTAGTTCCTGTAGGATGAATATTAAACTTCGATCAATGAAAGTCCCTAAGAACTTCTTACCTTAGGTCATCAATATCTGGAACACACAATCATTGTTTCTTTCTTAACCATCCATTCTAGTCGACCTTTAAATCATCAATCTCAATTCCACCTTCAAGCCTTCTAATTCTTTCGGCTAGTAATGGACCATCTCTCTACTTAGAAGCAATCCTTTCGATAAATTCTGGTTGAGCTTTCAAGCAATATAATAGGCAACATTCTGACTAGAGCTAGTAGTCGATCTCAACTGCACACTACAAGTATTCAATACCTCTAAATCCTTCCATTTTTCCAACATAGCTAACAACACATACTAATGTTTCCTGCTAAGTGCATTAGCAACTTTATTTCCTTTCCTTGGCTTATACTCATTACCAAAATAATAAGCTGCTTAAACTCTCTACTATCTCATATTCAACTCTTTTAAGAGAATAAATACTTCAATGACTTATGATCCGTAAAAAACTTGAATTGTTCTCCTAAAAGATAGCGTCCCCACACTTTCAAAGCAAGGATTGTCGCTGCCAACTCTAAATCATGAGTCGGATACCTAACTTCATGTGGTCTAAGATATCAAGAAGCGTAGGCAATAACTTTTCCACTTCGCATTAACATGGCTCCTAACCCTATTCCACATGCATCATTATACACCATAAATCCTTATTGCCATCTAGTACTACAAAGATAGGCGTACTTATGAATAAATATTTTAGCTTCTGTAATGCTTCCTCACATTATCAGAATCCGAGAGAAATCCTTGAATAATCTTCAGTAATGGCTAGCTAATCCAAGAAAACATCTTACCTTAGTCATCGTCTTGGGTCTTTTCTAATTATTAACAAATTCTATCTTGGCTGGATCTACTGAGAACCCTTTTTCTAAAACCATTTGACCATGAAATTTCACTTCTCTATTCCAGAAATAAAATTTTGCAAACTTTGTTTTTAGATGATGTTATCTTAACATCGCAAGCACTATTCTAAGATGAAATCATGATCTCTTTCATCCTTAGAATATATCATAATGTCATAAATGAGCACCAAAACGAACATATCCAAGTGCTCTCGGAAAATTCAATTCATCAAGTCCACAAAGAAGGCATGTTCTTAATTAATCCGAACGGCATTACTAACCACTCATACAAACCATATCTTGTTTGAAATGTCGTATAGAATACTATCTTCCACCGCTCTCAATTGATGGAACCCTATCGTCGAATCCAACTGGAAAAATAATTGGCTCCACTCAACTAATCAAATAAATCATCGATTCTTGGTAAATGATACAAACTCTTTAGCATTTTCTCGTTCGGATTACGATAATCGATACACATTCTTAACGATGCGTCCGGTTTCTTCATGAACACCAGGGCCTTTCCCTAAAGAGAACTGCTTGATTTAATAAAACTTTTCACTCTAAGTCCACCAGCTGCATCTTTAAATCTTTCATCTCAGTAGGTGTCATTCTACTAGGCGATCCACTTACTGGTTTCGCTCCAGGTACAAGACCTATTCAAAAATCGATATTGTCCTGTAACAGGCTCAGAAACACCTGCACGCTCTTTGACAACAAAAACATGATTCCCTTCATCTTCAACTTCCATTGCACCAAATATAGCATAAACATTCGAACTCGAATTCTCAACTGAGTGTGCAATTTGATCACTACTATTAGGGTGTTTTTATGATATTTTCCAATCCTTACAAATAACCTAGCATCATATTTTCTCAACCAATCCATACCCGGAATAATCCCAAATCCTACAAAATCAAACAAAAATAAACTATAGACAAAAGCATGACATAATAACCAGATTTCTAATTGTCAAATCTTTTCTCAAGTGTTACATACCCTCGTACCAGATTTGCAATCCCTAAGAAAGTAACAAAGTATAATGGTTCTAAACTCAACTTATCTACCAATGCATTGAGAGACAAATGAATGTGATATACTAATATCAAACCTCTAACTGGTACGTTATGAGTCAAAAGCGTACCTTACATTAAAAACTTTCCTTTCTCTATAGCAGTCTGTCTCGATGCAGATGGCTCCAATGCGAACACCATTCCTTTTTTAGCTTTGACTGATTCCGGACATTCATTATTGAGATGTTCTACATGGTTGCTGTTGTAAATTGTTAATTTTTTGATCGATATGAAGTGATTGTGGATCAATTACCAATGACCTTGGATGGATCTGGTGGGCCTACCTACACACAAGAAGGGGTTTCTGAGATCTACGCCAGATATTTCTAGATCACACCTATAAATAGCAGCTCTATGCCTTCAGAAAAGGGATCCTCTGGCTCTTTTGCATTGTTACTCTGCTGAACTCAATTGTAACTTGAATTCTATCGCTTGTACCATTGTAAACTAGTTGAGAATCATCAATAAAACAGTGAATCTTCAAAGTGGACATAGGCTATAATGCCAAACCACTATAATCTTGTCTTCTTACTGCTTTCTTTTTAAACTTTGAGTGTTCTTCACATTTATATTCTATACATATTGTCTATCTTTGGATCTGTGATAATGAGTTTGTACTTTCATATGCAATTAGGTGTTTGTGACCAATCTTGGCCCAAACATAATATGCAAATGGTAGTGTGCTGCTGATGTGCTTGACCGATATAGAATAATCATTAAGGTTTTGAAATGAAACAAGACATCATAGAACCTATTGTATACCTCACAATCTATAGAACATAGTATAATACACATCACAGATATAAACATGAGAGACGGTAATCACCAAGTGATCCAAATATTAGAGTATAGATTCATAAAGTTATACAATGAGTAATTGAGTTTATACAATGGAAAAAAACTCAAATAACTATCTCTTAATAATAAGAAAGCACTGCCAAGGCTCCATAGTGTTGCACAGTGGAATAAGCATAGAAATCTATATAGTGTACGAGATAGCTCCATCCGGCTTGTCCTCTGCACATCTAATGTGTCACACTTAGACCGGCTTTCTAGTCTACTCATTTAACAGTACTCGAGATAATAAGAAGCAAAGCATAAAATTATGAGTCAGAAAATAGTCTACTATGAGTGGTAAATGAATCTCAAAAGACTATACAAGTCAATATAGTAAGGAGCAAGGGTACAAGAATATTACCTAACATATCCCTACAACCAAGTTGTTAACATATAACAACATAATATGCTACTCTACAAATACAATAAAGATACATTACATATTAATTATGATGATGGGTGTCTGGTTTCCCTATCTCCAATGATATCCCTAGAGTGATAGACTACGGAAGAACAATCAACAACCATAATATCCATCAAACAATCCTCACTATCAGTTAATGTGCTCGGGATATATGATAACTCGTATGACCTTTCTACTGCCAAGGACTAATGGAAATATCAGTTTTCAGTGTAATCTCTTTAGTTTGAAGTTAATACTAAACCCATTCAACTGGTACAGGGTACACAGTACCATTCAACCGATCCAGGGTAGCCTTTCAACTTAACCATGAGCATCCTCACAATACCCATGCTTTGAGTGCATGAGAAAACATTCAAAGTATCAATGATCCTTTTGCATAGTATCCGCCCTTCCATTGCTTTATCTAATTTCCCTTATTCTTGAGGAACCATTCCACATTCCTTCATTCCACACTAGAATAATTCAACGTTCCATTTGCAGGTTACCTTTCTTAGAACCTGCCCTGTACGGATAACTTTTCTTATGACTCCCTTCAACATCAAGCCACCATCAACAGGACCTAACTCTTTTCTTCGTCGAGTTGTTACCAAAACCCTGAAACTATCTATTACACCATAATTTATACCAAGCACACATTATGAATATTCTAAAGAAAAGTTCCTTCGTTTGTAATTTCGAGGCCCATTATTTTGTTTCCACCGAGAGCTTGGGCACTGGGCTCAATGTCTAAGAGCATGGGATTCGAAAGCAAGAGAAAAGACATAAATGAAGATCAAGACTATTGTCCAATTAAGACAACAAGCTCAGTCGAGAGCCTACCAATACCAAAGATATTTCAACAAGTATCGACAATCAATGGCTTAGATAGCTCTAGACTGATATGAATGGCTAAGATAAACGAAAGTAATCAGAAGATATATATATATATATATATATATATATATATAAAGTACCACATTAGCAACCCACACCAAAGCACTTTCAACCAAATAATGACTAGTATTTAAATCAAAGCCACATATGACAAACTAAGTCATCTATCCAAGAAGATGACTATCCTTCAATGGCGTTACGGTATATTAGCTTTAAATAGATGGCAATCCCAAGGCATAATGGTCTTTGACCATAACTAAAATTGACACAAAATCATAAGTGTACTTTCCTATATTAGAGTTATACTCAAAAATTCAATAATGGTGGAAATGCAAAAATTCAATTTAAATAACCTCTCAGCTAAATTGGAGTGACTAAATAAGGAAAGGATAGTAGACACAGAGACTTTCGACCCGAATCACTATAAAAGTCTTGGTGTAATCTACTTTCTACACATCGTCTTCTTTACATATACTATTATCACTTTAGAGTTTAACATCCTGAATTCAAGATTTAATTACGGCATGTCTCGCCAATCTGTTCATTGTGTGCAATATCCCTTTCGACTCTCGGAGACATACCTTCGGACTTTGGGTGTTGGTGTTGATGAAATTCTGCACTAACATTTTTTGTGGTAGAAGGAGTGCTGAACCTCCTCCATTTGTTCCCTTTTGGAAAATATAGTAACATCATCCCTCCAACCATGACTAACTTTGGGAATGAGAAGCTAACCCCAAAGTTGCCCATCAACCTTTTCATTCAACTAATTAAAGAAGATAATAATCAAAGATTAGTTATTCTCATTACAGAGAAAGAGAATGGTAAAGAATATGATTCTTTTTATGATCTTCAAGCTCTCCAACTCAGACGACTTTCAAAATATCTCCAGGAGTCACTCCATGAGTCATCTCAGCTTTGAAAAATTATTATGGCATTGTATAGTGAAGTTAGGGATCTTTCCATCGAATTATTGAAATATGAAGATCTGTTTCCTTCCAATAAGAGAGCCCCACTAGTTACCATAGATGATGGGTTTTGGAAGAATCTGAAGCATGATCGAGACCTTACCCGACATAATCAAAGCTTATCTTAAATATATGTGGAAAATCATGATGACCTCTCTTACCCTGATTACCCCCATTAAAGAAAGAAAATCCAAAGAGTGAGAAATATTGCGCTTACCACTTGATGAATAGACATGAAACAGACAAATGCTGAAAGTTCTCCTACGCGATCAAAAAATTCATACAAAAAGGGAAGTTAGCTAAATTTATTAAGCACTAGAATAAAATCCTATTTTAGAAATATTCATTTCATTTTGCCTTTATGATTCTTGGAGAACTCCATTTAACCCTTGTCAAAAGAATGCGTAAGGTGGTTTCTCTCTACAAAGATGAAGTTGCAAGATGAATTCTTTTCATAAGTCAAATTCCCATAGAAAAATAAATGAATTCAATTCCCTTAAAGTTTTTACTTTGGTTATAACTACAAAATTTTCAACTCCAAATAGGATGGGTACCTCATAGTTTCGAATCCTTGAATGTTTAATTGGTGAGTCTCATTACATCCATCGCTGGCATAAACCGGTCCTAGGTTCCAACCTTGAAGGAATTTTGACTTTTCTTTATTCATGGTCTCCATTTTGGTATGTTTTCACTCCTTAGGAATTTTTCATATCATATTTGCATGTAAGATTTAAGAACTAAAATTCTCTCTCCATACTGGCATTTAGGATTTAAGAACTGAAATTCCCCATTCATACTTGATTGGGATTCAAGGACGGAAACTCCCCATTGATCTAAAGAGATCAACGAAGAGTTTCAATTTTTTAAAATATATATATTAATAATAATAATAATAATATTTCCATCAACAATCTTCTTTCTTAAACTTAAATCAAATTCCTATTGAACAGTGTGATTTACAAACTATGTGATTTCAAAAATCTTTACGAAATGGTCTGAAGGCAATTTTTCAAAGGACCCATATTTCCCATTTTCCAAGTTATAACTAGCTTTCTATAAAAAAAAGTTAAACTAAAATGGATTTTGATGGCCATCATTGGCCAAAAATGGTTGTAGATGGCCGACATCAGCCAAATGTAGTTGTAGATGGCCGACGCTAGCCAAAAGTTGTTGTAGATGGTCAATGATAGGCATAAATGGTTGTAGATTGGGACTCAAAGATAAGTTGGTAGACCTTGCCATAAGAGCACCCTAAAGTGATGCACAATGAAGTGTAAGGTCAATATCATTTGGGATTAAAAAGACATCAAAAAGTAGAATGCACGCTAATAGTGAGTCATGGTCATTGAAATCATCCATTGGTTAGATCTCCAGTTAGATTGGGATATTGGGTAGATTCCCATTAATAGTGAGCCATGGTCAAGTAGTACCATGCATTGGGTGGATTTCTAATTAGATTAGAACGTTGGGTAGATTCCTAATTAGATTAGAATGTTGGATAGTGTTATCCCGCCTTTTGGCATGGCTGAGATATCAAGGATTTGACTGAAAACCAAGGATCGCTCATCCCGAATGTCGAGTAAGCACAGGTACACTATGGATGTCGATGAATTTTGTCCAAGTTCGGATTAAGCTACAATTAATATGACATGACAAGCAAAGCTAATAAAGCTAACATTTCAAATTTCAAGTCAATCGAAGTCGCTCGAGATATGATCGATGCAAGTCAAGGGGGTCAACCCATTCGTACCCATCATTTCAAATCGATCGAAGTCACAACCCATCATTTCGCATCGGTCAGTTTTGTATCCATCAGAAGATAGGCTCACTTCATATCGATCATCTATTTCCTACTTTGCATCCATCAACTACAACACGGAGGTCTACTTCGTATCCATCCAAAGGCGGCATCCTTCGCTTCGACCTTGTTTGTATCCATCAAACAGTCACTACTTTGTATCCATCAAGTAACCACAGTTCATACCCATCAAGCCAAGCAGAGTTGCCACCTATTTGTGTCCATCACAATATTGTTCGTTCATATCCATCTAGTTTAAGAAACTTTGATTGATACGAACAAGAGACACTTCCATCGATATGAACTATGTGACTTCCTTCGACACGAACTGTGCAACTTCCATCGATACGAACTATGCAACTTCCTTCAGTGCGAACAAAGGCAATGTCTTCGATACGAATGAGGCCAAAACCTTGTAATGACTCGATCAACTCGGCATAAAAAGTGGATCAGTTCAAAGAGTGAGCACCATGTCAACTCGCGAGCACATGCTCAACATCGATTCAAATTGATCGATACGAAGCATGGATACGAGCACTTCAACCTTTATAAAAATGGCAGTTTACATCGATCATAACTCGCAATCCACAAGTCCAAATGCTATGAAATTTTCACAGAAGCTTACGTACGACCTAAAGAATGTTCATGCCAATTTTCTACTCGATTGGGTCAAATCTTGATCGATATGAAATTCGTTTGTATCCATCATGGATCAAGTAGAAATCGTTCGAGATCAATCCATAGGCACGCCCACGTGCCAAAAGAAGTATCCCGAGATCTAAGTGAGATATTTGCCTCCTACACCTATAAATAGAGCCCTAAGGCGTATAGAAAAAGGATCTTCTTTTGGCTCTTATATGTCCAAACTCCATCAAAACCATTTTTGCACTCCATAGCTGCTATTATACTGGAATTTCAACACGATAATCTGTTGTAATTAGTTGTAGTTAGTTGTAATCAATAAGTGAATATCAATAAAATCATCAAACTTCATAGTGGACGTAGGCAATAGCCGAACCATTCTAAATTATTATGTTTCTATGTGTTTTCGCTATCTATGTTTGAAGTGTTTATTAGATAATCCTCATTTTAAATTTCCAGTCTTCATTTTTATCTCTTTAAATACTTCCGAAGAGTGTTGTATCCAATTTTGGTATAAACATTTTGGTTCTTTCACTAAGAAAATACGATTTTTCTCCTGCTCTTTGGATCTGCTATCGACACCGGATTGCACAAATCCAAGAAGAAGATCCAGATCTCAAGTTCAGAATCCTTCTGATCTATTCAGATTTGCGTAAAATCTAGGCAAGGACTTCGTTGTTCACCATGGTTAGCCCAAGGACCTCCTCTATAGCTGTAGATCAAGAAGCACGGGACAGATGGAATCCCGTATAGCTACCTCCATCCTACCAAAATGCTACCGGACCATCAGATTCGTCAGGCCCTGTTACCAGACAAGAGTTCCAGATGCTACTTCAAGAACTGACTCAGATTCGTCAGCAACTTATTGAACAACAACGCGCCAAAGCAGAGTTGACTAATCAGCTAAACCGCCAACAGCGTAGAAGATCCAGGAGGGATCAAGCCTGTTACCCATCCACCGAAAGTTTAGCCTCATCTGGCTACCATCATAGACCTACATGCCTAGAACTAGACGTAAGCTACACCCAAGCCACCGGACATCAACCTACTTTGAAAGTTGGACAACTAAGAGTTAGCCCATCGACCAGCTACTAGACTGGACCCTCCTTCCAGGTAGGTACTGTTCCTCACTACACAACAGACAACCGCGCTACCACCACCACTGTTAAACCGGGGGTTGATGTCCGGAATCAGCCAGATCTGAACCAGCATCAACATGGATGTACTCCCGAACCATACGTCCATGACGACTTGGAACCAAGGAGGCGAGACATGGACCGTCGACCACGTCCGGTCTAGCCTCACATTGTGGAACCCGACCACACCTTAGCTCAATATGCATAGGATGTCTAGATGCCGGATATACCAACTATGATTCATTAGATGATCTGTGAGAGTTAGGGTCTTACTAATGATGACTGGGGAATCTCCTGGAGTCATACCCTTTCACTGATGACATACTATATGCTGAACCTCCTCGGCAATATAGAATGCCGGCTTTACTAGCCTATGAGGGAAGTGCTATTCCAAACCAACACATTCTGAAGTACGAGTGGTTGATGAATGCTGCACGGGCCGATGATGCAGTTAAATGTCGAAGCTTCCCGATCACACTAGGGGAATAACTACTATGTGGTTCACTCGTTTCCACCCCGATCTATTTCTTGTTTTGAACAACTGGCAACCAAGTTCGTTGAGCAGTTCCGAATGCATGTCGCAAGGCTAAAGGATGTTAACGCTCTATCTAGTGTCACTCAAGCTCCTGGAGAGACACTGAGATGCTATTTAGAGCGATTTCATGCTGCATGTGAAAAGATAAGCAATCCTAATGAAGACTTTATTTTGATGGCATTAACTAAGGGGATTGATCCAGATTTCGAGTTTGGAAATTGGTTGGCGGGAAGTCTCCTGCATCGTTGGACCATTTCTATTCTAAAGCAGCCTAATTCTTGAGAAGGAAGGATACGAAACAGTCTAGGAAAAAGGATGACGCGAGGCCTAGTAGTGAAGGCATTCAAAGTTATGTTGCAGTTAAACAGTCCGGGGAAAGCTTCGGGAAAGTCCAGTTGAATATCCAGTACAAACAAAATCAGTGGAGGGATAGTGGAAGTCAAAATAAAAAACGAGATCAAAAACATGGTCCACGACAAAGAGGTCCAATGTTTGATAACTACATCCCTCTGAATATGTTGTTAGAGAATGTGTATTTACAAACCTTCAATACTATCTAATACGAGAAGCCTGCTCCGAAGCCATCATTATAGAGGCAGATTCAAATAGTGAAACTTTGTAGGTTTTATAAGAGTTATGGCCACAATACAAATGAATGTCGTCATTTGCAAGATCTCATTGAGAAGCTGATTAGAGAGAGGAAGATGGAACAGATTGTGCGGGTGCCGTAGTCTGGAGGAGCGGGCCCATCAAATCAGAATAATATAACCAGTCAGGCAAGACAAGAGGAACCCGTTCGTACCGACGGGAGGTTGGTGAGAAACACTGTGAGTAGTGGTCCTCATTTAGCAGATCGAAATTGGAGGGAAATGGAGTCATATGCCAGCTTTATCAGGCATGCGGACTTTGAATGTTGTAGTAGTTGTGATGATGGGGCTCTGGCCAAGCAACATAAGACGATGACTGACGACATTGTGTTTCGAAACAGAGACGTTGATAAGGTCGAAGCCCCCATTATCGATCCACTTGTCTTATCCGCTCAAGTAGGTCCTACTTGGATGAAGAGGATCTTGGTTGATAGTGGAAGCTCTATGAATATTTTGTTTAAGCGAGCTTATGATCAGATGAAGATGGAAGCCAAAGACTTGAAACCTTGCCAGTCTCGACTCCACGGCTACAATGAGAGTGCTACTACACCCACTAGAGTGGTGGAACTGCAAGTGGAGTTAGGAGCTGGAGAACGTCGGAGAGTCCGGATACTAGAGTTTGTTGTTTTTGATATAGACTACGCTTGCAACGTTTTCTTGGGCCGACCGGTCCTTGCTGAATTTAGGGCAGCCATTGCCCTATGGTGCTTGACTCTAAAGTTCCCCACTGACCGTGGGGTTGGAGTCGTTCAAGGAGATTAGGCTGTTGCCTGAGCCTGCTATGTTGCTGAGCTGTGCGGGGTGTAACGAAAGGAGAAAGGAAAGGGCATAGAGGAATCTCTCTGCGTCCGTTTCGCTGATAATTGACAATTGGTGCCTAGGCCCAGGCTCGGGCGCCCCAACCAATTCTAAATGGATCTTGACTCGAGAGATGCTGAAAGTGAAGATGAAGCTAAAGACAGACAAGCTTTCCCAGCCGAACAGATAATTGATGTCTCGATCAATGTTGATGACTTTTCAAAGATGGTAAAGATTGGATCTCAATTAAGCCAACAAAGACAGAAGGAATTGGTTGAATTTCTCCGGATGAACCTCGGCGTATTTGCCTGGACGCATTCTGATATATGTGGGATTTCATCAGACATCGCGAGCCACACTTTGAATATTGACTAGCGGTATATCCCGGTCAAACAGAAAAGGCGTGGTATGGATCCAGAGAGATCTGTCGCCCTTAAAGAAGAGGTCAATAAGTTGAAATCGAATGAGTTCATTCAAGATGCCTTGTACCTAGAGTGGGTATCCAATACCGTACTTGTCCGAAAGCCAAATGGGAAATGGAGGATGTGTGTTGATTACTCTAACTTGAACAAAGTTTGCCCGAAAGATAGTTTTCCACTTCCCTGAATTGATCAGCGTGTAGATTCAACGGCTGGGCACGAGTTACTATCGTTTATGGATGCTTATTTCGGTTACAATCAGATACCTATGCACTTACTCGACCAAGAACATACCAGCTTCATGACTGATCTGGGACTCTACCACTACAAAGTCATGCCTTTTGGACTTAAGAACGCCATGGCAGCATACCATCGACTAGTCAATCGAACGTTCGCCAACCAGATCGGAAAGACCATGGAAGTATATGTGGATGACATGCTAGTAAAGTCACGATTCTCCACTGATCATATTAAAGGCTTGGAATCAATGTTTAACATCATTCGAGAATACAGGATAAAGCTCAATCCATTGAAATGTCACTATGGAGTCGCATCCGAAAAATTTCTTGGATTCATCGTCAATGCTCGAGGAATCGAAGCAAATCCTGCAAAGATCTGGGCAATCAGAAATCTTGAAACTCCGAGAACCATAATGCAAGTCCTGAAACTCAACAGGAAGGTAGCTGCATTGAGCAGTTTCATATCAAAGTCCATCGATAAATGCATTCCCTTCTTTAATTTGATTCGAAAAGGAAAATGGAATTTTGAATCGACCATGGAGTGTGAGGGTGCATTCCGAGCACTAATTCAACATCTCTCTACACCGTCGATTTTGTCAAAGCTTGTCAACCACGTGCAATTGTACCTTTACTTGGCAGTATCAGAAAACACATCAGTGGTGCCCTAATTCCGGAGGAAGACCGAGTGCAAAATCTGGTCTACTACGTTAGTAAACGACTAACCGGAGCTGAGAGAAATTATTCGAAGCCAGAGAAGTTGGCTTATTGTCTCGTTATTGCCTCAAGGAAGCTTCGTCCATATTTCCAAGCTCATCCTATCATTGTTTACACCGATCAGCCATTACGACAGGTCCTTAAGCGGCCTAAGACATTTGGTAGGTTACTTAAATGGAACATTGAACTGAGCCAGTTTGATATTACTTACACTCCAAGGCAAGATATTCAAGGATGAGCCCTAGAAGATTTCATAGCTTAATTTACCATCCTAGAGGACTTGCCTGAGACCAATAAATCTCACGAGTATATCTAGAAGCTATATACCGATGGTGCATCAAATACCGATGCTCGGATGCTGGAGTAGTACTTGAAATCCTCGAAGGTCAGTCTATATGTTATGCTCTAAAGTTTGATTTTCATGCGACCAATAATGAAGATGAATATGAAGCCTTGCTTGCTAGATTGAAACTATCCCAAGATTTAAGAATTATTATTATGGAAATTTATTGTGATTCACAACTAGTTGTATGTCAATTTCAGGGTGTGTATCAGGCAAATGATCGAAGATTGGATGCTTATCTAACTCGAGTCCAGGAAATACTTAATCAGTTTGATTATTATGCCATCTTTTACATACCCCATGAGCGCAAACAAAGGGCTGATTCATTAGCAAAGTTAGAAAGTATGGGCGAAGCACAGCAAATGAGACTCGTTCCTGTGGAGACATTACATTCCCCAAGCATTGATCAGATGGAGACAGACTGTGTATTTGAAACCACCCCCGATAAGGAGTCGTGGATGGCTCCGCTCCAAAACTACCTCGAGAATGGAACACTACCCAAGCGCAGAAGTGAGAAGAGACATATTCTTTGTAGAGCTACACGATTCACTATTCATAATGGAGTCATGTATTGAAGAGGATACTACGTTCCTCTACTCCGATGTATTCCCCACGGTGAGATTAAGCGAGTGCTACAAGATGTACACGAAGGAGAGTCTTGGGATCACACCGGGGGGCAAGCTCTCGCTAAGAAAGTACTCACATACGGATATTATTGGCCAACTATAACCGTCATGTGGCGGACTACGCCAGGATGTGTGATAAATGTCAAAAGCATGCTCGAATTCCTAGAGTCCTGCCTACTGAGATAACCCAAATGATTAGTCCATGGCAGTTTGCAGTATGGGGCATCGATATTATCGGCTCTCTACCCTTGGCCAAACGTGGTGTTAAGTACGCCATCGTCGTAGTTGATTACTTTACCAAATGGGCCGAAGCTGAACTTCTTGCTTCAATTATGAAGGTGATCAACTTTGTGGTTCGAAACGTTATCTGCCGATTTGGTCTCCTGCATACCATCATCACTGATGACGGAACCCATTTCGATAGCGTTGAATTCAAGGATTTCTACCCACGATTCCACATTCAAAAGAAATTCTTTGCAGCTGCACACCCTCAAGCGAATGGCTAGGTTGAGGCTGTTAATAAGATTATCAAGTCAACTCTAAAGAAAGGACTGGAAAAGGTTGGAGGCAAGTGGGTTGATGAACTTCCTATGGCTTTATGGCTTATCAGACAACCCACAAGTCCACGACCGAACATACTCCATTCTCTCTATCCTATGGTTCAGAAGCCTTTATTCCAGTCGAGATGGACATACCTTCTCATCATGTGACTTATTATGATCCAAAGACAAATGCCATACTACTTGCTGAATCCTTGGATTTGTTGGATGAGAAGCGTGAAGAGGCTGATTTGAGGGCAGCCGCATACCAAAGTCGAGTCGCCCGATTATACAATGCCAAGTCCGACCACAGACCTTTGAACTCGATGATCTCGTCCTCAAAAAAATCTACCCGGTTCCTTCGCATACGAAACCAACTTGGGAAGGACCATATATGATTGAACGAAAGCTTGGAGATGGCACATTTAAGTTATCGACCGCTGACAGTCTTACTTTGCCGAGAGCCTGGAACAGCGAGAGTCTCCGTTGCTACTACACATGACAGGCTTTATCTATTTTAATCTATTTTTCAGTTTCAATTTGTTTCTGCATTTCAAAATTTGGATTTATAATAAGGCAATTGACTTTTCCGTATTTTCTCATTTTAGTAATAAAATGCCACCTCTTCGAGCCTGAGCTGTGACTTGTTGAATGTGACATACAACTATCATGACGCACGAAGAGCTAAGTTCCATCATACGGTGGAATTTATTCAAATAGGAAGTGAATGTGATATAACCGACCACTCACCCCAAGATCGGGGGCAAGTTACTACACTAAAGCCAAAAAGGATTGATACACGACAATCTTTTATCTAACTCTAGTCTCCTAGAGTCCGAGTTGGAGTGTAAACTTATAAGATGCGGTTTTGAAGAGGGTGAACCCTTCCACCTTATGACTTCGACCGTATCCTAACCAAGTTCGAGGAGGATGGACCCCTCCATCTAACGACCTCACTTGTTAACTCGGGGTGGATGTGAACCGACCATCCATGATCCTGATAAATCCATCGTTCCTGGAGTGCGAACGAAATCCTAAAAGCCTAAACAGATGTGACTGACCATCTGTCAGCCAACTCCAAATTCCCAGAGTGATATTGGAGTATAAACATTAACTCCGAATTCCTAGAGTGCGAGTCGGAGTATAAACATCGACTCCAAGTTCCTAGAGTGCGTGTTGGAGTATAAACACTAACTTTGGGTTCCCAGAGTGCAAACCAGAGTACAAATGTCAGCTATCTCCGGATTCCCAGAGTGCGAACCAGTGAATCGGCCACAAATAACTCTAAATCTCCAGAGCGTGGACACATACATAAAACTTAAATAGGCGTGATCGACTACCGACATACAAACGTAGATCCCAGGAATGCAGATGTGATCATTAATGAGTGAGCGAGTGTGATTCGACCACTCGACTCTCACTTGTTTTAGCATCGATTCGATGATGTTAAGCTCGATGAAATGAAGGCAAAGTGCAATTGCTGGCCGATTTTATAACTCATCCTCGAAATTGGGGGAAGAGCTTAAGTGCCAACCATCGAGTGAAGCCGTGCAACATAGAAGTTCAACTTTATCCCCGATCAAGACTCGTGTTTGTGATTTCCAAACTTGACAAATAAAAACAAACTCAACTCAAAGGTTGGAACTCCGCAAGTGCATTGGAATGGAATTCAAACACTGGAACACTTAAGCATAAAAGACAGTAATAGAGTTAAATCCAAAAACAAAAGTTCATTTAACCAACTGTGAAAGAAGTTCATGTACAAGTTTTTCCAAAATTCCTACTAGCAGAGGCCGAACCTGCATCTATACACTACCTACGAATGGAAAACAAAATAGATTCCTATCCATCTACCAAAAAATGTGCCGAAGAGGCCTATCTACTCTTTTTTCTTTTTCAGCTTCCTCTTCGGTGTAGACCTACCAGAACTGCTACTTAATCTTCTCTTTGAGCTCATGCCTTTCGACGGACGATCTCCAGGTGGGAGCATGATCTCAATGTCCTCCTCCGAACTTGAGTGTAGGGGGATACTTTCTGCAGGTGGGGTCGGAGGGGTCGGGTCTACTACAGGGGGTGAAATAGACATAATGGTATTAATAATTGTACCACCAGGTGATATCATTCTCAGCAGAGCCCGGCCAAGTGCCCTCATTCCACCTCCAGAACTACCACCATGAGTCACTGCCTCCATTACAGCGTTGATTTCGGCCAATATCTCTTCTTCGCGAGTTTCTTGAGCCTCACTGTGGGCATCGGTGGTCGGCATTGAAGAGTCAGTAGCAGGTGCGATTCCACTTATAACAAATGGTAGGTCTACAAAAGGGTCACTATGGCGACTGAGGAGTTCCTCCATCATTTGTTCGTCGAAAGAGAGTGTACCCCCTAGTCCCATCAATCGGTGCAGTCGTCGTTGTGGTGATCACCTCGGTAAAGATGTCCTCCTGCATTTGATGCAATTCTTGGGTTGCAGGAGGCTCTATGAGTGTGACTCCAGTCACTGTATAGAGAAAAAGACAAGCTGTTAGTAAACGCTTCAAATCAAGCCTTTTACTTTAGACACGTATGAAGAATGTTTAGAGTACCTTCCTCAGTTAGGCTGGTGGACGGTTGACCGACTTTCGAAGTATGCTCTTTAGCAGGAGATAGTTGCGGTTGTTACGAATTATAAGCATGGACAGATTGGGGTTCAACCGCTGGTGCAAGTTTAGATTGAGTCGGGAATCTCATGACTTGTATTGTGATGTTCAACACCAGAACCTTCCCCAACTTCCGAGTGTTGGGCACCAAGCTTCTACTTTTCGTGCGAGATCATCGACTCATGAAGAATCTTTCTCTCATCTTCGTTCAGCATGCGATTCTTGAGCTCAAATTCGTCGATTGATTCATCTGGGTGTGCCGCCTTCTCCTCCTCAACTAATCGGCCCCAGGCGTTATGAAGATGTATCGGGTAATTTTCAAGCTAGGCCAAGTCCCTGTGCTTTAGCACATTAGCACTATAAGTGATGAGGAGATCTTTAATATCATCCTCTAGCCTAGATTCTATCGCTCGGACCCTCTCCTCAACCTCAGCTTCCACTGCATGGATTTTAGCTGTTGCCACGTCCTGTTCAGCCCGGAGTACTACTGCTTGCTCATATGCCTCTTGCGCTGTGGTATTGGCATTATCCCACTCTTAATGATTTTAGAAAATTTGGACTTAAGCTTGTTAAGTTCTTTGAGGGCCGCATCCCGCTCGGCAATAACAGTGGTGTTCCGATGGCCCATCTCATTCACCAAGGCATAGTGTGATTGCCTCATCCTCTCCATGGCCAAGTTGGCCTCGTCAGCCTTATGAATAGCCTCCATTTTTGACTTTCGGGAGGACTTAGCTTCAGTATTAAGCACTTGAATAATACGGTCCCTTTGAGCAATCTCATTCTCTAAATTCTCAATGGTGGCCGCTCGCTCGAAGGCCAGCTTCGATGCGTTTTTCACGGCTTTCTCGCACTCCTTGTATTGAGTGTAAATGTCATGGATATAATTGTGCATTGTGTTCTCAGCTTCCGCTAGAGTTCTCTTTAAGTGCGGGGGGAAATATAACCATCGAAGCAGATATGTGGAAAATCCTTCTTCAATTGGGCGATTTTAATCGCACCTTCCCATGTAGGCTCGGTAAGGACCTGCTCTGCAATTATAAAGGACATTGTTTCTGTTCTATGATGGTGAGTTTCAGGCCTTGAGACGTGGGAAGATAACTTATGCCGTGAAGTTTTCGGGAGGCGTGGTACATAAACAGGAGGCTATGCAGGAACTCTAGGAGGGGGAGAGCGAGATCGGGATCGGTGTCTATAGTCCATGTCCCTATCTCTGTTGTATCGTTCCTGACCAGAATAATCGCGGTCGCAGTTTCTATCATCTTCCCTTCTACGGGGCTCATAATATGAATTCGATGACTGACATGCTAAACGGAGGCTCCCAAACATAGAATATCTCCAAGTCATCGTATCTATGAAGTAAAAGAAGAATAGAGTTAGTAATCTCCCAGAGTAAACGGCTTATGGTCAGAAATCGTATAGTTCCATGAAGTGTGTATGTATGTGCAACCCCCCGACCAACCGGAAATGTAGTCCACACTAGTGGGAAGGGACTCTCTTAAGTCTGAAGCATGTTGAAGCCCCTCCAATCCGGCATCATGTTGAAGTGACACATAATCTGAAATCAGGATATCAGCGAGCCCTTCGACAGGGTTTTCCATCTACGAAGAAGGATCCTCTGAAATTTTAATCCTAGGAACAGGTAAAGATATGATCGCATATTTCCATCTCATGGATTTAGAATGTTTGAAAGCAACTGCCTTGCCTTTTCTTTTCCTTCGGGAATCCTGAAAAGCTTCAGAAGGCCCAGCTACAAGTTCATCATCGGTGGGTGTTCTTTTTTGGATCAACCTCCTCAATTATAAAAACTCCAAGGGTCTTACATTTCACTCATTTCTTCGAGACAGACCTTAGCGTTCCCTCAAGCCTTATGCGCCTTATGCTTTGGCTACACTAGATCAATCCCACGATTCTCAAATTTCTATCCATTAGAACTGAGTCAATGTCCCTCATTTAGAGTGAAACTTCTAGGAGAACTCGTACGATCTCTTTGAAATGCACACCTTCGGGTCGTGAAATTAAAGATGTAAAGAGAAGGATATGTTAGTTTTACATTAGTTATGATCATCTTATTAACTACTTGAGAAGACTGCGGTACTTACGTCTAAATAGCCATCGGCTGGCGAACCCTAGTGGGCAGCGAACATAAAACCATTTTGTTTTAAAGTAGCTCAACCTGGTCCATGACCTCGTAACCACTTGACAATTTGTGACCGCTTCCAGGAATGTGAAAGAAGGGCTATCTCGCCAGCTCTTGACATTAAATAAGTATCTGATTTCGAGCGGAGTCGGTGGCCGGAAGAGATGCTCCATAAATACAATAAATAAGCTATTCAACAGAGCATATCCATTGGGATGTAGTTGAGATGGAGTGATTCCAATAAAAGATAACACTTCCTTAATGTATTGGTTGAATGGAGGAAGTGTTTTAGCTACACACGCATGGCGATTGAATGCATTAAACCCTTCCGGTGGATAGTGCGGTCTATAATTCGGTCTTGGTAATAGCATATCGTCTAGTGATAGGCCATATCTTAAACATATTCGTCCCAACTTGTCTTCAGAAACATTGGATGGTGCAGAATCTGGCGGATTACCAATAAACGTAGTGCCAGGTTGCTCATCCGAAGCTGGATCTATAACTTCGGTCGCGATGACCGGTATCTCGATTGTTAGTGGAAGCGAACTCTGAATTTCCTGCTATTGTGAGCTTGTAGATTCCATAACTAACTAACTTATGAAAAATCATCATTAGACGTTAACAAACCCATGCATCCCCCAGTGTGAAGTGTATGAATGTGTTGTGCAGTGCAATGCTACAAATTACTTGAGAAATTCAACAAGTATGAAGAAATATGCAAACGACAAAACTTCGAAATTCAACTGGAGTGACCGTCATCGCTGACCGTCACAGCCATGCCACCCGATTTTAGAGATCGATTCAAGTTAAAGTTCTTTACAATTGTGGCAAGTTATAGTTCCATCAATGAGCTTCAAAGGGAAGTCAAATATGTAATGAACGGTCAAAGTCCAGTTATGCAAGATTGAAGCTCGTCGGAGTCAAGTGTTCAGATTTGCATGATGTTCGTATCCATCGAAGCCGACAGTGCAGGTCACTCATCAAATAGGCCTTAATTTCGTATCTGTCTCAAGATATCCAGTTCTTATCGATCCGATCTAGTCGCTTCATATCGATCGAAACCAATTTCTTCGTAACGATCAAAATCCATCACCTCGTATCGATCATGGGCCGTTACCTCGTATCGATCGGTAGAATCGATGCTCCGCATCGACAAAGTAGTTAGATCTTCGTATCAATCACACTCGATCAATAGGACCTCCAAACTTTTCCAATTGATATGAGAACACCCTTCTCTCGATATGAAAGCATGTCCATGACTATCGTTGCGAACTTTGATTGCTTTTAGACCGATACGAACCGTGGCTCTTCGATCGATGCAAATAACCTCTTCGCATCCCCACACTTCGTCTTCTCCAAAGATATGCAAGAATCTCCTCCTTCCTTGACCTCATTCTGATAATCTCCGGCCACCACATCATCAGAACTGGTCGCGGAGCAAGTGGAATGGCGAAGAATTTCAAGTCTCATCGTTTTCGATGCAAATTCATGTTTTAATTACCTAGCTTAAGCGATCGGTTGGAGGAGTTAACAGGTTATTGATTTGGAGACGAAGGCAGTTCTATTTCTCAGTCTTTTTCATCAATGCAAAGGCAAATGGCAGTTGTGAAAGCAAGTAGAAAATATTTCTAAGTACAAAATTGTATTTATATGGTTCGATCCCCCTAAGCGATGGACGATTTGCCTCCTAATTTCTCGACTGGTTACGACATTTCCACCATCGAATCGATGCGAATTGGTCATTCATGTCCCTTGACCTAAACATTATCGTTACGAAAAGAATAGCCAGAGTGAACCGAAGCCATGTGACTCCATCGATACGAAACGTTCAGTTCGTATCCATCAACACGCGAGAATTTAAAGCTTCATACACATCGGTACGAATAGTACACGGAGGACTAGTAGCCCTGTTCATATCCCTAATTGGTGCATCGATATGAAGTCATTTGTTCGTACCCATCAAAGCATGGCGCATGAAAACTCGTATCCATCGATACGAGAATAATATTTTGACCTTTTACATCGATCCAGGAGGGGATCGATACGAAGGAACATTCCAAAGCAACCATCAAGCGTTGTTGCAACTCGAATTTCACATCGATTCAAGAGAGGATCGATATGGAATTCATTACAAGAAAACTGATAACGAATTGTAAACATGCGAACGTTAACGAGAGTCAGGTTAACATATGTGTATGTATATTGGACTGATTTTCAATTTTCAAAATTCACAGGTCAAATGCCAACTTGATGACGATTATTACAACAAATTGCTAATCGTTATCATACAACAATCGATTACAATAGTACATGGTACAAAAGCCGGCAGTCAACAGTTCATAAAAATTAGTCAAGAACTACAACTTTCAACGATAAGACGATAATCGTTCAATAAGTCGAACATAACTATTTAGCATGAAAGATGTGATTATTCAAAGCACGTCATGTTCACACAAGACGTACTTTGGGGGGAAAATGTTATCTCGCCTTTTGGCAAGGCCGAGATATCGAGGAATTGACGCAAGTTTGCATCGATCATAAATCGCAATCCACAAGTCCAAATACTATGACATTTTCACAGGAGCTTACGTACGACCTAAAGAATGTTTATGCCAATTTTCGACTCGATTGGGTCAAATCTTGATTGATACAAAATTCGTTCATATCGATCACAGATCGAGTCGAAATCATCCCGGATCGATCGAGTGGGCCCAATCATTTGCCAAAAGAAGTCTCCCAAGATTTGAGCGAGATACTTGCCTCCTATATATGCCTATATATAGAACCCCAGGGCCTACAGAAAAAGGATCTTCTTTTGGTTCTTAGACGTGTGGACTTTGCCGGAACCATTTTTGCACTCCATAGCTGCTGTTGTACTCGAATTTCAATAAGATAATCCATTGTAATCAGTTGTAATCAGCAAGTGAATATCGATAAAATCATCAAACTTCATAGTGGACGTAGGCAATATGCCGAACCACTCCAAATTGTTGTGTTTCTGCATGTTTTTGTTATTCGTGTTTGAAGTGTTTGTTAGATAATCCTCGATCTTTCATTTTTATCTCTTCAAATACTTTCGAAGAGTGTTGTGTTCAATTTTGGTACAAACAGATAGATTTCCAATTAACTTAGAATGTTGAGTAGATTCCCAATTAGATAAGATATTAGGTAGATTTCCAATTAGATTAGAATGTTGGGTAGATTCTCAATTAGATTAGAATGTTGGGTAGATTCTCAACTAGCTTAGAATATTGGATAGATTACCAATAATGGTAAACCGTGATCAAGTAGTACCATGCACTACTTAGATTCCCAATTAGATTAGAATTTGGGTAGATTACTAATTTGATTATAATGTTGGGTAGAATCCCGAATAGATTAGAGTGTGGGGTAGATTTCCAATGTTAGTGAGCCATGGGAGAGAAGTGTCATGCGTTAGACAAATTCATAGTTAGATAGGAAGTGAGTAGATTCCCGATATGGATAGAATATTAGGGAGAAGTTCCTAAGTTAAGACATCAAGTAGATTTTTGATAAACCGAAAAGAAGTATACAATCAGAATAAGACGAAACTCTTAATTATGTTACTAGGTTGACTCCAGATAAGAATTTAACCATAAAAGTCGGTTAACTCCAAAACCTTATTTTAACAGAAGTGTGCCAAATGGCAAAAGATACCCCATAGAAGAAAATACTAAAAAGCACATTAAAGCAAAGTGACAGTATAAGAATAAGTTCAAAAGGAATAAAGTTTATTTACATATAGTTTATCTAAGAAAATGTTACAAGGGATAGTCCAAAACAACGTCTAAAGAAATAGTATTACAAAGACTAGATTACAAAATCAAGAGAATTAGAGGATAAAATATAAAAATGAAAGGAGGAGATCCATCCAAAGAGACAAGCCAAGGTGGCAAGTTAGAGCTCTATGAAAAACTGTAGTTTTAGAGGCTTGGAAGAAATCCATTAGACCCATCATCCTTTGCTTCTTCTCTTTCCATCATTTAAAATGAATGACAATTTTATCTCCCAAGGTCAAATATCAGTTCAAGGCTCACCCCTTTTAGCTCTTGCAGTTCAACTACCTTGTCCTCATAAGATTGGTAAAGAGAAGAATTGTCTCACTGAATCTTTTAAAAGTTCAAGCAGGATACTCCCTAAGAAACATCGACTTAAAATAAGTAAAGATAATAGACGGTAACAAAAAGGACTTCATATCGGCTACCCTAGTTTGAAACATCACGTGACAATCATATCAAGTCTAATGAAAATTAAAATATAAATAGGTCATCAACGAAGTTTCAATCATGAATTCTTACAAGTCAAAAGTTACAAAAAGTCATATTAATACAAAGACAAGTCACAATACGTTTCCTTCATCAAAAGTACTATTGGAAGTATCTTCTTACACGTCCTCGTCAGCAGAAGTGGCCCCTTCCTCTTTCTCAACCAGGGTTTTGGATTCAATGGCCTTAGTATCTTTCTCCTTCTACGCTCCTCATACCTTATAATGAAGTTGGCCTCTATGGTGGCTAGATGATTTTCAAGATAAGCTAGAGAGAAGGCATGTTTTGATCCCAGTGGTGAGCATAAGCATCAAATAAAACTTGGAAGGTTCGCCTGCTGGCCTCCTTCTCATGCTTGTCTCTAGCAGTGTAACATTCTTTGTCAACCACCTTTGCCTTGGCTTTCTTTAGCCTCTTGTCCCTTTCCTTCAAGGTTTTCTCAAGGTTCTTGACCCTACGATCCTGTTATCCCATAGTTCTACCTGATTCATCAACTTGAGTAGTCACCTCTTCCTTGGCCCTGAATTCTATGAATTCCTTTTTTTCGCTTCGGCAGCAGCAACCATCTCGTCCATCTCCAGCCACCCATGCTAAAGGGCAGAGAATTCCTCTACGGTCTAGAAAGAGGTAAACAAAGTAAGGAAACATATTGAAATCATAATCTAACACAAGAATTTTTACCTTGATACTCTCCCAAAGGCTATACTTGATTGCTTTCCAAAGTCCAAAGACAAAGGCTGGAGGTCTAGCATGAATTTCAATAATGGCATGAAGAAGGTCAACTTCAAAGGCCGGATCTCATGATTTCCATTACCTACTTATTTTTCTCGGCAAAAAAATCCAAATCTCATCCCTTATAACTCTCGGGTTTAGAGGATTTGGAGACCTTTTGCTTCTTTGAAACAAGGGTGCCTTTGTCAAAAAGCAATGACTCAGGTCTTTTCTTAACCTCGTTTCCCTTATATAGGAAGTCGGCGTTCGTAGGATAAGAAGACAACACAAAAGAAAACATAAGATCAAAATCAAAGTTAACACTAAGTTGTGCTAAGAGTCTAAAATAAACTAGGTCAATGGTTAAAGAGTAAAACCCTTGGTTCCGCTTTCTTCAGGATCAGACCTGGTTTCTCCAATATTATCAATAATAACAGTAGAAGTTGTCTTATAATTTTTAGAGGGTGCGAGTATGACAAATATAGCAGAAGGAGGTAGCAAGCCCCGAGATTTTAGTTTGTCTTCCTTAAGAACTAGGTGTCAGGTTCATTGTAAGAAATGAATCTTCATAACTTCTTTATATTGATCAGTGATAGATGGATCGCTACTCTTCTTGGGTGTCACTATTTAAAATTTAACAAAATAAGGAGATACAAATTAGGATATGGGTGAGATTAAAGGAAAGGAAAATATCTGAAAACGTACCAACATTATTAAAGGAGGTGACAATTCGATCAGAAGAGGCCTTAACAAGGAACCACTTACATAGCGTTATCTTGCTAAATGGATCTTGTAGAGGGGACAACCATAGAAATTTGAGAAAATACGTGGGAAATTCCCAAGTGGATTTGGATTCTAACAACTTGAACATGTAATTGATCTCATTTACAGATATGTCCTGATATCCTCTTTCGAAATATAGGATCTCCATGGCAGATAAAGTTGTGTAGGAGGTAGCCAGGAGTTGGATGAAATTAATATGATAAAATCCTAGAACATCCAAAATAGGAAAAATCATATGTTTTAAATGCTCCAGACCATACAACATAACCTTCTGGGGGATTGCTACAATGCATCCCAAAATAAGGAGCAAGCGTCTCAACTTCTATGATCCCATATGTAGGCAAAATATTGTCAAGTTCTTGCCGACTCTGAATGGAAGCATCCATTTCTAATTTAATAAAATAGGGCAGATTTCAAAAGAGGAATCGAAGAAATTTTGAAGATAACTATGGTGATTTACAATTCCAACAAATGAAAAAAGGAAAGAGAAAAGGGAGGAGTGTTTATATTAAAAGAATGGCACAAATTTAGAAGAGGAAAACTTTCCACCATGGATTTAGTTTAAAAGGTGTACAAAAGTGAATATCAAAGGGTCCACCACGAACTACCAAGCCATCATTATAAAAAATAGAGAAATGCTTTATGGGGATAATAAATTAATTGCTAACATCTGCATACATTAAATGAAAAATTAGGACACGTCTCTTTAAAGGTCTAGTCCCGAATGATCACTTACAAAACAAACGCAGTTTCGCCCTCGTGGTTTCAGATGAGATTTTGCATTTTGGCACTGTAATAATTTCGCTTGCACTTAATCTAGACGGCTTCAAGTGGCAAGCATAGTTTTCAAAAGTTTTGACCTCACAGTCTCAAATCAGATTTTGCCTTTCGACGCGGTAATAATTTTTCTTGCCACCTAGATGGCTTCAAGTGATAAGCACAGTTTTCAAAAGTTTTGTCCTCACGGTCTCAAATCAAAATTTTCCAGTTGGTAGCATAACAATTTCTCTTACCACTTAGTCTAGATGGCTTCAAGTGGCAAGCATAGTTTTCAAAAGTTTTGACCCTACTATCTCAAATCAGATTTTGCCTTTCGGCACTATAATAATTTCGCTTACCATTTAGCCTAGTTGGCTTCAAGTGGTAAGCATAGGTTTCAAAAGTTTTGACATCACAGTATCAAATCATATTTTTCCTTTGGCACTGTAAGAATTTTGCTTACCACTTAGTCTAGATGGCTTCAAGCGGCAAGCATAGTTTTCAATAGTTTTGACCCACTGTCTCAAATATGCTTTTTTTCCTTCTATGCCACAACAATTTTGCTTACCACATAGCCTAAATGCTTCAAGTGGCAAGCATAGTTTTCAAAAGTTTTGACCTCATGGTCTCAAATTAAAATTTTCCTTTCGGCACTGTAAAAATTTTGCTTACCAATTAGCCTACATGGCTTCCTAAGTGACAAACATAGTGTTCAAACATTTAGACCTAATGGTATCAAATTAGATTTTGTTTTTCGATGTTCTAACAATTTCGCTTACCACCTAGTCAAGATGGCCTCATGTGGCAAACATAGTTTTCAAAAGTTTGACGATACAGACTCAAATCGGAACTTGCTTTATGACAACGAAATAGTCTAACTTACCACTTAGCCTGATGGCTTCAAGTGACAAGCGTAGTTTTCAAAAGTTTTGACTTCATGGCCTCAAATCAGATTTTGCCTTTCGGCAACGATAAAAATTTCGCTTAGCACCCAACTTAGATAGCTTCAAGTGGAAAGCATAGTTTTCAAAAGTTTTGACCCTACGATCTCAAATTAGAATTTTCCTATGGCACCAAAACAGTCTCACTTACCAGTTGGTCCAAATGACTTCAAGTAGAAAGCATGACTTTCATAAGTTTTAACCTAACGACCTTGATTTATATTTCATTTTTGGCATTATAGCGACTTCATTCATCGCCCAGCCTAGGTAGTCTTGAGTAGCAATATGATTTTAAAGTTTTTGACCTCATTATCCAAGTTAAAATTTCAACCTTTGATTTTCAAAATAGCTAGCTACCTGCCACTTGACTAAAGCAACCAGCTAAGCCTTCACCTCTAAGCACTGATTTTGAATTATTTTCAAAACCCTCTAGATGGGGTTAGATTTCAAATCATTTCCAAAAACCCTTTAGATGAGGGTAACTATTTCTCATGAAGGCTTGGGTCAACTTTATGATGGGAATGAAATTATAAGCCAAGAACAAAGCATAATATGTCACCATTCTTTCCAAAGTCCACCTCATATCAACTGTATAAGCTAAACTTTAGGGGGCATGTGTTACACTATAATTTATATCAATCAAAAATATTAAAAAGGAAATTTCCTTGGTTTGTAATTATGAGGCCTAATATTTGTTTCTATCAAGAGCTTAGGCACTAGGCTCAATAGCCAAGAGCACTAGATTCAAAAGCAAAAGTAAAGACTTCGATGAAGATCCAGACCATTGTCTAAGTAAGACAACATGCTTAGCCGAGAGTATCAACTACTGAGACCAAAGATAATTCAACAAGTATCGACAATCGCCGGCTAAGATAGTCATAGACTAAGATCAACGGCCAAGATAAATGATGTAGAATACAATAGCCTATAATTTTTGTTTGATGATAATAAACATATATATATATTCGTTTAAATGTATTTGTTATTGTAATATTTTATTTTTCACATAATTAAATAAATATTGGTTGAATAAAATAAATAATAGTGAATTCATATTCAAACAAATATTTTATTCAAATAAATATTTTGTTACAAATAGTACAAATTCAAGCTCTCACTACATATATACATTTTCAGTTACATTACAATTTCGATTACATCACAAATTTCACTCTACAATTTTTACATACAAATTTCACCTCACTGCATATTCACTCATCACTCGTACTTGATCTTCAACTCTGTTCCAGCCTGTATCCAACATCTACACTATCTGCAAAATAAACACTGACGTAGTAAAATTGAAAAAGAAATATTTTGCAGTACAAAATGAAGTATGTGTTTGAAAATATTGTTTTGCCTTAATTATTTGGGTTGTTCATCATTATTTTCTTTCACTTTATCTTACACGAACAACTTGTGACATACACGGTGTATCACTGTACATGCCACAAGGTCATGCACACCGACATATACTTACTTGTTAAAATTGCAGGGACATGTGAGCATAAGGTAAAACCCAAGCCTAGGCCGGATTCAACTCAAGTGCAACAAATACAAACACACATGCAAAACATCATATAAGTGAACAGAGCAATAAAATGTCAAAACCAAGACCAGACTCAATCAGACCATCACACTAAGCCATAACCAAGAGGAACTAGAGTACATGCATACAACAAGCCACAATAACATGAAGACCACCATTTTTACATATGCAATTCAAGCATGAACTCAAATTCAATGCAATTGTCACTACAAAACATAAAAAAGAGGCAACATGGCAGTGGTCAGAGTAGAGCAGAAAAGCTACATGAAAACAAGGGGTTCAACACTGACCAGAAAATGCTCACATGAAAACATAAAACCAGACATGCACAATGAATATGAAATCACATGAGACAAGACTTCAAGTGCAAATGCAAATGAACACTGCACCAGACTTTAAAAACAAGTGAAACAAGACAACAAGAATGTAAACTAGACTCGAATGAACACAAAGAGATGCAACTCAAGTCATACTTCAAAAGAGAAGACATTAACATACATGAAGATCAATATGAATGCAAATCCACACATGCAACCAGACTTGATGAAACTGCATAGGTAACTCGAAGCAACCATGCAATTACACCAGACAGAATGAAGTACATAAGACAGGGTATGACACCAACATACGTACATATGTATATAGTGGCAACTAAACAATATACTCAACTCAACCAGAACAAGGCTACAAGACTTCGAATGAAAACATAATCTAGACAAGTGATCAAGTAATAGTAATGCAACAAGCTCATTTCAACAATGCAACATGAGAACTCTACATGATTCAAAGGCTAACAAGGACTGCACCAAGACAGACTCAAGTGGAAACTGTCCAGTTACAATATGAAGCAAACTGACCATAGTATAGACGTGTACGAGCATAACAAAGACAACAATTCCAACCAGACAGTATTACAAGCATTATATCAATATTAATAGAAGCAGTTTCAAAAAGGATATTATTGTCAATGTATTTCAAAATGAACATGTCATGCCAAAGTCAAAGCCAACAAGAATGGAACAAGGTAGATAATGGGATGAACATGAATTAACCAAGTCAATTATCTCAAGAATTCAAAGTCCTGGAGTCATAGAAGACATGAACGAGAAACAAATTCAAATGCTAGAAAAGAATGGAACTAAATCCAACCGAGTATGAAATGAACAAGTCAAAAATAAATACCATCATTCGATTTAAAAATCACTTCCAAGTAAATTCACGAAGAATTCAAATGAGAAAAATACGAACATAATTTTAGGGATTCAATCTCTATAGATACCGAATAATCATCATAGGCAGAAAGGCATTCAAGTTCAAGCAAAACTAGAGCAAGATACAAATTCAATCACAAATTAATAACTCGAATTGAGTTCGAACACAAGCAACTGCAATAGAGAAATTATACGGCAAAAATCACATACCAAATTCATAGTTTCAAACTCAATCCTGAAAGCGAACGCAAGCCAAAACGAAGAAGCATTGAAGCCAATTATGGAACAACCAGCAATTAATTTGAATTTTTTTTCAAGTGGCGCTAAATTTCAAAACCCTATATTTTGAAGAGGAAGAAATGAGGCGACCATGAATACAAAAGGGGACGACCATCATATATGAATAAAGGAGAAGACGTCTATTTTTCCTTAAGTGATTTGGGCCAACCTCTATATAAATATTGGGCTTGAATTATTTTAAATTAGGGTTTTCATTTGTATTTTTCTTTTAGTTTTTATTTTGAATTTTCTTTTAAATTTGTGGAACTCTCTAGTCATGCGATTAGGTTACGAACTACAGTGGTGTAGTTCGAGAATTCACAACTCGGTGACTGAGTTGTGGTAGGGTTTTGAGCATAGAGTTAGGTTAGTCATTAGCGGTTGTCGCAAGTTTATGTGTGTAAGCATCTGACTACATAATTTCTAGTAAAAACCTTAGGGGCAGCACATAGGCAGGGTTTTGCCGAAGCTGGGTAAATTTGTTTGTTATCTCTACTGCATTATTATCTGTGATTGTTTTTATTTGCGCATTAATTTTTATTTTTATTAGTATCACCCTATTCATCCCCCTCTAGGGTGAAAAACGATCCTACAAATGAAAGTAATCAAAGGAGCTATATATATAAAAGCACCACGTCAGTAATCCGCATTATAGCCCTTTTAACCAGATAATAAGTGTTTAAATAAAAGCTTCACATGACGAGCCAAGTCATCAATCTAAGAAGGCTCTCCATCAATGGCGTTACAACATACTGGTTATAAATAGGCAGCAATTTCACGGCACAATGGATCTTCGGGTATAATAAAAATTGACATGAAATTATAAGTGTACTTTCCTATATTAGTGCTCTGTTCAAAAATTCATTAATGCAGGAAATGCTAAAATTCAATGTAACCATCTTTTCGGCTATACAAGAGTGACTAAGTAAGGAAAGGACAGTGAATGTAGGAACTTTCGGCCTGAACCACTATAAAAGTCTCGGTATTATCTAATTTCTGCACTTCACGTTCTTTACATATACTACTATTACTTTAGGGTTCAACATCCTGAATTCAAGATTTTGTTATGACACATCTTGGAAATTTCTTTACCGAGTCCAATATCCCATTTGACTCTCAAAGACATAACTTCAAACTCCGGGTGTTGGTGTTGACGAAATTCTACACTAACACTCTCATCATGCCACTATGTCGCCAACAAACCCCATGCTAGCAAACAAATACCTTATGTGTGACCTATAGAGTACCTACTTTTCCTCTTGGAAGTTTTATGTCGATCCAAGCAAAAGGAAGAAATCGGTACCGACATGAACAAGTTGGTACCGACTTGTCTACTTGACCAATTTTGGTCAAGTCTGTCCTCCAGCTTCTAGTACACCCTTCCTTATATGCTTTTGATCCCAACCTATTCACCCAAACAACTCGGTCCAATGCAAGAGCTTTGATCTTCATGTTTAGAAATAATTCGATATAACACCCTATACCTAGCCAAATCTCCATTTATTGCTATTATCCTCCTCTACTGACCATGCTCTAGAGATCCTCAAAATTGTCGACTTGTTTGCTAAACGCAGACAACCCGGTACCGACATGAAAAATTCGATACTGACTTATATAGTTAGCTCATCTACCGATGCACTTGATCTCCAAACTCCTTCTATGCTCAAAATCTGGCCTCCAAATTTCATCTAATTCCGCCCATCTTTACTCTCGATTTGCTAATTCAAACATTTATTTCCTTACTTAATGTAAGCACTAGCTAATAACATCAATACAATCATGGATAATCATGCATATACATCCATTCATACGACAAAACATAGGTATATATAATCAAGCAAATCCTAATCTGGATTTAACTTCTACACTAGGATACGCACATGAATACAAAACACTTAATAACCATTAAAAATCGTTTAAACCTTTTAAAATTCATTTTTAAATGTATGTAAAAGTGTGGTTGAAAGTGGAGAATGTTTTAAAGTCAAAATCATATCAAAACACCAATTTTAACTACATAATCATGCATAGTAGAGTGAGAGGTCAAGAACCACTCACCAAATACCCATAATACCAATCTTTCCTCTTATATCTAAAGTGGAAACAAAGGAGAAGGATTCAACTCAGCAAAAATGATAATCTCTAGCTTTTATATACTAATTATCCCTTTAATCGATGATTTGGCTAAGATTAGTAAGAAAAGGTTGTGATTTTTGATGAAATAGGTTAATGGGGGTTTAGAACTATTTTGGGAAAGATGGAAATGACCAAAATAGGTTTCTACAGTTTCCTCTTAGCATAAATTTTGAAATGGATTTGCGGGCCTAAGCATGAGCTTAGTTAATTACCCACTAAAATTCGCCAATAGGAGCCAAAACCTAAAATAGCTATAACGTTCAAACGATACATCTATTTTTCTATTACAGCTACTCTATGGAATGGGAAACCATCTCCTAAAGCAATGAAAGTGGTTTAAGACTCTTCAGCTCCTAAGAAAAGTTATAGTCCAAACAATATTTTCAAGGTCAAAATGGTTACATAGAAATTTGAAGAAAATCAAAGATGTAGAAAATGTCCTTAAGAGTCACTTTCCAAAATTTTAGAGTCATATGACCTCACATGAATAATATAATAATATTTTATGATCCTTCGATACGCAAAACACAGGTTGTTACATCGACCATCGACCTTAGCAATGGTCGCATCAGTTATCATATATCCAAAGTCATCATTGTGGTGATGCGAGACGTTAGTGATGGTTGTTATAATTGCTAAAAGTATTTTGATTATTATGTGATTTGGTTTCTATGTGATTCAGATGGATATTATGTGATATACGTATTACAATGTTAAACAGCTCGACATCTTATATTGTACTTAGTGTAGTACATTTATATGATGATAGTGTAGCGTATTTTGCATTATATGCTAATTTGTTGGATGTAGGGATGGGTCAAAAATGATTCTCCATACCTTGTATTCCTCTTTACTATATATACTTTGAGATTGTAGATCGCTCATACTAGACTATTGTTTGACTAGAGATTTTTTGCTTTGCTTCTTATCATCTCGGGTACTGTTAAAGTAGTATATTAGAGATAGCAATTATGAATTAGTGCATGGACTGGTGCGAAGGACAAGCCAAGTGGCTAGGTCTTACATATATCTATACTCTAGAGTTATTATTTCACTGTGCAATATAGTATAGCTATCTATACTTGTTATTTATTAGAAATAGTTTATTCAGAGTTTATTATTTAACATCTAAACTCTATTCTGTTTGTATTGTGTAACTATGATGGATCTGCTGCAGTCTGATCGATTTTGATCCATCTAGTTATATTACTATCCTACCTATTTTATGTTTATCCTATGAATTGAGAGATATACGATAGGTTCGTCTTTGGATTACTACTACTTTACATTTGACTATCTCTCTACATCGTTCCGATACCATTATAGCGCACTATACAAATATATTCGATCACATGTGGTACCAAAGCTAAACTGAGATAAGATCTAAGTTTAACAAGATCCATTTGAGATAAGGAGGAGTTGTCACATTAGAAAGGATCAAGATATATATGAGAGAGCATACTTATTATATATTTTGGTTTTAAAAACCATAAATTATATATGTATAGTAGTATGTCCTATTGCATACACAAGTACCACTTACCCATTATGAGAGACTAGTCATTCTTATTAGAGATGGTAAGAATGAGTAGGTAGACTGAAGAATATACAGCCTCAAGGGCAACAGCTAATCTAGACTTGCTTGCTATGTTCAATAATATAATAAGGAACGTGATGTAGACACCTAAATGGATGCTTTAGCTATTGATGGTGGTGGTGCTCCAATCTATGCGCCAAGGGCTGACTCTGCTAGGTTGAACAAAATCTACTCAAGTCTTAGGGGCAAACTATTTTTTAAACCGGAATTAGCTATTGAGATGCAGAAGTTGCTTGACACTTACGAACACACCTTCAAGGACCTTGAGTTAGAGCATTCGATGAAGAGGAAGTTAGCTTCAAGGCAACTTAAAGGATGAGCTACAGGCTAGTGGAATGCCCTAAAGATTACTATTCCCCAGGATTAGTTTACTTGGGATCAGTCCAAAGCTCTATTTGAGGAGAAATTCATGTTGGCAGCTTAGAAGTTGGCATTGTTCAGGATGTTTATGGACCCAAAGAAGGGAGTGATGACTATTTCAGAGTATGTGGTTGAATTTGACATGTTATTAAAGTATGTTTTGCATTTTGTTGACACCCCATTGAAGAAAAAGGAGAAATTTATTATAGGTTTGGATGAATATCTTAAGGAAAAGCTAGAAGGCCATATTAATGAATCCTTTGAAAAGATAATGGAGAAGGCTATGAGACATGAGAGTTTGTATCAGAAATCAAAAACTATTGTTGTCGTCAAGGGAGAGCCTAAGTAGCAAGTGAACTGCGACAAAAGGAAGTGCTGCAACAACAAAGGGAAGAAGCGGTTTTATAGAAAAAAGGAGAAGTGAGATCCTATATGCTTAATTACCTTAGAGATAATTGAAACAGTTAATTGAAGAAAGGAATGCTCCAATTATGACAAGGCTGGGCATTTGAAGAAGGATTGTCCTAAGTGTTGAAGAACAAGCATGTTCTGTGTGCTTATATGCTTAATGTTGTCTCAACTTTGTTGAGTGCTTCATCGGCAAAGGGGAAAAAGAAGGACATTACTATCCAAGCTATGCTTTCTATTTATGGTATACCTATTTTATTTGACACTGGTGCATCATACTCCTTTATATCCAATGACCTAGTAGATAGACTAGGATTAAGACCTGACTTAATGAACAGACCTCAAGTAGCGATGAACTCTACGGATGGCTTGACTTGATTATGTATGGTTTATCGCAACTTGGTGTTATGGAATCATGTGTATATGTTTTCTTATGATTGTTTGTGCTTAGTTTTTTAAGTTCAGTATCGTATCGGAAATTGACCGGCTAAGGAAATAAAATGTCACGGTGGACGATGAGAGGTTGTTGATAACGATTAGGATAGGTGATGAGCATAAGTTAGAGCTTAGTTGCATGCCTGAGGATGCAGTGATGATTAGCATCTTATATTCACTAGATCTATTATGAGGAATTGTTATTAGGATTCATAGTAGGGGAATATCTAGACATATTCAAGGAGGTGATTGGTTTACCTTCACAAAAGGAGATTGAGTTTTGCATCGACTTAGCGAATGACGTAAGGCCAGCTGTTATGCCATTAAGGAATATGGCACTTAAAGAGAAATGTATGATCGTGGTGCAAGTGAATGACCCGAGAAGGAAATCACTCATTTGAAGGAGTGTATCTGAGTAGCGAGCATCTATAGTGCTCACCACAAAGGTTGATGACTCCTTATGATTTATGTTAATTACCATGAGCACAATAAATAAATGAGAAAGAACAAGTATCCACTCCCGCATATTGATGATTTGTTCGACCAACACCATAATGTGAAAGTGTTTTCTCAGTTTGAATTGTCGACAGGGTTCCACAAACAAAGGGTGCAAGGGAGAGTGTGCCATTTACTGCATTCGGTAACCTATCGGGATCTTATGAATTGTGTTTTCATAGACCAACTAAATAAGTTTGTAATTATGTTCATCGATGATATTATTATCTTTTCCTATATGAAAGAGGAACACAAAATGCACAAAAAGATTATGTTTGTTGTGGAAGCACTAGTTAAAGGGAAGTTTTCGAACTGTCACTTTTGAAGGAAAGACGTGTAATTTATGGGTCTGTGGCCTCCTAAGGTGGTAGTAGTCCAAAATTGGGACATACCTAAGAATGCTATAGATGTGAGGAGTTGTAACATTCCGTATCCAGAGGCCAAAAGCTACGCACTACAGATGCTGCTGTGACGACCCAGCTTCCTACTCCTAGAAAACCGTTTCGTCTTGAAGAAAGAAAGGGATGAGAAAATAGAAAAGATAGAGAAGAAAGAACAACAACATCAGAATCTCACAGCAGAACGAATAAATTATAATAATCTCATAAGTATTTACATAATATACAACATCAATCAGAGTTATACAGATAATACATCACATACTAGACAGTTATAGACACCTGTCTAGTTATACAACTCAATACAAAAAACAACACAGAGATATCAACACAGCGAAACTATATATATCTATAATGCTGAAGCCCCTACTCCATTGCTCCTCCAGAATTCGTCAAAGCTAACCTGAATCCCTTGGCTACTAGTAAAAATTTGAGTACCTGAGAGTTTATGAAAAAAACAGAAAATAAACTCCGGGTCAGACATGGGTCTGGTGTGAGTAACAGGTTAAAGTTGCTTAATTTGAAAATCTTTTGAAAATAAAAGGTATCATGTAAGACTCCCCACACATAAACATGGGTAAGTTTATACCTTACGCTAACAAAAAACATTTGATAGGAAATTCAGTGATATTATAATAGGTCTAGGGTTTTCAAGTAAATAGGAAATAGCCGAAATTGTTACATTCATTAAATTCCAGCTACTAGCCACAAAAGTGGGTAATACAATCAAAACCGTTGGCACTTATTGGATTTTGGATTCCATACAATGGCAGGGCTACTGGGTACCGCCCGTCACAGTACGTGGCCTAGATCAACGTACCGAGGATCACTCCCGACCCCCTGCAACACAAGGTCGGAACCATTCCTTACTGAACAGTCCCGAACAAGATAACCCCGGCAGTTGTTGCAATCAACCTCCCACACAACCGAAAATAAAGGGACATCTAGACAGGGGAATATCCTTGTCCTGCTTGAGCATGACCCATCAAACCTTGCTGCACCTCCCCTGTTTTAGCCATTCCCGGTTGATGAGGCTTGAGGCTACGATTACCTTTAGAGGACATATTTCTTAGAATGCTCATCGCCCACCTGACGATGTGTTGAAAGCATTCAATCCATACAAGTTCGTTCCGGGTTCGAACGAAACCGAAGGCATTATCTCGTTACACTCATTTTGGAATCACCCTCAGAGTTAACGACGATAACCCTTGCACTCTAAATTTCCATTATTCATGTCAGATCTGAATTCACAATCATCAAATGAAATATCAATATCATTCATAAGCAATGATTTATAAATCACAATATATAATTAATTTAAAATGAATAAAATTAACTACTTCAATCTCTAATTAATTTAAAGTTAATTAAATTAATTACTTCATCTATAAATCCTGCTTAGACAACCATTAATTAATTATAAATCAAATTAATTAACCATCCTCTAAATATTCATCTTGATTAAACACCTTTGATTAATCATTCACTAATTACAATAGGTAATTAGTCTTTAATTAATTTCACAAATTAATTATCCTAAATCATTTATAGTAATTAACATATAATTACTTTATTTATTAATTAAATATAATTAATTAAATTCAATCTTCATTAATTACATAAATAAATTACCACATTATTAATTATTCCTTAATTAACCAATTCTTAATTACATCATTAATTATATTAATGATCTTTAATTTAGATTTAAATCAAATTACTTTATTTAAATTAATTACATTATGCGATTAAACTTTAATTAAACACAATTATTAATCACCCTTGATTAATAACATTCCAGTAATTAATTATCATTAATTACTTATATTAATACATTAATTATCCCTTAATTAATTATCTCCATTAATTAATCCTCTGATTAATTACAAAAGTAATTATCCAAATTACTTCATTAACACATCATCTTTTCACCGATTACATTCAGTAATTAACATTAATTACTTCCTTAAGTAATTATGCTCATTGAATACACTAAGTAATTATACTTATCAATTATCAAATGATTTTCTTAAATTAATTAAAATAAATTAATTAACTTAAATTAATTATTTTATCAAAATTAATTACAATAAGTAATTAATCTCTTAATTACTTTTATCAAGTAATTTCCTTAACCACTTTACAATCGATTCTCTAAATTAATTAATCTAGTTAATTAATAAAATTAATAACATTAATAAATCAATTAATAATCCTTAGTTAATTTTCTTCATTAACTAATAATCTTTCTTAATTTACTTATTAATTAATCTTTAATTACAAATTTATCTAAATTACTACTTTATAAATTAAATACATAAGTCATCCATTAATTAACTTATTAATTAATTCCCTTCAATATCTTAATTATCTCTAAGATAGTTAATTCTTTTTAAAATGATTGAAACAAATATTAAAGTGTATTTTAGACATTACCTCCCTTTGAATTTAAATTAGAATTCCATTTTGAATTTAAGATTTCAAAATGATTTACCGTTTAACATTAGTCAATTTAAATATTTATTTATAAACTTTAAAAAGAAATGTAAAAAAAACATTTATTATTTATATAAGAAAGCATTTAAATGAACTACTTAATCTTTTGATAAGAATTAAGCTTTTTACATTACATTACATCTTAACCTGCTTTTGAAAACTTGATTTTTAATCCTTGATTAAAAACGCGAATTCATTTGTTTTTTTCTTTTACCTTGGATTCAAAGGTTCATTTGCATCCATACTTTAAATTTTTGAATTTAAATCCCTGTTTAAAATTTTACTTCAGATTTTAAATTAAACTTTAAAAATCTGAAACAGCCTGGTTTTCTTTAATCCTGGAAACCCCATTTACATAATTTAAACTTTTAATGCATCTCAGATTTGAGTTCAAAAATAAATAAATTGAATTCAACTTCAAACTGGATTTTGAACTTTGTTTTAAATCTGATTTACCAATCTAAGTTCATTTGAATTTGCTTGAAAACTCAAAACAACTCTACTACCAGGTTCTGTAGAAACAGGAACAGGACAATAGTCTCGAGCCAGACCCAAAAATGCTTCGAGACTGCACCATCCCTGCTTGGAGTCTCGTACTCGAGTGACTCGAGTACTCCCCCAGTCCAAAAACCCTGCACCACCCACAATGCTTCAGCACTTCACTGGGCACGGTGCACGTGCACCGTGGCCCCAGCCACCTCAGGCCATCCACACGAATCTCACCACGTCGCCAACTACCACCAGTCACGACCACGACCACCCAAAATCATCACGGCAACACGAATCGAAAACAAGATCGAAACTCCACCTGGAAGCAAAAATCAGGTTCCTCTCGAAACCTGGATACTCCACCGTAATTCAAACTCCGACCATCGGAGTACCACCACCTCCGGCTACAGCTTCGACCATGACCAAGCTTCAACTTCCCAGAACCCCGTTGAACTCGACGCTTCGAGGCGTTCGAACCGACCCAAAAACTCCACTAAACCCAAACTAGGTTTACCCACTGAAAACGAAAACCACCATCGCCACAGTGATCGAGAGTGCCTCCGACCATTTTTCATGGCCTCTCCTATCACCCATCTCCCTCCAGAACAAACCTCAACCACTCCGATCAACGGCACTTCCAGAGGCAACCCAAAATTCTCGAATTGATCAACCCAGTAAAGCATGTTCAAAGCTCAACTTAAAAATGTGATTATAGTTTTAAAAATCAAGGCTTTGTTTAAGGATTCGAGTTATATATCTGAATCAATGAACTAACATGTTTGAAATCTTACTGATTCTAAGATTGCTCTACTCTTATTTGTTTTACAGAGTAATCAGGTTTTACTTTATCTTAATTTCAAATATATTTTTTTTCAACATAAATCTATACTAACAACAACTTTTGTTTAAGCCTTAATTCCTAACTGGGATCAGATCAAGTGGTAAAGACTTTTACCAAAATCTTAGTTTTAAACAAACACAGTCAAGCAGGTACATAACAGTACTTATGTATATATATACACAGAAGAATCATCACAAACCAAGCATTCAAGGCATACTCATTTACAGGGAACTGATAGTTAACATTTATGTCTTAAATTATGAAGTTATTTACCTTAGAGTGAAGACAGAGCAGTTTTACTTGCAACTGTTTGATTTTTTTTAAAAGCAGTTTGAATTTGAAGCTTTAGTTTTTTAACAGGATAGCTTGCAGGGTATACAATATTCAGTAATTTCATCACACAATACTCAGAGAAAAGAATATATACAAATATTCACACAAATATATTGAGTATCCAAATATTAGCATAAAACAGATTTAAAAACTCAAGTTATTTAAAAGTGTTACTCACTTTGATTAAAGAAAAGGAATAGAGCACCATTGTTTTGAAACAGCCTAATCTTTAAAACTGGGAACTGTTTTGCTTTCAATCTTCCAAATCTCCTTGCTTTTGTTGAGTAATGTTTCCAGTTTTATATTTGAGTTTGTATAAAAAAAATGAAGAAGCTTGCAATATAATTTTCCTCTGGTTTGGTTTGTATATATAGAAAGATAAGTTTGTATAGGGTAAATGTTATCTGGGTTTGCATACTTGCCTGGTACAATTGTGCTTTTGTTTTATCAGGCAAAATGTTATATTAGGGAGGCTGAAATGATCTTTAAAACAGCTCGAATTGACTGAATTGTTTGCTGAGAATTTGAAACATTTAATGTTAATGTACTTAGTGTCTCCTATTACTCATTTTTATCCATAGATATTTTAATTTAGCTTTGCACTTCCCTTAGAAGCAACCTGCATATGTAATTTTTCTTTTATTTTGTTTCTTAACTTTGCTTTGTTTCTTTGCTTTAGAGTCAACCTACAACTATTCAAAGTCTGGTCTTTATCTTCAAGCTATCGGCACTTTATTTTATTTTACACAATCCCAGCTTGCTTTTGTACTTTATACATATATATACTTGCCTGCCTAGCTTATGTGCATACACAAAGTTGTTCTAGCAAAAATTATAAATTTTTAACCTAAGTATAAATACATACTTTTATACTTAAACAAATTTACAATTCTACTTTTCTTTTATTTTTAAACTTAAACTATTAAATACTCCATTTACTTATTATTTATTTATTACTTATGTTTGTAACCGTTATTTGATCTATACTTTTGCTTAATAGTTATAAAGTTTATTTTAAACATTTTGAAAGACTTCATTTTTTTGAAGTTTCAAATCATAGCTTCCCTTTATAAATAGATTTGAAATAATAATTTCCATTAAAATTCATTTGTAAAAGCATTACATTATTAATATTGTTTAAGTAAAACTCATTATTAACTTAAAATAATTTATAAAAGAAACAATCTCTTCAAAATATAAATTACTTATTCTATAAAGCTAAATTAAAAAGAACAAAACAATCTTTTTATTTAAATTTAAACCTAGGCTAGAATTTATTTTTAAACAAATTAAATTTATCTATTTAATAGCTAAATACAAAATTAAATCAAATTTCCAAATTTACCAAAAATATTAGAATTAGAAAACATAACTTTATGTATTAATTTAAAACAGAGCTTATCCATATATAATATATACAAATATATACATATCTACATATAGATTATAAATAGAAACAATTTAAATTAGCTTTTAAAAAAGATAAATCATCAGTTAAATATTTATTTTAAAATAAGATTATTAAATCAATTTAAATATTATTAACAAATATTATCAAATCAATTTAATTTTTAATGCAGATTATTAAATTGATATTGCCCCAAATTTCCGGGATGTCACATTCCTCTCCCCTTAAAAGAATTTCGTCCCCGAAATTTAAAACAAAGGTAATTTAATAATCTAGTTAAAGATTAAAATTTTAAACACAAGCATATATCAATCATATGCTAATAACCATAGAAACCAATTCATCCAAATAAACAAATCTAACCATCCAGACAAGATTCCGGATAGAATTTCCTCGAGTTTCCCAAGTATAAATACCGGGATACTCTCTATACATATCCCAAATAAACAATACTACTAAGCTATAGAGCTCACTCATCTAGATCTACAAAACAAGACAGGATATCAGACTATAGACAAGTCTGAATCAGCAACCTAAAATTGCTGAACTGCTGATTCTACAACCAGAGATAAATCTTACACGTACTCCCTCAGAGATACGTGAAACATAACGAATTCCAGTTATCCAAACTGACAATTCAATCCTGAAGGCCAAACCCTTATCCAAAATCAAATCTCCGATTTCGAAATCCAAATTCCTTCATCTCTTATCCACAAAACTCTCTGACGATCCTGGGCTGCTTACATCCTTACTGATTAGCTCAACTCTTGTTGATGCCTTAGAAATAAACTGAACCAAAGACAAACTAACAAAATGATCTTTCCAAGATCAACCAAAACACATAACACAAACTCTATTCCAAATCAGAAAACAGAACTCACTTCTCTTATCCGGAAAAGATTAAATAGGTGCACTCAAACCTGGCCTCAGATCCTGAAAAATTTCCTGTAGAACTCTCCAATCCAAACATTGCAACATCCAGTTGCTTCCAAACTAAAACAGCTGCCACCATGCTTCCACTGCGCCACTCTGACTGAACAGATGAAAATGCTGAAGTCGAACACAGACGGGACAACACATTCCAAAAATAAAGTTCACATATCCAAAAATAAAACTCAGAAGTTTCTCCAAAATCTGAGCTAATTCACCAAACTCAATTTCTAGATGTTAGCAAATCTCTGACTTCTTGAAAACATCCAGAAAAATATCTCTGAAACACAAGAGAACACTCAAACTATCGCAAGTCACTTTTGCGATCAATCCAGCCAAATTCCAAAGATACTGCTTTTTCTTTACCAAACAGAATAGCTCACGCTTATGTGGCCAATCCATCGAAGAAATGGAACTACTCTGCTGCTTCTGAAGTTACCCCAAGAAAAACTGCTAAGCCAGAAGACTTCCTAATCCAAAGCTCTTCAAGAAACTCTGACCTCAAAGCAAACAGGAACACCCAACTGAACACAGCCACAACCTAAGCGGTCACTCTTCCTTACTTGTTCCAAAGAAACATCTTCGGAGACATCCATAGTAACCGTGTCTCATCACACAGCTACTACACCTTGATGTATCAAGAGATCATGACTTGCTTCTGTCCAACCGAGAGATTCAAACTCTAGCTCATCCAAACTCACGCTTCAGAAACGATCTCCGAACTTTAACAGGTTTCCTTCAGAGATTAATGAAATCCTTACACCACTCAAAGCTTACTTGAGACTGTATTAGGTCTACAGTCTCGACAGATACACTTTCAACCTCAAACATTCAAATTCCAACCATTGATAGTTGTGTTACGCACACCACTACCTAATCTACCTTTGTAGCTTATTAGAAAACCTGAACAGGTAACCCAACAATAGGTAGAAATAAATAAATATACATATTATATATCAAAATTACAAATACGTTCTCTCAAGAAAGAAATCACTCAAGAGCCTAGGTATTCACTCAACCTAGCGCTCTGATACCAACTGTGACGACCCGGCTTCCTACTCCCAGAAAACCGTTTCGTCTTGAAGAAAGAAAGGGATGAGAAAATAGAAAAGATAGAGAAGAAAGAACAACAACATCAGAATCTCACAGCGGAACGAATAAATTATAATAATCACATAAGTATTTACATAATATACAACATCAATCAGAGTTATACAGATAATACATCACATACTAGACAGTTATAGACACCTGTCTAGTTATACAACTCAATACACAAAACAACATAGAGATATCAACACAGCGGAACTATATATATCTATAACGCTGAAGCCTCCTGCTCCATTGCTCCTCCAGAATTCGTCAAAGCTAACCTGAATCCCTTGGCTACTCGTAAAAATTTGAGTACCCGAGAGTTTATGAAAAAAACAGAAAATAAACTCCGGGTCAGACATGGGTCTGGTGTGAGTAACAGGTTAAAGTTGCTTAATTTTGAAAATCTTTTGAAAATAAAAGGTATCACGTAAGACTCCCCACACATAAACATGGGTAAGTTTTTATCTTACGCTAACCAAAAACATTTGATAGGAAATTCAGTGATATTATAATAGGTCTAGGGTTTTCAAGTAAATAGAAAATAGCCGAAATTATTACATTCATTAAATTCCAGCTACTAGCCACAAAAGTGGGTAATACAATCAAAACCATTGGCACTTATTGGATTTTTGATTCCACACAATGGCAGGGCTACTGGGGTACCGCCCGTCACAGTACGTGGCCTAGATCAACGTACCGAGGATCACTCCCGACCCCCTGCAACACAAGGCTGGAACCATTCCTTACTGAACAGTCCCGAACAAGATAACCCCGGCAGTTGTTGCAATCAACCGCCCACACAGTCGAAAATAAAGGGACATCTAGACAGGGGAATATCCTTGTCCTGCTTGGGCATGACCCACCTAACCTTGCCGCACCTCCCCTGTTTTAGCCATTCCCGGTTGATGAGGTTGAGGCTACGATTACCTTTAGAGAACATATTTCTTAGAATGCTCATCGCCCACCTGACGATGTGTCGAAAACATTCAATCCATACAAGTTCATTCCGGGTTCGAACGAAACCGAAGGCATTATCTCGTTACACTCATTTTGGAATCACCCTCAGAGTTAACGACGATAACCCTTGCACTCTGAATTTCCATCTTTACTTTAGATTCACGACCTATCGTTAATTTGGAATCACTACACCAGAAAAGACTTTTGGTAGCATTGAAAAAACGCTACCATAACTTATGGTAGCGTTTTAGAGAACGCTGCTATACGACATGCAACTAAAAGTCTAAAACTTTTTGTTGCGTTGTAGTAAACGCTACCAAAAGTCATTTTAAATGCAACTATAGGTATTTTCTGTAGGATTTAAAAAACGCTACCAAAAGTCACTTTTAAATGCAGCTATAGGTTTTGTCTGTAGGGTTAAATAAACGCTACCATAAGTCTTCATTTTTTGGTTGCATTTTTTGTTTATATACTTTTTTTGATTTTCAGTAGCGTTTTTAAAATGCAACTGTATAATTTTTATATTAGTTTACATTTGTTTCTGTAGCATTTCTGAAACGCTACTAAAAGTTATTGGTTGTTTGGTAGCATATTTTAAATGCTACTATTTACGGTTGATGGTTTATACCATTTCCAGCAATCGCTTATATACTATTCATATTAAAACGAACGATCAATCGCATAATTTTTATATATTTAAACAAACAATTAAATCACATAATTAGCATATACAAACAATCAATCATATGATCATCATATTCAAATAACTGCAAAAACATGTTAATCTCACAATCAAATATAATATCCATAATCAATTCGATAGTAGTTTTTCAACAAAATAAGTCACATACTACAAGCATTAACAGACAAGTTTTCATAAATGGTACTAACAAAATATGACAACATATATAACAATTAAATTCATGTTTGTTGCTTGATTACCAATAGTTCTTTGTTGTCAACAGTCTTCGCTTCAAAATAGCTAATTACCTGCAAACGAGTTTAACTATCAATAATATATGTGTGTGTGTGTGTGTATAGATATATGTATATATATATACATGTATATATATATGTGTATATACATGTATATATATATGTGTGTATATATATGTATATATATATATATGAATATATGAAAATCATGTAATCTATAACTCGATATTCTATATTAACACATATTAACAAAAAATGTTCTATTTTTATATGCATCTTATATAGTTCCCCAACGAATACACATTTTTCAATTTACACAGATATTCAGATCAAAACTGGGTTAGAAGTCTGATTGGATTTCATTCTATGTGCAGATTGTGTATTCAGTACTATGGGCAGATTGTGTATTCAGTACTATGGTCAAGTTAAATCTTATAAAATATGAAAAAGTATCTGGAACGTCCGTAATCCATCGATGATGCATCCATCCACTAATTGAAATGTACAATTTCCTTTACCCTTGTCGTTTTCTATCAATTGGGTTTTCTAAAACAAAAATATTCCCTAAATTCACATTGCCGTAACTGTATTAGGCAACAACTGTAGTGTCAGTTACTTCCATTTATTTGTGTTAGCCCTCTTGTATAACTACATTTGTGTAATCCACAATAGTAATCAATTTTATCTCTAACTTTACTTATCCTTTTCATTTTCTCAGATTCCTAAATCTAACTAACTCTGTCATTTCTACCCATTAAATCTTCAACATATCGACTAGTATTAGTTAATTCCTAACTTCGAGTACAAGGAATTAAAATAGTAGCAAAGAACAAATACTCTGATGTCATCACATCGTGCTTCTGATACCCTGTTAAGCAAATAAAAAGCGAATAGTTTTACATTAAATTTCATAATCTTTGGAGTTTTCATAATTTGAGATAGGTCTCAATAATTAATCTGTGTAACAAAAGTTGAAAATCCAAGGGGGTCAGCTGACCCACTTCATTGATCTATAGGTTTGCCACTAATTGGGGATGTGTACAATTTATAAGTGGTTGTCGATATTCTTTTCTTATTGCAGAATTTGAAATCCTTGGGATGGGTTGAATGACTACCAAAGTATCAGTTTGAGTAGTTATCTTTGTATTTAAAGTATGACACACTGCACAGATCAAACAGCAATGCTTCATAATATTAGAAAACTTATAGACTTTCCAATAATTAATTTAGGCTTTGTACCTAATTGGCTTAGTTTAATATCATGGTCATTGCACTTGTCATGTTCAACAAGTTTAACGACTCTTCTACTTGGAAATTATCTAGTGCCTTGCCATATTATACCATGACAGTCTTAAAATTACTTTCCCATATGACCCAATGCTGTCCCATGATGAAATGCAAATAGTTTAAAAGCATTCTAAGAAAATATTAGCAAGACTGAAACTAGTTAGTACAAAGGCACTCTAATACAAATTAATTTTGAACTTACGAAGATAACAACATGCTTTTCTCTACAAATATGTGTCCAAACATTTTAAGTACCACCTTACTAAAAGCATATAGAAAATAGACTCCTCTTACAGAGTATCACATGCTATCTTCACAAATATAGTCCGTCTTGTCTTGATTGATATTTATTTTTCAAAAATTGGACATAAAGACGGCTTTATCAAGTACCATAAATTCTTAGATTGCTTAAGATGAAATAATCATATGCAGACAAGTTTATAATAGACACATAAGAAGTCGGTTACCTCTAGAAAAAGTGGAAATTCTTAGATCATTAGAAGTGACATCTTGGGCAGATATAAACTCTCTAACAATGATAAGGCCAGTAGAAAAATCGTGCCAGCCTTACAACTTTCTTCATGAACCATCATTTGAGGAATTTTTGGATGATATAATAGAGATAAGAGAACGACAGTTGAGACCTATGAAATGAACGCCATAAGAAATATTAACATGGAAGCAACTAAAGGTTCATGTAATCACAAGAAATCACCCTTAAGCTCTGTTGAACAAGAAGTGCACACCATAAACACTACAAGTCTGGGCACTAATATGCAATCTACCATCTGCAATTTAGACATAGAACCAGTTAAGGATGTTGAAGTTACATTGCAAAATGCATAGGATGGTGAAGATCAAATTAAAATAATGAAGTTTACATGAGAACAAATGAGATTATGGTTGAAATCACCAAAACAAATGTGGAGGTAATATATTGCATACAGTTTTTTAATTTACATCAAACCAACCAAATACCTTCCTCTAACACTACATTGTTTCTGCCTGCATTGTTTCTACATCTTCCTCTAACATTACACTACACAGTTTCTACCATTTCTACTGTGCACCTAACCACCCACTTCACTGTGCACATCAGTGACCATCACCAGCGTCCCCTCCCCTGTCACACTTCAGCCTTCTCTGGCCACAACAACTGCCTACCTGCCCCTTTAAACTGTTACAGCACCTTCACCATCATCATCATTCACAACAACATCATTCCACCATCATCTTACAACACCTTCACCACAAACAACATAATTACCTCTTCAAACTCTAAGTTGTTGCACCTCCATCCACCGCAGCAAACAATTCACTAACATAGTTCAAGCTTCACCCATACATCACAGTCATCACCATCATCAGATCAACACACAGAACTTCATCATCTCTATTACAAATCAACTGCATTCATAGTTTACCCTTGCAAACTAGGCCTGCCATTACACATACCCACATACAAATTTCCCTTCCCTGTGCACATACCACTATCCAACCCTCTCCACATTCTCACAAAATAAAGCAACCTACACCCATCTACATCAGCTACTGCTCCCGACTTCCATATCAGTTCCTCAAACTGTAGTACCATCCTTCAAACCATTACACTGTTATCAATTAGCATCAGTTCATCAAACTGCAGTATCATCAGTACCATCCTTCAACAAACATTATCACTGAATCACTGCACTACCACTACTTGTTGCCAGCAACCTGCCTGCATCACTTCTAACTACCTGCTACAGTCCTTTGCAAATACATATGTCTAACTGCACAGTGATATCACCTCCTTGCTACATATTACCTTGTGCACATCACCTCGTTGCTGCACAGAAATATCTGCCTAACCACTATGCACTCACTGTTTCTTCACAGCCTGCCATATTTCTTCATCACCAAACAGTGCACTGACATCACTCACTAACTCCCCTTTGCTATTTCCATGCCATACAATTGCCACCACTACCCAGTTTCACATCTGATTAACATACAACCTAGTAAATACAACATAAACCTGCTATTTCAACATATAACATCCCTATTGTCACATCATACAACACATAACATCCCTACTCAACAGCGATTTCAACAACCCAAGCTACCACTTCTCCTTCTACAAACAAACCACCTAACTGCCCCTAACCCACCCCACTGCCTTGCTTTGCCTCATCGCCAACCCAAAATAGACTTCAAATTCATCACCTTAGCCAATCGCCTGAATCACCAAACTTGACTACCTCAAATCGACCATCCACAAATCTTCATGATCCAAGAAGACTTATAATTGAATAACTGAATTTTTTTAAGTCAATGTTAACAGAACCCACACACAAAGAACCAAAATTAACAGTACTAATAATAACCAACCTACTCCAATCTTCTTCTCTTTCAAAGTGTTAGATCAACTCTAACTCAAAGGAATAGAATCATAGGTAACCATTAACACACTTAAGGTTATATTTATGCCTATAAATAATGTACTATGAAATAAAAAAAACATGCAAAAATAATTCAAGTATATGAACTAGGACATAAATACCTTAGGTTCATTTTTCCAAGCTTTAAAACTGAAGTGCGGAGATCATATGCTTTAAGTCCTTTCTTATTACAGCATGTCCCCTCCTTTATATATCAATTTATTACTGCACAACGATACAAAATTAGTAGATACTTTTGTATAAATATATTCATAATAACCATGGCTAGCCGAAATAAATAACTGAAACTATACGTGCTATAAACAAATTTAGAACTGGGGCCATTAAAGCTACCCACGAACATTGTTATTATGAAATAAAATTGCTAAATCCAGAATTGGGGTCATTAATAAATAACTACTAAATCTATTTTATTAATGATTAAAAATAGCAATCCTTTTATACAAAGTCAGGTATTTTAAGCAATTGAAGCTACCCATGAACATGGTTATCTTTTTGCATAATACCTCTGATATGTTAATAGTGATCAAATTTGATGAGCGAGGTCATTTAGTAAGTTTTCACTGAACCAAATAACCGTGAAACAGATTATTATGAACATCTTGTTTCTTCATGTCTCTGTTCCTTCTCCAAACAAATTATGTATTGCATTATAATAATTATAAAGAAATTTTTATTCAAGTTAAGTTTTGATCTGCTGCATTTATAACAAACTGCAAATAAATAATAATAGTAACTGTAACTTGGTTGATGTAAAAATAAGTCAGCAAATATTCACTAAAAAATTCAAAAATCCTTAGCTAATATTGTCACTTTCATTAACATTATCTCTAGAAGACCAAATCCAATTCGAGTGGAATGGAATTCATTCGATCATCGGTGTTATACATACATACATTATATATGTGTGTGTGTGTGTGTGTGTGTGTGTGTGTGTTACCAAAATCAAAATATAAATCTTCACAGACTACAAGTTTTAGTTATCATAGTCGTAACTTGGATCAACGAAAATAAACTAAACCCGGAAAACAGGATATTAAGATCTCATTCGGACATAATAGCAACATAAACTCCCTCCTTAATTATTATATTGTCGTTGTTAAGTTAGCTATAACCTAATTTCTCACTCAACAACCCAAATAATAGATATAACAAATTACGAAATACAATTTGTTGTAATTTACACCGTATCTTCATGGAGTGGTTCAAAATAAACAGATCTGACGCTAATACTACTAGCAGAAATAGTATACCTTGCAAAAAGTCACAATTCTCATCTTCTTTCCTAACCACATCCAAAACTGAATCAATCAATTCCGCTTCTTTTGTACAATGACCCTTCGCCCAATTATTACCCGTTCCACTCTGCCCAAAAACAAAGTTATCGGGTCTGAAAATCAGTCCATATGGTCCTGATATGATTGCGTCCAAAGTACCCGGCTCTAGTTCCATCAAGAAAGCACGAAGCACGTACCTGCCTGAGCTTGCTTCGTTGTAGTAAACGTCGATTCTTTCAAGCTGTAGATCTGAGTCGCCATTGTATTTCCCAGTTGAATCGATTCCATTTCTCGGTGCACACCACTTCCCTAAACTTCGCTCTGATTTAGTTCCTGAATTGGCCACCTTTCATTTTGTTTTGAGGGACGAATCTGGGATAGTAGATAGTGCTTTTAATTAACCGATAATGTTTTGAGGGTTTTTGGGTAAAATACTTGAGTGGGTAGTGGATTGGGAAGGAGGGAAAAGGGAAATTTTTTTAAGTATTGTAGCGCCAATTGAAAATGGAGAAAGAATTTTTCTGCGGGTCGCTTTATTTTGTTGTTCCCTACGTCAATCAGCAGCGATTCTTTTTTATTTTTTATTCCATAAAACTTTGGTTGCATTTGGATAACTTTTTAGTTGCACTTAGATAACAAACGCTACTAATAAATGCAACTAAAAATGCTTTTTCTTGTAGTGAATCGATGTGGTTTTCGGATGTTCCAAATGTGGAAAACCGATCCCGGTCTCATCGAAATCCAAAACGTGTCTTTTAAGGCCAAGTTGTCTATTTAGTCTTAACAGTTTAATTCAATATTATCAATATACACTCAGATAGAATATTCATAACATCACAATAGATAATCGCATCATCATCATAAACAGATAATTAATATCATCATCCAAACAGATAATTAAATATTATCATACTTAAACCAAGCATCCATGTCACATAGATATTATTCATGTCAGATCTGAATTCACAATCATCAAATGAAATATCAATATCATTCATAAGCAATGATTTATAAATCACAATCTATGATTAATTTAAAATGAATTAAATTAACTACTTCAATCTCTAATTAATTTAAAGTAAATTAAATTAATTACTTCATCTATAAATCCTGCTTAGACAACCATTAATTAATTATAAATCAAATTAATTAACCATCCTCTAAATATTCATCTTGATTAAACACCTTTGATTAATCATTCACTAATTACAATAGGTAAATAGTCTTTAATTAATTTCACAAATTAATTATCCTAAATCATTTATAGTAATTAACATATAATTACTTTATTTATTAATTAAATATAATTAATTACATTCAATCTTCATTAATTACATAAATAAATTACCACATTATTAATTATTCCTTAATTAACCAATTCTTAATTACATCATTAATTATATTAATGATCTTTAATTTAGATTTAAATTAAATTACTTTATTTAAATTAATTACATTATGCGATTAAACTTTAATTAAACACAATTATTAATCACCCTTGATTAATAACATTCCAGTAATTAATTATCATTAATTACTTATATTAATACATTAATTATCCCATAATTAATTATCTCCATTAATTAATCCTCTGATTAATTACAAAAGTAATTATCCAAATTACTTCATTAACACATCATTTTTTCACCGATTACATTCAGTAATTAACATTAATTACTTCCTTAAGTAATTATGCTCATTGAATACACTAAGTAATTATACTTATCAATTATCAATTGATTTTCTTAAATTAATTAAAATAAATTAATTAACTTAAATTACTTATTTTATCAAAATTAATTACAATAAGTAATTAATCTCTTAATTACTTTTATCAAGTAATTTCTTAACCACTTTACAATCGATTCTCTAAATTAATTAATCTAGTTAATTAATAAAATTAATCACATTAATAAATCAATTAATAATCCTTAGCTAATTTTCTTCATTAACTAATAATCTTTCTTAATTTACTTCTTAATTAATCTTTAATTACAAATTTATCTAAATTACTACTTTATAAATTAAATACATAAGTCATCCATTAATTAACTTATTAATTAATTCCCTTCAATATCTTAATTATCTCTAAGATAATTAATTCTTTTTAAAATGATTGAAACAAATATTAAAGTGTATTTTAGACATTACCCCCCTTTGAATTTAAATTAGAATTCTATTTGAATTTAAGATTTCAAAATGATTTACCGTTTAACATTAGCCAATTTAAATATTTATTTATAAACTTTAAAAAGAAATGTAAAAGAACATTTATTATTTATATAAGAAAGCCTTTAAATTAACTACTTAATCTTTTGATAAGAATTAAGCTTTTTACATTACATTACATCTTAACCTGTTTTTGAAAACTTGATTTTAATCCTTGATTAAAAACCCGAATTCATTTGTTTTTTTTCTTCTTTTACCTTGGATCCAAAGATTCATTTGCATCCATACTTTAAATTTTTGAATTTAAATCCCAGTTTAAAATTTTACTTCAGATTTTAAATTAAACTTTAAAAATATGAAACAGCCTAGTTTTCTTTAATCCTGGAAACCCCATTTACATAATTTAAACTTTTATTACATCTCAGATTTGAGTTCAAAATAAAATTGAATTCAACTTCAAACTGGATTTTGAACTTTGTTTTAAATCTGATTTACCAATCTAAGTTCATTTGAATTTGCTTGAAAACTCAAAACAACTCTACTACGAGGTTCTGTAGAAACAGGAACAGGACAATAGTCTCGAGCTAGACCCAAAAATGCTTCGAGACTACACCATCCCAGCTTCGAGTCACGTACTCGAGTGACTCGAGTACTCCCCCAGCCCAAAAATCATGCACCGCCCATAATGCTTCAGCACTTCACTGGGCACGGTGCACGTGCACCGTGGCCCCAGCCACCTCCGGCCATTCACATGAACCTCACCACGTCGCCAACTACCACCAGTCACGACCACGACAACCCAAAATCATCACGGCACCAGTCACGACCACGACCACCCAAAATCATCACGGCAGCACGAATTGAAAACAAGATCGAAAATCCACCTGGAACAAAAATCAGGATCCTCTCGAAACCTGGAAACTCCACCGTAATTCAAACTCCGACCATCGGAGTACCACCACCTCCGGCTACAGCTTCGACCATGACCAAGCTTCAACTTCCCAGAACCCCGTTGAACTCGACGCTTCGAGGCGTTCGAACCGACCCAAAAACTCCACTCAATCCAAACTAGGTTTACCCACTAAAAACGAAAACCACCATCGCCACAGTGATCGAGAGTGCCTCCGACCATTTTTCATGGCCTCTCCTATCACCCATCTCCCTCCAGAACAAATCTCAACCACTCCGATCAACGGCACTTCCAGAGGCAACCCAAAATGCTCGAATTGATCAACCCAGTAAAGCATCTTCAAAGCTCAACTTAAAAATGTGATTATAGTTTTAAAAATCAAGGCTTTGTTTAAGGATTCGAGTTATATATCTTAATCAATGAACTAACATGTTTGAAATCTTACTGATTCTAAGACTGCTCTACTCTTATTTGTTTTACAGAGTAATCAGGTTTTACTTTATCTTAATTTCAAATTTTTTTTTTCAACATGAATCTATACTAACAACAACTTTTGTTTAAGCCTTAATTCCTAACTGGGAACAGATCAAGTGGTAAAGACTTTTATCAAAATCTTAGTTTTAAATAAACACAGTCAAACAGGTACATAACAGTACTTATGTATATATATACACAGAAGAATCATCACAAACCAAGCATTCAAGGCATACTCATTTACAGGCAACTGATAGTTAACATTTATGTCTTAAATTATGAAGTTATTTACCTTAGAGTGAAGACAGAGCAGTTTTACTTGCAACTGTTTGATTTTTTTGAAAAGCAGTTTGAATTTGAAGCTTTAGATTTTTAACAGGATATCTTGTAGGGTATACAATATTCAGTAATTTCATCACACAATACCCAGAGAAAAGAATATATACAAATATTCACGCAAATATATTGAGCATCCAAATATTAGCATGCAACAGATTTAAAAACTCAAGTTATTTAAAAGTGTTACTCACTTTGATTAAAGAAAAGGAACAGAGCACCATTGTTTTGAAACAGCCTAATCTTTAAAACTGGGAACTGTTTTGCTTTCAATCTTCCAAATCTCCTTGCTTTTGTTGAGTAATGTTTCCAGTTTTATATTTGAGTTTGTATTAAAAAAAATTGAAGAAGCTTGCAATATAATTTTCCTCCGGTTTGGTATGTATATATAGAAAGATAAGTTTGTATAGGGTAGGTGTTATCTGGATTTGCATACTTGCCTGGTACAATTATGCTTTTGTTTTATCAGGCAAAATGTTATATTAGGGAGGCTGAAATGATCTTTAAAACAGCTCGAATTGACTGAATTGTTTGCTGAGAATTTGAAACATTTAATGTTAATGTACTTAATGTCACCTATTACTCATTTTTATCCATAGATATTTTAATTTAGCTTTGCACTTCTCTTAGAAGCAACCTGCATATGTAATTTTTCTTTTATTTTGTTTCTTAACTTTGCTTTTTTTCTTTGCTTTAGAGTCAACCTACAACTATTCAAAGCCTGGTCTTTATCTACAAGCTATCAGCACTTTATTTTATTTTACACAATCCCAGCTTTCTTTTGTACTTTATACATATATATACTTGCCTGCCTAGCTTATGTGCATACACAAAGTTGTTCTAGCAAATGTTATAAATTTTTAACCTAAGTATAAATACATACTTTTATACTTAAACAAATTTACAATTCTACTTTTCTTTTATTTTTAAACTTAAACTATTAAATACTCCATTTACTTATTATTTATTTATTACTTATGTTTGTAACCATTATTTGATCTATACTTTTGCTTAATAGTTGTAAAATTTATTTTAAACATTTTGAAAGACTTCATTTTTTTGAAGTTTCAAATCATAGCTTCCCTTTATAAATAGATTTGAAATAACAATTTCCATTAAAATTCATTTGTAAAAGCATTACATTATTAATATCGTTTAAGTAAAACTCATTATTAACTTAAAATAATTTATAAAAGAAACAATCTCTTCAAAATATAAATTACTTATTCTATAAAGCTAAATTAAAAAGAACAAAACAATCTTTTTATTTAAATTTAAACCTAGGCTAGAATTTATTTTTAAACAAATTAAATTTATCTATTTAATAGCTAAATACAAAATTAAATCAAATTTCCAAATTTACCAAAAATATTAGAATTAGAAAACATAACTTTATGTATTAATTTAAAACAGAGCTTATCTATATATAATATATACAAATATATACATGTATACATATAGATTATAAATAGAAACAATTTAAATTAGCTTTTAAAAAAGATAAATCATCAGTTAAATATTTATTTTAAAATAAGATTATTAAATCAATTTAAATATTATTAACAAATATTATCAAATCAATTTAATTTTTAATGCATATTATTAAATTGATATTGCCCTAAATTTCCGGGATGTCACAGCTGCAATCATCCATAGTATTAATTTCGGGTGACAAAATACGGTAATGCTAATGGTATCCATAATATCAGAAGTACTTGAATTGGAACAAAGTCACGGATTAAAAAAACAACATTTCACCGATTACATTTCAAGACGAATTCATATCCAAGTTACAAAATCCCCAAATGTTTCCTAAGCAATGATCAAATACAACTTATAATAATATGCCAAGAGCAATATATGATGATGGCCCTTTGGTTGATCAAAGCAATAAAGTCATGTTTGAGTTAATACACAGTGGAAATAAATAAAATAATCTATACTCCTAATTAGCTATCCGTTAGCCACCTGCTCTTCTCTGAAAACTTTATTGGCCAAAATTTCAAAAACCTAAAAACCTTAATTCTTAGCCTACTCAAATCAATTTTGAGCATCCGAGAGTTTAAGGGGAAATAAAAACTTCGAGTCGGACATAAAGCCTGGTGTGAATAATACTGTTCATCTCTGTTATTTTATGTTAAGTGAGACCACACTACTTAGCGGAATGGGTTTCCCCTCACTAACATCTTTTAAAACATTTCTTTTGCAAATCTTTTCCTCCAACCAAAATTAGTTAAAATCTGTAAAGCATCTTTATATAAACATATATATCAGGTAATAAATAAAATATCTATTCGAACATTATAGTTTTGTTTGGCTAACATTAATCTTTGGCTTGCTTGAGCTTTCCAGACATCATATCAAATGTTATCTAACATCTATTAGACACTCCTCTTCTTTTGGACGTTTTGTCCCTAATTATCTGCTAAGTACTTCTCTTCGAAATAGTCTGTCCATAACTTATCATCATCCAGGGTCACCAGATCCTAATGGTTTTGCAGGCTCACCAATAACGCATCTGTATACATACACATATTACTTTCTATGTGTATTCATAATTTTAGTCTTACCGGCGACAAAGCACTACACACTAGTACTTTGGACAAAATTAGCTAGGGCTAATAGCTAATGCATAAGATGCGACCCTATAGCTGTCCTATCTAGTATTTCAATATCTGAGTCATTTTACTTAGGGATACCTTCCCCTAATTCTCCTTGAATACCTTTTCAAAATGATTTAAAACCTTTAAATCAAACTCAATAGGGAAAATATATAATCTCTATGCTTTACGCAAAATCCCATTGCCATGTTGTATATACTTTATCCAAATCTTAGTTGATGAAAACATTAAAATCTTTAGAAGTCCCCCTTTTGAATCTATTGAAAGTATCCCTTTCGAATCCGTTGAAAGTATCCCTTTCGAAAGCATTGAAAGTACCTCTTTCTAAACAAAGTATACCCTTTCTTCTATTTAGGCCGAAAGACCAAAACCTTCCTTACGAAACCATTCTCAAAACCCTTTTGAAAACACTAACAACCTTCTTTTCGAATGTTTAAAAAACATAGACATCTTTCTTTTAAAACCTTTAAACGTAGCCTTACAAAACTTTTGGAAAAACCTTTTCCTTAAATCCTTTCGAAACAACTAGAAAAACCAAACCTTTCGACTCATTGGAACCATTGGGGAACCATCCCTTCGAAACCTACCTTTAAAACCTTTCAAAATCATCAAATCTTGATAAACATAAAACTTTCGAAACCACTTGGGTTCAATTTAAAACATATGGAAAACACCTGTCGAAACCATTTAAACCATCTCTTTCGAAACCTTTTTGGGTTATACTTCAACGGATAAAAAGGGTCATTAAATCATTTAAGTTGAAAGCCATTCTTTTGAAAGCATTCCTAAGTAAAGAAGTGATGGTGTCGAAACTATCCCTTCGAAAGCATTGAAGAAGCGGCCAAATTTTAGAAAACAAGGTAACCCCTTCGAAATCCTATAGGATGAAAGGTAAAAAGGCGGTAGCAAAAAGGTTTCGACTTAGTTGAAAGCAACCATTTAAAAACAAAGGCGCAACCCTATTGAAACTATTTCCCTTAAAACCATTTAACCCGGTCGAAAGCTAACCAAGTTGAAAGCTACTTAGTCGAAAGCGAGCTAGTGCATTTTCATTTAAAAGCAAAGCAATGCCTCAACCCCTGGTTTCGACTCTATACCTTCTGCCTACATCCAATTCACTACGTACTAGTTCCCTGATACCATGTGCATTTGTTTGGACTGTAGAAAGCGAAGGTAATGAGGCGGAATCTGGTGCCGAAGGTATCGAAATAGTGAAAAACCTATTTATTTGTCCTTCTAAACTATTTCTTTTGTGCCTAACCTGCCTTGTTTTTCTAAATCTGATTGATTGCGATTTTACTTTTTCAAAAGTGCTGCCAATTTCCAAAAATAACAAATATGAATTATTTGTGAAGAGCCCCTTATCCTTTTATAAATATATAAAACATTTAAGTCTCATACCTGAAATAATTTTATATATCAATTAAAAAACTTAGGAAAATTCTACCAAATTTTAGAAAATCTCTTTTAATATGTTTTTCAACATATAAAAATTTCAAAACCAAATATTATTTAGCCATATATAATTTATAACCCAAATTAGCATTTTCTTTACTAGATAATTCATATAAAATCCACATAAATTTCAAAAATTCTGAAAATTGAAACCCAACTTCAAAATATTATTTTTGTTCTATATAAAAATTCACGAGGCATTTAGATGTCATTTAATAATGTTTTCATGTCAAAACATATCATAAAATCTGTAGAACGTGTATAAATCATCAATAAGTATATATAATCATTCCATCATTCAAAACAAGGCAAAACATTTTCGATTTCTCCTTAAAACCGAAAATAAAACAAATGAGAGATATAAACATTATTCGCCTTAGCATTAGAGATTAAAGATGTGAAATTTGAATGTATTTTGATGTTGATTAAGCTTTCCCTTTATTTTTTTTCTCTTGCTCCTGTTAATGGTGGTCAGCCTTAGCTTTTAAAATTTTGATCAAATGAAAATGAACGTGTAGAGGTATACACGGCTAAAGGATATAGATATAGGAATGGCCTTTTTCCTATTTTACCCCTCCTATATTTCATGTTAAACTCTTCTTTTAATTCATTATTTAAATGGCACAGCTACCCCTTAAGTATAATTAAAATCTCAATCTCTGAATCAATACATTATTTAATTTAATTTAATAATAAAACATCCTAAATAATGTTATAAAAAATATAGGGTGTTACTGACTCTCGTCCTTAAATAATTTCATCCTTGAAATTACGATAAGGTACAAAACAAATCAAATAAAGAGGTAAAACATACCATCAAGCAAGTCAGGATAAGCATCTCTAATCCCGCTCTCAACCTCCCAAGTATAGTCCTTGTCATCGTCACTCCACGGTACCTTGACTAATCTAACCATCTTGGTTCTAAGCCTTTTCTCATCTCCCGTAATAATACCCACTGGCTTTCTAATTATGGTCAAGTCCGGTTCTACTACTATGTCATCTAGCACTGTTGGTGTAATATCAGTTTTCGGGTCTCTAACATAATTTATGAGATGAGAAATATAAAAAACATCGTGGACTCCTGCCAAATTGTTCGGTAACTAATTCGAGTTTACCGATCCTCTCAACAATAGAAAAAGGTCCAACCAATCTTGGTGCCAACTTTCCTGATCTTCCGAATTGGATCACATCCTTTATCGGTGACACCTTAATATATATTTGATCTCCAACTAAGAACTGTAAATCTTTCCGTCTCTTATCTATATAACTCTTCTTCCTAGACTGAGCCTCCTTCATTCTAGCCTGAATGACCTTAATCTTTTCTGCAACTTCTCTAACTAAATCAGGACCAAGAACCAATTTATCCCTGGTCTCTAACCAACAAACGGGAGATTTGCATGGCCTTCCATACAAAACTTCAAATGATTCCATTCTAATGCTAGTCTGATAATTATTGTTATAGGAAAACTCGACTAAATGCAGATGGTTTTTCCATGATCCCCCGAAATCTAGAACACAAGGTCTTAATAAATCTTCCAAGATTTTGTTAACTCTTTCCGTTTGCCCATCTATCTGCGGATGGTAAGCGATACTCATCTTGAGCTTGGTTCCCAAAACTTCATATATACTCTTCCATAACTCGCTAGTGAATAAGGAATCTCTATCACTAACTATGCTACTAGAAATTCTATGCGGTCTAATGACATTCTTCATAAAAAACTTCGCTAAAACAGGTGTTGTCCTAGTTAAATTAACTGCAATGAAATGGGCACGCTTGGTCAATCTGTCCTCTATAACACATATACTTTCATTTCCTATGTTCAACCTTGGCAACCCGCCAATGAAATCCATAGAAATAGAATCCCACTTCCATAATGAAATATCCAATGGCTGAAGAAATCCACTTGGCTTCTTGTGTTCAGCCTTTGCCTGCTGGCACTCCAAGCACTACTTTAGCCATAAGCCAATATCCCGCTTCATACCTTCCCAGAAGAAACTTCTCTTCATATCTTGATACATCTGAGTACCTCCTAGAAGAATAGAGAACTTCGAACTATGGCTTTCCTATAAGACTTCTTTCCTTATGTTTTCTACACTCAGAACACATAATCTCCCTTTCATTCTCAATCACCCATTCTGGTCAAGACTGAAGTCTTTCAAGTCATCGCACACGGTTCCATCTTTCAACTTCCTAATCCATTCAGCTAACACCGGATCCTCTTCTTGCTTAGAAGCAATCCTTTCAATCAACATTGGTCGAACTTCCAAGCAAGATAACAATATTGTTTCTTCGCTAGACCCTGCCTCAGATCTCACTGCAATTTGCCAATACTTCCAAATCTTCCACTAAGCAATCATCGCAAACAGTACATTCTAATTCCTATCTAGAACATCTGCAACCTTGTTGCCTTTCCCCAAAGTGTACTCAATCCCAAAATCATAAGCGGTAATAAACTCTAACCACCTCTGTTGTGTCATGTTCAACTCCTTCTGAGAGAATAAATATTTCAGCGACTTATGATCTTTATATTACTCAAACCTCTCTCACAAAAGATAATTTCTTCACACCTTCAAAAAAAAAATCACTACAGCCAATTTCAAATCATGCATCGAATATTTGACCTCAAGCAGTCTAAGCTGTCTAGATGCATAGGCAATCACTTTATCTCTCTGCATCAGTACATCTCCTAATCCTGTTCCACATGCATCTGCATAAACCACCAAATCTTGATTCCCTTCCGGAATAACCAACACAGGTGCATGGGTCAATAAGTGTTTCAAATTCTGGAATGCTTCCTCACACTTATCGATTAACAAAAACTTCACATCCTTTCTCGTTAGCTTTATCATCGGTGTTTTTATCCATGAGAAACCCTTAATAAATCTCCGATAATAACCAGCCAACCCAAAGAAACTCTTTATCTATGTCACTGTCTTGGGTCTCTTCCAACTATTCACCGCTTCAATCTTGGTCGAATCTACCGACAACCCTTCTTCTAAGACTACATGACCAAGAAACTTCAGTTCCTTCTCCTAGAAGTGACACTTTGAAAATTTCGCCATCGGCTGTTGCCGCCTTAGTGTCTCAAGCACCACTCGAAGATGAACTTCATGCTCTCTTTCATCCTTGGAGTAAATCAAGATATCATCTATGAAAACTAATATGAACCTATCCATGTGCTCTTGGAAAACCCGGTTCATCAAATCCATAAAAAAAAGCCAGCGCATTTGTCAGTCTGAATGGCATAACTAACCATTTGCACGACCATATCTGGTCCTTAACGTCGTCAAAGGTATACTATCTTTTGCTACTTTGAGCTGATGGAAACCCGTTACCAAATCTAACTAAGAAAATATCTTGGCTCCACTCAACTGGTCGAACAAATCATCAATTAAGGGAAATGGATATCGATTCTTTATCATTCTCTCATTCAACTTACGATAATCGATAGATAGCCTTAATGATTCGTCTGACTTCTTAGCAAACACTACAGGTGCTCCTCAAGGTGAACTACTCGACCTGATAAAATTCTTGCCTTCCAGATCCACTAACTGCACCTTCAACTCCTTCATCTCTATAGGAGTAATCTTTCTTAGGAGCCTACACACTGGTTCTGCTCCTAGAACCAAATCTATCCAAAAATCAATGGCTCATTTCGGCAATGATCCTACTACAAGCTCAAAAACATCAATGAATTATCTAACCATGAAAACTAAACTCAGCTCGTCTTCCAATTCCATAACACATAACAAAGCATTCACCTCACCGTTAGAACCTTCTGTGGTATAAACAATCCGATCACTACAATCAGGGTTCCTAAGCAATATTTTCTCATCCTAGCAAAATATCCTAGCATCGTACTCACTTAATCAATCCTTAACCCCATAAAATCAAACACATAAAACTGCAAACAAAGGCATGGCCTAACAAGTCAAACTCTAACTTGTCACATCTCAACCCTAGAGTTGCATACTCTCCTATTGGATTCACAACCCATAAGGAAGTAACTAAATATGTGGGTTCTAGGTTAAGCTTATCTATCAAACATCAAATAGAAAGCTAATAGACATATCGTGAATCTAAAGCGTACCTCTCAAAACTGCCTTTCCTTTCTCCTAAGCTATCGGCTTGGAAGCAGTAGGCTCCAACGCATACACCTTGCCCTTTCCATCCTTAGCAAGCTCCTTGCACTGGTTCTTATAATGGCCTATGTGATCACAGTTGAAGAACCTGATGTTCTTTTTTCCAATCACTTCCTTAACCTTCCCAATATGGCACTCATTGGCGAAATGAACCTTCTTGTCACACTTGAAATAGATCAACTCAGACTTTCCTTTCTTGGCTACTCCATCCTTCTGAGCACCCTTTTTGTGAAAGAACTTTCTCTTCTGACACTGCCCAACCTGAACTTCTCTCACCTAATTCTTCTCCTAACACACAAGCATCTTCTCGTACCGCAAAGCCACCTCTATAACCACATCACAGGGATCTCTAATATGCGGTAAAGTAGCCCTGGCCAACTCAGGCTTCAATCCCCTGATGGAATTCTCGTTCCTCTTATCACTGTATCAACAGCAGCATAACCATATCTGGCTAACTCTTCAAACCTACTAGCATACTCCAAAACAGTCATCTCTCCCTGTTCTAGCTCATTAAACTTCCTAATCAAAACAGACTAGGCCATAACTGACATGAACCTCTCCTGGAACCTCCTTTTAAACTCCGCCCATGTCATAGTCTCCTCATCCATTACCACAGTCACACTATTCCACAAAAACAAAGCAGATTCCTAAAGCTGTCTCGATGCCAACCTCCTCTTCTGCTCATCATTTAGCCTTAAGTCTGCAAAAATTCTTTCGCAGTGCAACAACTGGTTTTCCACCTCAACGGCGTCCTCTGTTCCAATAAATGTATTCCCTCCTAGCTTAGAGTAATCTCCATTTAACTTTGCATAGTCGTTGGCAACTGGAGCTCCCGGAACACCTCCTCCAAATACTCCAGTAGCAATACATGCTTGCACCATGTTCAAGAAGAACTGATACACAGCTTCCATTCCAACTTGCGGGACTCCAAATCCCACATTCTCTGCTTGTGACCGACCTTGACATCTACTCACATTAGGCCTGGCATTCCCATCGGTGCTCACTCTTAGGTTAACTCTTTCTCTTATACCTTCCATATCTATATTCAAATCTAATGAGATACAAAAAATAACCTAACAACGATTGGAGACAAGAGATAAAGCGTATAATTATATATAACAAATACAAGTATGTTACTATAGCGTTAACCCATATCACGGTCTTACTCTAATTCATTAGGTTTACTTTTTCAAAAACCATTTTTAGTTAAAGTTATTCATAAAGCTATGCTTTGATACCAAGTTATAACATCCCGTATCTGAAGGCCAAAAGCTAAGCTCTACAGATACTGTAGTCATCCATCGTATTAACTTACGGTGACAAAATATGGCAATGCTAATTGTATCCATAGTATTAGAAACACTTGAATGTGAACAAAGTCACAGATTTAAAAACCATTTCACTGATTACATTTCAAAACGAATTCATATCCAAGTTACAAAATCCCAAATTGTTTCCCAGACAATGATCAAATATAATTTACAATAATATGCCAAGAGCGACATATGACTATGCCACTTGGGTGATCAAAGCAATATAGTCATATCTGACTTAATACACAGTGAAAATAAAAATAATAATCTGTACTCCTAATTAGCTATCCGTTGGCCACCTGCTCGTCTCCGAAAGCTTTATTTCCAAAATTTCAAAAACCTTAAAACCTCAATTCTCATCCTACTCAAACCAATTTTTAGCACCTGAGAGTTTAAGGGGAAACAAAAACTTCGAGTCGGACATAAAGCCTGGTGTGAATAATATTGTCCATCTCTGTTATTTTATGTTAAGTAAGACTACGCCGCTTAGCGGAATGGGTTTCCCCTCACAAACATCCTTTTAAAACATATCTTTTGCAAATCTTTTCCTACAACCAAAATTGGTTAAAATCTGTAAAGCATCATTATGTAAACATACATATCAGGTAATAAATGAACTACCTATTCGAACATTATAGTTTTGTTTGGCTAACTATTAACCTTTGGCTGACTCGAGCCTTCCATACATTATATCAAAATTTATCTAACATCTGTTACACACTCCTCTTCTTCTGGATGTTCTGTCCTTAATTATCTACTATATACTTCTCTTTTGGACAGTCTGCCCTTAACTTATCATCTCTCAGAGTCACCAGATCCTAATTGTTTTACGGGCTCACCAATAACCTATTTGTATACAAACATATATTCCTTTCTATATGTATTCATAATTTTAGTCTTACATGTGACAAAGCCCTACACATTGGAATTTTGGGCAATATGAGCTGGGGCTAATAGATAATACAGAGGACGCGACCCTATGCCCATCTCATTTGGTATTTTAATATCTGTGTCATTTTACTTAGGGATACCTTTCCATAATTCTTCCTAAAAATATTTTCAAAATGATTTAAAACTTTTAAATCAAACTCAACAAGGAAAATATATAATCTTTATGCTTTACTCAACATCCCCTTGCCATGTCATATATACTTTACCCAAATCTTAATTGATGAAAACATTTAACTCTTCAAAAGTCCACCTTTCAAATCTATTGAAAGTATCCCTTTCAAATCCGTTGAAAGTACAACTTTCGAAACCATTAAAAGTACCTCTTTCTGAACTAAGTAAAAACCATCCTTTTGAAAGCTTTAAAAACCTTAGACAGTTTTCTTTTAAATCCTTTAAACACAGCCTTTTGAAACCATTGGAAAAACCTTTTCCTTCAATCCTTTCGAAATAACCAGAAAAACCAAACATTTTGACTCATTTGAATCCGTTAAGGAACCATCCCTTCGAAACCTTTCTTTAAAACCTTTCAAAAGCATCAAATCCTAATAAACATAAACCTTTCGAAAGCACTTAGGTACAATTAAAAACATGTGGAAAAAAATCTTTTGAAACCGTTTAAACCATCTCTTTCAAAACCTTTTTGGGTTATACTTCAACAGAGAAAAAGGGCCATTAAGTCATTTAAGTCGAAAGCCATTCTTTCAAAAGCATTCCTAAGTAAAGAAGCAGTGATGTCGAAACCATCCCTTCGAAAGCATTGGAGAAGTTACCAAATTTCAGAAAATAAGATAACCCCTTCCAAACCCTCTGGGTCGAAAGGTAAAAAGGCAGCAGCAAAAGATTTTGACTTTGTCGAAGGCAATCATTTAAAAACAAAGGCGTGAGCCAATCGAAACCATTTCCTTTATAACCATTTGATCTGGTCGAAAGCTAACCAAATTGAAAGCTGCTTAGTCGAAAGCAAGCAGACACATTTTCATTTAAAAGCAAAGCAATGCCTCAACCCCTTCGAAATCCCTCGTTTCAACTCCATACCTTCTATCTACATCTAATTCACTACGTACCAGTTCCCTGATACCATGTGCATTAGTTTGGACTATGTCGAAAGCGGAGGTAAAAAGGCGGAACCTAGTGCTGAAGGTATCAAAAGGCGAAAACCCTATTTATTTGTCCTTCTAAACTATTTCTTTTGTACCTAACCCGCCTATTTTTCTAAATATGATTGGTTGCGATTTTACTTTTTCAAAAGTGCTGCCAATTTCCAGAAATAACAAACATGAATTATTTGCAAAGAGCAGCTTTTCCTTTTATAATTATATAAAATATTTAAGTCCTATACCTTGAATAATTTTATATATCCATTAAAAGACTTAGGTATATTCTACAAAAATTTTAGAAAATCTCTTTTAATATGTTTTCTAACATATAAAAATTTCAGACCGAAACCTTTTATTATTTAACCATAAATAATTTATAACTTAAATTAACATTTTCTTTACTAGATAATTCATATAAAATCCACATAAATTCAAAAAATTCAAAAAATAGAAACCCATTACCAAAATATTATTTCTGGTCTATTTAAATTTCTCAAGGCATTTAGATGTCAACTAATAGGGTTTTCATACTAAAACATATCATAAAATCAATATAAACATGTATAAATCATCAACAAGTATATATAATCATTCCATCATTCAAAAACCTGGCAAAACATTTCAGGTTTCTCCTTAAACTGAAAACAAAGCAAATGAGAGATGTAAACATTATTCACCTTAGCTTTAGAGATTAAAGATGTGAGATTGAATGTATTTGATGTTGATTAAGCTTCCCCTTTATCTTTCTTTCTCTTGCTCCTGTTAACTGTTGCCGGCCTAAGCTTTAAAATTTTAAACAAATGAAAATGAACATGTAGAAGTATACACGGCTAAGGGATATAGATATTGGAATGGCCTCTTTCCTATTTTACCTATCCTATATTTCATGTTAAACTCTTCTCTTAATTCATTGTTTAAATGGCACGGCTACTCCTTAATTATAATTCAAATCTCATTCTCTTAATCAACGCATTATTTTATTTAATTTAAGTAATTAAATATCCTAAATAATGTTATCAAACTTATGGGGAATTACCGAGTTCCTGGGATTAGGGGGATACTATAGAAGCTTCATAAATAACTTCTCAAATGTAGCAGCATCGTTAACTTACTTGACAAAGAAGAATCAGACTTGTGCTTGGGACGTGATATGTGGCATGGGTTCATAGGTTTGAAGGAGAGGTTGATAAGCAAATTAGTGTTAGCCATTCCAAGTAGGAAAGAGATGTGGATAGTATACACAGATGCTTGTGGTACTGGCTTAGATGCAGTATTCATACATATGAGTAAAGTTTTTGCTTATGCTAGTTGGCGACCAAAATTGCATGAGAAGAAACACCCGATCCATGATTTGGAGTTAGCATCGGTAATGTTTGCTTTGAAGATATGGACACACTACTTGTTAGGAGAGAGGTATGAGTTATTTAGTAACCACAAATGTTGAAGTACATCTTCTTATAGGAGGACCTTAACCTTCATTAATAGTTATGGTTAGATTTCTTGGCCTCCTATGAGTTTGAAATTTTCTATACTCTTAGTAAGGGAAATGTAAACGCTAGTGCTTTGAGTTGGTAACATGCCAACTTGGAAGTGATGTTCCTAGAGTTGAGAAATTAAAGAATAGCGTTGGTTATAATTTCTAACCTGGGTGTGACATGGAACCAAATGTGTTGGCAAGCGTCATTGTTAAACCTACTCTGGTTGAGGGTATCGGTACTAGTTAATGGCATGATGCTAGATTAGCAAAGATTATTGCTAAGATAGAGAGGGATAGAGTTTATGGAAGTGAAGCGGTACGAAATTGACCAAGATGGTTGGTTCCACAAGGATGGTAGGTCGTTTGTACCCGATGTTGATGGTTTGAGGGACGAGATGCTAAGTGAGCTCCATCATTCGAGATGGACAATACATCCTAATGGAAATTCATTATAGCAAGATATGAAGCAAACATTTTATTAGAAAGTGATGAAGGAGGATGTCAGGATATTCAAATCGAAGTTTATGAACTTTGAGCTAGCGATAGTTGAATAGAAGAAGCCATAGTTTGTTGCATCTACTTGAGAATCCCAGTGAACGTAGGAACATATATCAATGGACTTCATCGATGGATTGTCAAGGACTATAAGAGGTATCATGGCATTTGGGTCATGTTGATAGATTGACAAAGAGTGCACAATTCATACCCACAAAATCTAAAGGGACAGCATCGAAACTGGCAGAGTTGTATGTGAAATGAATAGTACAATTCCATGCTATGTCGAAAAGGATTGTAGCCGATCAAGCCTATTATTCCTGAGTAGTTTGGAAGACTTTACCAGACACGTTAGGGATGAAGATGTAGTTGAGTATGGCTTATCACCCACAAGCTGACAGTCAGGCTAACAGGGTGATTGTATCTTGGAAGATCTCTTACGAGCTTGCATACTTGACTAAAGATTTTCAAGATCTCATAATAGGAGGAAATTAAATATAATACCATATAACCATCATTTATTGAATAGTCATACTACGTCAACTACTTCATGTACACATGTATGTAAAATATGGACTCAGTGTCAATTCATACCATATAATTCTAGTCATATAATCCATTTTAATATATAAAATATAAGTATATCGAGGTTCTCATCTCATGCTACATTATGCCTTCAAGCTCCGTCAACCTAATGATAAAAATAAAAAGGGAAAATATGAGTGGGCCGGATATAAGTCTACTATGTAAATCCTACTTACTCTACGTATACTACAAAAGCAATACTATTATGTGATAATAATCTAACTTGTCCAAAATCTCCTTGCACCTTACTGGTAACATCATTCATAACATATCGTATGCATTAGGCTTCGCCGTCTATGGTTTAGGATCGTATTGCATCGAACTCATATGGACTAATTTTCCTGGACTTGCCTCATGTGCTATAGGATCGCCAATTGTCCACTATCGTTTCAAACTCATGTAGGAATCACTTCACTGTGCTCACCTCGTGCGCTATGGGGTCTTTTATTGCCCATACCGTGGAAGTATAACTAGACTCATGCCTTGGACTTGACGCATGCACTTTGGAATCGCTAAACGTCCACTCTTCCATGCTGGACCATCAAAGCACTACATGGGAGCTTTGCAATACTCAAATCACTTACATATGCTATAGGTTCATATGCTATAGCACTACATGGCCCACAAGCTCGTACACGTTCACATCAACATTTAACTAATTATTTCATGTAATAACATATAATCCAATTCCATGAAACAATCAACACCCACGTAATTCTCCTTGGACTGATAGTGCTGACACACATCTCTGATATAATCTCCAAACGTTGGTTAAGACAAAGAAACACAATTCAAATTGATAATATATATTGGCCTGTCCAAGTCCAAGTTCACACTGAACTTGAATATGGCATCCAATCGAAAGTACTTGGCATGACTGCTCAACCCATCAACGTATAAGTATACTGGACACACCACGAATGGTCGACCTATGGCCGGCCAAGGTTGATTTTTGTCATTTTGGTCAGCCTTTTAACCTCCGATCAAGTTTTTTCTACCTTCAGATTATCTTCATATGATATTTATTCAGTCCTATATTTTAATATTGCACTTATATATCAAAATAGAGGACTAATTCATAAGATTTGGTGTTGAAATCATCAAATTTGTGAAATCAGTATATTATCAACATTTTTTCTTACCGTGACCCATCTTTCCACAATCTCATTGATTATATTACAAAAACTAATTATTGCTTAAACTATATATCATATTGTAGATATCATATCATCAATAATGCATCAACTTTGCATTACATTATGTTTGGAGATGGAATCACTTACCAAAATTCAAAACAGATGAAGAAACTATTACTGTCTTTATCCATGAGGTCATTCGATGGATGATTGCCAAATTCCTTTAAGAAACAAATGAGATAAGCAATTTTAAAGTTTTACATTCGATGTTGTAAAAGGGTTACTGGGTTTACATAATTTTCCTTAATGGCCGGCTTGCTGCACAACTAACCCTTCGAATTCCACCACCAAACTCATGTATATATGCAGTACTCTATGCAAGCTTCGATTTACCATTTGTTTCGTCTAACTCCATTGATAAATGAGCAAGCTATGGTGATTGGATGTTTTGAAAGGAAGAGGGAAGAAAAAGTGGAAAATTCTTAAATGGTGGAGATTTATAAAAAAAGAACGTACAATTTTAGGCCATATTTATAAGAGGAGGGAAATCAATGGCTACCTTCCAAATTGAAATATTCAAATTCAAATGTTTGGTGCCAAATTAGTTGATCACTAAATCTTCCTTGTCTCCCTTATATAACCTTCAAACCGAACGAATAAACATAATGCAAGAACCAAAAAAACGAGCCAGTCGCAATGGCACAAGTCCCATCGCTAAAATTTCAATGTTGGAAAAATGATCATTTTGACCCTTCTTTATTTTGATTAATTAATTTATCACTTTTAATTCAATATTAAATATTATTATATTAACATTTACATGGTATTACATTTTTCTCCTTTCAAAAAAATTCATCCTCGACATTCCCAAAGGGCAAAGAAATGTATCGCGCTCCTCTCATATCACATATCATATACTAGATAGAACCACAAATATATAAGCATACAAAGTAATCTTCAACCATCATCCAAATAATCTTTCAAACAAAGCATATATCATAAATTACCTGACGATCATAACATTTACTAGGTGATGCAAACATATTAATACATATGATATAGAAAAATTGGTAGACATATGTGATGATTATGACATATGATATTTTGGATGGATGCAAAATCTATTTTTGACGTCTTCCTATATGAATGTTATGTTATGACAAAGAAGGTATGTATGTAAGCTCCTATTGAAGACAAAATGTATCAGGATACGAAGAGGACTTTCCATTGGCTAGGAATGAAGAAGATGTAGCAGAATTAGTGGTGAAATGTTTGACATGCCAAAGGGTAAAAGCTAAACTGAAAAAATGGAGTAGCCTATTAATTTCGTAAAAGATTTCACAGTGGAAATGGGAGAACATACCTATGGAATTAATCGATGGATTGCCTTGCAAAAGAGATGTAATGAGAATATTTGTGTAGTTGTGGATTGACTAATCAAGAGTCCACACTTCATTCCAGTGAAGAGCACAAGGACAACATCAACATAAAAAAATTATATGTAAAAGAGAAAGTCAGGCTACATGGAGTTCTGATTAGTATAATAAGTGATCAAGATCCAGTCTTCATGAGTGAAATTTGGAGAAGTTTACGGGGTGCTTTAGGAACGGGACTAAAATTGAGTACAGTATATCGACCTCCGTAACATCCCGCTTTTTTGTACGCTTTAAATCGACGATAAACCATGCACATCAGGCTCAAACCATACAGAAGGGTGGATTGTTATTGGAGTAAATAAGAAAACAGAGAAAGAAATAAAACAAACAGAATCTCATAGCGGAATGACAAAATATAATAATCAAATAACAGTTCATGAAGCTGTTTTACAAAAACATTTGATTATACTTATACAACACAGAATCGGAGCACACATACCAGAGAATAATAAATAATAATGCAGCGGAATAGTATAAATGTTGTGGAATGATATAATAAATAATAGTTATACAGTCTTCATCTTCGTCCTCCACAAATAAGGTCTTCAAATCCTGAAATGCTCAGACTGACCCGAGCGAATTGAAAAGACAAAACACTCTAGTCAGAACTAAAAGATCTTATGTAAGTTAAATCAATGGTAAATAGTATGAGTGGAATGGCGTCAGAGATGTTTACGGGATTTGGCATATCCAGTGTCTAACGTGAGTGCAGTAACTTAAGAGATGCTCGAGATTCTCCGTTAAACTATTTACTATGTAGTAATATTTCGCTATTATAATAATGTCTATAGTAAAATAAACTTACTTTTAAATAGCGTTAAGGCTTTACATTTTCCACCTTAACACGTAATAGTCCCAGTAGTCCATCCAGTATCATAGTCCCTCCTGATCGGGAAGCCACCAGATGATATTCCATGGGCTACGGGAGAAAACCAAACACGTACAAGGCGCGCTAGGGTAGGTGGCATAGCACACAAGGCAGTGCCAGGGTAGATATACGAATTACGCACATGGGCTGGTGGTAACGCGTAGCAGCTACAACCACCCACCTCGAGCCACATCCCTAAATCAAAAATCCCGAGCCACACCCCTAAATCAAAAATCAAAAGTGGCCACCAAATAAATCTCAAAATCAGAATATAATATCGAAGGGGTGTATCCGATCAGAGGAATGACCTCATTGGCCCGAGATCGCTCCTGTTTTAGCTACCTTATACCAAATCACGGAAGTTGGGTCCACGTATATACTTCAAAGGAACACCGCCACCATCCTACATCATTTTGGAATCTCCATCGCATACACGATTGTTAAAGTGGTTTTCAGAGTTGGCAAAGAGTATGACAACTTTTGATCTCGGTCTCTTTAACAACCAAACGTTATTATAACACCGCGGTCATTTTAAAATAATTTATACTTCAAAACCAGAATATAATATCCATTTCAAAACCATATAAATACGATATCATTTCCATTTCAAAAACCAAATCCATATGATATCATTTTTATTTCAAATATACCCTTTTCCAAAATCATAACACTTTCAAAGTTATATACTTCGAAACCAAATCACTTTAGATTATAACACTTTCAAATCATAATACTTTGAAACTCGTAACTTTAAAACATAACTTCCACCACTTAAATGGTTTAAATATTAAAATACTTTATATAATAAATAACTTCTTCAATTTCACAAATCAATTCCAAAACAACTCGAATTCCAAAATTTTATATTTAACCACATCTCAAATCATAAACTTCAATTTAATCCAGTTTCCAAATAAACCATTCCAAACTATATTGATTTTAGAAACAGATTTGATCCACAAAATAAACCATTTCAAATTCAGTATGTTTCCGATTTATCTTCCAACCTTAATTAATTTAACTCATTATAAATTCTATATTAAAATAAAATTTAAATATTTAACCATGTTATTTTGAATAAAAATCAAACTTATTATTAAGCTTATTCTATATTAAAACAACTTTATACCTAGCTTAAAAAATCAAGAATAAAATAACATTTATATAATATCTAAAATCAATATTTATCTAAAACATATATTTCTTTACAAAACCATAGAAATCATTTCAAAATATTATTTTATATATAGACCACGGTGTCCGTATATAATTTTCTATCCTATGGTCAAGTGATACGGATATTTATTATTTCAATCTGTAATTTAAAATATAAATACGATTATATATCATTTCAAACCGCAATCCCGAATGATATAAAATCCATAACAACTTGCAGTTTATAACAATATAAAATAAAACATTCATTCATCCAATATCAATCATCGACCATTTATCACAATCATCATCCAATTCAATCAATAACATCAATATAGAACATATAATAAATAACAGGTGTTTATTGGCAGTTTATATTCAATAATAAATTAAATAACGATTTAATTTAAATAAATGCAATTAATTGAGATGATGATTAAAATTATATGAAACAGTCATAAATAAATTCATAATACAACATAAATTAAATTTAACAAACATAAGAAATTTTAGAAGTTGTGAGTGGGTTAAAGCACTCACCTTTTGAATTTAAATTGGATTTAAATCCAATTTAAACCCAAAATTCAAATGGTATCATAATTTTTCCAAACAAGCATCATAGTGTCTGGAATTTCGATATGATTCCAACGTAATAAACCGCATGTGAATCCGACCTCGTACGTGAAAGTTATGGTGATTAGAAGATTTAAAAGTTCAAATTTAAATTGCATTAAATAACACTGTTCATACCATGTCACAACCACGTCGGCTATCTTCAAGTATTACATACAGTAATCATTCATGCAACACTCTCAAGAACTCTAGCTTGCAGCCGCCCATGCGTGATTCGCATGCGTCACCAATTGGTCGATCGCCACCATCGACGTCACCTCCGGCCTCCCTGCACCCCCCGCAACCACCTGCGAGCACAGGTCGCCGTTCGATGCTCGATGTAAATCATCCATCGCCTGTAGATTTCAAACCCCGGTTGAATTATGCGCTCAATTCAACCATCGAATCATTGAACGAACCAGGTCGATGAGCTTCCCTCAGTTCTCTCTACCCGACCGTGCCTTCAATTCTTCGATCGGACGAAGTTCATCAACGCGTGATGAACGGCCATGAATAATCCCTCAAATTTCGAGCACTCAGAAACTCAAATCGAAAAATGAATCACGAATTTGACTTGCGTTCATCGAGTACCTCAAATGCCTATATAATTCCATGTTATTTGCGGAGTTTGAATTTTTGTTGTTGGATTTTGAATTGGAATTGAATTGGAAAATTTAGGGTTTTCAGCCATTGAGGAAGAGGAGCAACATAAATTTCTATACATATAGAAATGAAAAATAGAAAGGCTGCTAGGGTTTATAACTGCATATATATAGGCTGATTAGAAATAGGAATAATTGGATCGAATCGGTTTGAAAGTTGAACGCTACACGGCCCGAAAAGCCCGTTTCGATTTCCGAACGCAAATGGGTCAACCCATATATAAAAATAGATGTTTTGAATATTTTAAAGTCAATAAAACAGGTTTCAAGTCCAAATTCCATCGTATGAAGAAGTTACATTAAAATCAACAAATTTCAAATTGATTTTAATTAATTTCAATTTAATTGATTTTCTAGGCGTTTCGAGCTCGTACGATTCAACAACAAGTCCGATCGATACGAAACTTGAAATCCTACAATAATTCATCATTATGGATCCTATGAAACTGGTTTCTTCGAAATCCGAGTCAGTGGAAAAAATGGCTATTTTTCTTTAATTAAATAAATTAACAATTAATTAATTAAATCAAATTTTAAATTTCAATTCTATAATTGACAATTTTTATCATTTTTAAATTTCTTAATCATTTACACTAATTTAAACAATTTAGATGTCAATTTAGAGTTGATAAAATTTTCAATTTCAGTGTTAACCTCAATTTCGTTAAATTCAGAAATTATAAATTTAATTTCCAATAATTCTATTTAATTTACATTTCATTGTATTATTCAAATCATTATTGTCAAATGAATGAAATTAACATTTGATTCCTGATCTATTACATTAATATTCTCCAAATTCCATCTTAGTTTCAACTAACGTAATATTTAGATATTTAATTTCATTTAATTGCAATAATCTAATTATTATAGTTCAAATCCCAGTAAATCGATAAATCTTTATTTCCATACTTTCAATTCAAACATTGTTTTAATTAATTTGGATTGCACTAATTTAGTTATTTATTAACCTGCATTAACATTATTGCCTTAGTTTACATTCGATTACTATTAACAATGTGTTGCTTCATTAGTCATTTAAATAATTACATTTATTTTCCTATATTCACTTTGTAACCAAAGATAGCCTTTCAATCATCTTAATAAATTTAAATTCCATTAACTTATTAATTATTCGCTTAAGTTAACTTTGTTACATTTCTTTTTAGTTATCATTTCATTATCAAATTACAAAATTTAATTTCTTCCAGATTTAATTACCAAAATCATATTAAGTTAATAAATTTAAAACATCGAAATTTACGGGTCGTTACACTCTCCCCCACTCAAAACTTTTCGTCCCCGGAAAGGAAAAAGAAGGGAAAAGATGAATTAAGTAAACAATACATCTTATTCAAAAATATTAACTTTATAGACAATTAAATTTACAAAATTAATTAATTGAAATAATATACCAATTTATAACCATCAAACCCTTTTATACTCAAATTAATAAAGTTTGGAAAATATTTTCAAAATTTTCTAAGTTCAAAATTTACGGAAAATTTCGGCAGAGTCTCCTTTGTACGGAGAGGCTCGGGAGAAAATATAATATCAAATATAACAATATATATCACAATATCTCAAAATAATATATGCCAACCACAGGAAAATAATATAATATCGTTAGAAAACCGTAATCTAAGAACGTACCTATTTGTTGGGTAATTAACGCTTATTTTATGAACCAAAAGCAGTAGCAATTGCTCCCATAACCTGTATTCCACTTAAATATTCTAAAAAGAGTCAATAATTATGTAAAATGAAACATTTAAAGTTGTTTCAACCACTAACAAACAAATCAATATAAACAACAATCATTCACAACCAACAACATGCACATCATATACAAATCAACCATTCAAGCAAAACAAAACAATTGGCTAGTTCGGGTTAAGACACTTTAAATCACATAGAACGACAAATAACTATGAAGTATTCCATTTACTCAACAGCCTTAGATAAAACTTAATAGATAATTCACACATCTAAGCAATTAAAAGTATCTTTTACCCAAACAGCTCATAAACCAGAACAAACAACTATTTCAAACAATAGATCAAGCTCATTCTTTTTTTTGGGAAAAGCCAGTGGGGTTGACTAGACCCTTACCAGTTTTTATTGCAAAACAATAAAAAGATACAAACATGCTTGATACAAGCAAGAAGTATAACATAAAAAGAAAAGAAAACACAATGTAAAAAAACAGAGCTAGCGAGCCCAACCATGAATCAAGACATCAGGGAAAGAACTAAAACTCCTCTTCAATTGCATGAAGGTTCTTGACTTAACTTCATACCAAAATGCTTCAAGATTCTTTCTCTGATTTTCGAACACAATAGCATTCCTTTCTCTCCAAATAACATCCAAGTATATTTTCAAGCAAACAGCCAACACTCTTGCTCCATCATTCGTCCATCTAGTAGCTTTATAAATAATACTCCAAATAATGCTAGAGTTGGCAGAGGATAAAATATACCCCGTTTTGTAACTAATTCTATTCAACATGAAGATTAGAGCTGGGCAATCAAAATAAAGGTGTTCAATTGTTTCCTCATACAACTCACAAAACACACACTCAGAGCAACAAGCCATACCATACTTGTTCAATACACTTCTAGTCAACAAAGCATAGTTAACAACTTTCCACAACATCAAATTTTCTTTTGGAACAGAATCTCTAGTCCAGATAACAAGGAACCACCTAGCAGCAGGCAAAGGAGCATTAGCAGATAAATGGTTGTACACACTTTTTATAGAGTGTGGCTTCAGATCACATGTTACAGATATATGTTGATTAGCAGAGTAGAAATTATTGTGAATAACACTCCACAGCTGCCTGATCATCTGATTACTATTGTTAGGCATCTGCATTATGCCTTCAATTAAGAAATCATTAGCCTTAGCAATGTATACCAGATTGAACAATCAGAGAATAATCATAAACTTTGGATAGGATCTTGCCCTTACTCACCCATGGATCATGCCAGAAACTAACACCAGTAATAGGATTAACTTGATATTGTATCATAGGAAGGAAAAACTTCTCTAAGTTTCAACAGATTTCTCCAATTCCAACTGTAATTTTGTTATTAATTCCTTTTCATAGCATTTATCGTTTAAACTCCTTTTTATTCATATAATAATTCATCTATTAATTTACATTTACTTCTTACAAATTTTTATTTCCATTCATTCATTCAGTGTTTATTTCATTTATTTACATTCATTTATTTAGTATTCATGTTTAATTCAATTTCTTAGCTATCAATTCATCTACTTAAGTTTATAATCATTTATTTATAATACTTACCTTCTTATTATATTAAATTAGAAGCATTTCCAATTATAATTAAGTTCATAACACTAAAACACCAAATTCTTATTTATGAAAGAATTTCATTGAATTCTTTCATTACTTCAAGTTTTATTTGTATAATATCCATCACATTTTCTTATTAACATTTCAACTTTTTACATCTTTTGGTAAGTTATATATATGCCTTTAAGAATTTAATTTAAAATTATACAAGTTTACCTTATTTCCTTTAATAAATTAAACGTTCAATAATCATATCTTTTGTTTTTATAGGTTACATATTTCAACCTTCTTGTAGTTTCCTTTATATCCTAGCATTTAATCTCCTATTTCATTTAGAGGCTCCAATTATTAATTTGTTACATTCTGTTTCATTTCAATAATTGAAACTATTAATTAACAGAAACTTAAGAACCAAATACCGGGTTCCGTTTCAAATCACTTTAAAATAATAGATAAATATATATATGCCTACAACTTATATATCCAATTATATTTAAAATAATTTAAAATTTATATTTGTTTATCAAAATAAATCTGTAGTAAAACTACTACAGTGGCCTTCCCGCTTAGAAACTCCAAAATGAATGTCGATGATACATACACTCATCACCGAAATTATTTCCCAGCGACAGAGAGGGGAGTACAGAACTTATTTCTTTTCTTTAAAACAATTTTTTCAAATTATATTGAAATATTTATAACAGAAAATGCTTCTAATAATATTATTACTATATCCCAAAATCCTTTGAAAGAAATTTTCAAAATCCCAGAACTTTAGTTCTAAAATTTCCAATCAATATTTATAAATTTCACTACCTAACAACCAATATATTACAACCAAATATAACCTTTATAAAAAAATATTTTATATATAGAAAATATAATAGGCAAAATTATTCCATTCACATATATTCAAAATAAATATTGTGTCGGTCTGTCCTATTAAGTGTTTAGAAATCCCTATTGATTTCATAGCGTCCTATGCACCAATTAAAATTTATAAATACAAAATGGAACAAATTAACACAATATAAAAACCCTTTTATAACTCTAACAAATACGCTCTCTCATACATATACACTCAACGACTCATCATATGGTATTACTACCCTATTAATAAAGAGTCAGACCCCACAAAGCTAAGTTTTATCGCTAAACCAAAGCTCTGATACCAAATGTAACATCCCACATTTTGTAAGCTTTAAATCAACGATAAACCACACATGTCAGACTCAAATCATACAGAAGGGCGGATTATTATTGGGGTGAATAAGAAAAAAGAGAAAGAAATAAAGCAAAACAGAATCTCACAGCGGGATGACAAAATATAACAATCAAATAACAGTTCATGAAGCTGTTTTACAAAAACATTTGATTATACTTATACAACACAGAATCAGAGTACACATACCGGAGAATAATAAATAACAATGCAGCGAAACAGTATAAATTAGTGGAACGATATAATAAATAATAATAATACAATCTTCGTCTTCGTCCTTCGGAAATAAGGTCTTCAAATCCTGAAATGTTCAGGCTGACCCAAGCGAATTGAAAAGACAAAACACTCGAGTCAGAATTAAAAGATCTTATGTAAGTTAAATCAACGGTAAATAGTATGAGTGGAGCGGTGTCAGAGATGTTTATGGAATTTGACATCTCCTATCCGGTGTCTAACATGAGTGTAGTAACTTAAGAGATGCTCGGGATTCACATCTCCTAAGGATCCGTCAAACTATTTACTATGTAGTAATATTTCGCTATTATAATAATGTCTATAGTAAAATAAACTTACTTTTAAATAGCGTTAAGGCTTTACATTTTCCACCTTAACACGTAATAGTCCCAGTAGTCCATCCAGTATCATAGTCCCTCCTGATCGGGAAGCCACCAGAGGATACTCCACGGGCTACGGGAGAAAACCAAACACGCACAAGGCGCGCTAGGGTAGGTGACACAGCACAAAAGGCAATGCCAGGGTAGATATACCAATTACGCACATAGGCTGGTGGTAACGCGTAGCAGCTACTACCACCCACCTCAAGCCATACCCCCAAATCAAAAATAAAAGGTGGCCACCAAATAAATCTCAATGTCAGAATATAATATCAAAGGAGTGTGTTCGATCAGAGGAATGACCTCATTGGCCCGAGATCGCTCCTGTTTTAGCCACCTTATGCTAGTTCACAGGAGTTGGGTCCATGTATATACCTCAAAGGAACGCCGTCGCCATCCTGCTTCATTCTGGAATATCCATCGCGTACACGGTTGTTAAAGTGGTTTTCGGAATTGGCAGAGAGTATGACAACTTCCGATCCCGATCTCTTTAACAACCAAACGTTATTATAACACCACGGTGATTTAAAAATAATTTATACTTCAAAACCGGAATTTAATATCCATTTCAAAACCATATAAATACGATATCATTTCCATTTCAAAAACCAAATCAACATGATATCATTTTTATTTCAATATATATCTTTTTCCAAAATCATAACACTTTCAAAGTTATATACTTCAAAACCAAATCACTTTAGATTATAACACTTTCAAATCATAATACTTTGAAACTCGTAACTTTAAAACATAACTTCCACCACTTAAATGGTTTAAATATTAAAATACTTTATATAATAAATAGCTTCTTCAATTTCACAAATCAATTTCAAAACAACTCGAATTCCAAAATTTTATATTTAGCCACATCTCAAATCATAAATTTCAATTTAATTCAGTTTCCAAATAAACCATTCCAAACTATATTGATTTCAGAAATAGAATTGATCCACAAAATAAACAATTCCAAATTCAGTATATTTCCAATTATCTTCAACCTTAATTTATTTAAGTCATTATAAACTCTATATTAAAATAAAATTTAAATACTTAACCATATTATCTTCAATAAAAATCAAACTTATTATAAAGCTTATTCTGTATTAAAACAACTTTATACCTAGATTAAAAATCAAGATATAAAATAACATTTATATAATATTTAAAATATCTGAAACCATATATTTCTTTACAAAACCATAGAAATCATTTCAAAATGTTTTTTATATGTAGACCACGGTGTCTATACATAGTTTTCTACCCTATGGTCAAGTGATACAGATATTTATCATTTCAATCCGTAATTTAAAATATAAATACAGTTATATGTTATTTCAAACTGCAATCCTGAATGAAATAAAATCCATAACAACTTGCAGTTTATAACAATATAAAATACAACATCCATTCACCCAATATCAATCATCAACCATTTATCACAATCATCATCCAATTCAATCAATAGCATCAATATAGAACAGATAATAAATAATAGGTATTTACTGGTAGTTTATATTCAATAATAAATTAAATAATGATTTAATTTAAATAAATGCAATTAATTGAGATAATGATTAAAATTATACGAAACAGTCAAAAATAAATTCATAATTACAACATAAATTAGATTTAACAAACATAAGAAATTTTAGAAGTTGTAAGTGGGTTAAAACACTCACCTTTTGAATTTAAATTGGATTTAAATCCAATCCGAACCCAAAATTCAAACAGTCTCAGAATTTGTCCAAAAAGCGTCATAGTGTTTGGAATTTCGATACGATCCCAGCGTAATAAACCGTGCGTGAATCCAACCTCGTACATGAAAGTTACGGCGATTAGAAGATTTAAAAGTTCAAATTTAAATTGAATTAAATAACACTGTTCATACCATGTTATAGCCACGTTGGCTATCTTCAAGTATCACGTACAGTAATCATTCACGCAACACTCTCAAGAATCCTAGTTGGCCGCCGCCCACGTGTGATCCGCACGCGCCACCAATTAGTCGATCGCCACCATCGACGTCGCCTCCGGCCTCCCTGCACCCCCCACAACCACCTGCGAGCACTGGTCATCGTTCGATGCTCCAAGTAAAGTGGCCGCCGCCTGTGGTTTTCAAACCTTAGTTGAATTATGCGCTCAATCCAACCATCGAATTGATGAATGAACCTGGCCGATGAACTCCCCTCGATTCACTCTACCCGACTATGCCTTCAATTCTTCGATCGGACGAAGTTCATCAACGCGTGATGAACGGCCGTGAACAATCCCTCGAATTCCGAGCACTCAGAAACTCAAATCGAAAAACGAATCATGGATTTGACTTGCACTCGTCGAGAGCTTCAAATTCATATATAATGCGCTATTATTTGAGGAGTTTGAATTTTTGTTGTTGGATTTTGAATTGGAATTAAATTGGAAAATTTAGGTTTTTCAGCCATTGAGGAAGAAAAGCAACAAAAATTTCTATACATACATAAATGTGAAATAGAAAGGCTGCTAGGGTTTATAATTGGATATATATAGGCATACTAGTAATAGGAACAATTGGATCGAATTGGTTTGAAAGTTGAACGCTACACGGCCCGAAAAGCCCGTTTCGCTTCCGGAACGCAAATGGGTTAACCCATAAAATTTTAAATCAATAGAACAGGTTTGAAGTCCAAATTCCATCGTATGAAGAAGTTACATTAAAATCAACATATTTCAAATTGATTTCAATTAGTTTCAATTAAATTGATTTTCTAGGCGTTTCGAGCCCGTACGATCCAACGATAAGTCCGATCGATACGAAACTTGAAATCCTACAATAATTCACCGTTACAGATCCGATGAAATGGTTTCGTCGAAATCCGAGTCAGTGGCAAAAATGGCTATTTTTCATTAATTAAATAAATTAATAATTAACTAATTAAATAAAAAATTTAATTCTATAATTGGCAATTTTTATCATTTTTAAATTTCTTAATCATTTACACTAATTTAAACAATTAAGATGTCAATTTAGAGTTGATAAAATTTTCAATTTCAGTGTTAACCTCAATTTCGTTAAATTCAGAAATTATGAATTTAATTTCCAATAATTCCATTTAATTTACTTTTCATTCTATTATTCAATTCATTGTTGTCAAATAGATGAAATTAACATTTGATTCCTGATCTATTACATTAATATTCTCAAAATTCCATCTTAGTTCCAATTAACGTAATATTTAGATATTTAATTTCATTTAATTGAAATTAATCCAATTATTATAGTTCAAATCCCAATAAATTGATAAATCTTTATTTCCATTCTTTTAATTCAACAATTGTTTCAATTAATTGGGATTGCACTAATTTAGTTATTTATTAACCTGCATTAACATTATTACCTTAATTTATATTCAATTACTATTAACAATGTGTTACTTCATTAGTCATTTAAATAATTACATTTGTTTTCCTATATTCACTTTGTAACCAAAGATAGCCTTTCAATCATCTTAATAAATTTGAATTCCATTAACTTATTAATAATTCGCTTAAGTTTACTTTGTTACATTCTGTTTTAGTTATCATTTCATTCTCAAATTACAAATTTTAATTTCTTCCAGATTTAATTACCAAAATCATATTAAATTAATAAATTTAAAACATCGAAATTTACGGGTCGTTACAACCTCAGATGGATGGGAAGATGGAAAGGTTGGATATAGGTTTAGAGGATCTACTTATGGCTTGTATGCTTGATTTCGAAAGAGCTTGGGAAGATCATCTACTATTTGTTAAATTTGCATGTAGTTATAGTTACAGGATTGAATTGGAATGGCACCATATGAGGTGTGTTACGAAAGGCAGTGTAAATCATTCTCATGTTGGTGGGAGTCTTCAGACAAGATAATTCTTAGATTGGAGATGATTCGAGATACTTTTGAGAAGGTGCAGCCGATAAGGAAGAGAATAAAGACCATATAGGATCAAAAAAAGTCAGAAGCTAATAAGAGAAGGACCATGTTGGAGTTTCCAAACAGGGATTTGGTATTTGTGAAGGTCTCGCCACTGAGGAGAGTAACGAGATTTGAAAATTTGTAAAAATTAGCATCGTGATTTATTAGACCTTTGCCAATATTGGAACGTATTGGAAATTTAGCCTATAGAGTGGAACTCCCAAAGAAGATGACAGAAGTCCATGGTGTGTCCCATGTATTACATTTGCGAAATTGTATGCATGATTCAACCACTATTATCGAGCCTAGTCGATGTGGAGTTGGAGGCAAAGACAAGTTCATCCTATGGTCCGTATAACAACTCACACTTTAATAAGCTTAAATTTTGACAAGAATCGAAACTCAAGACCATTAAAGCACAGATCTTTGGATTTGGAACCTGCAAATAAGCATGAGATTATTTGAGATTGATAAACATCTAAAATCACAGTGCGAAAAATAACAAGATATAAATAATTACTATTGCTACTAATTTGGAATTAATGATATTCCTTGGATATCAAATCGCCACATCAGTACCGAGCATGAGCGATAAGAAGACTTCTCCAATAACCAATTATGCCCAGCTCTAGTGACATGTTCCTCTAAATCTATCATGTGGGTGTTCCTCTAAATCTATCATGTGGGTTGTAATGAGGAGGGGGTTAGAAAAACTTTCTGGAGACTGTAAAATCTATACAGCATTCATAACATAAATTTATACCGATTTATTTCCATTTAATTGTTATGTCTACTATTCTAAGGTTAACCAAATTAACCTAATATTGCACACTCGATATTCCTACCTAGCACAATCCATCCACTTACTCTTCCCAAGGTCTAAAATACTGACATAAGTCTATTAACCACTTAATACTTCGAATTATGAAAAGGGGTCCTAGCATCGTCATCGTTGGTCTATTAGTCCTAGTTGCAGAGACCTTTGAATACTACTTATGGCCTTAATATATATGTCATTGTTGGTCTATTAGTCCTAGCAGCAGAGACCTTTGAATACTATTTATGGCCTTAATATATATAATAGCCATATTACTAACACATCTATTATCATTAAAGTTTTATCCATGTGAGTGACAGTACCCAAGGGACTTAACACCTTATTAATAAGACTAGGCAGACCCCTGACCATTTAATGCATATATTTTAGGTAGGCCTTTGTCATTTGGTACATAACCTCAAAACTAACTCCTCACTGGTACTATCTAGCTGACATCATTTGGAATCTCACTGCAACACTTAGTACCTATTATCAAAGAGAGGCGGACCATATATCAGTCACTTAATACCTCAAACCCAAAGCAGATCCTTCCCAAGATATCCACTACCACTCCTAACCATTAATTCGGTCCATTTAATACTTTTTAATTAGGAAAGAGGCGGACTCTCAAAAAAATACATAATACCTCTAACCCCTAAGTAGATCTTTTCATCCATAATGATTTCCCACTGGTCCTATGGCTAGGGATGTCCCGCACGGCTAGTGATGTCCCACATCAGTGCACATAATTGCTTGTAGCCTCCGAGTGAAGGTCAGACATCTATTGTTCCGCTTTACTGATCTTGCATCCCAATCTTATAGGCCCAATTATTCTATGGGTCTTATGATTAAAGATGACTCACTGTAGGAAGTCTACACAACTATTGGTAGCCTCAAGTTGAAGGGCATACTTCTGTTGTATAACTTTACTGACCTCACATCCCAACCAACTAAGTTCAATCAATTATTCAAGGCTTTACTAATCCAAACCATATTATGCTAGGCTTTATTATTACCAAGCTTTATCATTCTAAATTAGATATTGGATTCATCTTACTAACCTCCTTTTATTTATGTAAGGCTCTATAGTTTACCCTAAATATTCAATTACCTATTTATACCTCCCATAAATGTCAATTTGTCCATGATAAAAAAATATCATCCTAACGGACATTTCCTAAGGTATTTATGTATATTTATGAATTTCCAATTAGTAACCTTTTCTAACTATTCCATAGTTATTAACTTAACTTCTTTATTATCGGCCCCATTAATCCTTTTATCCTATTATGTACTTGTGACTCCCAAATCCGTTTCACATAATTATCAATTATGGAGTTATAACCTTTCCAAACTTTCCTCCTATTTTCTATTCACAAATCAATGTTATTATTATGTATAACTAATATCCTATACGAGTATTACGCATAAATCATCATATCTATTAGCGCTTATAAATACGTATAAATACCTATTTCTATCGAATGTATTTACTCACAAATCTTTAACTAGAGTATTCTTTCCATATTTAATTTGCTAAAAATACATATTTTAGGAAGGTTCTTCATCTGATTTCCATAAATTAGTTTAAAACAAAAGGTCAAGAAAAAAAGGAGAGATTAGCATCGTTTAAAATTGCAAGGAACGATTACTTTCTTTTATAGGAATAGACAGTGTAAACTATGAAGAATAAATCTATACTTTACATACCCTTTTCTTTTCATTTGCATATATTCCTTGTTAAATCGAACGCCGCACTTTCTATACAATTTGGAAAGATGCACAAATTTATAAAAATCAAACGAATGCTCTTTCCAAAAATTAAACTATGAAAAATTCCTAATTCAATATAATGACGGTAACAATCAAAATCATACTAATAATCTACAATCCAATTTCAGACCTAGAATGAATTTCATATCTAATCAATATTCATACCTATAACCTTTGGGACAGATTTCCACATCAGCGTGTAACAATATTTCTAATCAAATCTCCTAAGATTACGTTAGCGATGTTCATTACATTCAATTTTAGCCTTCAATTCACATATACTCATTTAGATATAAAAATCAAATGTATGCCAACGGAATAGGTTCAATATTACAAACAATTTATAAATTTCCCACTCACCTTCTAAAAGCATTCCAAATCTCCAGATCTGAAGTAAAAATTATGATTCCCTCCATTTTCTTCTTATTCCAAGAAATATGTACAAAAAAAGGTATATACGTATATTTGAATTATAGATCCAAGAAGAGATTTGGGGTTAAAGGGAAATATAATATATAAATACAAATATATATATCCTCGTTATCGCTTAGTGTTGATTTGCAATTCTTCTTCTCTTATTTGATTTCTATTCTTCTCTAATTTGTATGTAGACAAAAATAATCATTATATTTCATAATTTAGAAAATAGTAGAGAAGAGAAAATGGTAGAGCTTCGCTGCTACTTTCAGAAAAATATGAGAAGAGAAGAAAGGATTAAGCCTAAATTTATAGGCACTCGAATCAACCACAACCGCTAGATTTAATTATATAAAATTCGGGCCATTTGGCAAAGGCAAATCCTAGCCGTCGTGTCCCAACCGGTCGACCGTTCCATGGAATTGGTCGACCGCTACATGTCGACAATGAGATTGTTTACCTATGGATCGTGTGATTATTATATAAATGGTAATTTTCATATCTAATTCTTTTCATCTCAAATTCGTTTTTCATCCGCAACTTCTTCGTTGGACTCCGATCGTAAAATTTCAAATATGAAAGCTGCTTAGAATTTTTCCATCAATGCAATGGTGCAAGTTTCATGATTAAATTCCCTCATTTGCACAAATTCCATTTTAGGATCATAATTAACTAACTAATTAATTAAACAACTAATCATAAAACTTACAGGGTGTTACATTCTCCCCCTTAAAAGAATTTCATCCTCGAAGTTATACCAATCACCAAGTCATGATTCTAGGTCACAATTACCCTTAACTACACAATAATTAATGTACAACCAATTTTTGCAACCAACATGCACAGATGCATAGTGTTTCATAATATAGAAACATGTATGTAGAATGATTCTAAACCGAGCCCTCTTATATGAATGCCTTTCTTTTTGAAAATATGGTGCAGATAACCTATACACACACACACACACTAGTGGTTCTATATGTATGCATATTTTGAAAAATCTTTTCACCGAAATTGCCTTTTTCTATGAACAGAAGTAAGGTGCAACCAACTTGCATCCAATTCCTACGAATCAAAAATCTAACACATTGAAATCTCACTTCATAAACGCCACTCCAATGTAGGAAAAAGGAATTCAAGTAGAGAACCATACATTCTTACCACAACATAAGCTATTCATTTTCCATTGTACATTGAAAATTTCCTCGCTGCCTCGGATTTACTGCAAATTTTCCATGTACAAAATACATAAGGAGACTTGTGTTCAAGTTCTAAAACAGAATTGAGTCCAAAAATAGACTCATGCATGTCGTTAACAAGGTATGAAAATAGAAATTTCATGGCTAAAACAGCTTTTCCCTTGTAATCGGCTGCATTTTATCATATCGTTATTCCTAAGCACCGCCAAATTCAGTCCTAATCTATTTTCGTTCCCTATGTTTAGCATGTGGCCTTCAAAATCAAAAACTTCATAAAAACCTTCTTCTCTTTTAAAATTTGTACTTCGCTTGAAAATTTTAAATTTCTAAAATGTTTAGACCTAAATTTTTCCCCTGAAATAAAATTTAGGAATTTTTTAAAAAAATATTTGAGCGGAAAAAATAATTTAAAAATCGAAACTCTTTTTATTCAATCGAAACTTTTTAAATCCAGAGACACTTTTAAAATATTTTCCTTCTCAAAATTTTTTATGATTCAAGCCACATTTCACCATAGTTTGAAGTTAATTATGCACTAAATGCGTATGCTTAATTCCAGCATTCTACAGCTAAACTTAATCAAATTTAATGCAAAAATGTCATCATACTTAGTTACTCAAAAAATTTAGCTTTTAAGGAACGGGAACATGACTCGTGATTCCAAAACAATTTTAACCTATCTTTCTCTTACTAAAATTTCCATCTATTTAAGACTTTCGGTCTTATATTACATTATATTGTTAGTTAAGTGTTCTTATGAGATCTTCATATTTATACTATTTCTTTCAAACATACATATAAGTGCGGTTTACATATTTGGAAACAATAATACAGTAAATAAATAGATATGCACTTATAATATCTTGTGCGTCTTAGAAGGAGATAACTAACGGTTACAACCCAATAACCTAAAATGGAAAGAACAAATGCTGGAAGAAAAGATACAACAATACGCTATAGAATTTAAAACATTACTTACAGTCTATGGATGATCCCAATCCTCAACGGAAGCTTGAGCTATTGCCATGACTTTGAAAAGTGCAAAGCATAGCAGCTATGCATCCAATCTCAAGACTTTTGCACTATAGCTCGGTCCTCATCTCTCGCTGGTCGACGCGGATCCCTTGGAGCTCAGTCTGGACCTGACGAATGGTGACTAGCTCAAGATTCTAGTATCCATCGTTGCATGGTCCCTACTCTGCCTCCTACTACAGCTGCTGGCTTGGTTTTTGCAGCTGGTGGAAAAGGAATCGCCATCTTCCTAAGGCAGGCTCTATCAACGATAGGTGGGAACTTCGTTTGGGAAGTCTCCCTACTAAGATTGACCCTGCATCGTTCGAAGATGAGATTGAATAGGTGACAATAGGGAAAGTAACTATGTGGGGTGCCAAATCCCTAGTCGAAAAAATGAATCATAAAAGTGCTTGCCCAATTAACGGCTATACCACCCATAGTTGTACAGGTGGCCTTCTGCACATAAGGATAAATGTGATCATATATTCCCGTCTTTAGGATGATACTGTACTAAATAACATGCACAACAAGATGGATAGTCGAACGTAGATTGTCCATCTTCTAAATAATAACATCTTGAGAAAAGATCCACTGCAAGATCTTTGGGTTAGACATCTCAATATCATATAAATAATTGCCATCCACATAAATCTCCAAAATATCATTGAGGTTATTGTGAAACATCTCAATCCTGACTTCTTTAACTTTTGACTGAATGAAACTGTTGTCTTCATTGACATTTGGCGTCAAATGAGCATCGAAAAGGTGAATGCAGTATAGGTAGCATTCTCGCTCAAAATTCTTGAAGCGTGGGATCGGTGCAAGTATTGTCGCCTTAAAAAGTACTTCTAGCACAAAAGAAAAAAAATCTCCAAACTTTATAGGCTAACTTTAAAGGAATTTAAGACTAGCGAAGTTGAGAAAGGTGGAGATCTTCTGGTCATACTGGTCCAACCACTTGATTTCTTGAGGGATGACACCAGGGTGGCGCGAGGAGGAACCGATGGTGCAGGAGGAGCCATGGGCCGAGAAGTGGAAAAATAGGGTTTAGATCTGGAGTGGAGGTGGGGCAAGACCAAACACGTAAAAAACAGATCAAGGGGGAGGTGAGGCTGCTTCTTATCGGAGAGAGGGAGAAACGGCGTCTCCTAGAGGTGGAATGGAGGAAGTGGGAACTGATTTAAATGAGGAGAAGGTGGTGAATTGGGTTCGACTGAAATGGACAGGGGGAGCACGAATTTGGTCAAAATAAAATTAGACATGACATTATAGTCGTGTTTTAGGTTCGGGTTAGGCAAAACCTATTGATTGGTCGACCGCTTTATGGTTACCCGTCGACCGCTAGGTGGACGACCGCTATATAGCATTTTTGCACAGGTTGAACTTGGAACCTATATGGGTCAGTTTAAATATATTAATAAAATAATAACGATAATTGTTTCACGATGTCTCCTTCAACTCGATATGATCCATAAAATATCTGCCTTCATCAACGATAGTGCCTAAGCTTACCGTCCAGCTTTCCAAACCATTCCTCGCTATTCTACCATACTTTTGACTTATATTGCTTGAACCAACAACAATTCCAAAAACCTGATAATATTCCAACTACTATTCCCTACATACTCGCGTGGAAATATTTCTTCCAATAGCTGGCAGGTGTAACAACACTTCTAGCTTCATACCCCAATAAAATTAAATACATTCCTGTTTTGTCTGTCCCATAAAAGAGAGAAAACTTCAAGAACTTCAATTTTTATAAACGAGAAAATCATTAGGCTAATTATTCACCTTTCGAAACCCATTTCCAAATCAAAAAACTACTTTCTTGCCGAAAATCAAAATCAAACCTCTATTGGGGTGTGTGTGTATGCGTATATTTAATGATTTCAAAACATACTTCTTTATAAATTAAAATTTCAAAATTTCCCAAAACTAGATTTCCAAAACATATCCTTAGGAAACAATCCTTAGAAAATCCATTTTCAAAGTCTAAGGCATTTTTAAAATATACTTTATCTAAATTCTGTTACCGGTTTAGAATAAGAAATTGACCTTAATTCTTCAAATAAATATCCAGTTTACCATTTAAAGGTGTGATGGACTTTCCTTACCAAACAAGTTTCTAGACGTTTGCAACATACATAATTCTTTATTTGCTTATCTGGAATAATTGTGTATCTTCAACTGCAAGTCATCATTAAAATCCAAAATCATAAGGTAGCTAGATTTCAATCATCAAGTCAAACACCCTCTAGTGTCCATGATTTTGCTATATGTCGCACTCATTCCTTTCCTCATCAGCGCCCTATGCATCGCCAATAATAGGGTAATTCAGATTCGATGTGAAAATCTTAACTCTAAGATATTCCCAATCTGCAGTTGTTTTACCTATTCCTTCAGAGTGGACCTACAACTACTTCTATAGTCGGGATTCTTAAAAACGTGTAAAAAATGATAATAGATAGGAAAGCATGAATACTTTCTCTCAATTTGTTATAGTTGCTTTAATTGACTAATCTATGCCCTGAAACCAAATGTAACAACCCACACTTTAGTGAGCCTGAATTTCAACAAGAATCGAAACCCAAGTCTATCAAAGCATAGATCATTGGATCTGATACCTACAAATAAGCATGAGCATTATTACAGATTGATAAAAATCTAAACTTATAGTGAAAACAATAGTAGGATATAAATAGCTACTATGAGCACTACCTTGGAATTAATGGTATTCCTTGAATATCAAATTGTCACATTGGTACTGAGGATGAAAGATAAGAAGACTTCTCGAACAACCAATCACGTCCAGCTCCAATGACATGTTCTTCTAAATCTATCATGTGGGTAGTAATGAGGAGGGGGTTAGAACAATATTCTAGTAATTGGAAAATCTATAAGGTGTTCCTATAGAAATTTATACAGATTGGTTCCCATTTAATTGTTATGTCTACTATTCTAAGGTTAACCAAATTAACCTAATATTGCACACACGATATTCCTACCTAGCACAATTCATCTACCTACCCATCCCAAGGTATAAAATACTTACGTAAGTCTATCGGCCACTTAATACTTCTAATTATGAAGCGGGCTCCTAGCATCGTCATTGTTGGTCTATTGGTCCTAACTACAAAGACCTTTGACCACTATTTATGGCCTTAATATATGTTATTGTCGTAGTACTATCCATATATTGTCATTAAAGTCTTAGTCATGTGAGAGATAGTACCTAAGCTACTTAATACCTCATTAATAAGGACCAGGCAGACCCTGACCATTTAATACCTATATTCTAGATAGGCCATTTTCATTTAATACCTAACACAAGTCGGACTACTCACTAGTACTATCTAGCTGATATCGCTTAGAATCTTACTGGGACACTTAGTACTTCCTTATAGGAGAGATGCAGACCCTATATCAATCAGTTAATACGTCAAACCTAAAATAGACTCTTCCCAACATATCCATTACCGCTTCTAACCTTTAATTCAAGCAATTTAATACTTTTTTATTAGGAAATAGGTGGGCTATCAAACAACCACTTAATACCTCTAACCCCTTAGCAGATCCTTCATCCATAATCGACACGGGTCCTATGATTGGTGATGTCCCACATCAGTAATAAGTGCACACAACTGTTGGTAGCCTCTAAGTGAAGCACGGACTTTCATTGTGTCATTTTACTTATCTTTCATCCCAATCTTCAAAGCCCAATTACTCTTTGGCTCCTATGGTTAAAGATGTCTCACATTAGTAGAAAGTGTACGTAACTACCGCTAGCCTCAAAGTAAAGGCCACACTTATGTTATGTAACTCTACTAACCTCGCATCCCAACCTACTAAATCCAATTAATTATTCTAGGCTTTACTAAACAAAGCCATATTATCCTATGCTTTATTATAACTAAGCTTTATTATCCTAAATTGGACATTGGACTTAGCTTACTAAAATTCTTTTATTTATTTAAGGCAATATAATTTACCTTAAATATTCAGTTATCCATTAGTCCCTTTTATTTACTCCTTCCATAAATGTCAATTTTCCCGTGTTAAAAGAATATCATCCTAATGGATATTTCCTAAGACATTTATGTGTATTTACTAATTTTCAATTAGTGATCTTTTCTAACTATTCCAGATTTATTAATCTGACTTCTTTATTTATCAGTCCCATTAATCCATACACCCTATTAATTACTTGTAAATCTCAAATCATTCACAATAATTACCAATTAATTGAAGTTACAACCTCTCCAAACTTTCCTCCTAACTTTTATTCGCAAATCATCATATTTATTAGCGTGTATAAGTACCTACTTATACCAAATATACTCTAGTCCCCAATATTTAACAAGAGTATTCTTTCCATATTAATTGGTTGAAATTACATTCCTTGGGAAGGGAAGGTTCTCCATTGTGATTTCCATAAATTAGTTTAAAACCAAAGGTCAAGAATAAAAGGAAAGGGTAGCATCGCTTGAAATTACTAGGAATGGTTACTTTCTTTTTACTAGAATAGATTGTGTAAACTATGAAGAATAGATAACATCTCTTTCTTTTCATTTGCATATATTCCGTGTTAAATCAGACGCTGCACTTTCTATACAATTTGGTAACACACACGGTAAAAATCAAATGGACATTCTTCCCAAAAATTAAACTATGAAGATTCACAATTCAACATAGTTAGAGTAACGATCAAAATCATACTAATAATCTACAACACGATTTCTAATCTAGAATAAATTTCATATCTAATCAATATTCATATCTAATCAATATTCATATCTTTAACTTTTAGGACTAATTTCTAGATCAAGGTGTAATAATATTTCCAGTCAAACATCCTGAGAATATGTAGGTGACATTTATTACATTAAATTTTAGCCTATAATTCACATATACTCATTTAGCCATAACAATCAAACATATGCCAATGGAAAAGATTCGATATCATAAACAATTTATAAATTAACCACTTACCTTCCAAAAGCGTTCCAAATCTCTAAATCTGAAGTAAAACTTTTGATTTGACTTCATTTCCTTCTTATTCCAAGATGTATAAAATAGATATATACATATATTAATATTATAGATCTGAGAAGAGATTTGGGATATATATATATCACTTAATGTTGATTCCCTTCACCCCTTCTCTTATTTGATTTCAATTCTTCTCTAGTTTATATATATACAAATATAAATATAATATTTTATAATTTAGAAAATAGTGGAGAAGAGAAAATGATAGAGCTACGATGCTGCTTTCAGAAAAATATAAGAAGAGAGCAGAGGGTTAGGCCTGAAGTTATAAGCACTCCAATCAACCACGACCATCAGATTTAATTATATAAAATCCGAGCCATTTGGCCAAGGAAAACCCTAGCCGTCGTGATCCCAATTGGTCGACCGCTCCATGGCACCAGTCAACCACTACATATCGACCGATTACAATAAGCCTGTTGACTTGTGGGTCCCATAATTATTATATAAATTTTAATTTTTTTAATTTAATTAATTTTTGAATTCGTTTTTTGTCCATAACTTCTTCGTTTGGACTTCGATTGCAAAACTTTAAATATTAAGGTTGCTTAGAATTTTTTCATGAACATAATGATGCAAGTTTCGTAGCCAATTTCTATCATTTGAAAAAAAATCCATTTTTGGATCCTAATTAATTAACTTAATAATTAAACAAACAGTCGTAAAATTTTCTAGGTATCATAGTTTAACTCATACTATTGAGCATGGAGTGAAGCGGGTTTAGAGTAAAGTAGTGAAGTTGGTAAAGAGTGCAACGGGGAATGACCCAGCGAAGTGCATATGGGAGCCTAAGGAGAAGCTTTTCATCCTAATTTCTTTAATGATACATTCCCCAATTCAGTTTTGTTTCCATAGGATTTCGGTAAGGATGTTAGATTTTTGGATGCTTAGGATTTGGTTCTTTCATGATTGACTTAGATTAGTATAGATCGCTAGAATGATTGAACCCTTGGCTCATGATATAATGTGGAAAGTTGCATTTATATAAATTTCGTCTATGATGATATATTAGGGTTGTAATGCTTCCCTATATGACATCTATATTGCATACATTTAGGAGGCCGACTATCGATGTGACGACCCGTGTTTCATTCCACAGAAAAACGTATCATCAATAAGAAAAGAAAGAGATAGAAATAGAAAGATAGGAAGAAAAGAAACAACAATCATCAGAATCTCACAGCGGAAACGAACAAAATATAATATTACATATATCCCTTACATAATTTATATATCAGAGTTCACAAAATGATACTACTCCATTACATCAGCCATTCATAAGAGTTTTCCCAACCCATACAACTCAAAACACAACACCAAAATGCCACTACATCGAATATAGATAGATAGTACGTCGGGACTCCAGCTCCAGCTTCCAAAACATATGATAATCCAACCCTAATCACTTGGCTACTCATAAAAATTTGAGTACCCAAGAGTTTATGAAAAACAAAATAAACTCCGGGTCAGACATGGGTCTGGTGTGAGTAAATCAGTTAAAGTTGTTTAACTTTAAAAATCATTTTGAAACAAAGGTATCACGTAAGACTTCCCACAAATAAACACGGGTAAGTTTTTACCTTACGCTAACCAAAACATTTGATAGGAAATTTAGTGATATTATAATAGGGTCTAGGGTTTTCAAGTAAAATAGAAAATAGCCGAAATTGTTACATTTATTAAATTCCAGCATACATAGGTATACAATCAAATCCGAGGGCGCTTATTGGATAATGGTTTTCCATCAATGGCAGGGCTACTGGGGTATCGCCCGTCACAGTACGAGGCCTAGATCACCGTACCGAGGATCACTCCCGATCCCCTACAACACAAGGCCGGACCCATCCCTTACTGGATAGTTCCGAACAAGAAAACCACGCAGTTGTGGCCAACAACTGCCCACACAGCCGAATATATAATAAGGGACTTCTAAACAAGGGTAAATCTCACTCTCAAGTGGGGTCTACCCACGAAGCCTTGCTGCACCTCCCCTGTTTTAGCCATTCCCGGTTGATGAGGCTTGAGGTTACGATTACATTTATAAAGAACTCATCTCTTAGAATGCTCATCGTCCACCTGACGATGTTCTGAAAGCATTCAATCCATACAAATTCGTTCCAGGTTCGAACGAAACCGAAGGCATTATCTCGTTACACTCGTTTTGGAATCACCCTCAGAGTTAACGACGATAAACCTTGCACTCTGATTCACCATCTCGAATCTATAAGTACTATTCCATCAAACTCATTACGGAATCACCCATAGAGTTATACTGACGTATAGCCCTTACACCTCGAGTCTTCACTCTTCACATAAGATTCAGGACCTAACATTATCTGGAATCGATGTGGTTTTCGGATATCCGAATATGGAAACCCGATCCCGGTCTCATCGAAATCCAAAGCGTGTCTTTTAGGTCCAAGTTATTTTAAAGGTTTAAACAATTCAATTCAGATTTAAACATAGCATCATACAACATTATCAACAGATAATAACCAATATCTATCACTGATATACAACATCTCATCACAGAATATAACTCAACTATCATTCAACAGATATCAACCATATACAGATATCAATACAAACTATCATCCACAAGCAAGCACTACTTAATTCATATCGTAATTAATTTAAATTAAATTAATTACTTGAGAATTTATCACTTAATCTTGCTTAACCAAACATTAATTTAGTTAACCACAACCATTTAATTAATTAATCACCTCTTAATTATCTTATTATTAATTAATTACTACTTAATTAATTAGTAATCTTTATTTAATTATCAATTAATTACTATAATTATTTATTAATTAAACTTTGATTAAAAATTAATCATTCCTTAATTGGTTATTAATTAACCCTTAATTTATAATTAATTAACCTTAATTAATTCTTAATTGCCTTAATTAATTCTTAATTAATTACAAATTAATTTCTTAATTACATAATTAATTATTCATTAATTAACCTTAATTATTTAATTAATTAAATCTTAACCCTTAATTAATTAACAATTAATTATAAATTAATTAATGTTTAATTACTTAATTAATTAACTCTTAATCGATTAATTAATTAACTTCTTAGTCACTAATTTATTAATCATTAATCAATTATTAATTAGTTATGAATTAACCTTAAATTAATTAATTAATAAATTAATAACTTATTAATTGTTATTTAATTTAATCCTTAATTACCTATTAATTAATTCATAATTAATTAATTAAATCTTAACAATTAATTAACCAAAACTAATTAATTAATCCATCACTAATTACTAATAAATTCAACTTAAAAACAAATCCATGTTCATTCATCTTTAAAACTCTTACATATTTAAGTATTCAATTTATTTAAAACTAATTACTTTAGAAAATGTTAGATTTAAAATGTAAAACCATTTCAAACTTCAATTAATAAGATGTGAATTACTTTGAAATAAATATTTGACACTTTATAAAATAAAGAAAATATAAGTGTTAAACTTCCAACTTAAAACTAAATTAGAAGTTTCAAAATAAACTTAAACTAATTTCATTAACATGCTCAAAGCCCGGCCCAACCCAAACTAGCACATTCCAACTCCATCCCCTACCCTCTTCTTCAACTTCTTGAACCCAACAATACTCACGCGCAAAAACGCGCACATACCCGAGTACAGCATGCTACTCCCACGCGACTCACTCGAACGCGACTTCGAGCACGCGAAAACTTCCCTGACACATGCACTGCCTCGTGCACATGCACGAACCCACGGCGCCACCATCGCCACCGCCGACCTCACGCGCAAACCATACTTCGATCCCCAACCCAAAATAGAAACCTAGAATTCGAAAATTCGAATTCGAACGAAATTCGAATGCTCGAGCCAAAAAAATCAACTGCAGCCGCTGGGAAGAAAACCCTCATCCACGACCATCTTACTTCATTCCGGCGCCCAACTTCGGCCATGCGTGCGCAACCCCCACACGCAACTCCTCCCCTAACCATTCCCAACTCGATCACCCCTAAGCTTCACGCGATCGAATTATCCAAGCTCGAAAAACACAGTACCTTAAACCCTACAAACCTAAATTTCAATTTCTTTGTTGCAAAATAAAACCAATCACTATTTTTCTAGTGATAAACATCATCTAAACTATCTTCAGTTCAAATTTCAAAGGTTGAAATGAATCCAATCAAGAATTTGACAAAAGTCCCAAATACTGTAATCTTCAAAATTCGAATTCAATTGCAAGTTATAAATTCTGATTTCAATCTTAAAATTCATATTTTGCATTTTAGAATCAGTATACATATTTGATTTATTAAAATTTTAACAAGATTTATATGCTAAATTTTGTTTTACTGCATGTTTACATTCTGCAGTTTTTTTATATCTGTTCATTGCATATTTAACTAATCACTTAAATCATGTTGAATTTTAAACTCCACACTTGAAATACCAACTCACTATCACTTTGCTAAATTTAGATTTGAAGTTTTGTTTTCAGTAATTTACTCCGTTCTTGAGTTTACAGAGAGATACAATTTTCTTAAACATTCACAGCATAAATTTAAAATCTGAAACAAATACTTCACAAAATAATTGACATGCAAGCATATATCACTAGCATTCAACATGCAACATTTCCATACTTTAAGTTTAATTTTAAAAATTTACTCACCTTTTTCTTTCTGATGTGAAGATTCAAACTGCAGGAAAAAGAAGATATGAATGAACTGCAGGTTATTCTTTTCCCACTTGATGTTGTTGCTTTGAAGATGCCTCAAACTTGAATTTGTTTGCTTAACTTTGAAATGCTTTAAATCTTGAATTAATAGGTGATAAAACTGAGTTTTTTTGTTTCAGAAACTGGTTGAAGAAGTAGAGATTTGAAGAAGTTCAGATTTTTTTTTATGAAGAATGTAAAATTTCTTGTTTAGTAAAAATGAGAATGTCTTTTAAAAATATGTTTTATAAAGTTTAAAGGAAAGAAAATCTAAATTATGACACTTGTCACAAAGCCTAACTAATTTCCTAACACTTGATAATAATAGGTTTTAAATGTTAACATGTGTAAATTCATGTAAAAAGAAATAAAAATGTTTTTCTTAAATTGATTTTTCTTATTTAAGTTTATATTTTAAATTCCTATAAAATAAATTTCCTTTAAAGAATGAATATAAGACAGATGTTATAATATAATTAAAATCATAAGAATATTCTTCAAAATTCAAAGTAAAATTTAGAATAAAATTTAACATAGTTTAAATCTTTTAATATATCAATTCAAACATAATTTGAATTTAAAAACCCAATCCAAAATCAACTTTGATATGAATAAAATTTTAACACATTCAATTTCATATATATATATGTACTAGTTTTTATTTAGAATAAATTTATATTTACCATTCATTTATTTGTTGTTGAAAAATTTACAAATTTATCAATTTAAATTAGTTTATTATATAGATTATCATATTTAAATTCGGAATGAAATTCCATGATATCACAATCCTCCCCTTTAAAATAATTTCGTCCCCGAAATTTAAACAAAAGATAATCCAAAATTTCATTTTATTTAATACTTCAAACATACATAACATCCATACATAAGCAACCATCAAACAAAACATCCAAACAAACATACATCCAATACAAACACCACTAGCTATCCGGACACATATCTGGATAAGCCTTCCTAAAGCTATCCAGAGTCTCCCAGGTACAATCTCTGGGATCCTCACTCCACTGGACTTTAACAAGCTTCACTATCTTGCTTCTGAGTTGTCTCTCATCTTGATCAACAATTTGAACAGGATGTCGGACAACTGACAAGTCCGGCTCAACCTCCAATTCTTCCTGCACAGCTGGCTCCACAATAAGAGATGGATCGTGCACATATTTTCGTAGATGAGATACGTGGAAAACATTATGAATCCCAGCCATCCGGACTGGCAATTCAATCATGTATGCAACAGCACCAATCCTCTCGAGAACTCTGAACGGACTAATGTATCTTGGAGCGAGTTTCCCTATCTTTCCAAATCTTACAGCTCCTTTAATAGGGGAAACTTTGACAAAGACTAAATCACCAATCTCGAATTCCAATTGTCTTCGTCTCTTATCAGCATATTTCTTTTGTCGATCCTGAGCAGCTCTCATCCTTTTCTTGATAAGCTCGACTTTAGCAGATGCTTCACGAATCAGATCTGGTCCAAGCACAATACAGTCCTTCGACTCTATCCAACAAGCTGGAGATCTACACGGTCTTCCATATAATGCTTCATAAGGAGCCATCTTGATACTTGCTTGGTAACTGTTATTATACGAGAACTCCACTAAATGTAGATGATCCTCCCATGATCCTCCAAAATCTAATACACAGGCTCTCGGCATATCTTCTAGAATTCGGTTAAGCCTTTCTGTTTGTCCATCCGTCTGTGGATGATATGCTGTGCTCAATCTCAAATTAGTCCCCAAAGCTGATTGCAATGCCTCCCAAAATTTGCTGGGGAAAATCGGATCTCGATCACTTACAATGCTGACTGGAACGCCATGCAATCTCACAATCTCCTTCAAGAAAATTTCAGCCAAAGAAACTGCAGTACAGTTTGCTTTAACTGGTATAAAATGGGCGCTCTTGGTAAGACGATCCACAATTACCCATATTCCTTCATTCCCCTTCTTAGTTCTAGGCAGACCGTCGATGAAGTCCATCGCAATCATTTCCCATTTCCATGTCGGGACCTCCAAAGGTTGTAACAAACCGGCTTGCTTCTGCTGATCTCCCTTCACTTGCTGGCAGGTTGCATAACTATTGATGAATCTGGCTACATCCTTCTTCATACTCGGCCACCAAAAAACTCTCTTCATATCCTTATACATCTTCGAGATTCCTGGATGGATACTTAATCTGGAGCGATGGCATTCTGATAAGACTTCTTGTTTCAACCCATCCACACTCGGCACACATAGACGACCATTAATCCTCAAAGTTCCTCGATCGTCAATTTCAAAATCAGGATAATGTCCCTCTTTGGTTCCTTGAATAATTTTACTTAGAGTTTTATCCTCTATTTGCATGCTTATGATTCTTTCCTGGAGAGACGGAGCAACTTCCAAAAGAGATAAAACTGCATTCCTGCTAAGAGCATCTGCCACGACGTTCACCTTCCCTAGAGTATACAGAATATCCAAATCGTATGATGCCAAGAACTCAACCCATCTCTGCTGTCTTATATTAAGATCTTTCTGAGAGAAAAGATATTTCAACGCTTTGTGGTCCGTGAATAACTCAAACCTTTCTCCTAAATGATAGTGCCTCCATATCTTTAAAGCAAAAACAATAGCCAACAGCTCTAGATCATGCGTAGCGTAGTTCCTCTCATGTGGCTTCAACTGCCGACTCGCGTACGCAATAACCCTACCATTCTGCATAAGAACGGCTCCCAATCCAACAATACAGGCATCAGTATACGCTTCAAACTTGCTCTTACCATCAGCAATAGGCAATACAGGAGTGCTTGTCAACTTTGCCTTCAATTTATGGAAAGTTCCTCACACTCCGGTGTCCACTTGAATTTAACTCCCTTCTTTGTCAGCTTCGTTAGGTGAGAAGAGACCTTAGAATAATCCTTAATAAACTTCCTGTAGTAACTGGCCAATCCAAGAAAACTGCGGACTTCTGTAGGAGTTCGAGGCTGCTTCCATTCCAAAATAATCTCAACTTTAGCTGGATCAACAAAGATTCCCTCACCAGAAACAATGTGGCCCAAAATTTTTACTTCAGACTTCCAAAAATGACACTTAGAGAACTTCGCCTTCAGCACATGCCTTCTCATAGTTTCCAAAACTATTCTCAAGTGCTGCTTGTGCTCTTCTTTCGATTTAGAATAAACCAAAATATCATTGATGAAGACCAAAACAAACTTATTCAGAACATCTCTAAAGACTCGGTTCATCAGATTAACAAAATAAGCAAGAGCGTTGGTTAACCCGAAAGGCATAACCAACCACTCATAGAAACAATTAGGTCCCCTAAATGCGGTTAAGGGAATACTGTCTTCAGCTACCCTTAACTGCTGGAAACCTGATGCTAGATCTAACTGAGAAAAGACAGATGCACCATGAAGCTGGTCGAAGAGATCATCAATGCGAGGAAGAGGATACTTACTCCGAATGGTCACTTTGTTCAATTCACGGTAGTCTACACAGAACCTTAGCGACGCATCCGACTTGGTGACAAAAACTGCAGCAGAACCCCAACAGGAAAAAATTGGTCTAATCAAACCCTTCTCCAACAAATCTTGAGTTTGCTTCACTAATTCCTCCCTCTCTCTCTTGAAGCCATCCTCCTACTTGGTTGAATTACAGGTACTGCACCAGGAACCAAATCTATAAGGAACTCTATTTCCCGATGCGGAGGCAAACATTTAACATCCTTAAATACGTCTGAGAAATCCCGGACTACTTCAATATCTACAACCTCTTCTTGAGAAGTCTCCACTCCATGTAAAAGACTACTCAAGTGGATTCCAGAGTTATCACACATTACTCTGGCAATCCTACCTAGATCAGTTTCCAACGAAACTGTTCTTTCATCACAATTTAAGATAGCTTTATATTTGTCAAGCCAATCCATTCCCAATATAAGGTCGAAACCTTGAAAATCCAATACATAAGGATCACAGGAAAAACTATGGGATAGATAGGAGATTCTTAAATCTTTACAAATCCTATCCAATTTGGTTACCCCTCCTATAGGATTTGATACACAAATGGGATTGTCTACGATACTAGGAGTGAGTAAGAAATTCTCTACAGTACCCACGGAAATAAAACTTAAAGAAGCACCAGAATCAAATAAGACTTTAACATACTTTCCATTTAAAAGTAAAGTACCTTCTAAAACTCCCTTGCCTTTCGACGAGTTTGATGGTGCGCCTTCCAAAGCAAATACTTTGTTCTGTTGAACCTTATGAAGGAGCGGACAGTCTCTAATCATGTGCCCCGGTTGGTGACAGTTAAAGCAAAGAGACTTCTGAACTAAGGCTGACCCTGGTCCACTATACTGCTGCCGCCGCTGCTGAGATCCTTTGCTGGGACACTTGTTTGCCAGATGACCTTCTTGATGACAAATATAACACTTTCGGGATTCATTATTATTCCCAGACTTCTTCTTGTTTTGCTTCTTCCAGTTAGGATTGAATTTCCTCTTATTCTGGTTAGAAGAATTCCCTCCTGGTGCAGCAACTTGTGCCACTGACCTCTTCTTCATCAAGTCTTCATACCTTAACGCCATATCAATAAGCTCCACAAAAGACCCTTTCAAATGTGCAGTCATTCTCTCATGATACTCAGGCCTCAACCCCTGGACAAACATCTCGTTCTTCTTAAGAGGTGTGTCTATAAGTCCTGGTCCGTAGCAAAATAACTCGTTGAACTTTGTCTCGTATTCAACTATGGACATATTCCCTTGTTTCAGATTCAGAAAATCTTGATAAAGACGAGTTCTTCCTGCAGCAGGCATATACTTTTCCTCAAACATCTCCTTAAATTCTTCCCAAGACATACCATCCTCCGAGATATTAGCAGTCACTGAATTCCACCATACTGCAGCACCACCTTGTAATTGCCATACAGCCATTATTCTCTTCTGCTCATATGATAACCTCATGCTCTTAAAAATCTTCTCATAGGAGCGAATCCATGCTTGAACTTCTATTATAGTTTCTGATCCTTGAAATGGTTTCCCTCCAAGATGAACAAAATCCTTGCATAAGGCGGAAAAACTGGCTGAAGACGTAACTGGATTAACAGTCTCATCATCAGTCTGCTCTCTTCTGTTACCAGTTGATCCACTACCAACAACTCTTCCCCTTCGGCCTCTTGAACTCATATTGGCTACCTGAACAGGTAACCAATCAATTTAGATAAGGATATAGTTATATAAGAAAATTAAAAATACGCACTCTCAAGATAGATACTACTTCAGAGCCTAGGTGTTTCTCAACCATTGCTCTGATACCAACTGTGACGACCCGTGTTTCATTCCACAGAAAAACGTATCATCAATAAGAAAAGAAAGAGATAGAAAAAGAAAGATAGAAAGAAAAGAAACAACAATCATCAGAATCTCACAGCGGAAACAAACAAAATATAATATTACATATATCCCTTACATAATTTACATATCAGAGTTCACAAAATGATACTACTCCATTACATTAGCCATTCATAAGAGTTTTCCCAACCCATACAACTCAAAACACAACACCAAAATGCCACTACAGCGAATATAGATAGATAGTACGTCGGGACTCCAGCTCCAGCTTCCAAAATATATGCTAATCCAACCCTAATCACTTGGCTACTCATAAAAATTTGAGTACCCAAGAGTTTATGAAAAACAAAATAAACTCCGGGTCAGACATGGGTCTGGTGTGAGTAAATCAGTTAACGTTGTTTAGCTTTAAAAATAATTTTGAAACAAAGGTATCACGTAAGACTTCCCACAAATAAACACGGGTAAGTTTTCACCTTACGCTAACCAAAACATTTGATAGGAAATTTAGTGATATTATAATAGGGTCTAGGGTTTTCAAGTAAAATAGAAAATAGCCGAAATTGTTACATTTATTAAATTCCAGCATACATAGGTATACAATCAAATCCGAGGGCGCTTATTGGATAATGGTTTTCCATCAATGGCAGGGCTACTGGGGTATCGCCCGTCACAGTACGGGGCCTAGATCACCGTACCGAGGATCACTCCCGATCCCCTACAACACAAGGCCGGACCCATCCCTTACTGGATAGTTCCGAACAAGACAGCCCCGCAGTTGTGGCCAACAACTGCCCACACAGCCGAATATATAATAAGGGACTTCTAAACAGGGGTAAATCTCACTCTCAAGTGGGGGCTACCCACGAAGCCTTGCTGCACCTCCCCTGTTTTAGCCATTCCCGGTTGATGAGGCTTGAGGTTATGATTACCTTTATAAAGAACTCATCTCTTAGAATGCTCATCGTCCACCTGACGATGTTCTGAAAGCATTCAATCCATACAAGTTCGTTCCGGGTTCGAACGAAACCAAAGGCATTATCTCGTTACACTCGTTTTGGAATCACCCTCAGAGTTAACGACGATAACCCTTGCACTCTGATTCACCATCTCGAATCTATAAGTACTATTCCGTCAAACTCATTACGGAATCACCCACAGAGTTATACTGACGTATAGCCCTTACACCTCGAGTTTTCACTCTTCACATAAGATTCAGGACCTAATGTTATTTGGAATCGATGTGGTTTTCGGGTATCCAAATATGGAAACCCGATCCCGGTCTCATCGAAATCCAAAGCGTGTCTTTTAGGTCCAAGTTATTTTAAAGGTTTAAACAATTCAATTCAGATTTAAACATAGCATCATACAACATTATCAACACATAATAACCAATATCTATCACTGATATACAACATCTCATCACAGAATATAACTCAACTATCATTCAACAGATATCAACCATATACAGATATCAATACAAACTATCATCCACAAGCAAGCACTACTTAATTCATATCATAATTAATTTAAATTAAATTACTTAAGAATTTATCACTTAATCTTGCTTAACCAAACATTAATTAATTAATCACAACCATTTAATTAATTAATCACCTCTTAATTATCTTATTATTAATTAATTACTACTTAATTAATTAATAATCTTTATTTAATTATCAATTAATTACTATAATTATTTATTAATTAAACTTTGATTAAAAATTAATCATTCCTTAATTGGTTATTAATTAACCCTTAATTTATAATTAATTAACCTTAATTAATTCTTAATTACCTTAATTAATTCTTAATTAATTACAAATTAATTTCTTGATTACATAATTAATTATTCATTAGTTAACCTTAATTATTTAATTAATTAAATCTTAACCCTTAATTAATTTACAATTAATTATAAATTAATTAATGTTTAATTACTTAATTAATTAACTCTTAATCGATTAATTAATTAACTTCTTAATCACTAATTTATTAATCATCAATCAATTAATTAATCAATTATTAATTAGTTATGAATTAACCTTAAATTAATTAATAAATAAATTAATAACCTATTAATTGTTATTTAATTTAATCCTTAATTACCCATTAATTAATTCATAATTAATTAATTACATCTTAACAATTAATTAACCAAAACTAATTAATTAACCCATCACTAATTACTAATAAATTTAACTTAAAAACAAATCCATGTTCATTCATCTTTAGAACTCTTACATATTTAAGTATGCAATTTATTTAAAACTAATTACTTTAGAAAATGTTAGATTTAAAATGTAAAACCATTTCAAACTTCAATTAATAAGATGTGAATTACTTTTGAAATAAATATTTGACACTTTGTAAAATAGAGAAAATATAAGTGTTAAACTTCCAACTTAAAACTAAATTTGAAGTTTCAAAATAAACTTAAACTAATTTCATTAACATGCTCAAAGCCCGGCCCAACCCAAACTAGCACATTCCAACTCCATCTTCTACCCTCTTCTTCAACTTCCTGAACCCAACAATACTCACGCGCAAAAACGCGCACATACCCGAGTACAGCATGCTACTCCCACGCGACTCACTCGAACGCGACTTCGAGGAAAACCCACGCACGCGAAAACTTCCCTGACACATGCACTGCCTCGTGCACATGCACGAACCCACAGCGCCACCATCGCCACCGCCGACCTCACGCGCAAACCATACTTCAATCCCCAACCCAAAATCTAAACCCAGAATTCGAAAATTCGAATTCGAACGAAATTCGAATGCTCGAGCCAAAATTATCAACTACAGCCGCTGGGAAGAAAACCCTCATCCACGACCATCTTACTTCATTCCAGCGCCCAACTTCGGCCACGCGTGCGCAACCCCCATACGCAACTCCTCCCCTAACCATTCCCAACTCGATCACCCCTAATGTGACGACGCGGAATTTGCCCGCTCGAAAATCGACATCCATACTTCAAATCGTATTCGAATGCCATAGATTCGACCGTTCAAATCCGATTCGCCGGAGCTTATAACAACATTAAGTAAACAACACAGCGGAATAAAAGAATAATACATTGATATACAGCTTTGATACAATATCTGATACAACAGATGATCCAATAGATATCAATATACATCAGAGATATGATACAATAAAATAGCAGCGGAAAAGAAAAATAGATAACATCTAGCAGCGGAACAATATAACTCTGAGATAGTCTTCAAGGAAGAACTCCAAATCTGAACTCCAACTCCAAGAACTAATCCAGCAATAGCTCGAACTCCCCATAACAATGCACCAAGCTAGGCAAGACTGGTGCGAACCAAAGACTGAACTAGCTCCAGATAATCCACTATATCTAACTATCTGAAAACCCAACTCTAGACTGCTCGTGTAGAAATATAATGAGCACCCAGAGTTTAGGAAAGAAACAATAAACTCCGGATCAGTCGTGGGACTGGTGTGAGCAACAAAATCAATTTATCTTTTAAAACATTCAACAAAAGATTTTCAAAGTCAATTCGCAATGTTTTTTTTTAAAAATGAGACTACCATAAGGCCTCCCGCACACACACACAATGCAAACGCAGAATCGGAGAAGATTTCTCCTTATGATAGTCAAAGATGCTTGATACGCATTAAAAAGAACATTTGATATTATTACTAGTGCATAGTGTAGGAAAAATTCATTTCGAAAGTAAAGATATAAATCTTAGCCAGCATAGACATTCCGAACTATGCCTACTATAGCTACCATCCAAACAGTGGGGCGCCACCATAAGTGAATGATAGGTTCTACAACTAATACCGTACAAGATCGTATTGTTTCTTTGGATTTCCAACGAATGGTCAGGCCAAGGAACTTCCCATTGCCACATGAAAACGCCTCTGGATGGACGTCCCCGAGAACCAAACCGGATCTCTACCAACACAAGGCCAGGTTACCCCTAACTGAGTAACAACTGACCGAATATGCCATCCCCCGGTCCTTTGGGACCTTTCAACCGAGCGCTCGTAATCAATTCACACAATCATAAAGTGTTTTCAACATGAGTAAGCATCTGGGCTCCATACCATGATACCACCCTTTTCCAGAAGGAAATGCACATATCCTAAAGGGCGTTACCCCTCATAACCTTGCTGCATCTTTCCTGTTTTGACCATTCCCGAGGTGTGAGGCTCGACGAAGTCACGTCCACAAAAACATACTTTATACAAAAGCCATGCTTTGGGTCAACAAATGATCATAGAAAGGATCACAAAGATAGACGATCAAATAAATGATCCTATCACAAATAATCAACACAATGATCATTTCACAGCAACACATGTCACATTACCAAATTGGGAATATATCGCTGATAACCTTCAACTACATAACCTCTGAGCTCGTACGTCTCAGAGAAGGGTGTTAAGCTAAAAGAATAAATTCTCCGCCACCAACAGAAATATATTTGAAAGAAATCGGCTTTACATCTCAATTTGTAATGTCAGACATACAATCCATACAAGTCTGTTCCGGGCTCGAACAGAACCGAAGGCACTTACAAAGAAGTCCTTGCAATCCGGATATTCACAATCCCGATCGGATTTCCCATCACTTAGGGAGTTTCTATACCGGCGCGACTCGGTGCAGAAACAATCGATAGGTCATCCTATCGCTTTCGCAAATACCCGGTCTTCATCACCGGTCTTCAAATGCTATCCATAACGTCAAATCACATATTCGGAATGGGTTATACGACACAAAGGTCCTTTCCCGGCTAAACCGAATAGTGAGCACGATATTTCAAAAACAAATGGATAATGGGATTTCAATTAAGTCACAACTTATTACCCAAAACCTTTCTTCAAATGGCTTAACAAATTACCATTTTCAATCTTTAAACAAAAAGATTCATTTTCACAACCTTTAACGGTTTAAACAATTTTCACATTTTAATCTTTTAAACAAAAGATTCATTCAACAGATTTTCCAAATAAATTTTCATTTCAATTTGATTAAGTCGTTAAATCTTTAAATCAAAGATTTAACTTATAGTCTTCAAAACAATTTCATTTCAATTTGATTTAAACAAATCATCAAATTAAATATGTTAAAAATAAACAGATTTAATTCATAGCTTTCAAAAAGAATTCATTCATAACTTAGGAAAATCATTTCTATATTCAATCTTGAAATTCCCCTAATTAACTGGAATCTCGGTTCTTATCTACAAGTGTTTATCATTTGAAAACAACAGTTTTCATTTTGGAAATCTGATTCATTTATACGAGTTGAAATCCTTAGGTTAAATTCAAATTCCCAAAACCATACCTTTAAAATGGTTTAAATTCATACAAACCTGTTTATAATATCTTTAACCATAATTTCCAATCATCGAATTCAATTCCAAATATCGAATTCAAATTCAAATTTGAATTATTTAAATCGGAGATTTTACCGAGTTATTCAAAATAGCTTTTATCTGTGAAAACCTTTTTCAAAAGCTTTACCGTTTAACCCAAATCCATTTTCAATCTTAATTTGAAATTAAAACTTTAATTTCAAAAACATTACATTTAAATTATCTGTGACTTAACCGATTTCCTCGTGAAATCCATATTTGTGTGTATGGTGTAGTCCAGGGGTTATACACAGTAGTGCAACATCATTCAATCATGACAGATCAAATACAACAATATAGTTGATAAGCGATATAAACTATAACGTTCATCGTCCATTCACAGATTCACAGATAATATACAAATGCAAATAAATATACACAGCTCAATCTACATAACAAAATGTCACAAATCAGATAGGATAATCAATTCAAGGCATCACATATAATACGATCATTCATAAGTAAGGTCAAGCATTTAATAATCATTTATAAACAGGATTAGTTAAATTAATTTTCTAATTAATTCAATTCATTTCCAATTTAATCAATTACTTATGAATTTATTATCCAATTCTGATTTATAAATTCCAAATCATATGTTACCAATTTATCTAATGATTTTCTTAAATTAATTAAAATAAATTAACTTTAATTAATCAAAATATCCAAATTTAATTACAATAAGTGATTAATCCTTAATTATTTATTTATAAAATTAAGTAAATCATTCTTTAATTTCCTCATTGGTTAAATCATATATATTTTCTTCTTAATTATCTCTAAGATAATTAATTTCTGCATTAATGATTTCATTCACATTTAAGTGTATTTTAAACATTACACTTTAAATTTAGGTTTAAATTGCATTTGGGATTTAAAATTTAAAAATGATTATTCTTTTAAACATAAGTTCCATTTTGAAGTTCACTTTATAATTCTTAAAAATGAATGTAAATAACATTTATTTCTTATATAAGAAAAGTTTTTAAGCCAATCTACTTAGTTTTATCATTTGAATCTATTAAATTTAAATACTTGGAATCATTTCCATACTTGAACATTGATTAATTAAAGTTTAATACTAAATTATTTCAAAACATTTGTTAGTTAATTAATTGGATACTAAAACAATTTATATTAATTATTCTTCTTAATAGTTAATTTAAAGCTCTTCTTTAAATTTTGAAAATCAAATTATTATTAACTACAAAATTTTAATGTCAATAAATTTTATATTTAACTTAAAGTATTTACCTAATTTAAAATAATAATTAAGTGTTTAAAACATTGTTAAACATTAATTAAGAAAATTAAAAACTTAAGCTGTTAAACATTTATTAAATTCAAATGCTTAAATCCTATTGAAACACAAATTGCTTAACTACTTTATATTTTATTTTTTTATTTTATACTTCAGTTAGAAAAAAAAACTCGAGACTTCCCCTATTTAAAACTCGAGTTACACTTCGAGTTACACTTCGAGTTACACTTCGAGTTAATCACCCCATCCTCCCGAGTTTCCTGCAGTTCTTCTTCTTCTCCCCTCTTTTTTTTCTTTTGTTTCTTTTCTGTAGTTTAAGTTTTACCTAAGCTACAAATTAAAGCATCAGGTTCAAAATCTATGCGCGATCAAAACCTCGAAGCGACCCACCTCAAAACTCGAGCACGTCACGAGTCAGATGCCATCATCGACACTGACATGGTTCACCATGCTGTGCACGTGCACGGAGGCGCGGCCGACCTCCGGCAATCACCAGTATCATCGACAAGTTCCAAATGTCGCGTAGGCACGAAAATCAAATTCGAATCGCCTCAAAGAAATCTGAATCGAAATTTAGGCATTTTGCTCGAAACCTGTTACTCACCACAGTTGGACTTCAACCTCTTCACCGCCACTCACGCCACCGGAGAACGCACGAACACACACGAACCCTCCCCAATGTCTGACGCCACATTCCCACCTGGTCCCACGAATCCCGATGCAAAAATGAAGCGACACTGATGAGATTTCCTACTATGACAAAATTTAGAGCTTAAACCCAAGCTCGGCGATTTACGGCCACCATGATGATCTGCCGACCATTCCACTATTTTTCCCAGCACCACTGCTTACTCCTCCATCCCCAGACACGAACCCAACAACTCCATCCAAGTAGATCACCAGAATTCGCTCCAAAACCTTTCCCAGTTCATCTCTGAACTGCTACTAGTATTATTGACTAAAAATTCCTATTTTACTTTTAAAAATTCTATTTTCAAGTATGAATTCAGGTTATATAAGTAAATCAAAGTTTCGAAACACTTAACATTATCAGCATTTGAAGTTTGCTCTGTATAATCCAAATCTTTATTAACAGATACACTTTTATTTTACTTGAAACAATTTTTAAATAATAACCAATACTTAAACAAACATGTTTGCCTTTGAAACCAAGGCCCATCAAAAATCAAGTAGTTTGATATTTGAATTTGTTGATCAGACCATATGTTCTTAAGCAAGGAAAAAAAAAGTTTCAGCATATACAGACATACCCATCTGCATATATATATAGACAGAGAATAATTTACGTATATATATACACATACTAAGCAACTTCAAATTCAAACATATTGACCATCAAATATAGATTTACTTAGTTGGATTTCAATTTAGTTACTCACCTGGATCTTGAATAAGGCAGAGAACAAGAACAAGGAACAGAGAAGAAATTTGAGCCTGCATATTTTTTTTTCCTTTTACTTTGATTTTTGTTTCCTGCAACTTTATTTTATTTTCCAGAGATACTTTGCACTGGCATTTACTTTTGAAGTTACTCATCTTTGAAGAACCGAAGTGATAAGGCTAATATATATCAAAGAAAACTTTACTGGTTGATATCATGTTTGTACAGCAGGGTATGTTTGTTTGTACAATAACATGGGTGAAGTTGCTTGCATTATGGAGAAGTTACAATTTGCTTGTACTTGATTACAGCTAATGATATTATATACTTCTTTGTTTTGGCTGAAATGATGGTTGTTGGTATATATGTTTCTATTTTGTACTTGTATTTTCATTTGTTTTATGAAACAAGATCTCGGCTAACAACATTTGATTTTGCATGATTTTCTTCTTTTGGCTATTGTTTACTTCAGCCTGCATTTTTTTTTTCTTGCCCGATGAGATTGTGGTGGCTGCATTAATTAACTTGGTCGCTGAGAGATACAATTTTGACTTGCATTGATTACTTGAACAAATGAATAATTTTTCATGTCTTATTTCATTAGCTTACACTGTCATCAGCTTATACTTTGTTTTGTTTTATATTTGTTTTAAGCACTTTCATTTGCCTTTGTATTGTTTTAAGTGTACATACTGAATATAATTTTGTAACTTGTTTGTTTCTTTTGCAAGCTACCCACATATAATATTTTTCTTTGTTTTCTTTTACTTCTTTCCAGCCTATACTTATTCAACTTTGCTTTGTTTATGTTTCTTGTCTTTGTCTTGCATACTTTGTATTTTTTTTGTTTGAATACTTTATTTTGCATTGCCAAACTTGTTTTTACTTTGTTTTATGTTTTGTCATATTTTATATAACTATAAGTTCATTTTCAAATATCCAAATTAATCCTCGATTATTTAAAATTTAACTAAAATTTTATATTAGTTACCAATTATTTTCACAATTTTTATTCATAAACTAAATTAAATTATCAATTTAAATTAATTTAAAACCTAGGGTCGTTACAAACTTCCCCCCTTAAAAGAATTTCGTCCTCGAAATTCGCAGGCACGAAAACAACAAAGAGATAGATAGATTCGATCTCCTATAATTCCTCAAACTCAAGATATGAATTCCAAATTCAAGTTGGAATATCTCAAAATATATACCAATTTGTCCCTCTTCGAACTTCGACCAACCCAAGAAATTTCAACAGAATTTCAAAATTTGATTTTAAACGAAATCGCTTTATCGATACAATTCAATTTATCCTTCATATTCTATTATTCAATTTTAACTCAATTTAAAATTTAAAATTTATTTAAAATTTTCAATCTCAAATTTTAAATTCATATTCATTAAAGTTTAAATCAGAAACTGATAAGAAATCGATAAAGATAAGGATTTTCTATAACGAATCGTAGAGCCACCATCATATCGAAACTTCTTCTGGAGCTGTCACGAAGCAATCAAAAGAATTTGGAAAGATGAATCAAAAGAGATTGATATAGAAAGTTTGTTTCCACTGTTGCAGGGCATCGACCATTTATAGTCGTATTCCCTTGTCCCCTATCTCGTCATCTTCTTGCACTCATACTTACTATCAGTAAGATAATTTACTGAGGCATTCAAACGGATATCTTAGGAATTACTCATTCTAGGGATACTTCACCCTATCTCTAATGAGCTACTTAACGTGTTATACTCCTGAGCTAAAGTTTTAACCCTTAGCTCTGATACCACATGTGACGACGCGGAATTTGCCCGCTCGAAAATCGACATCCATACTTCAAATCGTATTCAAATGCCATAGATTCGACCGTTCAAATCCGATTCGCCGGAGCTTATAACAACATTAAGTAAACAACACAGCGGAATAAAAGAATAATACATTGATATACAGCTTTGATACAATATCTGATACAACAGATGATCCAATAGATATCAATATACATCAGAGATATGATACAATAAAATAGCAGCGGAAAAGAAAAATAGATAACATCTAGCAGCGGAACAATATAACTCTGAGATAGTCTTCAAGGAAGAACTCCAAATCTAAACTCCAACTCCAAGAACTAATCCAGCAATAGCTCGAACTCCCCATAACAATGCACCAAGCTAGGCAAGACTGGTGCGAACCAAAGACTGAACTAAATCCAGATAATCACTATATCTAACTATCTGAAAACCCAACTCTAGACTGCTCGTGTAGAAATATAATAAGCACCCAGAGTTTAGGAAAGAAACAATAAACTCCGGATCAGTCGTGGGACTGGTGTGAGCAACAAAAACAGTTTATCTTTTAAAACATTCAACAAAAGATTTTCAAAGTCAATTCGCAATGTTTTTTTAAAAAATGAGACTACCATAAGGCCTCCCGCACACACACACAATGCAAACGCAGAATCGGAGGAGATTTCTCCTTATGATAGTCAAAGATGCTTGATACGCATTAAAAAGAACATTTGATATTATTACTAGTGCATAGTGTAGGAAAAATTCATTTCGAAAGTAAAGATATAAATCTTAGCCAGCATAGACATTCCGAACTATGCCTACTATAGCTACCATCCAAACAGTGGGGCGCCACCATAAGTGAATGATAGGTTCTACAACTAATACCGTACAAGATCGTATTGTTTCTTTGGATTTCCAACGAATGGTCAGGCCAAGGAACTTCCCATTGCCACATGAAAACGCCTCTGGATGGACGTCCCCGAGAACCAAACCGGATCTCTACCAACACAAGGCCGGGTACCCCTAACTGAGTAACAACTGACCGAATATGCCATCCCCCGGTCCTTTGGGACCTTTTAACAGAGCGCTCGTAATCAATTCACACAATCATAAAGTGTTTTCAACATGAGTAAGCATCTGGGCTCCATACCATGATACCACCCTTTTCCAGAAGGAAATGCACATATCCTAAAGGGCGCTACCCCTCATAACCTTGCTGCTTCTTTCCTGTTTTGACCATTCCCGAGGTGTGAGGCTCGACGAAGTCACGTCCACAAAAACATACTTTATACAAAAGCCATGCTTTGGGTCAACAAATGATCATAGAAATGATCACAAAGATAGACGATCAAATAAATGATCCTATCACAAATAATCAACACAATGATCATTTCACAGCAACACTCAGCATGTCACATTACCAAATTGGGAATATATCGCTGATAACCTTCAACTACATAACCTCTGAGCTCGTACGTCTCAGAGAAGGGTGTTAAGCTAAAAGAATAAATTCTCCACCACCAACAGAAATATATTTGAAAGAAATCGGCTTTACATCTCAATTTGTAATGTCAGACATACAATCCATACAAGTCTGTTCCGGGCTCGAACAGAACCAAAGGCACTTATAAAGAAGTCCTTGCAATCCGGATATTCACAATCCCGATCAGATTTCCCATCACTTAGGGAGTTTCTATACCGGCGCGACTCGGAGCAGAAACAATCGATAGGTCGTCCTATCGCTTTCGCAAATACCCGGTCTTCATCACCGGTCTTCAAATGCTATCCATAACGTCAAATCACATATTCGGAATGGGTTATACGACACAAAGGTCCTTTCCCGGCTAAACCGAATAGTGAGCACGATATTTCAAAAACAAATGGATAATGGGATTTCAATTAAGTCACAACTTATTACCCAAAACCTTTCTTCAAATGGCTTAACAAATTACCATTTTCAATCTTTAAACAAAAAGATTCATTTTCACAACCTTTAACGGTTTAAACAATTTTCACATTTTAATCTTTTAAACAAAAGATTCATTCACAGATTTTCCAAATCAATTTTCATTTCAATTTGATTAACTCGTTAAATCTTTAAATCAAAGATTTAACTTATAGTCTTCAAAACAATTTCATTTCAATTTGGTTTAAACAAATCATCAAATTAAATATGTTAAAAATAAACAGATTTAATTCATAGCTTTCAAAAAGAATTCATTCATAACTTAGGAAAATCATTTCTCTATTCAATCTTGAAATTCCCCTAATTAACTGGAATCTCGTTTCTTATCTAAAAGTGTTTATCATTTGAAAACAACAGTTTTCATTTTGGAAATCTGATTCATTTATACGAGTTGAAATCCTTAGGTTAAATTCAAATTCCCAAAACCATACCTTTAAAATGGTTTAGATTCATACAAACCTGTTTATAATATCTTTAACCAGAATTTCCAATCATCGAATTCAATTCCAAATATCGAATTCAAATTCAAATTTGAATTATTTAAATTGGAGATTTTACCGAGTTATTCAAAATAGCTTTTATCTGTGAAAACCTTTTTCAAAAGCTTTACCGTTTAACCCAAATCCATTTTCAATCTTAATTTGAAATTAAAACTTTAATTTCAAAAACATTACATTTAAATTATCTGTGACTTAACCGATTTCCTCGTGAAATCCATATTTGTGTGTGTATGGTGTAGTCCAGGGGTTATACACAGTAGTGCAACATCATTCAATCATGACAGATCAAATACAACAATATAGTTGATAAGCGATATAAACTATAACGTTCATCGTCCATTCACAGATTCACAGATAATATACAAATGCAAATAAATATACACAGCTCAATCTACATAACAAAATGTCACAAATCAGATAGGATAATCAATTCAAGGCATCACATATAATACGATCATTCATAAGTAAGGTCAAGCATTTAATAATCATTTATAAACAGGATTAGTTAAATTAATTTTCTAATTAATTCAATTCATTTCCAATTTAATTAAGTACTTATGAATTTATTATCCAATTCTGATTTATAAATTCCAAATCATATGTTACCAATTTATCTAATGATTTTCTTAAATTAATTAAAATAAATTAACTTTAATTAATCAAAATATCCAAATTTAATTACAATAAGTGATTAATCCTTAATTATTTATTTATATAATTAAGTAAATCATTCTTTAATTTCCTTATTGGTTAGATCATATATATTTTCTTCTTAATTATCTCTAAGATAATTAATTTCTGCATTAATGATTTCATTCACATTTAAGTGTATTTTAAACATTACACTTTAAATTTAGGTTTAAATTGCATTTGGGATTTAAAATTCAAAAATGATTATTCTTTTAAACATAAGTTCCATTTTGAAGTTCACTTTATAATTCTTAAAAATGAATGTAAATAACATTTATTTCTTATATAAGAAAAGTTTTTAAGCCAATCTACTTAGTTTTATCATTTGAATCTATTAAATTTAAATACTTGGAATCATTTCCATACTAGAACATTGATTAATTAAAGTTTAATACTAAATTATTTCAAAACATTTGTTAGTTAATTAATTGGATACTAAAACAATTTATATTAATTATTATTCTTAATAGTCAATTTAAAGCTCTTCTTTAAATTTTGAAAATCAAATTATTATTAACTACAAAACTTTAATATCAATAAATTTTATATTTAACTTAAAGTATTTACCTAATTTAAAATAATAATTAAGTGTTTAAAACATTGTTAAGCATTAATTAAGAAAATTAAAAACTTAAGTTGTTAAACATTTATTAAATTCAAATGCTTAAATCCTACTGAAACACAAATTGCTTAACTACTTTTTATTTTATTTTTTTATTTTATACTTCAGTTAGAAAAAAAAACTCGAGACTTCCCCTATTTAAAACTCGAGTTACACTTCGAGTTAATCACCCCATCCTCCCGAGTTTCCTGCAGTTCTTCTTCTCCCCTCTTTTTTTCTTCTTTTGTTTCTTTCCTGTAGTTTAAGTTTTACCTAAGCTATAAATTAAAGCATCAGGTTCAAAATCTATGCGCGATCAAAACCCCGAAGCGACCCACCTCAAAACTCGAGCACGTCACGAGTCAGATGCCATCATCGACACTGACATGGTTCACCATGCTGTGCACGTGCACGGAGGCGCGGCCGACCTCCGGCAATCACCAGTATCATCGACAAGTTCCAAATGTCGTGTAGGCACGAAAATCAAATTCGAATCGCCTCAAAGAAATCTGAATCGAAATTTAGGCATTTTGCTCGAAACCTGTTACTCACCACAGTTGGACTTCAACCTCTTCACCGCCACTCATGCCACCGGAGAACGCACGAACACACACGAACCCTCCCCAATGTCTGACGCCACATTCCCACCTGGTCCCACGAATCCCGATGCAAAAATGAAGCGACACTGATGAGATTTCCTACTATGACAAAATTTAGAGCTTAAACCCTAGCTCGGCGATTTTCGGCCACCATGATGATCTGCCGACCATTCCACTATTTTTCCCAACACCACTGCTTACTCCTCCATCCCCAGACACGAACCCAACCACTCCATCCAAGTAGATCACCAGAATTCGCTCCAAAACCTTTCCCAGTTCATCTCTGAACTGCTACTAGTATTATTGACTAAAAATTCCTATTTTACTTTTGAAAATTCTATTTTCAAGTATGAATTCAGGTTATATAAGTAATCAAAGTTTCGAAACACTTAACATTATCAGCATTTGAAGTTTGCTCTGTATAATCCAAATCTTTATTAACAGATACACTTTTATTTTACTTGAAACAATTTTTAAATAATAACCAATACTTAAACAAACATGTTTGCCTTTGAAACCAAGGCCCATCAAAAATCAAGTAGTTTGATATTTGAATTTGTTGATCAGACCATATGTTCTTAAGCAAGGAAAAAAAAAGTTTCAGCATATACAGACATACCCATCTGCATATATATATATATATATATATAGACAGAGAACAATTTACGTATATATATACACATACTAAGCAACTTCAAATTCAAACATATTGACCATCAAATATAGATTTACTTAGTTGGATTTTAATTTAGTTACTCACCTGGATCTTGAATAAGGCAGAGAACAAGAACAAGGAACAGAGAAGAAATTTGAGCCTGCATATTTTTTTTTCCTTTTACTTTGATTTTTGTTTCCTGCAACTTTATTTTATTTTCCAGAGATACTTTGCACTGGCATTTACTTTTGAAGTTACTCATCTTTGAAGAACCGAAGTGATAAGGCTAATATATATCAAAGAAAACTTTACTGGTTGATATCATGTTTGTACAGCAGGGTATGTTTGTTTGTACAATAACATGGGTGAAGTTGCTTGCATTATGGAGAAGTTACAATTTGCTTGTACTTGATTACAGCTAATGATATTATATACTTCTTTGTTTTGGCTGAAATGATGGTTGTTGGTATATATGTTTCTATTTTGTACTTGTATTTTCATTTGTTTTATGAAACAAGATCTCGGGTAACAACATTTGATTTTGCATGATTTTCTTCTTTTGGCTATTGTTTACTTCAGCCTGCATTTTTTTTTCTTGCCTGATGAGATTGTGGTGGCTGCATTAATTAACTTGGTGGCTGAGAGATACAATTTTGACTTGCATTGATTACTTGAACAAATGAATAATTTTTCATGTCTTATTTCATTAGCTTACACTGTCATCAGCTTATACTTTGTTTTGTTTTATATTTGTTTTAAACACTTTCATTTGCCTTTGTATTGTTTTAAGTGTACATACTGAATATAATTTTGTAACTTGTTTGTTTCTTTTGCAAGCTACCCACATATAATATTTTTCTTTGTTTTCTTTTGCTTCTTTCCAGCCTATACTTATTCAACTTTGCTTTGTTTATATTTCTTGTCTTTGTCTTGCATACTTTGTATTTTTTTTGTTTGAATACTTTATTTTGCATTGCCAAACTTGTTTTTACTTTGTTTTATGTTTTGTCATATTTTATATAACTATAAGTTCATTTTCAAATATCCAAATTAATCCTCGATTATTTAAAATTTAACTAAAATTTTATATTAGTTACCAATTATTTTCACAATTTTTATTCATAAATTAAATTAAATTATCAATTTAAATTAATTTAAAATCTAGGGTCGTTACACCTAAGCTTCATGCGATCGAATTATCCAAGCTCGAAAAACACAGTACCTTAAACCCTACAATCCTAAATTTCAATTTCTATGTTGCAAAATAAAATCAATCACGATTTTTCTAGTGATAAACATCATCTAAACTATCTTCAGTTCAAATTTCAAAGGTTGAAATCAATCCAATTACAAGAATTTGACAAAAGTCCCAAATACTGTAATCTTCAAAATTCGAATTGAACTGCAAGTTATAATTCTGATTTCAATCTTAAAATTCATATTTTGCATTTTAGAATCAGTATACATTTTTGATTCATTAAAATTTTAACAAGATTTATATGCTAAATTTTGTTTTACTGCATGTTTACATTCTGTAGTTTTTTTTATATCTGTTCATTGCATATTTAACTAATCACTTAAATCATGTTGAATTTTAAACTCCACACTTGAAATACCAACTCACTATCACTTTGCTAAATTTAGATTTGAAGTTTTGTTTTCAATAATTTACTCTTTTCTTGAGTTTACAGAGAGATACAATTTTCTTAAACATGCACAACATAAATTTAAAATCTGAAACAAATACTTCACAAAATAATTGACATGCAAGCATTATATCACTAGCATTCAACATGCAACATTTCCATACTTTAAGTTTAATTTTAAAAATTTACTCACCTTTTTCTTTCTGATGTGAAGATTCAAACTGCAGGAAAAAGAAGATATGAATGAACTGCAGGTTATTCTTTTCCCACTTGATGTGGTTGCTTTGAAGATGCCTCAAACTTGAATTTGTTTGCTTAACTTTGAAATGCTTTAAATCTTGAATTAATAGGTGATAAAACTGAGTTTTTTTGTTTCAGAAATTGGTTGAAGAAGTAGAGATTTGAAGAAGTTCAGATTTTTTTTTTATGAAGAATGTAAAATTTCTTGTTTAATAAAAATGAGAATGTCTTTTAAAAATATGTTTTATAAAGTTTAAAGGAAAGAAAATCTAAATTATGACACTTGTCACAAAGCCTAACTAATTTCCTAACACTTGTTAATAATAGGTTTTAAATGTTAACATGTGTAAATTCATGCAAAAAGAAATAAAAATGTTTTTCTTAAATTGATTTTTCTTATATAAGTTTATATTTTAAATTCCTATAAAATAAATTTCCTTTAAAGAATGAATATAAGACAAATGTTATAACATAATTAAAATCATGAGAATATTCTTCAAAATTCAAAGTAAAATTTAGAATAAAATTTAACATAGTTTAAATCTTTTAATATATCAATTCAAACATAATTTGAATTTAAAAACCCAATCCAAAATCAACTTTGATATGAATAAAATTTTAACACATTCAATTTCATATATATATATGTACTAGTTTTTATTTAGAATAAATTTATATTTACCATTCATTTATTTGTTGTTGAAAAATTTACAAATTTATCAATTTAAATTAGTTTATTATATAGATTATCATATTTAAATTCGGTGTGAAATTCTGGGATATCACAATCCTCCCCCTTTAAAAGAATTTCGTCCCCGAAATTTAAACAAAAGATAATCCAAAATTTCATTTTATTCAATACTTCAAACATACATAACATCCATACATAAGCAACCATCAAACAAAACATCCAAACAAACATACATCCAATACAAATACCACTAGCTATCCGGACACATATCCGGATAAGCCTTCCTAAAGCTATCCAGAGTCTCCCAGGTACAATCTCTGGGATCCTCACTCCACTCGACTTTAAAAAGCTTCACTATCTTGCTTCTGAGTTGTTTCTCATCTTGATCAACAATTTGAACAGGATGTCGGACAACTAACAAGTCCGGCTCAACCTCCAATTCTTCCTGCACAACTGGCTCCACAATAAGAGATGGATCGTGCACATATTTCCGTAGATGAGATACGTGGAAAACATTATGAATCCCAGCCATCCGGACTGGCAATTCAATCCTGTATGCAACAGCACCAATCCTCTCGAGAACTCTGAACGGACTAATGTATCTTGGAGCGAGTTTCCCTATCTTTCCAAATCTTACAGCTCCTTTAATAGGGGAAACTTTGACAAAGACTAAATCACCAATCTCGAATTCCAATTGTCTTCGTCTCTTATCAGCATATTTCTTTTGTCGATCCTGAGCAGCTCTCATCCTTTTCTTGATAAGCTCGACTTTAGCAGATGCTTCACGAATCAGATCTGGTCCAAGCACAATACAGTCCTTCGACTCTATCCAACAAGCTGGAGATCTACACCGTCTTCCATATAATGCTTCATAAGGAGCCATCTTGATACTTGCTTGGTAACTGTTATTATACGAGAACTCCACTAAATGTAGATGATCCTCCCATGATCCTCCAAAATCTAATACACAGGCTCTCGGCATATCTTCTAGAATTCGGTTAAGCCTTTCTGTTTGTCCATCCGTCTGTGGATGATATGCTGTGCTCAATCTCAAATTAGTCCCCAAAGCTGATTGCAATGCCTCCCAGAATTTGCTGGTGAAAATCGGATCTCGATCACTTACAATGCTGACTGGAACGCCATGCAATCTCACAATCTCCTTCAAGAAAATTTCAGCCAAAGAAACTGCAGTACGGTTTGCTTTAACTGGTATAAAATGGGCGCTCTTGGTAAGACGATCCACAATTACCCATATTCCTTCATTCCCCTTCTTAGTTCTAGGCAGACCGTCGATGAAGTCCATCGCAATCATTTCCCATTTCCATGTCGGGACCTCCAAAGGTTGTAACAAACGGCTTGCTTCTGCTGATCTCCCTTCACTTGCTGGCAGGTTGCATAACTATTGACGAATCTGGCTACATCCTTCTTCATACTCGGCCACCAAAAAACTCTCTTCATATTCTTATACATCTTCGAGATTCCTGGATGGATACTTAATCTGGAGCGATGGCATTCTGATAAGACTTCTTGTTTCAACCCATCCACACTCGGCACACATAGACGACCATTAATCCTCAAAGTTCCTCGATCGTCAATTTCAAAATCAGGATAATGTCCCTCTTTGGTTCCTTGAATAATTTTACTTAGAGTTTTATCCTCTATTTGCATGCTTATGATTCTTTCCTGGAGAGACGGAGCAACTTGCAAAAGAGATAAAACTGCATTCCTGCTAAGAGCGTCTGCCACGACGTTCGCCTTCCCTGGAGTATACAGAATATCCAAATCGTATGATGCCAAGAACTCAACCCATCTCTGCTGTCTTATATTAAGATCTTTCTGAGAGAAAAGATATTTCAACGCTTTGTGGTCCGTGAATAACTCAAACTTTTCTCCTAAAAGATAGTGCCTCCATATCTTTAAAGCAAAAACAATAGCCAACAGCTCTAGATCATGCGTAGCGTAGTTCCTCTCATGTGGCTTCAACTGCCGACTCGCGTACGCAATAACCCTACCATTCTGCATAAGAACAGCTCCCAATCCAACAATACAGGCATCAGTATACACTTCAAACTTGCTCTTACCATCAGGAATAGGCAATACAGGAGCGCTTGTCAACTTTGCCTTCAATTTCTGGAAAGCTTCCTCACACTCCGGTGTCCACTTGAATTTAACTCCCTTCTTTGTCAGCTTCGTTAGGTGAGAAGAGATCTTAGAATAATCCTTAATAAACTTCCTGTAGTAACCGGCCAATCCAAGAAAACTGCGGACTTCTGTAGGAGTTCGAGGCTGCTTCCATTCCAAAATAGTCTCAACTTTAGCTGGATCAACAGAGATTCCCTCACCAGAAACAATGTGGCCCAAATTTTTTACTTCAGACTTCCAAAAATGACACTTAGAGAACTTCGCCTTCAGCACATTCCTTCTCATAGTTTCCAAAAAACTATTCTCAAGTGCTGCTTGTGCTCTTCTTCCGATTTAGAATAAACCAAAATATCATCGATGAAGACCAAAACAAACTTATTCAGAACATCTCTAAAGACTCGGTTCATCAGATCAACAAAATAAGCAAGAGCGTTGGTTAACCCGAAAGGCATAACCAACCACTCATAGAAACAATTAGGTCCCCTAAATGCGGTTAAGGGAATACTGTCTTCAGCTACCCTTAACTGATGGAAACCTGATGCTAGATCTAATTGAGAAAAGACAGATGCACCATGAAGCTGGTCGAAGAGAACATCAATGCGAGGAAGAGGATACTTATTTCGAATGGTCACTTTGTTCAATTCATGGTAGACTACACAGAACCTTAGCGACCCATCCGACTTGGTGACAAAAAAAGCAGCAGAACCCCAACAGGAAAAACTTGGTCTAATCAAACCCTTCTCCAACAAATCTTGAATTTGCTTCACTAATTCCTCCCTCTCTCTCTTGAAGCCATCCTCCTACTTGGTTGAATTACAGGTACTGCACCAGGAACCAAATCTATAAGGAACTCTATTTCCTGATGCGGAGGCAAACATTTAACTTCCTCAAATACGTCTGAGAAATCCCGGACTACTTCAATATCTACAACCTCTTCTTGAGAAGTCTCCACTCCATGTAAAAGACTACTCAAGTGGATTCCAGAGTTATCACACATTACTCTGGCAATCCTACCTAGATCAGTTTCCAACGAAACTGTTCTTTCATCACAATCTAAGATAGCTTTATATTTGTCAAGCCAATCCATTCCCAATATAAGGTCGAAACCTTGAAAATCCAATACATAAGGATCACAGGAAAAACTATGGGATAGATAGGAGATTCTCAAATCTTTACAAATCCTATCCAATTTGGTTACCCCTCCTATAGGATTTGATACACAAATGGGATTGTCTACGATACTAGGAGTGAGCAAGAAATACTCTACAGTACCCACGGAAATAAAACTTAAAGAAGCACCAGAATCAAATAAGACTTTAACATACTTTCCATTTAAAAGTAAAGTACCTTCTAAAACTCCCTTACCTTTCGACGAGTTTGATGGTGCGCCTTCCAAAGCAAATACTTTGTTCTGTTGAACCTTATGAAGGAGCGGACAGTCTCTAATCATGTGCCCCGGTTGGTGACAGTTAAAGCAAAGAGACTTCTGAACTAAGGCTGACCCTGGTCCACTATACTGCTGCCGCTGCTGCTGAGATCCTTTGCTGGGACACTTGTTTGCCAGATGACCTTCTTGATGACAAATATAACACTTTCGGGGTTCATTATTATTCCCAGACTTCTTCTTGTTTTGCTTCTTCCAGTTAGGATTGAATTTCCTCTTATTCTGGTTAGAAGAATTCCCTCCTGGTGCAGCAACTTGTGCCACTGACCTCTTCTTCATCAAGTCTTCATACCTTAACGCCATATCAATAAGCTCCACAAAAGACCCTTTCAAATGTGCAGTCATTCTCTCATGATACTCAGGCCTCAACCCCTGGACAAACATCTCGTTCTTCTTAAGAGGTGTGTCTATAAGTCCTGGTCCGTAGCAAAATAACTCGTTGAACTTTGTCTCGTATTCAGCTATGGACATATTCCCTTGTTTCAGATTCAGAAAATCTTGATAAAGACGAGTTCTTCCTGCAGCAGGCATATACTTTTCCTCAAACATCACCTTAAATTCTTCCCAAGACATACCATCCTCCGAGATATTAGCAGTCACTGAATTCCACCATACTGCAGCACCACCTTGTAATTGCCACACAGCCATTATTCTCTTCTGCTCATCTGATAACCTCATGCTCTTAAAAATCTTCTCACAGGAGCGAATCCATGCTTGAACTTCTATTATAGTTTCTGATCCTTGAAATGGTTTCCCTCCAAGATGAACAAAATCCTTGCATAAGGCGGAAAAACTGGCTGAAGACGTAACTGGATTAACAGTCTCATCATCAGTCTGCTCTCTTCTGTTACCAGTTGATCCACTACCAACAACTCTTCCCCTTCGGCCTCTTGAACTCATATTGGCTACCTGAACAGGTAACCAATCAATTTAGATAAGGATATAGTTATATAAGAAAATTACAAATACGCACTCTCAAGATAGATACTACTTCAGAGCCTAGGTGTTTCTCAACCATTGCTCTGATACCAACTGTGACGACCCGTGTTTCATTCCATAGAAAAACGTATCATCAATAAGAAAAGAAAGAGATAGAAATAGAAAGATAGAAAGAAAAGAAACAACAATCACCAGAATCTCACGGCGGAAACGAACAAAACACCAAAATGCCGCTACAACGAATATAGATAGATAGTACGTCGGGACTCCAGCTCCAGCTTCCAAAACATATGCTAATCCAACCCTAATCACTTGGCTACTCAAAAAAATTTGAGTACCCAAGAGTTTATGAAAAACAAAATAAACTCCGGGTCAGACATGGGTCTGGTGTGAGTAAATCAGTTAAAGTTGTTTAACTTTAAAAATCATTTTGAAACAAAGGTATCACGTAAGACTTCCAACAAATAAACACGGGTAAGTTTTTACCTTACGCTAACCAAAACATTTGATAGGAAATTTAGTGATATTATAATAGGGTCTAGGGTTTTGAAGTAAAATAGAAAATAGCCGAAACTGTTACATTTGTTAAATTCCAGCATACATAGGTATACAATCAAATCCGAGGGCGCTTATTGGATAATGGTTTTCCATCAATGGCAGGGCTACTGGGGTATCTCCCGTCACAGTACGTGGCCTAAATCACCGTACCGAGGATCACTCCCGATCTCGTGCAACACAAGGCCGGACCCATCCCTTACTGGATAGTTCCAAACAAGACAACCCCGCAGTTGTGGCCAACAACTGCCCACACAGCCGAATATATAATAAGGGACTTCTAAACAGGGGTAAATCTCACTCTCAAGTGGGGGCTACCCACGAAGCCTTGCTACACCTCCCCTGTTTTATCCATTCCCGGTTGATGAGGCTTGGGGTTACGATTACCTTTATAAAGAACTCATCTCTTAGAATGCTCATCGTCCACCTGACGATGTTCTGAAAGCATTCAATCCATACAAGTTCATTCCGGGTTCGAACGAAACCGAAGGCATTATCTCGTTACACTCGTTTTGGAATCATCCTCAGAGTTAACGACGATAACCCTTGCACTCTGATTCACCATCTCGAATCTATAAGTACTATTCCATCAAACTCATTACGGAATCACCCACAGAGTTATACTGACGTATAGCCCTTACACCTCGAGTCTTCACTCTTCACATAAGATTCAGGACCTAATGTTATTTTGGAATCGATGTGGTTTTCGGATATCCAAATATGGAAACCCGATCCCGATCTCATCGAAATCCAAAGCGTGTCTTTTAGGTCCAAGTTATTTTAAAGGTTTAAACAATTCAATTCAGATTTAAACATAGCATCATACAACATTATCAACAGATAATAACCAATATCTATCACTGATATACAACATCTCATCACAGAATATAACTCAACTATCATTCAACAGATATCAACCATATACAGATATCAACACAAACTATCATCCATAAGCAAGAACTACTTAATTCATATCATAATTAATTTTAATTAAATTAATTACATAAGAATTTATCACTTAATCTTGCTTAACCAAACATTAATTAATTAATCACAACCATTTAATTAATTAATCACCTCTTAATTATCTTATTATTAATTAATTACTACTTAATTAATTAGTAATCTTTATTTAATTATCAATTAATTACTATAATTATTTATTAATTAAACTTTGATTAAAAATTAATCATTCCTTAATTGGTTATTAATTAACCCTTAATTTATAATTAATTAACCTTAATTAATTCTTAATTAATTACAAATTAATTTCTTAATTACATAATTAATTATTCATTAATTAACCTTAATTATTTAATTAATTAAATCTTAACCCTTAATTAATTAAAAATTAATTATAAATTAATTAATGTTTAATTACTTAATTAATTAACCCTTAATCGATTAATTAATTAACTTCTTAATCACTAATTTATTAATCATCAATCAATTAATTAATCAATTATTAATTAGTTATGAATTAACCTTAAATAAATTAATAAATAAATTAATAACCTATTAATTATTATTTAATTTAATCCTTAATTACCCATTAATTAATTCATAATTAATTAATTAAATCTTAACAATTAACTAACCAAAACTAATTAATTAACCCATCACTAATTACTAATAAATTTAACTTAAAAACAAATCCATGTTCATTCATCTTTAAAACTCTTACATATTTAAGTATTCAATTTATTTAAAACTAATTACTTTAGAAAATGTTAGATTTAAAATGTAAAACCATTTCAAACTTCAATTAATAAGATGTGAATTACTTTTGAAATAAATATTTGACACTTTATAAAATAGAGAAAATATAAGTGTTAAACTTCCAACTTAAAACTAAATTTGAAGTTTCAAAATAAACTTAAACTAATTTCATTAACATGCTCAAAGCCCGGCCCAACCCAAACTAGCACATTCCAACTCCATCCCCTACCCTCTTCTTCAACTTCCTGAACCCAACAATACTCACGCGCAAAAACGCGCACATACCCGAGTACAGCATGCTACTCCCACGCGACTCACTCAAACGCGACTTCGAGGAAAACCCACGCACGCGGAAACTTCCCTGACACGTGCACTGCCTCGTGCACATGCACGAACCCACGGCGCCACCATCGCCACCGCCGACCTCACGCGCAAGCCATACTTCGATCCCCAACCCAAAATCTAAACCCAGAATTCGAAAATTCAAATTCGAACGAAATTCGAATGCTCGAGCCAAAAAAATCAACTGCAGCCGCTGGGAAGAAAACCCTCATCCACGACCATCTTACTTCATTCCGGCGCCCAACTTCGGCCACACGTACGCAACCCCCATACGCAACTCCTCCCCTAACCATTCCCAACTCGATCACCCCTAAGCTTCACGCGATCGAATTATCCAAGCTCGAAAAACACAGTACCTTAAACCCTACAAATCTAAATTTCAATTTCTATGTTGCAAAATAAAATCAATCACCATTTTTCAAGTGATAAACATCATTTAAACTATCTTCAGTTCAAATTTCAAAGGTTGAAATCAATCCAATTACAAGAATTTAACAAAAGTCCCAAATACTGTAATCTTCAAAATTCGAATTGAATTGCAAGTTATAAATTCTGATTTCAATCTTAAAATTCATATTTTGCATTTTAGAATCAGTATACATTTTTGATTCATTAAAATTTTAACAAGATTTATATGCTAAATTTTGTTTTACTGCATGTTTACATTCTGTAGTTTTTTTTATATCTGTTCATTGCATATTTAACTAATCACTTAAATCATGTTGAATTTTAAACTCCACACTTGAAATACCAACTCACTATCACTTTGCTAAATTTAGATTTGAAGTTTTGTTTTCAGTAATTTACTCTGTTCTTGAGTTTACAGAGAGATACAATTTTCTTAAACATGCACAGCATAAATTTAAAATCTGAAACAAATACTTCACAAAATAATTGACATGCAAGCATTATTTCACTAGCATTCAACATACAACATTTCCATACTTTAAGTTTAATTTTAAAAATTTACTCACCTTTTTCTTTCTGATGTGAAGATTCAAACTGCAGGAAAAAGAAGATATGAATGAACTGCAGGTTATTCTTTTCCCACTTGATGTGGTTGCTTTGAAGATGCCTCAAACTTGAATTTGTTTGCTTAACTTTGAAATGCTTTAAATCTTGAATTAATAGGTGATAAAACTGAGTTTTTTTGTTTCAGAAATTGGTTGAAGAAGTAGAGATTTGAAGAAGTTCAGATTTTTTTTTATGAAGAATGTAAAATTTCTTGTTTAATAAAAATGAGAATGTCTTTTAAAAATATGTTTTATAAAGTTTAAAGGAAAGAAAATCTAAATTATGACACTTGTCACAAAGCCTAACTAATTTCCTAACACTTGTTAATAATAGGTTTTAAATGTTAACATGTGTAAATTCATGCAAAAAGAAATAAAAATGTTTTTCTTAAATTGATTTTTCTTATATAAGTTTATATTTTAAATTCCTATAAAATAAATTTCCTTTAAAGAATGAATATAAGACAACTGTTATAACATAATTAAAATCATGAGAATATTCTTCAAAATTCAAAGTAAAATTTAGAATAAAATTTAACATAGTTTAAATCTTTTAATATATCAATTCAAACATAATTTGAATTTAAAAACCCAATCCAAAATCAACTTTGATATGAATAAAATTTTAACACATTCAATTTCATATATATATATGTACTAGTTTTTATTTAGAATAAATTTATATTTACCATTCATTTATATGTTGTTGAAAAATTTACAAATTTATCAATTTAAATTAGTTTATTATATAGATTATCATATTTAAATTCGGTGTGAAATTTCGGGATATCACAATCGAATTGCATTCTCGTATTTAGTTAAGTGCTATAGGGCATGATCCTGCATTCCTATTTAATTATCTATGTGACATATATGTATTAACATGATTTTTATTGAATTGTTGTGAATTGGCTGACGTCGACGTTGTGTTCATAATTTTGGGGAAATTCCTTTTAGAGGGGAGAGTGTAATAATCCATATATTTTTATAATTAAAAGTCCTAAAATATATTAAATAATTTTAATCGAACGAAAAAATCATCATTTTCAAAATTTTGAAAATGAAATTGGTGTTGTTGCAACCATCTCATTTTTCTAATGTGCGTCATATATTCATCTGTCCAAACTGAAGTCAGGATGTGAGGGTATTGCGGTTTTTGTGTTTCATAAATTTGAATTTGAAATTGTGCTGACCCAACATAAATTTTGAATAGACACCATATTTTTCCTATAAATAACTATTAGTTTCTCCTATTTGAAAATTTGAACTCATTTCTAAATTCATTATTTTTCTCTCTTCTTCTTCCTCTTGACTCGAAAAACCATTCTCCTTGAAAATTAGATTAATGCCTCAATTCTAATGGAAAATAATAATTCAAATACCAAATTGAAGAGCAAGTCAAGATTTACCATCTACTACTCATTAGATTCACAAATTCGTTTTTGGAGTAAAGTATAATTTCAGACAACAAGCAATTGGGGGCAAATCTATAATAACTCTCCCTTTGCAAAATCCAATATTCATATCCCGTAACAACAACAAATTCTCAAATATCACAAAAGGCAAATTGTTGAGGTAAAATCAGAATAAAACGCTACACCAAGACACCTATACGATCTCATAGAGGAATGATAACATAAAATATACTAAATATGTATGAACAGAATAGAATAATAGTACATATGAAACCACACTAGTGAAAGCAACTGATAAATAAATGTCAGTGTAGAAAGTCAGAATACTTCAACTCCCTATGGCATGGAGTTCTGAATAAATGTCTGATACAACAGTCTCATATACAAAACAACACGTCGATTGTGTACTACTAAAATATCAAGTATTCATATCCAAAATCAATGCCCTGCCTCCAAAGTACTCTAGCTGCACGTCCAGCTAGCGTATCCCCAAAAGTAACTGACTCCCAAAACTAATCAATCGAGTACCAAAGAGTTTTGACATAAACAGACAAGGATAAAACATGGGTCGTACTTAAATCCTAGTGCAAGGGGAACAATCTCAAAATACTTCATACTAAAACTACATTAAAAATAAATAGGAATTACTAAGGCACTGTCGATCCTCTCCATAATCGTGGCTCAGGGATAATCTGGACTGTCCATAAACAAGTAAAGTAAACCTATCCAAAAGATAGAAAATCATACCATAACTTTCTCTTTTACTGTAATTAATGATTCGGTATAATTAATATAATTTGACTAAAACATAATAATCATACTATGATAAAGGTAAACCAACATCCAAAAGCAGGGTGATCATAATATAAGTCTATCACAAAATATATAAAAATACTAAATGCATCAACAATAGCGTCAACCAGCTAACAACACACACAATATAGAAATGGAAGAAAACCAAAGAATACAAATTGATACCCATCACTACTGGAAGATGATGTCCACTACGAACATCTATCGAGATCCAATGATTTCCTTCGAGGGTCCAAAATAAATAGAGTTGGTACCTCATTACACCATAGACCCTAGGCCACATCCTCTATTATGGGTCTCGTGTAGATCTCACTGTACCCTCTAAAGCCAGATTTGGTGGCATATAGATTACTCATAGATGACGCCATCCAATATGAACAACACTATTCCCACTAAAGCAAGCTATGGTGATGTCTAGTCCACTTATGATGATCGTCATTGTTTCCTCTTTCTAGTAATCATGGATTTCACAAGTAACTTGTGTGCACCTCTTACCAAAAATAACAATGGTCGTGTCTCATGTAATATGCCATTGGGACTACAAAACGGCACCGATGCCGTATTAATATATGTACACATCAAATATAGCATCATGTAGTCAAACACGCATATGACAAATACCCAAGGTCAATCCTCGAAAGTATGAATTCACTCCATTTGATAGTACACATTCAGTGAATGTGATCGGTTGATCAATCGCCTTACCTTTCCTACCATCGATCATTGTTGATTCTAAAGGGATCACTTAACATTCACATCTGGATCTCAAGTTTCACCTTGCATCCCACTTTCTTAAGTAGCCTAAAATCTCTTTGAAGTTATGCCAAGACCTTATGAAGAACTACAATCAAATACGGAAAGAAATCTCCAAATTCATTATCAACCCAGGGATTCAACTGACTGGGGATTCATTTAGTCAACTACGCCCGGTTGACTGTAATCAATTCCCCTAGCCTTCTGTTTGGTGCTCCCACTATGGCTCAAATTTTACATACTAGTCCAGTCGACTGAAATTGCCAGGTTTAGGTAATGAACTTTGATAGAGAGAAGTCTCCCAAAAAATGCTGATTCATATGCTGTTTCTTCCGATGCTTTGCTCGATGAGTCTCCTTGCTTCTAAAACCTACTTCTATCTCAATGGACCTCTATTGGGTTTCATTTATTGACATTTTAAAAGTGGAATCAATAAGTATTCCAAAATCGATTTTGATCTCAAAATCCACTCTTTACACGTGTAGAGCTCTATGAGCGAATATAACGAGCCGACCTTCCCTAACATGCCAAAACGAACTCAACTGACCCCACATCTCATGTGATGTCTACACGTATGCTGATACACCCATTCATGCACATTTATATGCACATAACTACATATTTACTTCACAAGTCATATTTCAAGATTCACTGGGACGATCGTTCGATCCAGTATTCTCTCCTTCAACTCAGCACACTCGATAGTCACTATGGCTATATGAGATGGCTTGCAATTTGAAAATATACCCATGTAGATATTTCCATACATGTATTTGAGTGAACAGTCTCCTAAAGAAGGGGAATTTTCCACCATGGAAGATTTCGACCAGTTTATCATTGATGGTAACTAGATAGAGTTACCACTAACTAATCGTCGCTTCTCCTGGTCATATTCTAGAGAAGTCCCTTCCATGGTGCTCTTAGATAAGTTTTTCATTAGTGATGAAATTGAAGACGAGTTCCTATCTGTAAGGTCATAGGCCTGGCTAGCATTTATTCAGATCATTGTCCCATTATTCTTTCTTGTGACAACCTTAATGATTATCAGAAATCTTTTAGATTTGAAAAGATGTGGTTGTTAGGTAATAACTTTACAAATATAATTAAGAAAATAGCTTTCTTAAGTTTTTACAATACTAGATTTCGAACAATATTGCCAAAATATTGGTAACCAAAATTAGAGTTCTAGGAATTGTTCTTAAAATCGAAGTAAGGATACTTTTGGGAACATTAAACTCAAAAAGATAATTTAATGTATGAGATTCTGAACTTAACTAAAACTGGAGAATCTAGATCCCTAACCTTATTAGAAAGAATATACATTCAAACCTCAAGGATGATTTGAAATAAAAATTAACTTAAGAAGAAGTCACATGGAAACATAGGGCTATAATCCAATGGATGGATGAAGGTGATAAGAACACCAAAAATTTTCATAAAATTACTAATGGTAGAAAATGTATGTACACCGTTAACTCTTTTATTACTAATGATGCTAATTTTTTTGATCAAAATGAATTAACCAAGGAAATTACTAACTATTATATAAAAATCTTTGAAACTAGGATAGGCCATAGGAGTAGATCCAACTGGGAAAAGCTATATTCCATAGACAATAGGATTGGTTTAGACGGTTTGGACTTCCCCTTTAGAGAGGATGAAATTTTAAGAACCATGAATGATATGCCTTTGGAAAAGGCACCTGGCCCTGATGGGTTTCCATTTTATTTTATAAAAAAAATTGGTCTATTGTTAAACCGGATCTAATTGAATTGTTTAACGAATTCTATGATGGCACATGACAGTTAGTAAGGTATAATTTTGCTAACATAATTCTACTACACAAGAAAGTTGGTGCAAATGAATTAATTTTTTTAGACCTATTTCACTTCTAAATTTCTCCTTAAAAGTTATCTTAAAGGTTTTAGCTAATAGGCTCAGTTTTAAAATGAATGATCTAATCAATTGTATGCAAACTACTTTTATCGAGGGTAGAAATATCACGGATAGGGTTGCGATTGTTCAAGAATTCATTAATTATTGTTGTAAATGGAGTGTCCCGTTTTTGTTCTTAAAATTAGATTTCTCCAAAGCCTTTGATTCCTTGGATTGGACTTTCTTTAAAGAATTATTAATGGCTAGAGGTCTTCGTGAAAAATGGATAGGGTGGATTATGACTCTTCTTAAAACGGGTAATTCTAACATCATGGTAAATGGTGTCTTAGGTAACAAAATACAATCGAAACGTAGGGTTAGGCAGGGTGATCCATTACCACATCTACTGTTCAACCTAATGGCGACGTTTTTGGTAGGATCATCATGCAAGCTACTAATAATGGAATATTAAATAGGATTAGAAATCTGTACGCAGATGCCACCATTTTTTTATGTCGCATTTGCCTCGTCGTATTATAGCCCTTAAATTTATTTTATATAGCATTGATTTGCTCTCTGGCCTTCAAATTAATTTTGATAAAAGCTTAGTTTGGTACTAAATGATATAGGCAATGTAGAGAGTCAAGTTGCCAATACGTTAAACTGCAACACTATGAACTTTCCCACTAATTGTTTATGGTTTTTAATAAGACCAACCAAACTTGTGCACAATGATAGATTATCTATCATTGATAAACTTAACAAAAGACTATATAAATGGAACGGTAAATTTTTATCAAGGGCAGGTATGGTTGTCGTAATCAACTCTATTTTATCGGCACTCCTCATTTACTGGATGTCATTCTATCTCTTTCCAAAAAGCGTAATAGATAAAACAGATAAGTTTAGAAAATTCTTTCTTGGGCTAAAGATAACTTCAGTTGTATTTTGAGATGTCTAGTTAGTTTGGATTTAGTTTGTAAATCTAAAGAGGAGGGAGGGCTAGGAATAATAAATCTTCATAACTTCAATGTTTCTTTATTAGGGAAATGGGTTTGGAAGTTCGATACTAATAACGACAACTTAATCTACAAGGAACTAATTTCTATTCAATTTTATGGTGGCTCTAATAACTTACCCCAAATAACTTCTAATAGCCACAATAATTTGTCACACTTTTGGAAATCTATTCTAAAAAGTTTGAATATTTTCAAACTAGGTATCGGTAACATTATCCACTAGGGGAATAACACATCCCTTTGGCATAAACGCAAGATCTCTGTTATTCCTCTTAAAGTAGATTTTTTATATCTCTATGATATTTGCAATTCTAAAAGTGTATTAATTTCAAAGGTCTATAGACCTAACTTGAGTTTTCCTTAGGACTTTAGCTTTAATCAGACACTAGAAGGAACTACTTTCTACTAGTTTTCTCCTCTATGCCAAACTGGATTTATACAATATAGGTATCTTAACATCCCCTAATTTTAATTAACAATATTTAGGTGATTTAAATACATAAGTTAAATAGAATATTCTGATGTGTAGTGCGATAAGAAATTAAGAATTGAGAATCAACATGGTTTAGCCATAATTAACTAATTAAATGGTTAATAAAATTGTTTTATGAGTTAAGAATAATAGACATATGAAAGGGGCAATTTAGGAATAGAAAAACCCTTCATACCTTAAACCCTCCCTCACCCTATCGTTATCACTTTCACAAAACATAAGCAATCAAAAGAATATAAGGAGGTCATCCATTGCTAATGGGGAAATCACAAAAAATCTAAAGGAGATTTAAGAGAAAAATTAGGGAAACTAAAGCACTCATCAAATCTCAACTCTAATATCAAAATCAAGATGAATAATAATAGACCATCTCATTTTATACCTATTTTTTCGATTATTTCTTTAATTGATTTGTTTTTTTAATGATATGTCATACCGAGTTGATTATATCATTGTCTGGGATGAATAATGATTTGTGAAATTTTTGAAATTATTTAATGGATTTTGAGAGTAAGACTAAGAGTTTTATCTCCAAATGATTTAGTTTTGAATATGTTAAGTAAAATATTATTTGGAGATGGTTTTTTAATTTCATAATTTTCCAAATTAAATAGAATATGTTATGAATTTACTAAGTAGGAAATTTTGTTATTTTCAAGTTTTAATTATTTAGAATAATTAAATACGGGTTTTAGCACTGAAATTTTTGAATCATAAAGAATGCCATATTTCTAAATTTTTGTGAACTTTTAGGAATTTTCCCAAGTGATTTTGAATTACTACGAAATTATTATGAAAGATAAGCATTAAAAAAGGATAATTAAGGATATTAATTAAGTGAATATTAGCCACACCTACCTAAAACCAAAGTTAATTCAAACGGCATCCTCCCTAAAAAAAGTTGTAAAGCAGATCCCTATAATTATTTTATTGTAGCAGCATGTATTTTTCATTTTTGTGGCAATGCTTAAAAAAATTCAAAAAACTATGAATATTATACCTAGGTTTTTGAGAAAAAAAAAATATTGTAGACATATCTGCAATTATTCCATATAATTGCAGATATGTCTGCAATTTTTCCATATATTTGCAGACATGTATGCAATTTTTCCTTATATTTGCAGAAATGTATGCAATTATTCACTGAATAACAGAACCTTGATTTAACAATCGGTATATTTACGTAAATATCTTCACTTATTCTTTAAAATTGCAAACATATCTGCAATTTTTAGTTGCAAAGGCATGCTATCTAGAATAAATGCAGACATGTCTGCAATTATTCTATAAAATTGCACACATATCTACAAGTATTCCAGAAACATATTGAGTGTCATTTTTTCCCTTTTCATCCTTATTTTTTGATTTTTTTGACATGAATATGAAGATAAATACTAGTTGAAATAAATTTTAAAATTTGGAAGGTTTTTTTTTGTTTTTTATATGTTTTTGATGATTTTCGTAAAATAAAGACCTAATTTACATACTTTTTTGCACTGGGGTTTTTGTGAATTTTGAAACCTATTAAGAACCTGTGTAAAAAGCATCCATTAATTAATTTGTCTAATATACATTTTGGACTTTGGAAATTGAATGCGGTAACATAACTGAAATTAAAATGCAAAGTTTTGTTGTAAACCAATCACATTTTGCAAAAATTGGATTTGGTGAAAAATAATTACTTTTAGTAGTAATAAAATAGTTTTCAAAAGAATTACAATAGTGCCATGCTACCATAATGTCGTCGAGCTTAAAGATGAGGTTGCATTCATAGAGGTCGATGTTGATGAAGGAAGCACATGATGACTACTTAGGCAGTTACCGACTGATTCCATTAGCGTCGAAGTGGACTAACGTAACACCCCACATTCTATACCATCATTTAGGATATTTAATTAGCTAAATTAAGTAAAATAATTTGAAGATTAATTAGTTGAGATTTGATTAAACTAAGGTAGTCGTGCCATGTTAATGTGCAAATAATGAAATAACATAAACAAATGTTTTAGGAAATAAGAAGGGGCAATATGGGAAATAGGAGAGGTTTATACCCGAAATGCTTAGGAAAAGAAACTCACGTTCATTTCATTTTAGCAAACTAAAAACATCTAGGGTCGGCCACCATTATTGTTCTCAAGGAAATATTAAAGCTAGGATTCAAGAGAAGGAAGATAATCAACTAATTCAACATCAAATCTCATATCTTTTAATCTCAAAGCTTAGGGGAATAATTACTATATCCTAATTTCCTATGGTATTTTATTTTAAGATTAGATCCAAAATGTTTTTGCAAGTATGTGCCATGTTTTGATGAATAAAGTTATATATTTGTTTGTTGGTGAATTATGCATGTTCATATTAGTATTTATGAAATGTTTGATATGAAAACCCTATTAAATGACATCCAAATGCCTTGAAATTTAAATATAGGTCAGAAATGATATTTTAGAGATCGGTTCAAACTTCATAATTTTCCGAATTTATGTGGATTCTATATTTATTTTTTAGTGATGAAAATGATTTATTGGATAAAAATTATTTACGGCTAAAATAGTAATTATTTGGGTTTGAAATTTTATATGTTATAAAACATATTAAAATAGATTTTCAAGGATTTTTCTAGATTTTTCCTAAGTGATTTGATGAATATATAAAATTATTTAAGGTACTGACTTAAATGTTTTATATATTTAATTAAGGAGAAGGGGCTTTTAATAAAATAAAAATTTTATTTAGTTCTGAAATTAGTGGTAGTATATTTTTAAAGAGTGTTTATTAACAAAAGAGAATTTGACAAAAAAAGGTAGGTTAGTTGAAAAGTTATCTTTTTAAATTAAAAACAATAAAATCATGCTTTTAGCATGTTTTAGCCAATAGGCATCAAACCTTCCGACCTACACCTTCCGACAAAGTCGAAAGGTTATAGCCCTCGACAAAGTCAAATCAATGCATATGGTATCAATTTACTTGGTACGTACTGAATTGGGCAAGGTCCAAGGGTGCTTAGTTGAAAGTTGATTGCCAAAGAGATTAGAGTATGTTTGTTATATAGATCAAAAGAGTCGCTTGCTTTGTTTTTGAATAAGAGCATTCGACTTAGTTGCTTTCGACCAGGTCAAACATTTAAAATAAAGGTTTTAAACCTTCCGACAAGGTTGAACGGTTACTGCCGCTTTATTGTTTTGTTTTGAACCTTTCAACAAAGTCGAAAGGTTTACTTGTTTTAAAACCAGCCACTTCTCCATGCTTTCAAAAGAAAGCTTTCGACTTAGATGATTTACCCATGTTTTATAATTGACGTTCAACCCTAATCTTTCAAAGGAGTTGTTTTAAAGGCAGAAGCCTATTTTTTAAAATGATATGCTTTAAAGCTTTTGAAGCAGATCATTCGATAATGTTGTAAGGTTGCTTCCAATGTAGTCGAAAGGTTTTAGTTCAATGGTTTCAAAAGGTTTATGTTTTAAAAGGTTGAATGCTTTCAAAAGATTTTATTTCAATGGGTTTGAAAGGATTTAGTTCAATGGTTTCAAAAGGTCTGAGATCAATTGTTAAGAAATTTGAGTTCAATGGTTTCGAAAGGTTTTAGTTTAATGGTTTCGAAAGGTTTGAGTTCAATAGTTTCGAAAGGTTTTGTTCAATGATTTTGAAAGGTTTGAGTTCAATGGTTTCGAAAGGTTTTAGTTCAATGGTTTTTAAAGGTTTGAGTTCAATGATTTTGAAAGGTTTGCTTTGAATGGTTTTGGAAGGTTTAAATGGAAGGTTTCCCAAAGGTTTTCTAAGGCAATGTTTCAAGTTGTTTTTAAAGTAAGATGTCTAAAAGTTTATTGCCTTCGAAAGGAATGATTCAATAGCTTTGAAAGGTTTGATGTTTGCTTTTGAAAGGTAAATTTTGGCCTTTTGGTTTAGAAAATTAAAGGGTTTCACTTGGTTTTGAAAGAGATGTATTCAGTAGTTTAGAAAGAGGTACTTTCAAATGTTTTCGACAACTAAGGTTTGAGTAAACAAGATATATATAACATAGTAACGTGTTTTTCAGTAAAGCATAAAGATTATATATTTTCCTTGTTTAGTTTGATTTAAAGGTTTTAAATCATTTAAAAAATGTATTCAAGGAAAATTATGGAAAGGGATCCTTAAGAGAAAATGACTTAGGTATTAGAATACCAGATGGGACTAGTATAGGGTCGCGCCCTATACACTAGTTATTAGCCCAAGCTAATAGTTGTCCAAAATTACAATGTGTAGGGCTTGGGTAAACTAAAATTATGATTACACACCAAAAGGAGTATATGTTTGTATACATATAAGTTATTCGTGAGCCCAAAAAACCATTAGTATCAGGAAGACCTGGGAGATGATTAATTTAGGGACAGACCTCTAGAAGCGGAGTATTTAACAGATAGTCACGGACAGACCATCTAGAAGTGAAGTATTTAACAGATATTTAAGGATAGATAGTCTAGAAGAAGAATAGCTAACAGGTGTTAGATTAGTTGATTACATTGCCTGGAAGGCCCAGTTAGCCAAACGTTAAAGTTATCTAAACAAAACTTATGTGTTTGAACAGATAGCTCATTATTACCTGATATTTATGTTTGTTTACATAATGAATTTCTTTACAGTATTTAACCAGTTTTGGTTGTAGGAAAAGGTTTTGCAAATATATGTTTTAAAATGATGTCAGTGAAGGAAAACTCATTCCGCTAAGCGGTGTGGTCGCACTTAATATATTAAACCGGGATGTATAATGTTATTCACACCAGACTTTATGTCTGATTCAAAATTTATGTTTTCCCCTTAAACTCTCGGGTGCTCAAAATTAATTTGAGTAGATTGAGGTGTTAAGGTCATTTTCAGATTTAGTAGAATGACGAAAAAGGCTACCGGAGGCATGCAAGAGGCAAACGAATAGCTATTTAGGAGTTGCCAATTTATGCTTTGTTGTATTTCCGCTGTGTTCGTATTAAGTCAATTATGACTATATAACTCTGATCATCCAAGGGGTATCTTCATATACCGCTCTTGGCGTATTTTGTAATAAGTATATTTGGTCTGTGCCTGGGAATGAATTTGGGATTATGTGAAATGAATATGGAACATCTGTTTTGATTGTAATGAAGAAAAGTTGTTTTGAAATCAATGTTTTGTTTCTTATTCAAGTGCTTCCTATATTATAGGTATCATTAACATAGCCATATTTAGTCACTGAAAGCTGATACTATAGATGACTGTAGCATCTGTAGCGCTTAATTTTAGGTCTCTATATATGGGATGTTACAACTAAGGCGGCACAAGATGTTAGAAGCATAGCATTGTCGTGATTCATTTAAATGTTTAAAAGCTTAGTGTCGACATAGACATTGTTGACATAGACATCGTCGCACGTTTTCACTACTATTTTAAATGATGCCGCACCTAACCACTTTGATTGTTTTACATACTAAGGCAGTGACACCGCTTTGCATTGACCTTGATTCCATATATGAAGTGGTATAATAGTCGAAGTGATTTTAGTATGAAAGTTTTATAATAACATCGAGGGTCTTTGTAACAACCTTGGTTGTGATTACCTGAAATTAAGTTCAAAAACATAATTTAATCATAATAATTAATTATAACGAGATTTTGAAGGAAGTGAGTTATTAAATATATAGTAATAATTCTAATAGTTAACATGTGAATAATAATGTTTTATTCATTCATTTATTTATAAGTAATGATTTGTAATAGAATATTTTCCAAATTATTCCAACAAAGAGTTTTGAATTTAATTAAAAAATAGCAATAGGATCTATTGTAAAATGAGATTTTACGATTATTAAACCATTTTTATTAATAACATGAGAACAACTTTTGATTTCAAAAATTGTATTGAGTTTATAAAATATCCCATTAGTAAAGGGAATGTAAATTTTTATCATGTTGATTGTTTTATTAAATACTAAGAAATCAATTTACAAATTATGTAGACATTGTTATATGTAAACAGTTGTTTAATAAGTGTAAAAATGAAAAACAATCAGAAAGGAAATGATAATAACAATTCATTTCCTAGTTAATAAACCTCCTGAAGCCCGAATAGCACATGTAGTTGGATGAGTAGTGAGAAGTAAACTTGTATGTTTGTCTTTTCTCGTTTTCATTTTCAGTGAAATAAAAACCTGAAACTACTCTATCTCCATTCTCACGGACACCAAAACTAAATCACCCAAATCGGAGCCAAATCAAAGGGCAATTTGATAATAATTTAAGATATAAAACTCAGGTAATCTCCTCCGTTCTCTATTGCATCAGTTGGGTTTTAATCTCACTTTTTATCTTGGGTTGCAACTTTGTCTTTCCAATTTTCGAGTTTAACCTAGGATTAATTGTCGAAAGCCATTGGCCTAGAAGAATCCGAGTTATTATCATCAATTCGAGCTTAAATTGGTGAGTTTATCTCACACATCTAGTCTATAATCGAATGCATGTTGCTAGTTGTTTATTTGGATGAACCTATGATTGAATTGATCTCAATTTCTTATGATATTCTCAATTCACGTCGTTCAACTTTCTGATTGCTAAAACCCTAGACTTATGATCATCAATAGCTGCAAATCTTAGTTGTTAATTGCCTGCCTGCACACCTCAAACCAACAGCACAAAACATAAAATCAAATCCACATCGTCGAGGACCCACCGGGTGGCTTCCTTGAGTTGAAATAGATCCAAGGATGCCACTGCAGGTGGACTAGTGGGGCACCATCGATGCAGCAATGGCAAACACCTAGGGCTCTTTCAGCTCCAGGTGAAGCCCTCTGATCTACCTATTTTCTACCTCATTCGTTGCCTTATTCACTGTTGGTGATTTCCTATGCTTGGTGTGATCTTCTAGCTCTGTTGGCCTCCATTATGACTCATTTGCTAATTCAATAAATATATTTAGAGATGACATAGAGTTGAAATTTATGTATCTATTTTTTCATATGGTTTGGCCAGATTGAATCTTTGTGTTTTTAGACATGATTTTGTTATCTATTTCTAGTGGTTTTCAATGCTTATTTCCAGGTTTTGATTCTGGAATTTGTGAATTTATATCGGAGATATTCTTCCATGGAATTATTTATATGGATAAATGATAATACACATGATTTTATTGCACCATTTTCCGACTAGAGTTTTCAAAGAAATGGTTTCCATAACGAATTGCTTTTGGAATTATTTTGAAGTAATATTACATTTTCTGTACAAAGAATATTTGAAAGTATATGTATATAACAATAATTAAAATAGTGTTTAAATTAATTTGGGAACAATGTTTAAAATATATATATATATATATATATATATATAGAAGTCTAACAAATGCCTTTCGCTGTGTATATATATACCAGTTTTGTAAACCAATATATATTTTAAGAGAGATTTCAATGTAAACTACTTTTATAAAATTGCACATCATCGATCGGATGAGGAATCGATTTAAATTATTTAGTAAAAATAAGTGATATGAAATGCTTGTGTTTGTTTTATCGGTTAATTCCCAGATTTGTTCGATTGAACCCCTTATACGCACAAGTAGAGTTTACTAAATTATACTAAATATTCGAGTAAACCTATGCGGTATGGGATGTACAGTTGTTACCTGAATGGTTACTATTTATACGTGCATTGCTCTTATAGAATGGAGTACGCTATCTTATGGTATACATTTAGGCAAACCCATGCAGTATGGGATGCACGGTAGTTACTCACTCGGTTGCTATTTGGGAGTATATGACACTTATATCAACGAGTTTCTGACTCGCCCTTGGGATTTATAGGTCTCGTACCTATCTTACGATTATAGGTCTCGAACCTATATTGGGATTATACATCTCTTACATATCTTGGAGTTTTATAGGTCTCGTACCTATCTTGGCATTATAGGTCTTGTACCTATCTTGGAATTTTGTAGGTCACGTACCTATCTAGGGATATTATAGGCTTCTTCCTATCTTGAGTTTACATGCATGTAGGTGTATTTATTAACCAATCTTAGAGTTTTCGGTGCCTTCCCCTTTTATGTGATTTTTTGGATTTCTATTGATGATTTCTAGATTATATTTTATTTGTGTTATCACTAATTATTTTGAGGTTCTTCTTTTATAAGCTATCATGGGTTTTGGAATTTGGTGATTTCCTTCTTTGACCTTTTTTGAGACACTCTTGTGATTTGTTTATACTTAGCCTCGTGTTCATTATCGATATCTATTTCATTACATTCATCATTTATCTCTATAACCTCATTTATTATTGTTTGGATAGACCCATTTATTATTTATAATATTCGGGTCAGATCGAGATATTTCAGGTGCTTCAGCTTGATGATTCTTGAGTGGATCTCATACATATAGTTAGATGTATCTCCATGATATTATATTGTGTATATTCTCATAGTCGATGTACTTATGTATCAAGTTTAAACCCATTTTGTGTACATATTGTCTTTACGAGGTGTAGTACTTATGTATATTACGTCGTTTATTACGACCATAATTGTGTATCCTACATCATGTATCTATCTTATATGTTCAGCTTGTATCTATTGAATATTCCATTGTGTATATTGTATACTCTGTAATTCTGTGTTCTGTGAATATCGTATATTGTTCTGAATCATTATTATAGCCACCATGGTTTTGTTTTGAGCTTGGATTGGATATGTCGATTCCACTTTGAAAAATCTAGAACCCAAATCGACATATCCATATTTGCTTAAAACAAAAATCACAGAGGGTCACTCTTAACCAACCATATTCTCTACACAGTATGTGAATTACTCCATAATATCCTTTGTTAGTGCAGGTATCGGGGTAGGGCATTACAGTTGGTAGCAGAGCAAGGTTCACAATAATATATGATATTAAAGACAAGAATCCAGGTCAAGACAAGTCTTAGAAACCGTCCCTTGGGGTCTTCGTAAGGTTATCGGAGTTCTTTCATATTAGAAAAAGGAATAATTTAAGGAACTATAAAAAAGTGTTTGTCCGAGTTGCCATCTTTTGTGTTCAGGATTTCTTCCTACCGTGATTAGGAAATATCTTGGGAAATTATGGGGCCAAACTTTTTTGTACCAAAATTGGGCACAACACTCGGATGTGTTTGACAAGATAAAATGAAGAATATAAATGAAAAAAAGAGGAAGATCTAACAAACACAGCAATCGATAAACAAGAAAAACGCACAAAAACACACAGATTTAGAGTGGTTCGGCATATGGCCTATGTCCACTACGAAACGACTAACTTTTATTGATTTTTGCTTGCTGGTTACAACAAGTTACAACAGTAATTCGAGTACAATGGAGATTTCGGCAAAGTTTGGATGTAAAAGGGCCAAAAGTCATTTTTCAATAGGTTCTGGGCTGCTATTTATATGCGTAGGCAGCAAATCTCTCGCTCAGATCTCGGATGACCTCTTCTCTCATGTGGGTAGGCCCACGTGATCGATCCCCAGTCGTTTGAATTTGATCCGTGATCGATATGAATGAAATTCTTATCGATCAAGATTTTGTCCAATCAAGTTGAGATCGATCATGAACATTCCTAAGGATGTATGCAAGCTCCTGTGAAAATTTGGTGGCATTGGGACTTGTAAATCTTGAGTTATGATCGATGCAAGTTTCAATTTTTCAAAGGCCGTTGAATTCGCATCGCTTCTTGTTCACATCAATCTGTTCGCATCGTTCTAGGAACGTGATGCCTGATGATGTGGCGCTAAATTTTTGGATCGATCCACTTTTCATGCCAAGCGACCGAGTCTTCTACTTGAATGTGCCTTGTTCGTATCGACCCAGGATATTCCTTTCGTATCACTTTATTGCACTTAACTTCGTATCGATCCCTCGCACCCAACTTCGTATCGATCCTTTATAATTGCTTCCTATTGATACGAACTTATGTTCTTCGAACAGATCGCCCAGAGGCCATTTCATATCGCTTATTGGTTAGGTTTGTATCGACTGATTTCGTATTGATCTGCGGACGATCGATACGAAGTATGTTTGGCAGTGGATCGATGCAAAGTGGGTGAGTTTTGGATGGATACGAAACGGGTTTTCCCAGATGGATACGAAGAGAAGCTTGTCTATCGATGGATACGAAATGGACCGATGCGAATTGAGGGATATGAACAGAATGCTCTTCTTTCGGAATTTGATCGACCCATAACTTGATCATACGAACTCCGATCGACTTGAAATTTGAAATATCGGCATCTGTTGCTTTGCTTGTCATGAGCCAATTGTAGCTCGATCCGGACTTGGGAAAAATTCACTAGCATCCATAGTGAACCTATGTATAACCGTTTTTCAGGATGAACTATCTTTGACTTCTAGTTAATTTCTTGGTATCATGGCCATGCTAAAGGTGGGATAACATTTGCCCCCCAAAATATGTCTTGTGAGGACATGACATACTTTGAAAAGCTGCAATCTTCATTCTGAAAAGTTTCATTCAACTTGTTGAATGGTAGTTATCTTCTCGTTGAAAGATGTAACTTTTGATTGATCTTCAGTAGTACAAAAAACGAACTGTTGACTGCCGATTGTTGTACTGTGCACTATTGTAACTGAGTATTGAATGATAGCAAACTACAGTTCGTTGTTGTAATTGTCACCAGGTGAGCATTCAACTCCTGTGAATTTTGAGAATTGGATATTAGCCCGACATACATACATGTATGTTAACCCGACTCTCATTAATTTCCGCATGTCCATGAGTCGTTATCAATTTTTTTTATCGAATTCCGTATCGGTCCTCTCCTGAATCGATATGAAATTCGAGTTGAAACAATGTTTGACAGTTGCTTTGGAGTTTCACTTCGTATGAATCCTCTCCTGGATCGATTCGAGGAATTTGAGAATTTATTTTCGTATTAACGGCGATTGACGCGAATTAGTTGTCCCTTTAAAATAATTCATATCGATGCATTTCTGATCGGTTTGAATGGTTCAGATAAGTCATTGCTTTGTGTTTCATATCGATAGCCTGGTGGATACGAAAAGCTTCATCTCAGATCAGCCGTAGATGGATACGAAGGAGGTTCTTGAATCGTTGTCTAATGGATACGAACAAGTCACTTCGTATCGGTTATGGTGTAGACCTCTTCGACCGATCGGTTTGTTCCGGGATACGAATCAACATCTGCCCTACAAATAAACATGATTTTGTGCTTAAAGAAAATTTACTTGCTCATTCTTCAACCACCTTCGTATCGGTAGAAAAGATCGAGAAACAGAAATTTCCTTCATCTCCAAATCGACATGACTTTCTAATCCCTTGTAGCAACACCTTAATTCAGGTAATTAGTCAACAAATTCATGTTGAAAACGATGAGACTCGTGATTCAGCGTCATCCCATTCGTACTTACAGCCGATTTTGGTGAAGAACAGGCCAGAGATGGTCGAGGTAAGGTTGAGGAAGGAGGAGATGGTTTCTTTGTTGCCCGAGTTGATTGGAGAAGAAGTTATGTATATGGGTACGAAAGATGCATCTATATCAAGGATAGGTGATGGAGTCAAGGATGTGTTCGTATCGATGATGGATAACAGAAAAGTTCGTATCAATCTGGATTGAGAGGAATTCATACTGATCAAAGCAGTGGAATTTCGTATCGATGGAGTGGTAAGCTTCGTATAAATCTATGGTGGAAGTTCATATTGATCCAAAGCGATCAATATGAAGGCTTGGGTCTGGGGATCGATATGAAGGCACTGTGTGCGATCAATACGAAGTCAAAAATCTTTATTGATACGATTTGACCAGTCTATGATCAATACGAACAGTACCTTTGGCGATTTATCTGAAATTGTAACCTAATGGATGCGAAATCTCGCATAATTGAACATTTGACTCCGACGAGCTTCAGCCTTGCATAATTGGATTTAACTGCTAAACTGCATATTTGACCGCCCTTCGAAGCTCGTCGATGGAACTGTAACTTGATGAAATTTGACGAACATTAACTAGGATCGGTCTTCGAAGTCTGAATGACATGGTAGTGATGGTCGGCAATGACGGTCGCTCCGGTTGAATCTTGAAATCTTACCGTTTGAACATTTTCCCAAATTCAAGTATTATAAAACGCTACATTGCACAATGCATTCACGCACTTCACATCGAGGAACATACGGGCTTATTATCATCTAATGATGGTTTTTACTGAGTTGATTAGTTATGGAACCTGGAAGTTCGCAACAGCGGGGGGCTCAAGATAATCCCTCATTCACATTCCTAGAGGTAGTTACGAATTGCCAAGTGGTGACTGGATCCTGGAAAGGCTTGGCTACTTCAAGATGGAGTGGTTCTACGTTCGGTGCCCTCCAAGGTTTGCCAGTCGGTGGTTAGTTAGGCATAAGTGCGGCGATTTCTCTAGTGGCTAATGAGACAGTTGTAACAGATACTGAAACTAACATTTTCTTTCCTTTACAGTCGCAATACCACGACCCAACGTGCTTAATTTAAAGAAATAGTAAGGATTCTTTAAGAGGTGCCTGGTGAAATGAGAGAGATCGACCCAGTGCTAACAGATAAAAATTTGAGGATTGTTGGGCTACTTGAACAAAACCAAAGCATAAGACCTGAGGGATCTCTTAGGGCAGCCCCGGTAAGACGGGCTAAGCGTAGAGCATTCGAGGTTGTAATAGCTGAGGAGAGCGATGAAGAAGATATGCCAACTGAAACCGAGCCCGTAGCCGGGCGCGCAAACAACTCGAGATTTAGATGACAGGAGAAAAGGCAAGGCAGTCGCTCATAAACGTCATAAGTCAAGGTGGAAATCCATGGTCATGTCTTGTCAGCCTTCAGTGTTAGAATTTCGGAGGCACCTCCATTACAAATAGAAAATCCTTTTGAAGGACTCACTGACATTCCAATTTCGGACTATATGTCGTTCTAACACGACACCGGATTGGAAGGATTTCAAAGTGCTTTAGATTTAAGCGAGTCACTTCCTATGAGTGTGGCCGACATAACCAGTTGGTCAGGGGGTTTATCACACGCCTGCATACTCTTCACGGCACTACACAATTTCCAATCATAAGTTGTTCATTTCTGAAGATTACTAATTATGCTTCTCTTTTACTTTACAGATACGATGACAGGTCGAGAATTTATGCTAGGAAGCCTTCGCTCAACACGCCAGTCATCCAGTTCATATTATGAGTCCCGTAGAGGGGAATTCTATAGAGACAGCAATCACGGTTATTCTACCCAGAGGCGTTATGATGGGGAAAGGGATAGAGATGGAGAATATAGGCATCGATCCCGATCATATTCCCCGCCTCCTCGAGCTCCAACACAACCTTCCGGTCATGGCAAACAGCCCTTGGAACCTTCACGCCAAAGGCCGCCTTCTCAAGTACAAAGGTATGATTCACAACGCCGGAGCACCAAAGTCGAAACTCCCACTATTATTGAGCAAGCTATCATCGAACCCACTAGGGAGAGGGTGATCAGAATCGCCCAGCTTAAAAAAATACTTCCTAAATATTTTTTCGACGGCTTCATCTTCCCTCCACATTTAAAGAGAATTTCAGTTGAAGCATAACAAACTATGCATGATTACATCCATGATGTTTATAGCCAATACATGGAGTGAATGAAAACTGCGGACAAAGCATCGGCAGTCACCTTTGGGCAAGCGAAAACAATTAAGAAATTAGAAACCGATCTTGCTCAAAAAGACCGTATAATACAAGTGCTTAACAATGAGGCCGAATCTTCAAGGAAATCAAAAATAGAGGCCAGTAAGAAAGCGCGAGGCAAATCAGTCTATGGAAAGGATGCGACAGACGCATTTTACCTTGGTTGAGGAGATTGCCACCGAAACACCACTGGTATGGCCGAAAGGATGTTGCGCTGAAGGAGCTTGAGGAGCTTAAGGCCAAATTTGCTGAAATTGTCAAGGAGAAAGACGATGTAAATAGAGCAGCTCAAGAAGCGTGTGAACAGGCTGTGGTGCTTAGGAACGAGGGAGATGAGGCAGCACTTAAAATTTAGGAAGTTGAGGCCAGGGTCGAAAATGAAGTGAAGATGGTAAAGACCAGGTTGGAGGCCAATATCGAAGAAATTCTTGTTGCATACAACACCAACGTTTTGAAGCACCTAAACCTAACCTTGCTTGATAGCTATCTGTCACACTTATGTAGTGCCTCGGGGGCTTGGTGGAAGATGAGAAGGTAGAATACCAAGTTGAAGCAATTGATGAATTCGAATTGGAGAACCAGGTGCAGAGTGAAGATGAAAGAAAAGTTCTCCATGACATCACGATCACATATGAAAAGAAGAAACTTGGCACTCAACATTCGAAAGTTGGAGAGGGTTTTGGTGTTGAGCATCATGATGTGGGTTCTAAAACTCTTGCGCCAACCCATCCCGAAACTACATCTGTGGTTAATCCTTTGTCTGTTCCTGCATATAATCTCGATCAAACGCAGTTGTCTCCATTTCACGAGCAAGTTTCTAAAGCTGCTCCGCCACCCGTGAGTCAACCTGAGGAAGGTACTGTGCTGATTCAAAGTTGGCAGCATTGATTAAAGTAATCACTAACTCTTTTTCTTTGTCTCAATTTAGGGATAGGAGCTACATCTGTCATGCCTCATACAACTCAAGAGCCGTATCATGAGCAGGAGGCCATCATAACAGAAGCGACCTGATAACGGCCACTACACCAACCTATGTGGTACATGAGGGCACACTTAGTTTTTATGAACAAATGATGGAGGAACTTCTCGGTAATCATAGTGACCTCTTTGCTGATCTGCCATTTTTTATGGGTGGAGGCATGCCTGTGACCAGCTCCTCGGGTCCAACTTCTAGCGCCTCTAGAGATGCCCAAATAATGCATGAAGAGGAGATCATTGTTGAAATCAACGTTAAAATGGAAGCGACTACATGGGCTAGTAGCTTTGGAGGTGGGATGGTAGGCCTTGGTCCAGATCTTTTACGAATGATTTCTCCTGGTGGCATGGTCGATGACACAAGTGTGCCTCGTCCGCCTTCTAACGTTGATCCTATCCCTCTGACTCCGCCTTCAGGAAGCATTCCAATTCATGTGAGCTCGAAGGAGGAGGTTACTATAATGCCCCCGACTAAAGATCAACCACCAAAAAGCAAGGGCTTAAAGAGGCAACCAAATGGCAGCTCCAGCTGGTCAATGCATAAGAAGAACCCAAGAAAAAGAAAGCATAGACATGTCTTCTTGGCTCATTTTTGGTAGATAGATAGGAATCTACTTTTGCTTTTTATAGGCAGTGCATAGATGTGGGTTCGACCCCCGCTAGTAGGATTTTTTTGGAATAATTTTGTACTTATTCTTTGCTTCCAAAGAATAGTTGAAATAAAACTTTATTTTGTCTTCAGCTTAGTTAGTGTTCATTTGTTAAAGTATTTCAGTGCTCGAACTTCACTTCAATACACTTGTGAAGTTTTTGTCGTTGAATCGGACCCGGGTTTAGTCGCTAAGTTCCGACGTTACTGCTTTAGGTCGCGATCAAGCGTTATGTTGAATTATGATGCCACACTGTCTCAATCAGTGGTTGGCACTTAAGTTATGCCCCTAGTTTCGTGATAAGTTGAAAAGATTAGTTAGAAATCGATGTTTGCCTTTAACACATCGATCTTAACTTTATGAAGCAAAGTGAAACATGACGAATTTGGGCAGTCGAACCACACTCGTTCATTAATTGGTAATTGCATCCACAATTTGGGGATTGCACTTGTTCGTCGGTAGTCGATTATGCCCGCTTGAGAATTAGAGATACGTCCACGCCCCGGGGACTTAAGTTACTTCATAAGTGGTCAGTCACACTTGTTTGATGTTTAGAACTTTGTCCACTCTTTGGGGACTTAGATTGATACATGGGTGATCAGTCAAACCTGATTTAACTTTATACTCCGGCCGCAGTTCGGGGACTCGGAGTTGTCTTACGGGCGATCGCTTCACACCCGGTTTGTGTTTACACTCCAATTTGCACTCCAGAGATTTTAGAGTTAGTCGATGTTTATACTCCAGTTCAAACTCTGAGAATCCGAAGTTAGTTGATGTTTATACTCCGATTCGCACTTTGGGAATCCGTAGTTAGTTGATGGGTGGTCAGTCACACCCATTTGGTATTTATGTTTGTACTCCAGTTCACACTCCGGGAATTTGGAGTTGGCCGACAAATGGTCAGTGACATCTGTTTAGGCTTTAGGATTTCGTTCACACTCCAAGAACGACGGATGTATCAGGATTATGGGTGGTCGGATCACATCCACCCGTAGTTAACAAGCGAGGTCATTAGATTGACGGGTCCATCCTGCTCAAACTTGATTAAATACAGGAGAAGTTGCTAGGTGGACGGATCTACCCTGTTCGAACCCACATTTGCGAGTTTATACTCCAGTTTGCACTCTAGGAATCTGGATTTAGTTAAAGGATTGTCGTGTATCAATCCTTTTTTGGCTTCAGTGTGATGACTTGCCCTCGAGTTCGGGATTTACTTAATGAGTGACCAATCATATCACAGCCACTCCCTATTTGAATAAATCCCACCATATGGTGGAACTTAGCTCTCCAGGCATAGTGATGGTCGTATGACGCATTTCAAAAAAAATCATAGCTCTCGCTCGAAGAGATTGCATTTTATTGCTGAAATAAGAAAATATGGCAAAGTCAGTTGCCTTATTACAAATTCAAATTTCGAAATGCATAAACAAATTGCAAATGAAAAATAGATTGAATAAATAAACAGCGCCTGTTATGTGTAGTAGCGATGTAGACCTTCGCTGTTCTAGGTCTTGGCAGAATAAGACCGTCAACGGTCGATAATTTAAATGTGCCATCTCTGCGCTTTTGTTTAATAACATACGGCCCTTCCCACATTGGTTTCATATGTGAAGGAACTAGGTAAATTCTCTTGAGGATGGGATCGCTGAGTTCAAAGGTTCGGGGTCGGACCTTGGCATTGTACAATTGGACGACTCGACTTCGGTATGCTGCTGCCCTCAAATCAGCCTCTTCTTGCGTCTCATTCAATAAGTCCTAAGGTTCGACAAGTACGATAGCATTTGTCTTCAGATCATAATATGTCGCATAACGAGAAGGTGCTTCCTTCTCGATTGGAATATCATCTTCTGAACCGTAGGAAGAGAGAATGGAGTGTGGTCGATCGTAGATTCATGGGTTGTTCGATAAGCCCATAAAGCCATAGGAAGTTCATCGACCCAGTTTCCTCCACCTTTTTCCAGTCATTTCTTCATAATAGACTTTTTAAATTTATTAAAAGATTCAACCTATCTATTCGCTTGAGGGTGTGCAACTGCGGAGAACTTCTTCTGGATGTGGAATCATTGACAGAAATTCTTAAATTCAACACTATCATATTGGGCTCCATTGTCAGTGACAATGGTATGTGGGAGACCAAATCGACAGATAATATTGCGTACTACAAAATTGACCACTTTCTTCGTTGTGATTGTAGCAAGGGGTTTAGCTTCCGCCCACTTGGTAAAGTAATCAACTGCAATGATGGCGTACTTAGCACCGCCTTTGGCTAGTGGTAGAGAACCGAGAATGTCAATGCCTCATACTGCAAACGGCCATGGACTAACCATCTGAGTTATTTTGGTAGGCGGGGCTCTTGGAATCCGAGCGTGTGTTCGACATCTGCCTCATTTTCTAGCATAATCCGATGCATCACGATTTACAGTCGGCCAATAATATCCATATCGGAGTACTTTCTTGGCAAGAGCTTGCCCCTCGGTGTGATTTCCACATTGTCCTTCGTGTACATCATGCAATACTCGTTTGATTTCTTCATGAGAGATACACTGGAGTAAAGGAACAGAGTACCCTCTTCTATACGTGACTCCATTCTGAATAGCGAACCTCGTAGCTTTTTGAAGAACTTGTATCTTTTCACTCCTGCGCTTCGGCCGGGTCCCATGCTCGAGATAGTTTTCGAACGGAGTCATCCATGACTCCTTATCGAGAAGGACTTCAACTGCCTGGTCGGTCTCCACCTGATCAATGCTCGGGGAAGATAATATCTCCATTGGAATGATTCCCATTTGTTGTACCTCACCTGTACTTGCTAACTTTACTAATGAATCGGCTTTTTGATTGCGCTCTTGGAGTATGCAATAGATGGCATAATAATCGAACTGATTCAATATTTCCTGAACCTGATCAAGATAAGCTGCTAGTCTTTAGTCTTTGGTCTGGTACTCCCCCAAACCTGGCACGCGACCAATTGCAAATCGTGGTAAATCTCCGCAGCAATAATTCTTAAATCTCTAGCAAACCTCAATCCGGCTAGCAGGGCTTTATATTTGGCCTCGTTATTAGTTACATGGAAATCAAAATTTAAGGTATAGCATATAAATCAGCCTTCAGGAGTTTTAAGTACAACTCCGGCGCATGAGCAGCGATCGTTTGATGCACCATCAGCATGTAGCTTCCAGATATATTTAGGAGATTCACTGGTTTCGGGAAAGTTCTTCGGAATAGTAAATTTAGCGATGAAATCTGCTAGGACTTGTCTTTGAATGGCTCGCCTTGGTGCGTAAGTGATATCGAACTGACTCAGCTCGATATTCCACTTGTGTAACCTTCCAGACATCTCAGGCCAAGTAAGGACCAGTCGTGTAGATGGTGATAGGATGAGCCAGAAAATATGGACGGAGCTTCCTTGAGGCAATGACAAGACAATAAGCCAACTTTTCTAGCTTCATATAATTACTCTCTGCTCCGGTCAGTCGTTTGCTAATATAATATACTGGTCATTATATCTGGTCTTCCTCTTGAATTAGGGCAGCACTGATTGCATTTGTGACACCGCCAAGTAGATGTATAATCTCTTATGATCAATGGGTGTTTGACAGAATGGGCGATGTGGACCGGTGTTGAACCAGTGCTCGAAATGCGCCCTCGCATTCTATTGTCCATCAAAATTTCGTTTTCCTTTCCTGATCAGATCGAAGAAGGGACTGCATTTGTCAATGGATTTTGAAATAAACCTGCTCAGTGCTGCTCGTTTCCTATTGAGGCTCTGGACTTGCTTTATAGTTCTTGGAGTCTCAAGGTTTCTGACTGCCCAGATATTCTTGGGATTGGCTTCAATTTCTCGAGCATTGACGATAAATCCAAGGAACTTTCCAGAAGCGACTTCAAAGTGGCACTTCAATGGGTTGATTTTCATTCTATTTTCTCGAAAGATGTTAAATATCGATTCCAGGTCTCTGATATGATTAGTGGAGAACCATGAATTCATAAGCATGTCGTCCACATGTACCTCTATGGTTTTTTAGATCTGGTTAGCGAACATTCGATTAACTAACCGTTGATAGGTTGCCCTGGCATTCTTGAGTACAAAGGGCATGACTTTGTAGCAGTAAAGTCCTAGATCGGTGACAAAGCTGGTATGCTCTTGATCAGGCAAGTGCATAGGTATCCGGTGGTAACCAGAATACGCGTCCATGAAGGCTAAGAGTTCATGTCTAGCCATTGAATCTACAAGTTGATTGATTTGGGAAAGTGAAAAACTGTCTTTAGGGCAAGCTTTATTCAAGTTTGAGTAGTCAATGCACGTTCCCCATTTCCCATTGGGCTTTTTGACAAGTACAGGATTTAACACCCATTTCGAATATAATGCATCTCGGATAAACTCGTTTGACTTGAGTTTATCTACCTCTTCTTTAAGGGTGGTAGATCTCTATGGATCCATACTATGCCTTTTTTTCTTGACTGGGACGTGCCGCGAGTTAATATTCAATGTGTGGCTCGCAAATTCTGCGGAGATTCCATACATGTCAAAATGTGTCCAGGCAAACACGTCGAGGTTTGCCCAGATAAATTCAACCAATTCCTCCTGCATCTGTTGGCTTAGCTGAGATCCAATCTTTATGATTTTAGAATAATCATTATCATCGATTGGAACATCGATCATCAGCTCTGCCGGGGAAGCTTCACTGTCTCTACTTTCGTCTTCACTTTCGGTATCTCTCGGGTCAAGATCCCTTGGAAATTGGTTGGGGTGCCCGTGCCTAGGCCTAGGCGTTGGTTGTCTATTTACCGTAAAGCGAACGCAGAGAGATTCCTCTATGCCTTTTCCTTTTTCTTTTCGTTGCGCCTCCCGTAGCTCGGCAACAAACAGGCTCACTCAGTAGCCTGGTCTTCCTAAACGCTCCAACACCATTGTTGGTAGTGAATTTTAAAGTCAGAAACCAACCAACCTGGTCTTAGAACTTTGTCCATGCTTTGGGGATTTAGATTGATTCATGGGTGATCAGTCACACCTGATTTATGTTTATACTCTGGCCGCACTTTAGGGACTCGGAGTTGTCTTACGGGCGGTCGCTTCACACCCGATTTGTGTTTACACTCCAATTTGCACTCCGAAGATTTTAGAGTTAGTCGATGTTTATACTCCAGTTCGCACTCTGGGAATCCGGAGTTAGTAGATGTTTATACTCTGGTTCGCACATTGGGAATCTGGAGTTAGTTGATAGGTGGTCAATCACTCCCATTGGTGTTTATGTTTATACTCCAGTTTACACTTTGGGAATTTGGAGTTGGTTGATAGATGGTCAGTGACATCTGCTTAGGCTTCAGGTTTTCGTTTGCACTCCAGGAACGATAGATGTATCAGGATTATGGATGGTCGGATCACATCCACCTATAGTTAACAAGCAAGGTCGTTAGATGGACGGGTCCATCATCCTCAAACTTGGTTAAATGCAGGCAAAATCGTTAGGTGGATGGATCCACCGTCTCCGAACCTACATTTGTGAGTTTATACTCCAGTTTGCACTATGGGAATCTGGAGTTAGTTAGAGGATTGTCGTGTATTAATCCTTTTTTGGCTTCAGTGTGATGACTTGCCCCCGAGCTCGGGATTTACTTAGCGAGTGACCGATCGTATCACAGTCACTCCTTATTTGAATAAATCCCATCATAAGGTGGAACTTAGCTCTCCATGCATAGTGATGGTCGTATGACGCATTTCAAAAAAATCACAGCTCTGGCTCGAAGAGATTGCATTTTATTGCTGAAATAAGAAAATACAACAAAGTCAGTTGCCTTATTGCCAATTCAAATTTCGAAATGCATAAAAAAATTGTAGATGAAAAATAGATTGAATAAACAAACAGAACTTGTTATGTGTAGCAGCGACGTAGACTTTTGTTGTTCCAGACTCTTGGCAGAATATGACCGTCAGTGGTCGATAATTTAAATGTTCCATCTCTGCATTTTGTTCAATAACATATGGCCCTTCCCATGTTGGTTTCATATGTGAAGGAACCAGGTAAATTCTCTTGAGTATGAGATCGTCGAGTTCAAAGGTTTGGGGTCGGACCTTGGCATTGTACAATTGGGCGACTCGACTTCGATATGCGGTTGCCCTCAAACCAGCCTCTTCTCGCTTCTCATCCAATAGGTCCAGAGATTTGGCAAGTAATATAGCATTTGTCTTCGGATCATAATATGTCACACAATGAAAAGGTACTTTCATCTTGACTGGAATAACAGCTTCTGAATCGTAGGAAGAGAGAATGGAGTGTGGTCGATCGCAGATTTGTGGGTTGTCCGATAAGCCCATAAAGCCATAGGAAGTACATCGACCCATTTTCCTCCAGCCTTTTCCAGTCGTTTCTTCGAAATAAACTTTTTAACTTTATTAACAACTTCAACCTGTCCATTCGCTTAAGCATGTGCAACTGCGGAGAACTTCTTCTGGATGTGGAGTCGTTGACAGAAATTCATAAATTCAACACTGTCATATTAGGCTCCGTTGTCAGTGACAATGGTATGTGGACGTCCAAATCGAAAGAAAATGCTACGTACTACAAAATTGATCACCTTCTTCGTTGTCATTGTAGCAAGGGGTTCAACTTCCGCCCACTTGGTAAAGTAATCAACTGCAATGATGGCATACTTTTCACCACCTTCGGCTAGAGGTAGAGAACCGATAATGTTAATGCCTCATACTACAAACGTCCATGGACTAACCATTTGAGTTATTTTGGTAGGAGGGGCTCTTGGAATCCGAGCGTGTTTTTGACATCTGTCTCATTTTCTAGTGTAATCCGATGCATTGCAATTTACAATCGGCCAATAATATCCATATCGCAGTACTTTCTTGGCAAGAGCTTGTCCCTCGGTATGATCGCCATATTCTCCTTTGTGTACATCATGCAATACTCGTTTGATTTCTTCGTGAGCGATACACCGGAGTAAAGAAACAGAGTATCCTCTTTTGTACATTACTTCATTTTGAATAGTGAACCGCGTAGCTTTTTGAAGAACATGTCTCTTTTCACTCGTGCACTCCGGCAGGGTCCCATGCTCGAGATAGTTTCTGAATGGAGTCATCCATGACTCCTTATCGAGAAGGACTTCAACTACTTGGTCGGTCTCCACCTGATCAATGCACGGGGACGATAATGTCTCCATTGGAATGATTCCCATTTGTTGTACCTCACTTCTATTTTCTAATTTTGCTAATGAATCGGCTTTCTGATTGCGTTCTTAGGGTATGCAATAGATGATATAATATCAAATTGATTCAATATTTCCTAAACCTGAGCAAGATAAGCTGCTAGCCTTCAGTCTTTGGCCTGGTACTCCCCCCAAACCTGGCACATGACCAATTGTGAATTATAGTAAATCTCCACAGCAATAATTCTCAAATCTCTGGCAAGCCTCAATCCGGCTAGCAGGGCTTCATATTCGGCCTCCTTGTTAGTTGCATGAAAATCGAACTTTAAGGCATAGCATATAGATTGGCCTTCCAGAGTTTCAAGTACAACTCTAGCGTCTGAGCAGCGATCGTTTGATGCACCGTTAGTATGTAGCTTCCAGATATATTTAGGAGATTCATTGGTTTTAGGCAAGTCCTTAGGAATAATAAATTTAGCGATGAAATCAGCTAGGACTTGTCCTTGAATGGCTCGCCTTGGTGTGTAAGCGATGTGGAACTGTCTCACCTCGATATTCCACTTGAGTAACCAACTAGACATCTCATGCCACGTAAGGACCAATCGTAATGGCTGGTCGGTGTAGACGGTGATAGGATGAGTCTAGAAATACGGATGGAGTTTACTTGAGGCAATGACAAGACAATAAGCCAACTTTTCCAGTTTTAGATAATTACTCTCTGCTCCGGTCATTCATTGGCTAATATGATATATTGGTCGCTGTATCCAATCTTCCTCTCGAATTACGACAACACTAATTGCGTTTTCTAACACGGCCAAGTAGATGTATAATCTCTCATGATCAGTGGGTGTTTGCCAGAATGGGCGGTGTGGAACGGTGTGGAACGGTGTTGAACCAGTGCTCAAAATGCGCCCTCGCATTCTGTTGTCCAATGAAATTTTGTTTTCCTTTCCCGATCAGATCGAAGAAGGAAATGCATTTGTCAGTGGATTTTGAAATAAACCTGCTCAGTGCTGCTATTTTTCCGTTGAGGCTCTAAACTTGCTTTATAGTCCCTAGAGTCTCAAGTTTTCTGATTGCCCAGATCTTCTCGGGATTGGCTTTAATTCCTCGAGCATTGACGATAACTCCATGAAACTTTCCAGAAGCGACTCCGAAGTGACACTTCAACGGGTTGATTTTCATTCTATATTCTCGAAGGATGTTAAATATCAATTCTAGATCTATGATATGATCAGTGGAGAACCGTGACTTCATAAGCATGTCGTCCACATACACCTCCATGGTTTTTCAGATCTGGTTAGCGAAATTCGATTAACTAACCATTGGTAGGTTACCCCGACGTTCCTGAGTCCAAAGGGCATGACTTTGTAGCAGTAAAGTCCCAGATCAGTGACAAAGCTGGTATGATCTTGATCAGGCAAGTGCATAGGTATTCGGTTGTAACCAGAATACGCGTCCATGAAGGCTAAGAATTCATGTCTAGCCGTTGAATTCACAAGCTGATCGTTCGGGAAGTGAAAAACTTTCTTTAAGGTAAACTTTATTCAAGTCTAAGTAGTCAATGCACGTTCTCCATTTCCTGTTGGGCTTTCTGACAAGTACAGGATTTGACACCCGTTCCGAATATAATGCATCTCGGATAAACCCGTTTGACTTGAGTTTATCTACCTCTTCTTTAAGGGAAGCCGATCTCTCTAGATCCATATCATGCCTTTTTTATTGACCGGGATGTGCCACGAATCAATATTTAATATGGGACTCGTAATGTCTGGGGAGATTCCACACATGTCAGAATGTCTCCAGGCAAATATGTCGAGGTTTGCATGGAGAAATTCAACCAATTCCTCCTACATCTGTTGGCATAGCTGAGATCCAATCTTTATCATTTTAGAATCATCATTATCATCGATTGGAACATCGATCGTCTGCTCGGTCGGGGAAGCTTGACTGTCTCTACTTTCGTCTTCACTTTCGGTATCTCTCGGGTCAAGATCCTTTGGAAATTGTTTGGGACGCTCGGGCCTAGGCCCAGGCGTTGGCTGTCAATTTTCCGCAAAGTGGACGTAGAGAGATTCCTCTGTGCCCTTTCCTTTTTCTTTTCGTTGTGCCTCCCGTAGCTCGACAATATAAAAGGCTCATCCAACAGCCTGGTCTTCCTGAACGATTCCAATACCAATATCGGTAGGGAATTTTAAAGTCGGACACCAAGTAGCAATGGCAACCCTGAATTCAGCCAGGGCCGGTTGGCCCAAGAAGGCATTGTATGGCGAGTCTATGTCCAATACAACAAATTGTAATATCCGGACTCTCTAGGTTCTCCGATTCCCAACTCCACTGGCAGTTCCACCACTTTAGTGCGTATAGTTGCACTCCCACTGAAGCCATGAATAGGAGACTGACAAGGCTTCAAGTCTTTTGTTTCCATCTTCATCTGATCATAAGCTCGCTTAAACAATATGTTCACTGAGGTTCCACTATCCACTAAGATCCTCTTCATCCAAGCAGGACCTACTTGAGCTAATGTGACAAGTGGATCAATAGTTCGGGCTTCGACCCTGTCGGCATCCCTGCCTCGAAATACAATGTTGTTTATCATGGTTTTCTGTTGCTTAGCCAAATCCCCATAATCCAAACTACCGCAACATTTGAAGCTCGCATGCCTAATGGAACTGGCATACGACTCCATTTCCCTCCAACTTCGGTCTGCTAGATGAGGACCACCACTAATAGTATTAATCACCAACCTCCCTCCGGTACGAGCGAGTTCCTCCGGTCTGGCCTGATTTGGTATATGGTTCTAATTCGATGGGCCCACATCTTCTGACTGCAGCGCCCGTACAAACTGCTCAAACTTCCTCTCTCGTATCAATTTTTCAATAATATCTTGTAAATGACGGCACTCGTTAATGTTATGGCTATAGCTATCATAAAACCTGCAAAACTTTCCTGTCTGAATCTGTTTTTTTGATGATTGTTTCGGAGCAGATTTCTTATTTCCAATAGTATTGCAGGTCTGCAAATAAACATTTTCCAGTGATGTATTTAAAGGAGTATAATTATCAAACATAGGATCCCTAATCCACGGCCTATGATTCTGATCCCGGTTCCTGTTTTAAATTTCCATTGCCTCTGTGTTGACTCCGTTTATTCTGTGTGTTCAATTGTACCTTTCCAGAACTCTCCCTGTTTGTTTAACATCAACATTGCTTTGATTTCCTTCCACACTAGGCCATGCGTCATCCTTTTTCCTAGACTGTTTTGCATCCTCCTTTCTCAAGAACTATGCTGCCTTGGAATAGAAATAGTCCAATGACGTAGGGGGTTTTCCAGCCAACCAGTTGCCAAATTCAAAATCAGGATCAATCTCCTTAGTTAGTGCCATTAGAATTGATTTGTCATCGGAATTACTAATCTCAACGCATGCAATGTGAAACCTCTCCCGATAGCGTCTAAGTGTCACTCCAGGAGCTTGAGTGACACTTGACAGGGTATTAACATCTTTCGGCTTTGTGACATGCATGCGAAATTGTTCAACAAACTATGTTGCTAACTGGTCAAAACATGAGATAGATCGAGGTGCCAAACGAGTAAACCATATAGTCGCTATGCCCCCTAGGGAGATCGTGAAACTTTGGTATTTATCTGCATCATCAGCTCGTGCGGCATTCATCAACCATTCGTATTTTAAAATATGCTAATTAGGATCAGAGCTCCCTTCATAAACGGATAGAGTTGGCCTACTGAATCGCCAAGGTGGTTCAGCATAGAGTATATCATCAATGAAAGGGGTATGACTCCAGGAGATTCGCAGTCGTCATTGGTAAGACCCTAACTTTCATGGATATCTGACGGATCATCGTCGGGATGTCCAGCATTTGGATATTTTGAGCATGCTAGGCCAAGGTGTGGTCGGGTTCCACAATGCGAGGATGGGCCGGTCGCGATCAACGATCCATATCTCGCCTTCTTGGTTCTAAGTTCTTGGGTATGTACAGTTCCAGAGTACAATTGCATTGACGGTGGGGCGGATCCGTTTGGTTCCAAGCATTAACTTCCAATTCTATAGCAGTAGTGGCAGTGCGGTTGTCGGTAATATGATAAGGAACATTAGCCCCTCATGATGGGGGTCTAGTCTGATGGCTACTTGAAGGTCCATCTCTTGGTTGCCCAAGATTTAAGGTGCGTTGATGTCTAGTAGCCTGTGTATAGCTTCCATCCAGCCATGGACGCATGGATCTATGATGGTAGTCAGAAGAGGCTGAACTCTTAACGGACAAATAGGAAGCCTGGTCCCTTCTGGATCTCCTTCGTCTTTGATGATCCAGTTGATTGGTCAATTCCGCATTAGCATGGAGTTGCTCAGTAAGCTGTTGGCAGCTTTGAGTTATCTCTTGCATTAGTAGTTGAAATTCTTTCCTGTTGACAGGGCCTTGCAGATCTGAAGGTCCAACGGCATTCTGATCAGAAGGAGGAGGTTGTGCGGGGTTCTGTCTGTCCCGTCCTTCTGGATCTATAGCTGTTGAAGTAGTCCTAATGTTGACCATGAGGGGTAGAGAAGCTCTTTCCTAGACTTGGTACAAATCTGAATAGGATGGAAGAACTTTAGACTTGAAATCTGGATCTTCTCCTTAGATTCTTGAAATTCGATATCGGTAGTAGATCCAATGAGCAGAAAAAAAACTGGATGTTCTCAGTGAAAGCAACAAAGTGTACCAAAATTGGGCACAACACTCTTCGTATGTGTTTGAAAAGATAAAATGAAGAATATAAATGGAAAAAGAGGAAGGTCTAATAAACACACCAATCATAAACAAGAAAACGCACAGAAACACACAGATTCAGAGTGGTTCGGAGTATGGCTTACGTCCACTATGAAACCGCTGACTTTTATTGATTTTTGTTTGCTGGTTACAATAGTAGAATTCGAGTACAATGGTGATTTCGGCGGAGTCTCGACGTAGAAGAGCCAAAAGTCCTTTTTCAATAGGTCCTGGGCTGCTATTTATAGGCGTAGGCAGCAAATATCTCGCTCAAATCTTGGAAGACCACTTCTCTCATGTGGGTGGGCCCATATGATCGATCCCCAGTCGTTTGAACTCGATCCGCAATCGATACGAATGAAACTCGTATAGATCAAGATTTTGTCCAATCTAGCAAACTACTCAAAATCATTTGAATAATCGAGAGTTTAAGGGAAAACAAAAACGTCGAGTCCGACATAAAGCCTGGTATGAATAATAATCTACAATCTCAAACCATTTAGATATCTAGTGAGACCATGCCACTTAGTGGAATGGGTTTTCCCCTCACTAGAATCTGAAAACATATATAAAAACCATATACCATGCTCTGCATCCACAATGGCTAAAACATAATACTTCAAAACATTATAATGATATGAAAAACAAGTAAATCAAATCTAAATTACCGATCCCCATTAATTCTGAGTATATGTCTTTATTATAGTTTCTAGGGTCACCATTAACTCGTTCAATGTTTATGGACTATCTTGCCAATTTCATTGTTTTTATGGGATCACTAAGAATCTATTGGTAACACCAATATCTTTTCTATTATCCTAGTTTTCATGGGCTAACTAGAAACCTATTGACTAACTGTCAATATTTTAATTCGGGTATAGTTTTCATGGGTGAACTATAATCCTATTGGCCCCTGCCACTATCAAATCATAGTTTTCATGGGATGAGTATGAACTTATTGGCTCCTGCCGGTATCTTTAACTAAGATTTTATCATTTCTTAAGTTATATTCTCTACTGGGTCAACCCAGCTTGTTATTCTTCCCTTCCCCATAGTACCGTTATGGGTTAATTACACTGTGAATAAATAAATAAAGAAGTAATACTCTCAAAAATCTTTATTTATGCCATGATATTTCCTTTTAAAATGAGAATGGGATATTTATTTTGAAACCTTAAAACATCACTTTTGATACCACTAGATGACCACCTTCGAAAGCATAGAAAACCTCTTTTTAAAATTCTAAGTATATACCTTTCGAAGCTCTATAAATCAATCCTTATGATACCAATTTATACCTTCCAATGCATCAAAACCTTTCTTAATAATCATTAGAAAAATAGCTTCAAAAATAATGAAAGTACCCCTTATGAAAATATTGGGTTTTTCTCTCTAAAAACATCCTTTGGGTCAAAGTGGTTATATACGGAAGTATCTCTTTCGAAACCCTTATAGAATTGTTTAGGGAAAAGTAGATGATGTTACCTATTCGAAAGCTCAAAACCTTTAAGTTAAAACTTCTAAGGGTAGCGTCGAAACCCCCTTTCAACCCCATTACCTTCGTAACCTTCAACCCCTTTCAAAAGCATTTAGGAAGTGGCCTAGGTTATGTTAAAATAGAGAAAATCCTTCGAAAGCATTGATAGCTTCAATACACTCGGAACGGAGAATAGCGGCTAAGTTTAGACTTGGTCGAAACCATTACCTTCGAAATCGCTTAAAACAAAAGGAACCCATTCGAAAGATAATACTTTAAACATAATAAGGCAACCTTTTTCAAAATCCATTTATAAACTCCTTTTGAAAACATACGTTATGACTAGGACGAAAGCTCTAAGCAAAACAAAGCAAATACTTAACTTTTGAAAACCAAACAAGGTTTCGACCCTATCGGAAGCATTCCTTTCAACACCATAGCTTCTGCCATTCCTCCAATCCACTACGTACCAACTAAGTGATACCTTGTGTTAGTTTCGACTAGATGGGTTTCGGTTGGGTTGGCTTCGACTGAGTTAAAGCGGAAGCAATGGAGTCAAAATTTATTACTAAAGGAGGCAGAACCCTCTTTTCTGATTAAAGGCTAAAATCATGCACATTTTTAGTAATTGCTTTAACTAACCTGCATACGTGTAATCTTTCAATTGGTTGCCTTAAAACTTTTCGAATACTTTACAAAATAACTATGGCATTTATTTAATCCAAATCAAAGGAAGATTAACATTTAAGCCCTCCTATTAAGAAAAACCAATATTTGCAGAAAAGTCCCTCATTCAGATAATTTATTTTCCCTAGTAAATCAATTGTGAAAAATACCTAAAAAACGTAGAAGATCTTTTTCACTGTGTAATCAAACATATTAAAATTTCTGACCCCATTTCTTCTTGAAATACTCGAAATAAATTTTAAACCCAAATATACCATATTTCCTTTAGAAATTCATAATAAATTTTCCATAGCTTGGAAAATCATGAAAATCTAAACCCAGCTCTAAAATCATATTTTTTCAACATAAATAAATTTCATGGCATTTTATAATCAATAACCCTCGATTTTACCGTAAAACCGTACAATTTCACATTTAAATGAATTGTTTAAATCTGACAAATAATAGTTCATGCATATCATCATCTAAAACATCAAAAAAGTGAATTTTAAATCTGAAAATATGCGATTATACAATAAAATAGAGATGGAATGAATTATTATTCACCTTAGATAAAATAAGGAATTTAAGATTCATTGTTGATTAAACCTTCCTAGCTTTGATCCTTAGCTTTAGATTGAATTTTCCTCTTTTCCTCCTTATTAATGGTCGACTCTAATTTAGCTTTTTGATTTGCGTTTGTGAAAAATGAGAAGTGCAACGTGAATGCGAAATTACAAAAGTTTATAGCCGTGAGTATGGTGAGAAGCGGCTATTTACTAATATGCCCATGTGTAAATTAATTAGCTTATAAACCAATTTAAGCCCATCTATTTAATATTAAGCATGACCCAATATATGATTTATTCGAATCTCAATCCCCTTATCATCATTATTCTATTTAATTTATCTAATTAAAATTTCTAAATAATGTTGTCAAAAATTGGGGATGTTACAGGCTTCCCCCTTAAAGAATTTTGTCCTCAAAGTTCAGTAAGGACTAATTACTAAACATTGTAATCATTTGTAACAACTCTTAATAACCATACTAGCCTATCTGACTAGCAACTATCTATATACGTCTAACATAGGCATACCCTTAAAGAAGATCAGGATAAGTGTCTCTAATCATGTCCTCTATCTCTCAAATGCACATACTTATGAAGATGAGGCACATGAAATACATTATGGACACTTGCCATACTACTCATTAACTCTACTCTATATGCGAGCTTCCCAATCCTCTCTATAATTTAGAATGGTCTAACATATCTCGGGGCTAACTTCTATGACTTTCCAAATCATACCACACCCTTCATTGGTGACACCTTAATAAAAACCTTATCTCCAACTGAGAACTCTAGAATTTATGCCTCTTATCTACGTAACTCTTCTTTCTAGATTGAGCTTCCTTCATCCTTTCTTGGATTAGCTCAATCTTCTCTGAAGCCTTCCTAACCAAATTTGGACCTAAGGCTAATCTATCTCTAGTCTCCAACCAACATGCTGGTGATTTGCAAGCTTCAAAAGGCGCCATTTCCTGTACTAGTCTGATTACTATTATTATAGGAAAACTAAACCAAATGTAGGTGATCCTCCCAAATTCTTCCAAAGTCCAACACATAAGCTTTCATTAAATCCTCGAGTACCTTGTTGACTCTCTCTCTCTGTCTACCTATCCTTTTAAGCGTGATATGTAGTATCGTATTAATCTTGGTACCCAATACTTCCTATAGACTCTTCTAGGAATTACTAGTGAATAAGGCATCTCTGTCACTGACTATATTACTAGAAACTCCATGTAGTCTAACTATGTTCTTCATGAACAACTTAGCTAAAATAGGTGTCATCCTGGTTGACTTAATTGGAATGAACTCTTGGTCAGTTTGTACACTATGACCCATATACTTTCATTTCCCCGAACCTTAGCAACCCGTTTATAAAATCCATAAATATCGAATCCCATTTCCAAAATGGAATCTCTAAAGGTTGAAGAAATCCACTCAGCCTCTGATGTTCGGAATTCACTTGTTGATAGTTTAACACTGCCTGACCCAAAAGCAAACATCCCTCTTCACACCTTCCAGATAGAGGCTCCTCTTCACATACTGATACATCTTGGTTCCTCCAGGATGAATCATAAACTTGGATTGATGACATTTTACAAGAACTTCCTTCCTCAAGTCCTCCACATTCGGAACACACATCCTTCCCTTCTTTCTCAACCATCCTCTTTGGTTAAGACTAAAGTCTTTTATATCATCGATCTCATCTCCTATCTCGAGCCTCTTAATCTTCTTGGCAAACACTAGATCCTCTTTCTCCTTAGAAGCAATCCTCTCAATCCACACTGGTCGGACTTCTAAGAAAGATAACATGGCGGTACTTAGACTAGAACTAGAATTCGATATTAACTGTACTCCACAGCTGGCCAAAGCTTCTAATCCTTCGATTTTGCCAACATAGCTAACACCACATTCGGATGATTTCTGCTAAGAGCATCTGATAATTTATTACCTTTCTATGGTGTATTTTATGTACCAAAATCATAAGCAGCCAAAAACTCTAGCCATCTCTGCTGTCTTATATTCAACTCCGAGAGAATAAATACCTAAAGACTTATTGTCGATATAAATCTCAAACCACTCTCCTAAGAGATCATGTCTCCAAATCTCCAGTGCAAAGATCACTGCAACCAACTCCAAATCATGAGCATGGTATCTAACTTCATGTGGTCTAAGCTGTCGTGAAGCGTAGGTAATAACTTTACCATTCTGCATCAACACCGCTCCTAATCCAATTTCGCATGCATCAGAATATACCACCAGCCTTCGGTTTCCGTCTGGAACTACTAACACTGGTGCATTGGTCAACAAATGCTTTAACTTAAGGAATGCATCCTCACATTTATCGGACTAGGCAAACTTCACCTCCTTCCTGCTCAACATAGGCAAAGGTGTTGCTATCCACGAGAAGTCCTCAAATCTCCGGTAGTAGCCAAAAAATCCAAGAAAACTCCTGATCTCAATCACCATTTCTGGTCTCTTCCAACTATTCACAGCTTTGATCTTATCTGGATCGACTGACAACCCTTTCTTTGAAACCACATGACCAAGGAACTTAATTTCTTTCTTTCAGAAATGACACTTGGTAAACTTCGGCTTTAGCTGATTCTGCCATAGCATCTCGAGTACCAATTTAAGATGAGCTTCGTGCTCCCTTTCATCATTAGAGTATACTAAAATGTCATCTATAAACACCAGAACAAACCTATCCAAGTACTCTCAGGATACTCAGTTCATCAAATCCACGAAGAAAGCATGTGCATTCATTAATCCAAATGGTATCACCAAGCACTCATAAGAACCATACCTAGTTCAAAATGCTATCAAAGGAATACTATCCTCCTCCACTCCTAGCCGATGGAAACCTGTTGCCAAGTCCAACTGGAAAAATATTTTGGCTCCACTCAAGTGATCAAAGAAATCATGTATCCTCGACAAAGGTTACTTATTCTTAATCGTCCTTTCACTCAACTTATGATAATCGATACACATCCTCAATGATCCATTTGGTTTCTTCACGAACACGCGGCCGCTTCCTAAGGCAAACTGCTGGGACTGATAAAAGTCCTTCCTTCAAGATCCACTAGCTGCAACTTCAATTCATTCATCTAATAGGTTTCATCCTACTAGGTGGTCTATTTACAAGTTCGGCTCAGGGTATAAAATCTATTCTAAAATCAATAGTTCGTTTCGATGGTAACCTTGTGACTGGCTCAAAGACATCTGCAAACTCACTTGTTATCCGGATCTGACTTAACTCATCTCATATCTCCATAGCATTAAGCAAAGTACTAACACTCCACTCAGAGTTCTCCACCGAGATTATTATTCGGTTATGGCTATCAGGATGTCCTAGTGATATCTCCATATCCTGACAAAATATTCTAGCCTCGTACCTACTCAACCAATCCATACCCAAGATGATTCCAAAATCTACAAAATCGAAGACATATAGAATGCATGCAAACTTATGACCTGGCAAATCCAGTTCAAACTAGTCACATCTCAACTCTAGAGTTACATACGCACCTATTGGATTTGTAACCCTTAAGGAAGTAACAAGGTAGGTGGGTTCTACGCATAATTTATTAATTAAACATTGAGATATAAATCAATGTGATTCCTGGTATCAAAAAGTACCCTATACAGTGTACTCTGAATCAAAAACGTACCTTCCATCATGGCATTTCCTTTATCAGCTGCAATACACCTAGCTAGTCCAATATTAAAAACCTTTCCTTTGTCCTCCCTAACTGGCTCTGGACACTGATTCTTATAATGCCTAACTTGATCACAGTTGATGCACTTTACATTCTTCTTATTTGCAGCTTTCTTCCCATTTCCTAACCGGCACTCATTTTCAAAGTGACCCTTCTTGTTACACTTATAGCAAACTATGTCAGCCTTTGACTTTTTAGTAGTATCTCCTTTCTTGGCTCCCTTCTTCTTAAAGAACTTTCTCTTCAGACCTAAGAACCCTGAGTTTTCACTAACTTCTCTTTAGCATAATCAGCAAGTATCTCTTCATGGCAAATGACCATCTTCACCACCACACTACAAAGATTGCAGATATTTGTCATGGTTGCTCTAGCAAACTCATGCCTCAATTCCCGAATGAATCTCTCACTTATTTTGATGTTAGTATCTATGGTAGCATATCCATATCGAGATAGCTCTTCGAAACTTAGTAGCGTACTCAACTACTGACATCTCTCCTTGAACTAGATCCATAAATTTCCTCATCAGCTCCGATTTAGCAAATTCAAACACAAACTTCTTCTCAAATCTCCTTTTAAAATTAGCCCAAGTCAACTGCTTTTCCAGAACTCTGGTAGTAACACTATTCCACCAGTATAGCGCTGACTCCTGCAACTGTTTAAAGGCGGACAACCTTTTCTTTTACCTATCATTCAGACCCAAGTCAGTAGTTATATGCTCAAAATGCAACAACCAATTCTCAACCTCCATGGCACTCTCCGTCCCCAAGAATGGCTTCCCACCTAAACTGGTGTAGTATTTGTTTAGCAAGGCAAAATTATTCCTAACCGGAGCCACACAAGATTTGCTCCTTCTACATTTCCAATCATTCCAATTGAGCTTCTACTTGCATCAAATCGACAAAGAGCTGATATAGTGCCTCCATATCTACTGGTGGATTTTCCATACCCACAATGGAATCGGCATTAATTATTAGCATTTATCGATCGACCCAGTTTCCTCCTGGTAGTGGGTCGAGCATTTCCATTAGTTGTATGCTTTCTCTACCGAGATATCCTCTTCCGTTTCCTGCTTCCATATCTCCTTTCTCATAAATCTACAAACGAGCCTTAGTAAGATATAGAAGAATGGTCTAAGAGAGCAGGGAATATATACTTATTTATATATAAATATATAACAAATAATATAACAAATACAAGTACATTACTATAACGTTATCCCAAACCCGAATCATGTCGTCTGATTCATTAGATTGTGTTTGATTTTTTTTTTGGGTTTAAGTTTCTTTTAAAGCTTCATAAACCTATGCTTTAATATCAACTTGTAACATCCCCTTACTTGGAAGCCCAAAACTAACGGCTACGAATGCTACAGTCATCCATAGTTATTAATCTTCAGCGACAAAATACGGCAATGCTAGCCTTGATACACAGAAACACATGAATATGGAAAATTTTAAACAGCAAACAAAGTCCACATCCCTTTATAAATATTTCGAATTCATTACATAATCCCAGAGCGCAGACCACATTCAGACAAAATATACTTATTACAAAATACACCAAGGGCGACATCTGAAGATGCCCCTTTGGATGATCAGAGTATATATAACGCAATAAAACAAATTTTCCTTTACAACCAAACATAACGGTAATAAAAGAACTCTAAGTAGCTAGCATGCATCATGCATGTCACCGGAAGCTTTATTCACCTAAAAGAACACCTGAAAACCCTAAACCTCAAACTACTCAAAATCAATTAAGTACTCGAGATTTTAAGGGGAAAGAAAATACTTCGAGTCAGACATAAAGCCTGGTATGAGTAATAATCTACCATCTCAAACTATTTAGATATCTAGTGATACCATACCACTTAGTGGAACGGGTTTTCCCCTCACTAGTATCCTAAAACATATATAAATCCATATATTATGCTCCATTATCCACAATGGTTAAAAACATAGTATTTCAAAACATTATGATGATATGCAAAACAAACAAATAAATTCCGGATTACCCATCCCCATTCATTCTAACTATCTGTCTCATTTATAGTTTCCACAGTTACTATTATTAAATGTTTATGGACTATCTGTTCAATTATTTAGTTTTCATGAGATTACTAAGAACCTATGGGTAACTCTAATATTTTCTATTAGCCTAGTTTTCATGGGCTAACTAGGAACCTACTAACTAACAGCCAATATCTTAATACAGATATAGTTTTCATGATCTAACTATAAACCTATTGGCCCCTACCAATATCAAACCATAGTTTTCATAAGCTGACTATCAACCTATTGGTCCTTGACAATATCTTTAATTAAGATTTTATCATTTCTTAAGTTGTATTCACTAGTTGGTCAAGTTAGCTGGTTATTCTGCCCTTCCCTATAGTACCGTTATAGGTTAATTACAATGTGAGTAAATAAATTAAGAAGTAATACTCTCAAAAATCTATATTTTTGCCATGGTATTTTCTTTTAAAATGAGAGTGGGTTATTTTTTTTGAAACCTTAAAACATCAATTTCAATACCACTAGATGACCTCCTTCGAAAGCATAGAAAATCTCTTTTCAAAACTCTAAATATATACCTTTCGAAGCTCTATAAATCAATCCTTTCGATACCAATTTATACCTTTCGAATGTATCAAAATCTTGCTTAATAATCTTTTGGAAAATAGCTCCGAAACTAATCAAAGTACCCCTTTCGAAAACATTGGGTTTTACTCTTTAAAAACAACCTTTGGGTCAAAATGATTATATACGAAAGTATCTCTTTTGAAACCATATAGAATTGTTTGGGGAAAAGTAGATGGTGTCAGAACCACCTAATCAAAAGCTCAAAACCTTTATGTTAAAACTTCGGAGGGTAGCATTGAAACCCTCTTTTGAACCTATTGCCTTCGGAACCCTCAACCCCTTTCAAAAACATTTAGGAAGTTTCTTAGCTTAGGTTAAAATACATACAACCTTCGAAATCATTGACGGCTTCAATACACTCGAAAGGGAAAAATAGCGGTGAAGTTTAGACTTGGTCAAAACAATTACTTTTGAAAGCGCTTAAAGCAAAAGGAACCCATTCGAAAGATAATACTTTAAACAAAATATGGCAACTTTCTTCAAAAGCCATTTATAAACTCCTTTTTTAAACATACATTTCGACTGGGTCAAAAGATCTAAGAAAAACAAAGAACGTACTTAATTTTTGAAAACCAAATAGGCTTTCGACCCTATTGAAAGCATTCCTTTTGACACCATAGTTTTCGCCTTTCCTCCAATCCACTACGTACCAACTGAGTGATACTTTGTGTATTCGTTTCGATTAGGTGGGTTTCAGTTGGGTTGGATTCGATTGAGTTAAAGCGGAAATGATGGAGTCGAAAGGTATTACGAAAGGATTCGGAACACTCTTTTCTGATTAAAGGCTGAAATCATGCACATTTTTAGTAATTGCTTTAACTAACCTGCCTATGTGTAATCTTTTAATTGGTTGCCTTAAAAATTTTCAAATACTTTACAAAATAAATGCCACATTTATCAGATCCAAATCAAAGGAAGATTAACAGTTAAGCCCTCCCATTAAGCAAAACCAATATTTGCAGAAAAGCCCCTCATTTAAAATAATTTATTTTCTCTAATAAATCAATTGGGAAAAATCCCCAAAAATCACAGAAAATCTCTTCCACCATATAATCAAACATATTGAAATTTTGACCCCACTTCTTCCTAAATTACTCGAAATAAATTTTAAACCCAAATATACCATATTTCCTTTAGAAATTCATAATAAATTTTCCATAGCTTGGAAAATTATGAATATTTAAACCTATCTCTACAATCATGTTTACTTAACATAAAATTTTCCATGGCATATTAAAATCAAAAACCATCGATTTTACCCTAAAGCCGTACAAATTCACATTTAAATGAATTTTTTAAATCAAATAAATAATAGTTCAAGTATATCATCATCTGAAATATCATAAAAGTCAATCTAATCTTAAATCCGAAAATATACGATTATACGAAAAAATAGAGATGGAATAAAATATTATTCCTTGTTATTTGATCCTTAGCTTTAGATTGAATTTTCCTCCTTGTTTTTTTGTTAGCTCTAGTTTATGTTTTCGATTTGCGTTTGTGAAAAATAAGAAGTGAAACGTGAATAGCAGTTACAAAAGTGTATAGCTGTGAGTATGAGGAGGTGCAAATATATACTAATATGCTCATGTGTAAATTAATTAGCTTATAACCAATTTAAGCCCATCTATTTTATTATTAAGCATGGCCCTATATATGATTTATTCAAATCTCAATTCCCTTATCATCATTATTCTATTTAATTTATCTAGTTATTCTGAATAATGTTATCAAAAATTAGGGATGTTATAGTTTCGTAGGCTATTGTTATGATTGATTGGATGCAAGGTTGTTTAGGGATTTTCAGTAGTAATTATAATTTTAAGTTTGGGTATGAATCATCGTTTAGGAATACTTACCTGCTTGCGATTAATAATTAAATCCTGCATTATTTTCATGTTAGAAATCACTGCAAGTGATATTGGAATTTTAAGATATGGATGAAGATCAAAACTTAAAATTATAAATTAATCAAATGCATATGAAGATAAAATAATGATATTAGATTACCAATTGGTCAATGTATTCTTAATTTCTGTGAATTTTAGGATTTTTCCCATGTTTTTTCGACTTACGATGAAACTATAATAGTAGATAACCATTTAAAAGAATAATTAATTAGGGATATTAATTAATTTATTTAATATATATTTTGGACTTTAGAAATTGAATGTGGCACTAATTTTGAAAAGGAATGCAAAATTTGGTTGTAAGCCAATCACATTTTGAAAAATAATTCGATTTGGTGAAAAACAATTACTTTAAGTAGAAGGTAATTAGTTTTCATAAGAATTACAACATTGCCGTGCTACCATAACATCGTCGAACTTAAAGATGAGGACACATTCATGAAGATCGACGTTGATGAAGAAGGAAGCACAGGATAAATACATATGCAGTTATGGTGTGATTCCAATGGCATTGAAGTGGACTAAGGCAACATAAGATGGTAGCCGCATTGCTTTGTTGTGATTCATTTTAACATTTAAAAGCTTAGTGTCGACATAAACATTATTGTATGTTTTCACCGCTTTTTTAAATGATGTTGCACCTAACTATTATCCCGCCTTTTGGAAAGACCCTGAAAACTTAGATTTGGCTAAAACGGATGGTTACCAACCTTGAAAATCAATGATATACAAGGCTATAGACGATGGTCGAGCGGATTCAGACCAGTCTCGATCAGGGTGCAATCAATATGAAGTGACAAGTAAGGCCTTGTGAGGCCACATTTAAAATTTCAAGTTGATTAGAGTTAATATGCTCGAATTAAGGACAAATGAAGAATTTATATGAATCGATCTAGAATGATTCATAAAATAGCATAAATCGACGAAGATCGATGATATCTCAAAATTTACAAAGCCAATGCTGTAACATCCGCCTTTTTGCACGCTTTAAATCGACACACGTGCCAATTCAAAGCACACAAAAGGCTGGATTATTATGGGGAAATAAGAAAAACAAGCAAGAAATAAAAACAAAATAAAATCTCACAACGGAAGGATAAAATATAATAATCAATATACAGTTCATAAAACTGTTTACAAAATATTTGATTTTACTTATACAATATATCAGAGTTGCACATACCATAGAATAATAATTATGCAGTGGAATAACATGGTGTAGTGGAATAATATAGTAGATAATAGTACTACAAATCTTCGTCTTCGTCCTCCAGAATAAAATCTTCAAATCCTGAAACGCTCGGACTGACCCGAGCGAATTGAAAACAGAACACTCGAGTCAGAACTAAAAGATCTTATGTAAGTTAAATCAACTGGAATAAATAAGAGTGCAGTAACTTAAGATATGCTTGGGATTTACATCTCCTAAGGATCCGTTAAACTATTTACTATGTAATATATTTCTCTATTATAATAATGTCTAATTGTAAAATAAACTTACTTTTAAATAGCGTTAAGGCTTTACATTCTCCACCTTAACACATTTATATATTCCCATAGTCTATACGGTACCGTAATCTCCCCCGTACTGGGCGTCGTCAGAGGGCACTCCATAGGTATGGTACAAAACCAAAATCGTATAAGGCGCGCTAGGGTAGGTGACACGGCACAACTAGGCAATGCCAAGGTAGATATACCAATTGTTATCCGGGCTTGTGGAAATGCGTAGCCGCAGCTACCGCCCACCTCGGACAAACTCCTCCCTAAATCAAAGAAATAAAAAGTGAAAGTGGCCACCGAATCAATCCAAAGTCAGAGTATAGTATCGAAGAGGAGTATCCGATAAAGGGCGCTAACCCCCTTGGCCCGAGAATCGCTCCTGTTTTAGCCACCTTATACCAACTCACGGGAGTTGAGTCCACGTATTTACCTCAAAGGAAACGCCGCCGCCATCCTACTTCATTCTGAAATCTCCACCGCGTACACGGTTGTTAAAGTGGTTTTCGAAGTTGGCAGAGAGTATGACAACTTCCGATCCCGGTCTCTTTAACAACCAATCGTTATTATAACACCGCGATCATTTAAAAATAATTATACTTTCAGAACCAGAATATAATATCCTTTTCACAAATCATATAAATACGATATCATTTCTATTTTTAAAACCCAAATCCTTATGATATCATTTTTATTTAAAATTATATCCATTTTCCCTCATAATATTTCATATGTATATATCTTAAACCCCATAGCTTTGAAACAAAATTTCTAGTACTTAAATGGCTTAAGTATTAAACCGCTTTGCATCATAAAATAGCTTTTTAACTTTCACAAATAAATTCCAAATATAGGTTTAAATTCCCAAATAAACAATTTCAAATTCCATATATTTCAAAGCTTTATTTTTCTCACCATTTCAAAACTTATTCTTTGACAATTTCATATATATCAAATTCAATTCTTATTATTTATTATTTTGAAATGTTTACCTAATAAATCAAATATCATTCAGGTAAAACCTTTAAACTCCAAATAATAGAATATTCCCTTAATTTGGTTAACTTGATAATATTCATTTAAATCGACTTGATATTCATTTAAATCCTCAAAACCAAATCAAGTTATTTAGATCGTACCCTTTTTAAAACCCCAAATTTATTTAAATTTCAAATAAATTTTATTCGAGGATAATTCTTAAATACCTTAATTCAAAGCAAATTTATATTTATCTTCCAACATTTATTTTATTTAAGACATCATAAACTTTATCAATAAATTTAAATAAATACTTAACCGTATTGTATCTAAATAAAATTTAGCTTTTTTTAAACTCTTTTATTCTTAAAACCAAATTTATACAAAGCTTAAATTCAAGCGTTTAACTATATATATAAAAATAATATTTACAAATATCAAAATCAACATTCATTAACCATATTCTTTTCAAAACCATAGAAAATCATTTCAAAATAATTTATATATAGACCACGGTGTCTGTATATAATTTTTTATCCTATGGTCAAGTGATACAGATATTTATCATTTTAATCCGCAATTTAAAATAAAAAAAATGCGGTTGTATATCATTTCAAACCGCAATCCCGAATGAAATGAAAATGCATAATAACTTGCAGTTAATAACAATATAAGTACATCATCCATTCATCCAAATATCAATCATCAACCATTTATTTCAAACATCATCCAATTTAAACAAAACGTCAATATAGAGTATATTAAATATAACAGGTAACAAATAAAAGGTATTAACTAATAATAAATTTAATAACTGTTTAACATGAAGTTTATATGAAATAAAATGATAAATTTTACTGGCAGTTTATATGCAATGAATAATTAAATAACAATTTAAATTAAATAAATGTGATTTAACTGAGATGATGAATTAAAGTATGCCAAATAGCTATAAATAAATTTTTAAACACATCATAAATCAATTTAACAAACATAAGAACTCTTAGAAGTTGTGAGTGGGTTAAAACACTCACCTTTTGAATTTAATTTGACTTTAAATCCAATTTAAACCCAAAAATTTGACCGCCTCAGAATTCGTCCAAACAAGCGTCATCGGGTCCAGAATTTTATTACGATCCTAACAAAAAAAATTCGCGTGAAACGGAGTTCGTAGGAGAAAGTTATATGCATTAATGGTGATTGAAATTGCAAAAAAAAAAGAATACAAATAAAAGAACACCTTCAAGCGCCACATCATCCCCCTTTCTTTCCCTCTCTCCCTCATGCGTTTTGCTTCCAGATTTTTCTGAGGAGTTTGAATTTTAGCTTTTGATTTGGTTTGGAATTTTTATTTGGATCTAAGATTTGTTTGTCTGCCATTGAGGAGGAGAGAGTTGAGATGTACGTACTAAACAAATGAGAATTAGGGAGGCTAGGGTTTATAGCAGGATATTTATAGAGAAAGTTGAAAAGAAAGAAGAAAGTTTGAACTAGAATAAAATTTGAAGAAGAAGAATATTTTAAGAGGAAGGAAAAATTAAAATGAGAGATAATAAGGAGATTTGAAGAATAAATTAAGGCTGCAGGAATGAAGATAGAAATAAATGAAAAGCTAACAAAGTACATATAAACCAAGTAAGAATTGAAATATAAGTAAAAATATGAACAGCCTTAGAAAATAGTAGTGTTAAAAGAGGTAAAGTAAAGGAATAAGTATATAAATGAAGATAAAAATAAATCTTCCGTTTTTAAATATGAAGCTTCAGGAGAGTGAATTGTCAATAAAAGAAAGCTACAAGCACTTATAATGTGTAAACAAAATGAAGTTTAGAAATAAAGAATATTAAATGCTAATGACGTGGCATGAATAGTAATTTGGATGTCATCAAAAATAAAAAAACTTCTGGAAAACTACTTGTAATGGAGCAAACAAAAAAGAAACAAATGAAAAGAATGAGGCAGTTATTAATTAGAAATCAATCATACGAGGTTACTATAAATTAATAAGAATGAGTAGTTTAACAAATGGATGCTCAAGTGGAACCTACATGGATGACATAGAACGAAAGAAAAAAAAAGGAAAAAGAATGCGGATATGATAATAAATATTAAGCAAATGAAGGGTCACTTATATACTATAAACAAACCTTTGGGGTCCAAATTTTGAATCTTACTTCGGTTAATTCATTCCCATAAATCCAAATATGCACATATTTATATCATTAAATTCTTTATTAACACATTCATTTTATGGTAATATATGCATCCTCCATTAACGCAATCAATTAAACAATCAATTTAAAAATCAATTAATGATATTACTCAATCGATAAAAAAATCAATCAATTATACAATCAATCAATCAATTACCAAACCAATCTACCTATATATTTATTCATATTACTCAAACCAATTTTATTAATTTATGAATATATATATATATATGCACTATAAAAATTATTTACTTTACTTTTTTTATCACTGTAACTGTGATATTAATGCAACCAATTTACAAGTTTTAACCGTATATAAAGTGTAAAAATAAATATAAACATGTATAATTAATGTATAACTTTTAATACAAGGTAATTTCTAATTGATTCCATAACATTTACACAACCATGAACCCTATGATATACTTTAAAATATGAATACTAATAAGTGCGTTTGTATACATTATTAGAAAATTCAATTTTTCCGTAATATAAAATTATTATTATTCAAAACGATTTTTTTTTATACATCTCAAAATAGGAAATTATTTTAATTGAAATGTTCATTCATTTTGACAAAAAATGCAAGTTCTTATATTAACTCATTGATTACAATTTAATTTATGTTTCCTTCAAATTGAAACATTTAAATTAATCTAATTCCAGTTCATTTCATTACTAATTTCAACGAATTCTAATTATATAACACTGGTTTCTTTTCATTTATACCATTCAAACATATTTTATAGAATTTCATATACAATAAAATTTATACAATATTTACAATGTAAATGTTTTATCTTATTGAAAATCAACTTCTCCAAGATACATTTCAAATAACAACTTATGTTATTCTTTCATTAAAACTTTCATTTAATTCGTTTATTTAACTTCAACATTTGTTATTCGATTAGAGATAAACATTCATTTTATTCTTTTTCAAATGTTCAATCGGTTAGTGGTAAACTTTTAAATTGTTTTTCTTTGAAATCATATTTTCCATGTTAAACCCAATATCTATATGCTAAAATAATTCCAACATTTAATTACAATTGTAATAAAACCCATTATTTATATATTTAAATTTCAAACAAATCCTTTATTTATTGACTACCATATTTCCATTCGCATCTTAATTCCAAATCCACTATAGTGTCAAATTTCAATTTCTAGCAATAGACTCATTTATTATAAATTTGCATACCAATAAATTAGTTTCCAATAAATAGGATTGATTCAATTCAACCTTTTTAATTACGTCTATATTAATCAATATAATATTTCATAGGCTAATTCTTAACATTATTGATTTTTCTTTTATCTCTTGTGACTATTGCCTTATTCTCATTAATATACATTAAGGTTCATTAAATCCAATTGACTCCCATTTATTTATTAAAATAATTACTATCCTTGCTTTTACTTAATCACTATCTATTATTATGAATTCATTAAGTAATTCACTAATTGCCTTCGTTTTCTTATATCCAATATATAACCAAATATTTCTATTTACATTCCATTATAATCTAAACAGTTGTTTCAATCAAATTTGAATTGCATTAAATTAGTTATTCATCAACTGCCAATTTCATTACTACCCTAATTCACATACAGTTGCAGTTTATCTCCAATTCCAATTAACCATCTAAATAAATAGGTAACCCAAAATAAACATTATCGTTACTCTATAGTCACATAAGTAAGCCTCTATTACTTGCAAATCAATGTTGGCATTTATTTCCATACTACTATTGCATTCACTTATATTCTATCCAAACATAACATTTAGTTATTATTTCATTAATACTATTTCCAATTTTCTTCTAGTATTAATTACACAATCAAATTTAATTAACAGATTAAAATGGTTTCTACTATTCCTTCAACTGGATTTTATTCCAATTGTCAAGAATTTATTATATTTACCAATGCAACATTTAATTTCTAACATTCGCTCCAATATAAATTTATCGCCTTTATTATTTCTACAAAAATATAATTACAAAATCCTATTAAATTAACAAATTTTATTGTCGAAACTTATTGATCGTTACACTCTCCCCCACTCAAAACTTTTCGTCTCCGAAAAGGAAAAAGAATGGGAAAGAAGAATTAAGAAATCTATATATATCTTATTTAAAACAATATTTTTATAACCAATTAAATTTATAAAATTAATTAATTTAGATAAAATATACCACTTTATAACTATTTAATCTTTCTTTTTTTTATAAAGTTTGGAAAACATTTCAAAATAATTTCTGAGCCCAAAATTTTACGGAAAATTTCGACAGAGTCTCCTTTGTACGGAGAGGCTTGGAAGAAAATATAATATAAATATAACAATATATGACAAATATTTTCTAAAATAATATATATCCCAACCCTGGAAAACAACATAATAGCGCTATAAACGTAATCCGAAAAAGTACCTATTTTTCGGGCAATTAACGCTTATTTATGGAACCAAAAGTGGTAGCAATTGCTTCCATAACCTGCATTTCACTTATATAATCTAAAAGGGTTAACAATTTATATAAGGTGAAATATTTAAGGTTGTTTCAACCACAATAACAATCGATACAACAAACACTTGCAACAAGGCATACAACCATAAAATCAACCATTCATTCATATCAAACAAAACAAATAGATGTTCGGGTTCATAACTTTAAATTTTACAGAATGAAGAATAAACTACTAAGTGTACCCTTCACTCAACAGTCTTAGGTGAAACTAAATAGATTATTCATACATCCAAACAATAATAAAGCATCATTGCCCAAACAACCATAAATCAAACAAACAACAAGTTTAGACAATAGATCAAGTTCATTCTTATTAATTTCATTCAATATATTGTTACTTGATTTTCTCTTCATTCAATTTATACTTATCTTCATTAAATTTATTCACATCATGTCAATTCTCTTCTTATTGTATTATATTTATTCAATCATGACTTGATTTTGTTTGTTTACATTCATTTATTAATAATATTCATGTTAAGTTCAGTTACTTGGCATAACAATTATAACCTTAATTCTTATCAATAAAAGCAAATTTACTGAAAATTTTCATTACATAAGTTTACTTGTACAAATTCCATTACATTTTCTTATTAACATTTCAACTTTTTAATATTTGGTAAGTTATATATGCCTTAAAGAATGCAACAGAAAGTTATACAAGTTTTATCTTATTTCTTTTAATAAATTAAATGTTCAATAATCATATCTTAAGTTACATATTTCAGCTTCCTTTTAATTTTATTTGTAACCTAGCATTAAATCTTTTCTTTTTATTTAATTTATAACTTAGCATTAATTTTTTTTATTTTAATTAAAGGTTCCGATTATTAATTAGTCATATTCCAATTTACTGCACTTAATTGAACTATTAATTAACTGGAACTTAAGAACCAAATACCGGGTTTAATTCTAAATCATTTAAAATAATAGATAGATGTATACACTTAAAATACATATATATCAAATTATAATTAAAACGATAAAAAAAAATTCTCAAACAAATCTGCAGTAAACTACTACAGTAGCCTTCCCACTTCGAAACTCGAAAATGAATGTCGATGATGCGTGCAGTCATCACCGAAATTATTTTCCAATGACAGAGAGGGGAGTACATCTTAATCTTTCCAAAATTTCTTTTAAAACATTTCTTTCAAATTATATTAAAATACTTGTATTAGAAAAATACTTCCTTTAATAATATCACAATTCATATTTCAAAATCATTCAAAAGAAATTTCAAAAACCTCAGAAATTTAGTTCTAAATTTCCAATTTTTATTTATTTTATTTTGAATTTTGTTTCAACTATTTCTTATAAATTTCATTACCTAACAACCAATATAATACAACCAAAATAAATCTTTATAAATTTATTACCTTATATATAGAAAATATAATAGGCAAAATTATTTCATTCACCTTGATTAAAAACAAATATTGTGTCAGTCTGTCCTATTAAGTGTTTAGAAATCCCTATTGATGTCATAGCGTCCCATGCACCAACCAGAATTTATAAATACAAAACGGAACAAATTAACACAATATTAAAACATTTTTATAACACTAACAAATACGCTCTCTCATATATATATATATATATATATATATATATATATATATATATATATATATATATGCTCGGAGACTCCCACAGGGTATTACTACCTTATTAGTAAAGAGTCGACCCCACAAAGCTAAGGTTTATCGCTAAACCAAAGCTTTGATACCAACTTTAACATCCCGCCTTTTTGCACGCTTTAAATCGACACACGTGCCAATTCAAAGCACACGGAAGGGTGGATTGTTATGGGGAAATAAGAAAAACAAGCAATAAATAAAAACAAAATAGAATCTCACAACGAAAGGATAAAATATAATAATCAATATACATTTCATAAAAGTGTTTACAAAATATTTGATTTTACTTATATAATATATATCAGAGTTACACATACCATAGAATAATAATTATGCAGCGGAATAACATGGTGTGGTGGAATAATATAGTAGATAATAGTACTACAAATCTTCGTCTTCGTCCTCCAGAATAAAATCTTCAAATCCTGAAACGCTCGGATGACCCGAGCAAATTGAAAACAGAACACTCGAGTCAGAACTAAAAGATCTTATGTAAGTTAAATCAACTGGAATCAATATGAATGCAGTAACTTAAGAGATGCTCAGGATTTACATCTCCTAAGGATCCGTTAAACTATTTACTATGTAGTATATTTCGCTATTTTAATAATGTCTAATTGTAAAATAAACTTAATTTTAAATAGCGTTAAGGCTTTACATTTTCCACCTTAACACATTAATATATTCCCATAGTCTATATAGTACCGTAATCTCCTCCATACTAGGCGACGTCAGAGGGCACTCCATAGGTATGGTACAAAACCAAAATCGTATAAGGCGCGCTAGGGTAGGTGACACGGCACAACTAGGCAATGCCAGGGTAGATATACCAATTGCTATCTGGGCTGGTGGAAACGCGTAGCCGCAGCCACCTCGGACGAACTCCCCCTTGAATCAAAAAAATCAAAAGTGAAAGTGGCCACCGAATCAATCCAAAGTCAGAGTATAGTATCGAAGAGGAGTATCCGATAAAGGACGCTAACCCCTTTGGCCCGAGAATCACTCCTGTTTTAGCCACCTTATGCCAACTCATGGGAGTTGGGTCCACGTATTTACCTCGAAGGAAACGCCGCCACCATCCTACTTCATTCTGGAATCTCCATCGCGTAAACGGTTGTTAAAGTGGTTTTCGGAGTTGGCAGAGAGTATGACAACTTCCGATCCCGGTCTCTTTAACAACCAATCGTTATTATAACACCATGGTCATTTAAAAATAATTATACTTTCAGAACCAGAATATAATATCCTTTTCAAAAATCATATAAATACGATATCATTTCTATTTTTAAAACCCAAATCCTTATGATATCATTTTTATTTAAATTATATCCATTTTCCCAAAATCATAATATTTCATATGTATATATCTTAAACCCCATAGCTTTGAAACAAAATTTCTAGTACTTAAATGGCTTAAGTATTAAACCGCTTTGCATCATAAAATAGCTTTTTAACTTTCACAAATAAATTCCAAATATAAGTTTAAATTCCCAAATAAACTATTTCAAATTCCATACATTTCAAAGCTTTATTTTTCTCACCATTTCAAAACTTATTCTTTGATAATTTCATATATATCAAATTCAATTCCTATTATTTATTATTTTGAAATGTTTACTTAATAAATCAAATATCATTCAGGTAAAACCTTTAAACTCCAAATAATAGAATATTCTCTTAATTTAATTAACTTGATAATATTCATTTAAATCGACTTGATATTCATTTAAGTCCTCAAAACCAAATCAAGTTATTTAGATAATACCCTTTTTAAAACCCCAAATTAATTTAAATTTCAAATAAATTTTATTCGAGGATAATTCTTAAATACCTTAATTCAAAGCAAATTTATATTTATCTTCCAACATTTATTTTATTTAAGACATCATAAACTTTATCAATAAATTTAAATAAATACTTAACCGTATTATACCTAAATAAAATATAGCTTTTTTTTAAACTCTTTTATTCTTAAAACCAAATTTATACAAAGCTTAAATTCAAGCGTTTAACTAAATATATAAAAATAATATTTACGAATATCAAAATCAATATTCATTAACAATATTCCTTTCAAAACCATAGAAAATCATTTCAAAATAATTTATATATATAGACCACGGTGTCTGTATATAATTTTCTATCCTATGGTCAAGTGATACAGATATTTATCATTTCAATCTACAATTTAAAATAAAAAATGCGGTTGTATATCATTTCAAACCGCAATCCCGAATGAAATGAAAATGCATAATAACTTGCAGTTAATAACAATATAAGTACATCATCCATTCATCCAAATATCAATCATCAACCATTTATTTCAAACATCATCCAATTTAAACGAAACATCAATATAGAGTATATTAAATATAACAGGTAACAAATAACAGGTATTAACTAATAATAAATTTAATAACTGTTTAACATGAAGTTTATATGAAATAAAATGATAAATTTTACTGGCAGTTTATATGCAATGAATAATTAAATAACAATTTAAATTAAATAAATGCGATTTAACTGAGATAATGAATTAAAGTATGCCAAATAGCTATAAATAAATTTTTAAATACATCATAAATCAATTTAACAAACATAAGAACTCTTAGAAGTTGTGAGTGGGTTAAAACACTCACCTTTTGAATTTAATTTGACTTTAAATCCAATTTAAACCCAAAAATTTGACCGCCTCAGAATTCGTCCAAACCAGCGTCATCGGGTCCAGAATTTTATTACGATCCTAACAAAAAAAATCTCGCGTGAAACGGAGTTCGTAGGAGAAAGTTATATGCATTAATGGTGATTGAAATTGCAAAAAAAAAGTATACAAATAAAAGAACACCTTCAAGCGCCACATCATCCCCCTTTCTTTCCCTCTCTCCCTCATGCGTTTTGCTTCCAGATTTTTCTGAGGAGTTTGAATTTTAGCTTTTGATTTGGTTTGGAATTTTTATTTGGATCTAAGATTTGTTTGTCTGTCATTGAGGAGGAGAGAGTTGAGATGTACGTACTAAACAAATGAGAATTAGGGAGGCTAGGGTTTATAGCAGGATATTTATAGAGAAAGTTGAAAAGAAAGAAGAAAGTTTGAACTAGAATAAAATTTGAAGAAGAAGAATATTTTAAGAGGAAGGAAAAATTAAAATGGGAGATAATAAGGAGATTTGAAGAATAAATTAAGGCTGCAGGAATGAAGATAGAAATAAATGAAAAGTTAACAAAGTATATATAAACCAAGTAAGAATTGAAATATAAGTAAAAATATGAACAGCCTTAGAAAACGGTAGTGTTGAAAGAGGTAATGTTAAGGAATAAGTATATAAATGAAGATAAAAATAAATCTTCCGTTTTTAAATATGAAGCTTCAGGAGAATGAATTGCCAATAAAAGAAAGCTACAAGAACATATAATGTGTAAACAAAATGAAGTTTAGAAATAAAGAATATTAAATGCTAATGACGTGGTATGAATAGTAATTTGGATGTCATTGAAAATAAAAAAACTTCAGGAAAACTACTTGTAATGGAGCAAACAAAAAAGAAACAAATGAAAAGTATGAGGCGGTTATTAATTAGAAATCAATCATACGAGGTTACTATAAATTAATAAGAAATTAATAAGAATGAGTAGTTTAACAAATGGATGCTCAAGTGGAACCTACATGGATGACTTGGAACCAAAGAAAAAGAAAGAAAAAGAATACGGATATGATAATAAATATTAAGCAAATGAAGGGCCACTTATATACTATAAACAAACCTTTGGGGTCCAAATTTTGAATCTTACTTCGGTTAATTCATTCCCATAAATCCAAATATGCACATATTTATATCATTAAATTCTTTATTAACACATTCATTTTATGGTAATATATGCATCCTCCATTAACGCAATCAATTAAAAATCAGTTTAAATATAAATTAATGACATTACTCAATCGATAAAAAAATCAATCAATTATACAATCAATCAATCAATTACCAAACCAATCTACCTATATATTTATATTACTCAAACCAATTTTATTAATTTATGAATATATATATATGCACTATAAAAATTATTTACTTTACTTTTTTGATCACTGTAACTGTGATATTAATGCAACCAATTTACAAGTTTTAACCGTATATAAAGTGTAAAAATAAATATAAACATGTATAATTAATGTACAACTTTAATACAAGGTAATTTCTAATTGATTCCATAACATTTACACAACCATGAACCCTATGATATATTTTAAAATATGAATACTAATAAGTGCATTTGTATACATTATTAGAAACTTCAATTTTTCCGTTATATAAAATTATACTTATTCAAAATGAAAATTTTTCTTTATACATCTCAAAATAGGCAATTATTTTAATTGAAATGTTCATTCCATTTTGACAAAAAAATGCAAGTTCTTATATTAAATCATTGATTACAATTTAATTTATGTTTCCTTCAAATTGAAACATTTAAATTAATCTAATTCCAGTTCATTTCATTACTAATTTCAACGAATTCTAATTATATAACACTGTTTTCTTTTCATTTATACCAATTCAAAAATATTTTATAGAATTTCATATACAACAAAATTTATACAATTTACAATGTAAATGTTTTATCTTATTGAAAATCAACTTCTCCAAGATACATTTCAAATAACAACTTATGTTATTCTTTCATTTAATTCGTTTATTTAACTTCAACATTTGTTATTCGATTAGAGATAAATATTCATTTTATTATTTTTCAAATGTTCAATCGATTAGTGATAAACTTTTAAATTGTTTTTCTTTGAAATCATATTTTCCATGTTAAACCCAATATCTATATGCTAAAATAATTCCAACATTTAATTACAATTGTAATAAAACCCATTCATTATATATTTAAATTTCAAACAAATCCTTTATTTATTGACTATCATATTTCCATTCGCATCTTAATTCCAAATCCACTATAGTGTCAAATTTCAATTTCTAGCAATAGACTCATTTATTATAAATTTGCATACCAATAAATTAGTTTCTAATAAATAGGATTGATTCAATTCAACCTTTTTAATTAAGTCTATATTAATCAATATAATATTTCATAGGTTAATTCTTAACATTATTGATTTTTCTTTTATCTCTTGTGATTATTGCCTTATTCTCATTAATATACATTAAGGTTCATTAAATCCAATTGAATCCCATTTATTTATTACAATAATTACTATCCTTGCTTTTACTTAATCACTATATATTATTATGAATTAATTAATTAATTCACTAATTGCCTTCGTTTTCTTATATCCAATATATAACCAAATATTTCTATTTATATTCCATTATAATCTAAATGGTTGTTTCAGTCAAATTTGAATTGCATTAAATTAGTTATTCATCAACTGCCAATTTCATTACTACCCTAATTTACATACAGTTATAGTTTATCTCCAATTCCAATTAACCATCTAAATAAATAGGTAACCCAAAATAAACATTATCGTTACTCTATGTCACATAAGTAAGCCTCTATTACTTGCAAATCAATGTTGGCATTTATTTCCATACTACTAATTGCATTCACTTATATTCTATCCAAACATAACATTTAGTTATTATTTCATTAATACTATTTCCAGTTTATTTCTTCCAGTATTAATTACACAATCAAATTTAATTAACAAATTAAAATGGTTTCTACTATTCCTTCAATTGGATTTCATTCCAATTGTCAAGAATTTATTATAGTTACCGTGCAACATTTAATTTCTAACATTCGCTCCAATATAAATTTATCGCCTTTGTTATTTCTACAAAAATATAATTACTAAATCCTATTAAATTAACAAATTTTATTGTCAAAAACTTACGGATCGTTACAAATGAACTTGAAACTTTCAAAGCATCAATATATTGAAGAGTGGAACCCAAAAAAACGATCGCATGACAAAACTCACAAATCTTGGAAAAACATACGAGTTGTTCCAAAATCAGCCAGAACCATCCATAGTTTCACAAGAACAATATCGGAATTGCATGAAATTTGGAGAGCAAGCATCTTACATCATGAAGAGCCTACATTACGATCGCACATCAATCAGAGGCCTGTATTGACTTCGATTCTGTATATGAAGAAGCGTAACAGTCGAAATGATTTAAGCATGAATATTTTATAATGACATCCGGGGTTTTTGGAATAATCCTGGTTGAGATTACATGAAATTAATCTCAAAAGCATAATTTAATTATAATAACTAATTATAATGAGATTTTGGAGGAATTAAGTTATTAAATGTATAGTAATAATTCTAATAGTTAACATGTGAATAATGATGCTGTATCCATTCATTTATTTATAAGTAATGATTTGTAAATAAATAATTTCCATTTCAAATTATTCTAACAAAGTGTCATGAATTTAATTAAAGAAATAACAATATTAGATTTATTGTAAAATTAGATTTTACAACTATTAAACCATTTTAATTAATAACATGAGAACAAATTTTGGTTTCAAAAGTTGTATTGATATTTATAAATTATTCTATTATTACTAAGGGGAATGTGAATTTTCAGCATGTCGATTGTTTTATTAAAAATTGGAGAAATTATTTTACAAATTGTGTAAACATTGTTATATGTAAACAGTTGTTTAATAAGTGTAAATATGAAAAAGAATCAGAAAGGAAATGATAATAATAATTCATTTCTTGGTTAATAAATCTCCTACGGCCCTAATAGCCCATGTCGTTGGATGAGTACTGAGAAATAAACTTGTATGTTATTCTTTTCTCTTTTTCGTTTTCAACCAAACCAAAACCTGAAACTACTCTTCTCCATTCACACAAACCATAGAACTAAATCACCCTAAACCAAAGCCAAATCAAAGGGAAATTTGATAATAATTTAAGATATAAAACCTAGGTAATCTCCTTCATTCTTTATTGCATCAGTTGGAGTTTAATTTTAGTTTTTATCCTGGGTTTTAAATTTGTCTTTCCAATTTCTAAGTTTAACCGAGGATTAATTTCTGAAAGCCATTGGCCTAGGATAATCCAAGCTATCATAATCAATTCGAGCTTAAATTGGTGAGTTTATCTCACACTTCTAGTCTATAATTTAATGCATATTGTGGGTTGTTTATTTGAATGAACCTATGATTGAATTGATCTCAATTTCTTATGATATTCTCAATTCATGTTAATCAACATTTTGATTACTGAAACCTTAGATTTATGATCATCAATAGTTGCAATTCTTGGTTGTTAATTGGCTACTTGCACACCACAAATCAACAACACAAAAAACAGAATCAAATCCACATCGTCGAGGACCCGCCGGAGGGCTTCTTGAAGCTAAAATAGCTCCAAGCTATGCCACCATCGGTGGATCAGTGGGGAACCATCGGTGTAGCGGTGGTGAACACCTAGGGAATTTTTGGCACCAGTGAAGCCCTCTGATCTGCTTATTTTCTACCTCATTCGTTACCTTATTCATTGTTGGTGGTTTCCTATGCTTGATGTGATCTTGTAGCTCTTCTGGCCTCCATCACAACTCATTTGCTAATTCAATAAATATATATAGAGATGACATAGAGTTGAACTATATGGATATATTTTTCATATGGTTTGCCCAGATTGAATCTCTTTGTTTTTAGACATGATTTTGATGATTTCTATTGATTTTTAATGCTTATTTCTAGGTTTTTATTCTAGAATTTGTGAATTCATCTTGGAGATAGTATTTCATGGAATTATTTCTATGAATACATGATAATAAACACGATTTTATCACACCATTTTCCAACTAGAGTTTTCAAATAAATGGTTTTTGAAACAAATTGTTTTCCAAAATATTTTTAAGTAATATTATATTTTCTATACAAAGAATATTTGAAAGTATATGTATATATCTGTGTTACTAAGCCATTTGGCCTGGCTATATTCAAACTGATTAGACAAGTTAGATTCAACTGTCATTGGGATCGACAAGTCAGATTAACAATTAGAAGCTCAAAGACCAAGTACGGATGATAATATCAAGTAGTAGCAAAGCGAAAGCGGAAGACGAACTCAACAGAATGCCCAAAATATGAAAATACACCATTTACTGAAACTAGATTTGATATGATCCATATCCACCAATTATGGATCACACCGTATCGATAATATAGTTCAACTCAGTGGAAAAACGATTAATAGCTTAAAATCTATAAGTTGAATGCAAATGAAACGTTGTTGACGACATTAATATATTGAAGAGTGGAGCCCACTATATCAATCGCATGCCAAAAGGAACCAACAAAACGATCGGTGTCGATCGTAACAATAAGTGATGTGAGACCCATGATCGATATTGTGACTTCTTCTAGATCTGGAGACTCCACTACCGAAATTTCAAGAAGATATTTCGCCATCTTCCCATATAAATAGAAATTTAATTGTTCGTTTTTGGGATTTTTATGTTGCTTATTGCTTTGTACTCTTTTTTGACTAATAATTTTCGTCCAAACCCTATTGTGCTCAGTTTACAAAGTGATTATTAAATCTATCTCTTCAAAGTGGATGTAGGCAAACAATGCTGAACCACTATAAACAGCTGTGTCTCTATTATTTGCTTATTTCTTATTGTTTTATTGCTATATTCTCTCTGTTTACATTAATATTCTTCATTTATTAAACTACAAATGATAAACTATAACTTGCATGTTAACTTGCCTTGGAGAAAGACTAGGAATATTCTTTCTACAATGATAAACTACAGCTTGCGTGTTAACTTGGAGATTCCTGATGTTGCTTTGGCTAAGGAGTAATATAGTGATGGCAATATATCTTCGCCTCATGTTAGTTCGATAGAGGTTAGAACATTATGGCACTTAATCTAGACTAACATCAGTATGGTATGCGATGACAAGATGCAATGGAATTGCAAAAGAAAACACTCTGTTTCTTTGGCATTCAACTTGTTATTGAAAGGTCAGAATCTTAGTAAATTCCCTTAGTACACTAGAATATGGAAATCAGGTTTGAAACCTAACACAAATGTACTAATGTGGAAGATCAATATTAATGTGGTTCACACTAGGACAACTTTATGCGTAGGAATATTATCAACTGCTTTATATGCTCGTTGTGCTCACGTCCTTCTAAAAACATTGGGCATCTATTCTTCGAATGCTTGTATGTCCATAATATATGGAAGCAAGTTCTGAATCATTATAAAGCCTCACATCCTGCTAGAGATCATGTGACCGAGTGGATTAGAATTTTAAAATCGACAAGATGGAGAAATAGGAATCTTCAGATTTACTTAAACAATTGAAGATGGTAATGTATTTTATCTTGGAAGAGAAACGCAAGACATTTCAAGCAAAATAAACTTTCTTTTCGGCCTTGTTTCAGAAAGTAATCAGGTCTTAGTGTTAGATATGGTTTAAATATCATTTAATACTTCTTTGGAAGCATTAACTATATTTTTATTTTGTCTGCTTTTCTTTCCTTGTATTTTCCTTTCTTTGTTTATTTTTCTTACTTTTTTGTTTGTTTTATTAATAAAAGTGCACGATCACTATAAACTCGGCTCCTTGCAAAAAAAATCTTTATTTATTCCTCTATAAATTCTCTATTGGGTGTTTATGTCAATTTTTGGTGAAAACATTTTGGTGCTTTCACTGAGAAAGATTCTCAACCCTATTGGATCCCTTTACTACTATTGGATTGCATTTACCAAGAAGAGATCTAGAATTATCTTCAAATAGTATACCCATTCTATTCAAATTTGCAATAGTCCAAGGAAAACTATCAAAAATAGTTAGGAACATCGGATCTACCTTTCAAATCGCAGAAGGAAAAGAGAACACCAGCATCCAGAAGAGTGGCTAAAGCAATCTATTAGTAGATATTAATATTACCAATCCAGTTGGTGTCCAGAATACAACTATTTCCATTACAAGAGTTTCTTTCCAAAATCTGATGAGAGAGCTGATGGATAGCCTCAAACTGTTAAACCGGCAAATTCAAGCCAATATCAATCTAATGAATCAACACAGGGATCAACAATGCAAGAAAACCAGAAGGGGGCCACCCTCTTATTCTACATCGGAGAGCTCTACTTCATCAAATGATTATCATAGACGTAGATGTTGCAGAATTAACGGATATCACGTAGAAGCATTTAGACATAAAAAAAAAACCTATCTGGTTTATCAGGACCGATCGGACCTGAACCTTTTAGAGGGATCTTTGTTGATCCCTCCTCCATAAGAGGAAATTTGCCTCTTCTCGGTGAAGCACAAACTGGAGCCGCCGCAGTTGATTTGGATGCTGGAGTTCAAGTTAATGAAACTAGTTAGCTCTCGAGAATGACGACAATGTGAACGCCCACGACGCACATAAAGAAGATGTGGAGCCAAGAAGGCATGGAACAGCCCCCATATATCGATCAGACCATTCACATGAGGTGGAGCATGACTACCGCTTGGCTCCAACTATCTAAACGTTGGACTTGTCGCTTGGTCAGACAGCTTGTAAGGGAAAGCTAAGATTTGACTAATGATGTTTGGGGGATCTCTAGAAGCCATACCCTATTCATAGAGAATATTTTACATGTGGAATATCCAAGGAGATTCAGCATGCCATTGATGCCTGCCTACGAGGGAAAACCGACCCCAAGTAGCACATCATGATATATGAATTGCTGATGGATTCCGCATGAGTTAATGGCACCACAAAATGAAGATGTTTTTCTATTACTCTGTTTGACATCACGATGATGTAGTTTACAAGACTACCCCTAAGGTCAGTCTCTAGATTTGACGATTTGACGATTTAGCAAAAAAATATGTGGAGCGGTTCCGTATGCATGCAACTTGCTCTAAAGTTGTAATGTCCCTATCAAGCATGATCCAGGTTATAGGAGAATTGCTGAAAGACTACTTAGAGAGATTTCATATAGCCGTCACAAAAGTCAGTAATTTGAATGACCATTCAATATAACGGTAATAAAAGGGATTGACCCAGAATCCAATTTAGCGATTGGTTAGGTGGAAAACCACCCACAATGTTGGAGAATTTCTATGCAAACGTGGCTTGATATTTAAGGAAAGAGGAAGTTAGATGCTTTAAGAAGAAGAATGTTGTAGGACCGAGTGGAGAGGGAGTGCACAGTAACATTGCAGTGAAATAGTCTGGGGAGAGTTTCAAAAAAGTTCAAGTAAATATCCAGAATAAACCGAATCAGCAAAAGAAAGGCGGTGATAGGAACCACGAATGAAAGAGGGAATTTGGGAGAGGAAAGTCTAGGATCCCAATGTATGATACCTACACGCCACTGAATACATTTTTAGAGAACGTCTACCTGTCTACATGTTATACCATGAAGTATAGGAAACCACCCTCGAAAGAAGAGATGGAGAAACAAAAGCAGTCCAAAAATTATTATTGGTTCCACGAACGCTATTGTCATGACAAAAATTAATATAGGAATACTAAAGATTTTATCGAGAAGCCAATTCAGAAAAGAAAACTACAACAGTTTGTTGAAGCCCCGTAGGATGGCAGTCAGGGGATAACCGACCCCAACTGAGGACAAATGCCACATAGGATGAGGATCCTACATGGACTGTTGGAAGATTAGTGATCAATACAATAGTTGAAGGACCACATCTAATTAATAAGTGATGGCACGAGATGGAGCACTATGCTAGCACAATCAAGCATATGAATTTTGAGTGCTATTCAAATACAGAAGATGGGGCACTGGCGAAACAACAGCTCACAATGTCAGAGGGAATTGTATGTAGAATTCGAGATGTAGAAAAGGTGGAGGCGCTGACGATTGACCCAATGGTTATTTCGGCCATGATCGGCCCCACGTTAGTGAGGAAGATCTTGATTGACTATGGTAGTTCAATGAATGTAGCTTTTAAAAAAGCTTATGATCAAATAAGGATGGAAGCCAAGGACTTGAAACTGCCTAAAGCTTGCATTCATGGATTTAACGGTGCTACAATCGAAGTTGTTGGTTAGGTTGAATTACTCGTGGAGTTAGGAGAAGGAGATCGTAGGAGAGTGTGGATGTTGTCGTTTGTCATCTTGGATGTTGACTTTCCATACAATGCCTTTCTGGGCCGACTGGCCTAGTTGAATTTCGGGTGCCCTTGCCTTGTGGTATTTGACTTTGAAGTTCTCAACTGATAACGGTTTTGGACTTGTGCGTGGTAATCAGGCAACTGACATGCTTGCTATGTAGCTGAGCTGAGATAAGCCCAACAAAGAGAGAAAGGAAAGGTTATATAGAAGTCTCTATACATCCAAGCCACTGAAGATTGACAACCAGCGTTTAAGACTTTGCTCAGGCACCATATCCATGGAGATATAGATTTGAGGAATGATGAGGAGGATCCCAAAGAGACTAAGGTGGCACCGGCTGAATTGACGATTGACATCACAGTCACCATGATGACCCATCGTAGGTGCTAAAGATCGCATCATAGTTCTGTTGATACGCTAAGATTTTGATCAATGACAATGTACTTCAACAAAAAGGAAGAGATATATGTAAAGCTAAAGAAAGAACGATGAAGACCAAGAATAAACATAAATATGATTTTTATATAGGTCTTAGTTTAGATTTATTGTTAAAATCTATCCTCAAGAGGCTTGCACAAACACTAGAACACATTTTATAAATTTCATTTCTTAATACACATTCACTGTGCACAGCTTAATAGTTCAGTCGACTGAACAGGGATGACCAGTCGACTGAACCTGTTGCACATATACAACATGTACAGTTTCAGTCGACTGAAAAACCCTGTTCAGTCGACTGAATTTGTTCCTGAAAATTTTACTTTGTATTTTCAGTTGATTGAATTCTCTGTTTAGTCGACTGAATTTGAACCTGCGAATTTTCTATGAATGGACACCTTCTTCCTCTCAAGAGTTGCAACCATTCACCAATGGAAATGGAAGCATCTCTTGTTTGCACCCTTAGCCAACAGATGCACCTCCTCTTCAAGTATAAATACATAATTTTAACATCTTCAATTCACCGAATTCTCTTGCTTTAATCTTACTATCTTCTTGAACATATTATCTAGAAATTCTCAAAGCACTCACAAATCTATTGCTTGAATCACTGCTTTGTTTTTAACATTCTTTTGATTCATAGCAATTCACATTTCCTAAATTTTCACAAACACATTGCATACTCTCGAGGATAAGATTATAGGAATATTGTACTACATTAGACTCATTAGTGTTGATAAGAACACAACAAGTCAAATATTGTTTTTTAGTAATTGAGTTGAAGTCCTCTTCGGTAGTTGAGGCAAGAAATCTCATTCGGTTGTTCGGGTAAGTTGTAAACCTATTCCTCCGGGTTAAGTGAGGGTGTTAGCTAGTGAAATTCCTAAGTGAAGCTTAGGAACTGGAAGTAGGATTAGAGGTCCGAACCGGTATAAATTCCTGGTGTCTCCTTGCTTTTACTTACTTTATCTACCTATACTATTCCGTTATTCCATATTACACGATCCTACTGCATAGCCTCTTTCAATTGGTATCAAAGCAAGGTCGTCCTATAACCATAACACCGTTATTAGACATATTGGTAATATGGAAAATAATGCAAGTACAACTGCAACATCTGCCTATAGTTCTACATTTGTGGAAGGACAATCTACCCAAAGGCCTCCTCTATTCAATGGACTAAACTATAACTATTGGGCTACACGGATGAGGATATATATGCAAGCAACAAGTTTTGAAGCTTGGAATGCTACTCAAGCAGAGTTCGTTGTACCCACAACCAATTATCCTACATGGTCACAAACTCAGAAGAATGAAGCTAGTGCAAATGCCAAAGCTATGAATATGCTATTTTGCGCCCTGGATAGAAATGAATTCAACCGTGTAAGCATATGTACTACTGCATATCAGATATGGGAAACACTTAACGTCATATATGAAGGCACAAACAAGGTTAAACAAACAAAGATATCCATGCTAAAGAATAAATTCCAAAACTTTAGAATGCGACAAAATGAATCCATCAATGACATGTACTCGAGATTTCAAGACATTCATCATGCTTTAATCGGACTAGGAGAAAAATACATGGATTTTGACATTGTGTCTAAAGGTATAAATTCACTCACTGATGAATGGGAGAGAAAAGTACTTGCAATCGAGGAAGCAAATGATCTATCTACAATGAAACCATAGGAATTGATTGGAAATCTTATGTCGTATGAAGTAAATATGCAAGCTAAGAAAGATCAAGCTCAAGAAAGAAAGAATGTTGCTTTTCATGCCGAAAAGGAAGAATCAGAGTCTGAAGATGAGGATTTAGCATTCATAGCCAAAAATTTCAAGAAATTCTTAAGATATAGAAAAGGAAACAAAAACGGATTCAATAAGAATTTCTTGAACAAACCTACATCCTCGAATATAGAATGTTTCAACTGTCACAAGAAAGGCCACATTCACAAGGATTGCCCAGAGCAAAAGAAGGAGAATCAAAAAGCTCTCAACAACAAACACAAGAGAGAAATTCAAAACGAAGCCATTCTCGGTAACATGGGATGATTCGGATTCATCTTCATCCGAAAGTGAAAATGATAGCGACAATGAACAGGCAAATGTATGCTTCATGGCTCAAGAATCTGATGTAAGTAATTTAACTTTCGATGATTTAATTGAAGTAAACACTGAACTTTTGAACACAATAAAAACTCTTAAAAAGAAACTCAAAGAAACTCGTGAAAATCAAAACAAAGCTAAATTTGAAAGGGATATGTTAAAAGATGAAAAGAAAATTTTAGAAGAAGAACTTGAAAAAGTTCAAGAATCTCATTCAAATTCGGAAACTCAATTATCACTTTTAAGTCAAGAAATTGAAACTCAAAAAACAAAGAATGATATAATTGTTTGTAACGACCCGTAAATTTTCGATAATTAAAATAGCTAATTTAATAAGATTTCATAATTTAATGTTAGAAATTTTTTTGTAATTCGTTTGGAATAATAATAACTGGAATGAATTGCGACAATAATTATCCATGTAATGAAAAATAAAATCTACTTAGTGAATGCCTTTGCAACTAAAAGTTGAATAGGACAATAAATGTTGAATTCATTGGGTATTATAGAGTAATTGATTGATAAGTAAAATCTATTTAAAATCAAATATTGAATATTGAACAGGTAAATTGTTTAAATTAAATATTTAAAACTTATTGAATAATTGAATAATTGTAAAAGGAAAATAGTGTTCTAAATTGTGAATTGGTTTTAAAAGTTGAATCTTATAAGTTCAATTTCAATATTTCAAAAGATAATGAATTATTGAATAAGCGAAATTGTTTAAATTTAATATTTGGAATTTATTGAATAATTTAATAATGGGAATTGAATAACCGTATAATGGAAATGGTTGTTCGATAATCTTAATTTGTTTCAAAAGTTAAATTTTAAGTTCGTTTTGAATATTTCAAAAGATAGTGATTTAAGAATAATCAAATTGTTTAAATTTAATATTACAAATGTTTGAATAATTAAATTCCGAATTTGATATGATTAATTTGATATTGAAATTTAATATATGAAAATAGAGTGAATAATTGAAATTTGATTTAATATGATTCAAATTGGTTTCCAAAGTGAATGTAAGTTATATCGGGATTATAATAGAGTTAGTAAGATTTTAAAATTAGAATTTATTGGATAATTGAATAACGGGTTTAATATGATTAAAAATGATTTGTAAAATTTTATTTTATCATATTGGAGTTATAGTGATGTTATAGAACTTTTAAAACCAAATTTAAAATTTATTTGTGAAAATTGAATATTTTAATATTTAATTATCGACTGAAAAATAGCCAATTTTTGAACAGTCTCAGAATTGGACGAAACTAATTCCATTGGATCCGTAATAGTTAGTTATTAACGGATTTCAATTTTCGTAGCAATCGGAGTTGTCGTTTGACCGTGGCAGCTCGAAACGCGTTAAAATTGTTTTAATATTAATTTGGCGAGTTAAAATAGTCATTTTTCAAACGGTCTCGGATTTCGATGAAACCAGTTTCATCGGATCCACAACGTGATATTATTTTAAGATTTCAAATTTCATGTCAATCAGATTTACCATTTGTCTGGTGCGAACCAAAACGCATAGAGATTCGTTAAATCGGTTTAATTTAAATTTGATCGTTTATTTCCGTAACTCGCACAGATGATCGAATTAGCTTCCGAAACCTTTTCCATTGTGTCCGGAACACGGGATAAACCCTAGAAACGTTAGTTACCGCGCGAAATTCGGAGTTTGAAAAGCCGGATGGATAGTATTCGTGTTTCCTATAAATAGCCCCTTTATTCACAAATTAAAAAAAAGGCTAGAGTTTTCTATTTCGTGGCCCCCATTAACTGAACCCACGGCCGAAATTTCATATCCTTTTTCCCTTAATCTCTCCCAATCTATAAGCAATTACCAAAAGTCTTCAACTAAAAAGTTGTAGCTAACATCGAGAGCTTCGAATCCGTACGGTTGAGATGGATTATGGCGCAGTGTAGAGGAAGTTTTTGGGCCGCGTATGGCATCAGGTCGCGTGCGAAATATGAGGCGTTGGTGGCGCTATGGGGGTGCGGTCGGAGGCTGGAGGTAGCTCTGGCGATGGTCGTTCGAATGGCGGTGGAGTGATGGGATTTTGGTCTACGTGGTGGCAGCGGCATTAAACCCTAGCGTGCGTGATGGGTTCGATTTTACTGGCTGGGTTTCGCGTGCGAACTAGCGCGTGGAAGAAGATACTGGCGGCCTTGATTTTCTGGAGCTATAATCAACGGTCCAGATAATAAAGGTTGAGAAATATTGAAATGAAAATGTGAATTAATTACGTTTAATTTGTTCAATCTTTAAAATTTCGTATCTCTTTCATACGAGGTCCAAATCGGACGAAACTTTTTGCGTTGGAATCGTTTTGTCGAGCACTACGCAATGCAACTGGACTGGAATCGTTTGGAGCTATAGAAAATTTTGGATTAAATCGAACGTCGTTCGATTTGATTTAAAATCATAAAAATCAAAGTGAGTGTTTTATAACGCTCACAACGTACTAAATATCTTTATGCTAGTTAAATTGACATTATGAAGTGTTATGATTTTTATTTGTCGTTGTATGATAAAATTTAATTTTCATATAGATTGTCACTTGAATTAACCGTTGAAATTAAATTGACAGTTAAATTTAAATTGAAAGAAATTGAATTGCGATTAAATTACCTGACATTGATAACTATGAAACTGCCATGAATTGTATTGTCTATTGGATGATGTATTTTGATGGATGTTATTGGTTGATATTTAAATGTTTGGATGTTTATTTGCTTATATATACTGTTATGCATACATATGACACTGTGATTGGTTTAAGTGATATATATTCATCCCTGACATTTAATTGAAATAAATAATTACTTGGCCATAGGATAGAAAATTTTATACGGACACCGAATTGGCTAAATTAATAATTTTTAATATCGTCTATTTGAAATTTATTTGAATGTTTTGATTTAAAAGTTATAAATAGAAATCAATTTATAGAAATCGAATTTATCGAAAAATTGAGTTTGGAATGTTGAAATAAATTTTGGTTAAAGGAAATTGTTAAATAATATAAGTCGAGACTTTGAAAATTAAAAAAAATGGGATTTGATTGAATTTCGAAAAATGATTTGTTTAAAGATTTAACTTTAATTCGAGCTTTGAATATTACCAAGTAAAAGTGATATAAAAATGATATTTTGAAAGCGAGCTTGGAATTGAATCATATTTGAAATTTGGATTTAAATTTGAATATTGAAGGATAATTTGTTAAGTGTTATAAATTGATATTTTGAAAATCAAGCTCTAAATCGATATAAATTGAAATTGAATTAATTGAAAGTGAATATAAAAATTGAATAAATTTGAAGTCAAAGTTGACGTTGATCGAATCGAAATCGAAATTGAATCCGTAGAAGGGAAATTGAAATCGTTTTGAATTGGGAAGTTATATTGAAATGTTTGGGATTGAAGCTGTTTGTTTTGTTTTCCAAATTACTCAGGATATAAACCATTTTGAATACTTGAACTATTTTAATCTATTTTAAATCTAATTAACCCAATTTAAATTATTTTGAACTAATTTATCTTTTTTAAATCCATTTTAAGACTTTAAGTATTTTTAACTAGTTTTAATTATTTAAACTACTTTTAAACTACTTGAAACTATTTTTCTAAAATTTCAAGCTGGTTAATAAGGTGAAATGTTTATGTTTAAATCTTGAATGTAAATATGAATTGGGTTAAATGAAGCTGCAACCTAAATTGAAATTCGAAATGATTTTGAAATCGAAATGAGATATTGATGCGAAAATGATTTTTGAAACGGAACCTTATATTTTGAATGGCTATGACGATATTTGAAATGCATTTGATTTTGAAGCGAATATGATATTTTGATATAAATTACGAATCGATTTGAAATGTAAAAGAGCCAACGGTGTAATAATACGTAGTTATTAAAGAGACCGGGATCGGATATGGACATACTCTCTGTCGATACCGAACACCACTTTAATAACTATTATACGCGGAGTGTTGATCTAGAATGAAGTGGATGGTTTGGTGAACGCGTTGACTGAAGAAAGAGAACGATATTGGATGACCCCTGACATGACTAAAACAGGAGCCGCGCCGGGCCATTGAGGTTCGCCACCTCTAGCGGACACGCTTCTTCGATACCATTTCTATTACATTTGTGATGCGATTTGGGTGCACCCCTTGATTTGGGAGTGTTGTTTCGCGGTGTTGGGGTAGCTGCTGGCTATGCTCAACATCAGTCCGGATCATGCAACTACTAATATCCTAGTTGGTATCGCCTCATGTACCTTGTCATACTGATTATCCTATTCGTGACCACTACGTTTTGTTTTGTGTTATACCTATGGGGTACCCTCTGATAACCACTAGTTTACGGTGCGGTTTACGGTGCTGTATAGACTATGGCATTATAAAAATGTGTTAAGGGGGATTATGGTAACGCCTTAACGCTATTTTGATACTTTATATTACTGATAGGCATTATCTACTTAGCGTGCATTACTACCTAGTAGATAGTTTAACGGATCCTTGAGAGATGGAAAATCTCGTAACATCTCTTGAGTTATTGCACGCATGTTGACACTGGATAGGAGATGTAAAACCCCGTAAACATCCCTGACGCCGTTACACTCATATTTATTTACGATTGATTTAACTTTCATAAGGATATTTTAGTCCTGACTTGAGTGTTTTGTCTTTTCATTAAGCTCGGGTCAGTCCTGAGTTTCAGATTTTGAAGATCCATTCTGGAGGATGAAGACGAAGATTTGGTATACTATTACTATCATTATCCTTGCATCATGCTGTCTACTGCATCATTTTATTTGTTCTATTGTATATGTATAACTCTGATAAATGTTGTATAAATAATGATCAAAGTATTGTAAACAGCTTCATGAACTGTTTATTTGACTATTATATTTTATCGTTCCGCTGCGAGATTCTGTGTTGTTTCATTTCCTTTATTTCTCTTTCCTCTTCTTTTCTTATTTACCCCAATAACCATCTGCCCTTTTGAATGGTTTGGAACCGGCATATGTATTTGATCGTCGGTTTAAACGGTCCAAAAGGGCGGGTCGTTACATTGTTTCTGAAAATCATGAGTTAAAAACTAAGACTAGACAAGTTGAGTTAGAAAATAATAGTCTTCAAGCTAGATTAGATAGTATCACTAAAAATATCTCTAACTTTAACAAAGGAAGAGAAAATTTATCAAAGATTTTAGAAAATTCTCAATCTTCTTCAAATAAACATGGATTAGGATATAAAAAGAAGTCAAAAATTTCTAAAAAGAAAAATACAAATTTTAAGGGGAATATTGAATCAAAACAACAATGTTATTAAGAGAACCTATTAAAACAAAAATAGAAACCAAGATAGTCAAAATTTGGATTCCAAAGACTAATAATATTTTAATTAGGAATAAATATATTAAAACATTTACGAATAGTGTTCACTATAATAAAAACTACATTTATAAAAAGGATACTAAACCAAATTGGGTTTGGCTTCCTAAGCTCTAACTTTTTAGGACCCTATTAAAAAGTGGGTACTAATAATTTTGTATTTATTTTCAGGTCCAGCTTAAAAAGAAGAAATGGATACTAGACAGTGGTTGCTTAAAAACACATGACCGGAGACAAAGATATGCTTATAAACATCACATACTTTGATGGTGGCTCGGTTACCTTCGGAGACAATTCAAAAGGCTATATCATTGGCAAAGGAGATGTGAGCAATTACGGTACATCAAATTTACCTTTTATAACAAATGTTTCATTAATTGAAAATCTAAAACATAATATACTTAGCATAAGTCAACTTTGTGACAAAGGCTTTAAAATAACTTTTTCGGAAAATAAATGTAGTATTTTTGATCAAAACCAAAATCTTGTTTTTGAAGGAAAAAAAGATAGGAATATTTACGTTCTAAATATGAATATTAATCATAATACAAGTATGTGTTTACTAGCCAAAGATAATGATCCTTGGATATGGCACAAAAGATTTTGTCATATAAATTTTAAAACTATTAGAAAACTTTCCAAAAGTGAATTAGTAAGAGGTTACCCAAAATAAACTTTAAAATAAAAAATCTTTATGATGATTGTCAGAAAGGAAAATTAACAAAATCATCTTTCAAATCTAAGAAAAATATTTCAACTTTACAACCATTAGAATTACTACATATGGATTTATTTGGACCAACACAAGTTCAATCCATTAATCATAATCGATACGTGTTTGTAATAGTTGATGATTTCTCAAGATATACATGGACTATTTTTATGAAAAATAAAAGCGATACTTTTGAGCATTTTAAAACATTTGTCAAAAGAATTCAAAACACTAAAGATTTGAAGATTAAAAATATACGAAGTGATCATGGAGACGAATTCGAAAATGAAGCTTTTGAAATGTTCTGTAAAAAGAAAGGAATAAATCGTAATTTTTCATTTCCTAGAACTCCTCAACAAAATCGAGTTGTAGAAATAAAGAATAGAACATTACAATAATGCACTAGGACATTATTAAATGGAAGTTTTCTACCATAACATTTTTGGGCAGAAGCCGTAGCTACTGCATGCTATGTATTGAATAGAATATCAATTAGACCATTAACTAAAACTACTTCATATGAACTATTCAACAACAAAAGGCCAAATATATCTTATTTCAAAATATTTGGATCAAAATGTTTTATTTTAAATACAAAAGATCAACTAAGTAAATTTGATCCAAAAGCCGACGAAGGAATTTTTGTAGGATATTCAGAATGAAGTAAGGCATATCGAGTATTTAATAAACGAACAAACGTAATCGAAGAAACCTTACATGTATCTTTTGATGAGAATTTCAACAAATAATTAAGTATAAAAGATGATGAAGAATTTATAAATATAGAAAATACAAATCTTGAAAATTGTAATAATGAACTAAGATCGTCACCAAGAATATTACGAGATCACCCTACTCAAAACATAATATGTGAAATCAATTCTCAAGTTAAGACAAGAAATCAATTAAATCAAATGGGACATGTAGCCTTCATTTCTACAATAGAACCTAAAAATCCTAAAGAAGCATCAACAGACGATTACTGGATTATTGCAATGCAAAAAGAATTAAATCAATTTGAACGTAACGATGTTTGGGAATTAGTTCCCCGTCCGAATAATCAATCTATTATAGGAACAAAATGGGTTTACAAAAATAAAATAGATGAACAAGGTAATATACTAGGAATAAAGCTAGACTAGTAGCACAAGGATATAATCAAGAAGAAGGTATTGATTTTGAAGAAACTTTTGCTCCCGTTGCAAGACTTGAAGCAATACGTATTCTATTAGCTTTTGCATGTTTTAACAATTTTAAACTTTATCAAATGGATGTTAAAAGTGCATTTTTAAATGGTTTTATAAAAGAAAATGTATACGTAGAACAACCTCCTTTACTTATACATGAAAAATATCCAGATCATGTATATAAATTAAAGAAAGCACTATATGGTCTTAAACAAGCACCTCGTGCTTGGTATGAAAGATTTAAAAGTTACTTACTAAACTCGGGATTTCAAATTGGAAAAGTTGATCAAACGCTTTTCATTAAAAATACTACTAAAGATATTTTAATAATTCAAGTATACGTAGATAATATTATATTTGGTTCGACAAATGAAAATTTATGTAAAGAATTTTCAAATATAATGACTAAGGAATTCGAAATGTCTCATATGGGAGAATTATCATATTTTCTCGGACTTCAAATTAAACAATTAACAAATGGAATTTTTATAAACCAAGAAAAATATAGTTCTAATCTAAGTAAACGTTTCGGAATGGAGAACACTTCTGCTAAACGTACTCCTATGAGTACCACTACTCATCTCGATCGAGATGAAAATGGCAAAAGTATAGATCAAAAATTATTTAGAAGTATGATAGGTTCCTTACTCTACTTAACCGCTAGTAGACCAAACATAATGATGAGTGTATGTTTATGTGCACATTTTCAATCTAATCATAAAGAATCACACTTAAGAGTGGTAAAACGAATTATGCGATACCTTAATGATACTAAAGATTTTGGTCTTTTCTATCCAAAAGAATGTCCATTTGAGTGAGTATCATTCGGTGATGCTGATTTTGGTGGATCTCGAACAGATAGAAAAAGTACAAGTGGTACGTGCCATTTCATCGGAAAATCACTTGTATCTTGGTTTAGTAAGAAACAAAATTGTGTTTCTCTTTCCACGTGTGAAGCGGAATATATATCAGCCGCCTTAGCATGTACTCAAGTTATCTACATGCAACAAACACTTAAGGATTTTAATATAAATTTAACAAACTCTACAATATACTGTGATAATGCAAGTACAATAAATTTATCTAGAAATCCAGTTAATCACTCTCGTACAAAACATATAGATATTCGTCACCATTTTCTACGAGACAAAATCGAAAAAGGAATCATAAATTTAGAACATATTTCTACCGAAAATCAAATTGCCGATATATTTACGAAACATTTATTAGAAAACTCCTTTATAAAGTTACGTCGAAAATTAGGAATAATCTCTTTTAAAAATATTTTATGAAGGTATTAATTTTTTTTTTTACAATTCAGTCGACTAAATCTATATGCTCAGTCGACTGAATAAAGAAAACTATGACTTTCAATTTATATTTTCAAAATAATGATACATTATAAATAATAATATAAGGGTTATCTCTAATCCATACATTTCTAACTGAATTATTTTAACCATTAAATTTTTGTTTGGTTTAAAAACTTTGATAAATTATCACCACAATATTTTTAGAATGTTCATCCTATAGATACCCGTTTAACTTATTTTCATTTTCACAACACATTTTCACTTGCAAAAGATTGAAAAGATATAAAAATGTCCTCAAACAACTCATACTCCCCAATCAACATCACCTCTTCGATCGATAACTCACCAACATCACCAAAACTTCCTACTCCAACACCAAAGCATGAGCCAGTCTATAAATGGAACAACTATCGAACTGGCTACACACCGGAATCAAAGAAGGCTAAACGTGGTATTTTTATTTCACCAGATACGAAAAGAAAGATTGATGAGATTCATCACTTTCAACAACAACAAATTGATCTTCAACGAGAATTATATTTCGAACAAAAAGTAACGGCTAGACAATTAAGCTTTCTAGAGAAAATCGGTTTACGTTTTTGTGGCTCAAAGAAAAACGAAGTGACTACGCCTCTACCTCGACCGGTTAGTTCGTATGATCCGTCTTCGTCCTATCGTACATCAGCTGATCCCGTGAATCCTTGGATGTCTCCAAAAACTGCTCAGTATAGTCTAAATTCATGGGATATAAACTATACTGAGAATGAAGGACGCAAAAAGAAAAATAGTCCATCTACAAGAAATGATTATTTCGGTGGCCAAATCATGTTGTTATATTGTATTTGTTGTAATCATTTATTGAATTTTTTTATAAATTTTAGAATTCCAAAAACTCAAGGTTCAGTCGACTGAACCTTCCTGCTCAGTCGACTGAACACTAGGCAGAAAACAACTAAAAAATGGTTCAGTCGACTAAAACTTCTGTTCAGTCGACTGAATTTTACACAAAAGATTTCGGCCAAAATTTCAGTCGACTGAACAGACTATTCAGTCGACTGAACGCCAATTCTCAGGCAACTTTTCCCCTTTTATCAACCAGTTTTCACCCTTTTACCTTCACTTTTTACCTTCCAAAAGTTCTCTCTTCCCCATTGTTTTCCAAAACCCTAGTCCCCAATTCACAAATTACTCTCAAATCTCACGATTAAATGGCCCCAAAAAGATCAAGAGCTTCTTCTTCCTCATCCTCTGAGCCAATTGATGCTCAAATTTCACAATGGCTCTATGATGGCATAGCTGTAACAAGGTGGAATAAAATGAAGAATTCTCGCATTTTCGAGCACTCCTTCGTTGATTTTCAAAGCCTTCAGACATACAACATTCAAGCATTAACGGATCGGCTAGGTTTAACTTTTCTTTTGGATTTGAAAAGAAATGACCATGCAATAAACCATATCATGGTCAAATTATTTTATGCAAATCTTAATCTTGGACACCAAACTCCAAGAAATACAAATGATAGTGTTTGGAGTATGGTGTGTGGGAAGAAAGTTTGGTTCTCCTTAGATCGAATGGCACACATCTTAGGATCACCTAACGTAGGGAGAAAGCTTAATGAGGTAGAATTCAATCCACAAATTCGTGATAACATAAATCATCAATTTCTGGATGATGATGTTAACATTCAAGATATTAAGTCCACTTCCCTACAACCTAGAGCTAGAATCCTTCACAAAGCTCTTATGAGAACTATTACTCCACGAACGGGTTCATATAAACTTGCCTATCCAATCAATTATCGAGCTCTATACGCTATTTAGGGCAATATTCAAGTCAATTGGCTCCAACTAATCTTTGATGAGTTTCTCACATTTAATAATGGCAAAATGCGAACTATATATTTTGGAGAATATATCATGAGACTTCTCCTCAATGTTGATACGCCATTACCCGAGTCCGAAAATACAATGGTCCATCAAATTAACCAACGGACAATAAGCCTTATGCAACTCCCGGATAGACCTCCTCGCATTATATCTCTTGTCGAATGGGAAGCTAGGCATCAAGAACAACAACAACAACCTCCACAAGCGCAACAACCTCCACAATCTGCACATGAAGAACCTTTCGACCAAGAAGATGAAATTCGTATCATTGAGCCAAGTTTTACTACCAATCAATCGTTAGGAATTTTATCAAGAAATCAACAAATTCTTGATAATCGCCTCAAGAAGGTAGATCACAAACTTGATAAAATTAAAGGATTCTTCAATAAATTATGGGATGTCATCTCATGCTCAACTTCCACTACTACTTCAACATCACGCGGTAAGCGTCCAGCACCTACTTTCACATGGACATCTTCCAAAGAACATACAAGCAGCAGCACGAGTGGCGCTAGTGGTGGTCAAGGAGGAAGTTATAGACCTCCCACAGGTGGACCCGTTATCCGCGAACCAAGGGGAGGGAGAGAAGCCTCATATGATTGGGACAAAGATGAATAAACTCTTTTGTGGTTTTTTATTCTTTGAAATATCACAAGGCTTGTATAAATAGCCTTTTATGTTTCATTCATGCTACATTTTATGTTTTATTCATTCATGCAACATTCTATATTTTATTTCTCATGCTACATTTCTATGCTATATTCTATGCTACATTTTTAAATGATAGACATGCATATCAGTGATTGCTTTGACAATATACTTCTGTGATTATTACTTCCTTTTTGTCGATGACAAAGGGGGAGAAATCTATGTTACTAACCTTGTTTTTGTAGAAAAGATACTGCATATATTCAGGGGGAGAAAATAATCTCTACACACATGAGTATTGTCATCAATCAAAAAGGGGGAGAATGTTGATACGCTAAGATTTTGATCAATAACAAATGTGCTTCAACAAAAAGGAAGAGATATGTGCAAAGCTAAAGAAAGAACGATGAAGACCAAGAATAAACATAAGTATGATTTTTATATAGGTCTTAGTTTAGATTTATTGTTAAAATCTATCCTCAAGAGGCTTGCACAAACACTAGAACACATTTTATAAGTTTCATTTCTTAATACACATTCACTGTGCACAACTTAATAGTTCAGTCGACTGAACAGGGATGACCAGTCGACTGAACCTGTTATACATATACAAAATGTACAATTTCAGTCGACTGAAAAACCTTGTTCAGTCAACTGAATTTGTTCCTGAAAATTTTACTTCATATTTTCAGTTGACTGAATTCTCTGTTCAGTCGACTGAATTTGAGCCTGCGAATTTTCTATGAATGGACACCTTCTTCCTTCCAAGAATTGCAAACATTCACCAATGGAAATGGAAGCATCTCTTGTCTGCACCCTTAGCCAACAGATGCACCTCCTCTACAAGTATAAATACATAATTTTAACATCTTCAATTCACTGAATTCTCTTGCCTTAATCTTACTATCTTCTTGAACGTATTATCTAGAAATTCTCAAAGCACTCACAAATCTATTGCTTGAATCACTACTTTGTTTTTAACATTCTTTTGATTCATAGCAATTCACATTTCCTAAATCTTCACAAACACATTGCATACTCTCGAGAATAAGATAATAGGAATATTGTACTACATTAGACTCATTGGTGTTGATAAGAACACAATAAGTCGAATATTGCTTTTTAGTAATTGAGTTGAAGTCCTCTTCGGTAGTTGAGGCGTGAAATCCCATTCGGTTGTTCGGGTAAGGTGTAAACCTATTCCTCCGGGTTAAGTGAGGGTGTTAGTTAGTGAAATTCCTAAGTGAAGCTTAGGGACTAGACGTAGGACTAGAGGTCCGAACCAGTATATAATCCTGGTGTCTCCTTGCTTTTACTTACTTTATCCACCTAGACTATTCCGTTATTCCATATTACAAGATCCTACTGCATAGCCTCTTTCAAGTTCAGCCCCCAAATGATGGAAGAACTTGTTGGTTTTCCCTAAGTGAATCTTGATGTTTTCGCTTGGACACATTTTGATGTGTGTGGGATCTCGCTTGCCATTGCGAGCCACGTATTAAATATCGACCCAGGGCAAGTCCCAATGAAATAGAAATGGCATGCTATGGGTCTAGAGAGATCTACCCTCTTTAAAGAGGAGGTAGATAGGCACAAATGCAATGGTTTTATTCATGACACCCTCTACCAAAATTGGTATAAAATCTTATACTTATTGGAAAGACGAATGGAAAGTGGTGAATGTTGTTGACCATTCGGACTTAAACAAGATGTGTTTGAAAGATAGTTTTCCCCTTCCAAGGACCGACCAGTTGGTGGACTCGACTGCAGGACACGAATTGTTATCTTTCATGGATGCATACTCTGTATATAATCAAAACCCGATGCACATTACCAACCAGGAGCACACCAGTTTTATTACTGACGTTGGATTGCACTGCTTATGAAGTCAGGCGATCAAGCGACCACATTAGAGACTTAGTAGAAATGTTCGACATCCTCCGATATTACAAAATGAAGATCAATCCTCTAAAATGTTCTTTTAGCATTACATCAAGAAAATTCTTAGGTTTCTTTGTCAATTCTCACGTCATCGATGCTAATCCTAAAATGTTTGAGCTATTCGCAACATTTGAGTGCCAAAGACTATCAAACAATTATAGAGCCTGAATGGGAAGGTTGTTGCACTGAGTCGGTTTATTTCTAGAGCCACTGATAAATACATTCCATTCTTTGACCTGATTAGAAGAGGGAAAAGGAACTTTGAATGGACACAAGAATGCAAAGACGCATTCGAAGCTTTGGAGAACCACTTAGAGAGACCTTCCATCTTGTCAAAGCTAGTGGATCACAAAGATTTTTATATCTGCTTGGCTGTGTCAGTATGCACTATAAGTGTCGCACTGCTTCGCAAGGAGAATCGAACCCAAAGACTGGTCTATTATATTAGCAAGTAACTAACATGAGCTAAAAGGAACTATCTAAAGATAGAGAAATTAGCATATTGCATGTTGAATGCGTCACTAAGGTTCCCCCTATTTTCAGGCCTATCCCATCAATGTCTAACCGACCGACCATTACAACAGGTCCTATAATGACCTGAGACATCTGAAAGGTTACTCAAGTGGAACATCGAACTGAGCTAATTTTACATTAACTATCTCCTTCGAAAAGCTATCTAGGGACAGACACTAGCAAACTTTATAGTTGAATTCACTATACAAGATGATCTCCCTGGGAGAAGCATAGCCCTACATATGATGAAAATGTATACAGATGAACCTCTAATGACCGTTGTTCTGGAGCCGGAGTTACACTAGTAACTCAGAAGATAGATCAATTTTTTACATTTTGAAGCTTGACTTCCTTGCAATGAATAACAAAGTCGAATATGAAGCTCTGGTTGCTGGACTTAAACTCACTAGTGAACTAGGAATGAAATCTTTTGCGATTCCCTATGGAGGTATTCCAAGTCAGGGGAGATTACCAGGCTAAAAGACAATGACTCGCTCCGTACCTTATTTGCATCTAAGAGTTGTTGACTAACTTTGAGTATTATAACATCACGCACATTCCTCGAGATCAAAACAAAGAAGCTGACTCAATGGCAAAGTTTGCTAGCACTAAGGATGCATAACAAATTGGCATGGTTCTAGGCGAAGTAGTAGATGCTTTGAGCATAAACCAAATGGAAATCGACTGGGCAATGGAGACGGAGCCTGAGAAAGAGTCATGGATGACCTCAATTAAAGATTATTTGCTACAGAGAGTTCTTCCCGAACGGAGGAATGAAAGACAATAAACCCCCCGTAAAGCTTCACAATATATCATTCAGGAAGGAGTCATGTATATAAAGGGTTTTTCCATTCTCCTGCTCCGTGTATCACTCACGATGGAATAAAATGAGTCCTAAGAGAAATTCATGAAAGGGAATATGGCGGTCACATTGGGGTAAACCATAGAAAATAAAATACTCTGTTATAGGTATTGCTAGCCAACTATCAATCGAGTGCTGCTAATTATGCTAAGCAATGCCACAAATGTCAAATGTATGAAAAAGTTTCAAGAGCTTCGCCAACGAAAATTACACAAATGGTCAGTCCATGGCTATTTGCTGCATGGGGCATATATTTTATCGGTTCCTTACCGATCTCTAAAGGTGGTGTGAAGTACACCATCGTAGTAGTTGATTGCTTCACCAAATGGGACGTAGCAGAACCTTTAACCATGATTACAACAAAGAAAGTAGTCAACTTCATTGTTCAATACATCATCTGTAATTTTGGCCTTCTATGAAAAATTGTAATTGATAATGAAACCCAATTCGATAGTGCTGAATTTATAAACTTCAAACTTCGGCATCATGTTGAAAAGAGATTTGCGGTGGTTGCTCACCCTTAAGCAAATAGACAAGTTGAAGCTGCAAACAAAATCATAAAGTCCATTCTAAATTTTTTTGGAAAAGGTTAAAGGCAAGTGAGCTGCAAAAAAATCATGAATTCCATTCTAAAAAAGCATTTGGAAAAGGTTAAAGGCAAGGGGGTGGATGAAATCCCAATAGCATTATAGGCTTACAGAAACACCAACAAGTCCGCAACTGGCCATACCTCATTCGCCCTTGCTTACGGCTTCAAAGCCATCGTTCCTGTTGAACTTGAAGTCTCTTCTCATCGAGTGGGCTACTAGGACCCCAGAACAAATTTAGATCTCCTTTTAGAATTTCTAGACTTGGTAAGTTGGAAGCACAAAGAAGCTGACCTAGAGGCGGCTGCACATTGATATCAAGTCGCCCGATACTACAATACTAAAGTATGACCTAGGACCTTTGAAATTGGTGATCTTTTCTTGAAACAGGTTTTTCTTGTCCCGTCGCACATGAATTCTACTTGGGAGGGACCGTACAACATTAAACAAAGGCTTAGAGAAGGAACTTTCAAGCTAGAGACTATTGATGGCATCACACTCCCAAGGGTGTGGAATAGCGAGCATTTATAATGCTATTTACTTAGTTTATGCTATTTCACTTAGTTTATTCTTTTTCATTTAGCTCTATTTAATTTTTGAATTTGCTTTAACATTTGATTTTCCAGATATGTAATAAGACAAATTATGTCACTTCTTTCCATTTGGCAAATAAAATTTTAAATTTCCTTGATATCTGTGATTGTTGTAGCATTATATATTAGTTATGATACCCGACTAACTAATACCGATATGTTTGAGTAGGTTCCCATAGTTTGGAGTCAACCGATTACACAAGTTCACGATTGAACTAAACAAAATAAACATGGTCTGACCATTCATTTGATGATTCTCGCTCACAACCCATTGGGGGTAATACGTAATGAGAAATAGATGCGATTTGACCATCTGATAATAAAATTAATCCCACTAAGCAATGGGACAGACGTGGATCAAAAAGAGATCATAACACGACTGATCACTCTCCAAGTGAAACCCTGACCTTAGGGTTAAGTCAATCAATCGAGGATCATACGGTTTGACAATTTTCTAAAATAACTCCAAGTCTATAGAGCATGAACCAGAGTATAAACAAAAATTGGGTGCGGCCTGACCATCCGCCAACGAACTCTTATCCCCAGACTGTGGATATGCATATTAACAATTAAATAAGTGTGATTAGACCACTCACTATTCTATTAACTTCGACCTAAAATTGAAAAGAGGAGTATAACTTCGCTAAAGATGGAATTTTACCATGAACTATCTAACTCCTTTAACCCAAGAACTGAGGGCAGGAGTAGAATAACTTGAACCACTGAATCCGACAGCATAACACTAGGGCTTGAGCCCGGTGTCTAGTACAACTTGAGGCCACAACTGTATGGATGCATGGTGATAAAATTAATGGATTATCATCTGAATCAATGAGCGACGAATTACAAGTACATTAAATGGAAAATGTAATAGCTCAATTACTTAAGAAGAAGTTCGATAAAAGTAAAAGAACTTTATTAACATAAGCTTGGCAAGTCAAGTACAAGTATTCATAGCAAAAGAATCAAAATATGGGTGCAGATCCCGTACAAATTTTGCCAACAAAACCCAATACAAGGGAGCATGAGTACACACAAAGAATCACTTTCTCCTTGGGTTCCTCTCCTTCTTCTTGGAATCGGGAGATATGTCACTCGAACTTTCCCCATACCTCATCTTTCCGCTCTTCCCACTTCCTTAGCCTTTCATTGGAGTAGTCTGGGTTGACACAGTCGGTGCATCTTGATTAGGTTCTGGCTAGAGAATGGATGCATGCACCGTTTCTCCAGCAAAAATGATAGAGATGGGAGGGGAAACGAGCTCCATTTTCTCCTGCTTGCCTTTTGTCACAAGGGCAATATCCGCCCCAAGTTTCCATGCCATTTCTTGCGTAGAGGGGCCTGACAAGGATTGGGAATCCCAATAATCATAACATCATCATCAACAAGAATCTGTTGACGTACATTGCTTTTTCCCTCAACAAAGCATCCATCAAGTGCTCGTCAATCACAAAAGCTTCCTTTTCCAGGACATCTTATGTTGTTGTCAAATCTGTGACAATAACGGACTCCATCGTAGAAACTTTAAGGTCTTGGTTGAGATTCTTGAGGAAGAGGTGGAACTGTAGCCGACAAAACTAAAGCTGAAGAAACATAAATAAAGAGATTAGATATGTCAATCAGAGACACTTTAACTTATTGAAGGATGGGTGAGGTAAATGAAATACCTTCTCCAGATTGGCCCCCTACGTGAGCCGGAGTGCCACCGAAACCTCCTTCCATAATCAGGAAGAGTCCACTAGGTATATCAATATGCGGCATCTCTAGATCATAGCCAGGCTCGATAGAAGAATCCACGGTGGTGCTAGGAATAACTCGGGTCACCGGATTCTGGTAATCCACGAGATTGTGTGACATGGATTTGGAACCTTCACCAACTTCATGTTAAGAAGTCGTGGTGTTCTCTTTTTGGAATATAAGTTGGGTTTCATGTAGAACCTTGGGTTTATCACCCAATATATATATATGTCTTCCAGCCTCATCAAATCGATTTCTTCAGTGTTGGGGGCCTTTTTCTCCTCCTGAATAAGATGCTCCCAAGCATGCACAAGATGGTAAGGATAGCCACTTGGAGCCACTCCAAGTTTATGTACCTCAGAAGTTGGCACTGTAAGATAAAGCAGTGGATCTAGTTCTTCCATAACCTCCTGCTTGGCCTTTTCTTTCACAGCTCCACTTTTCGTTTAATGGAGGCATCAATGTCTTTGGCCTTTACAACAGCTGCACCTCTTAAAAGACTGATGGTAAGCAATTCATCACAGGCATCCTGGCTGATTTTCAGCACTTCCTCTTTATCTTTAGATTCACGCTTTAACTTAGTTTTGTATTCAGATGTGCGTCTTTGGACCGCATCCCTTTCTAAAACTCGTTTAAGGTTCCAATGATGAAGCATTTCAACCTCGGCAAAGTGCCTTGCTCTCTCATCCTCAAATGCCTTGATGGTCGTTTCTGCTTTTTTTTGGCTGCTGCCAGTGAGCTCCTTAAAGATTCTAACTCATTATTTAGAGTTTCGATGATCCGCTTGTCTTGGGCCTCTTAGCATTTCAATTTCTCAATCTCTATCGCTCTCTTCCAAGATACTGTAGAAATCCTCTCCGCCGCTCTCATTAACTCATTATCCTACTTATGGATATAATCTATAATCATTTGCTAGACATTTTCAGAAACTTTCTTAAGATTTGGTACAAAGAATTATCCATCGAGACATACATTTGGAAAATCTGACTTAAGTTGGGACATACGAGCAGCGGCATCGACTTGTGGAGCTTCAGTGACAACTTAGGTGTCAGCACTTTCTTTGCCCGGCCTTTGTTGGTGAAAATTATGCTAACTATAATGCCAACGATCGTTGGGTCGCCAAGGATGTGATGGAACAATAGACAGTGAAAAAACTGACATGGGAGGGAGGATACAAAAGTTTTCAATATGAGGAATGTCATCGCATCGTTCTTGCTGCCTTTTAGAATTTTTAGGAGGAGGAGATCTAGAGATGGATCAATGTTTATCATGGGATGGCCTATCTCGTCACCTCTATTTCAGTAATCCCAATCCTGGCTGGAGTGATAGATAGGGTCGTATTCACAACCACTACTTTGGTGGGTTAGGCCTAAACGAGAACTAGGAGTCTGGCATGATATTTCCTATAGAGACTAAAATATATGATTCTTCCTCTCTATTGTTTTGACAAAGAAAAACAAAGAATGAATTAGCTCTAAGTATTGAAAGACACAAGATAAGTGCAATGCAATATTGTGAAGTGTGTGCGAATGTACGTGCTCTTGTGTCCCCCTAATGTACCAGTTATTAAAGTTATGCTGGTGGGAGTAACCTCTCCATTAGTGGTAGAAGGGATTCCATCCCCAGCCCTGGAAGAAGATTCTGATCTGTCAACGCTCATATTAGTAAATTGAAAGGTAGCAACATCATCCGGTATCGGAAGATCAAACAATGCCTCAAATGTTTCGTCCGAATACTCTGAAGGTTGAGAAGCAGACTAATCTGAAATAACTTGAGGAGTGATGGATAGCTTGGGCTGTTTGAAGAGGTGAATCTTGGGGAACCTACAAACGAGTTTCTTCCATTTTCCTTTTTCAAGAGCGGAGGGTTATGGTGTTTGCGAGGATCCGACCACATCCCCAAAACTAGAACCCACGTCATCACCACCAAGGTTATCACCCTCATCTCCTACTACATCTTTATTAGTAACTACCTGAGCCTCCTCAACTGGGGGCACGAAAAGATCTGCTTGATGGCCTTCATCGTCATCTGCAACCCGCTGCTTAGTCGCTGTAACCCTATCAATGATCGATAGCCCTATGCTATGACCCTCTTTCATCAGATAGTAGATTTTCATCATAAGGAGATTCTCAATGTCCCTATCCTCTGGTGGAACCCTTTTGAGTACTAAGACCATGTCTTTGTATTGTTATCCATCGTGTCATGGATAGGAGCCTACACAAACCAAAAAAGTTACTTAGTTTAGGAAACGACCTGGATATAAGCACTCAAGAAATTAAGCAATGAGTAATACTTATGTCCTTCTAACCACTGTCTGGCAAAGCTGCGTGCACAGAAAATATAGAACCACTCACTTTTGAAAGCACTCAACTTGTTCCAACTAACAGTTAGGATTTGGCACATTTTGGCCAACTCGAGAAATTTGAACGAAAGGCATCCCTTTTGTCACTTGAAGTTAAAAAGAAATCGAATGTTTTCAGGAGTTAGAGGATGGAATAAAAACTCCATGAATGCCATTTAGGTATAGTTAACCAAGGCATAGCCATTGTGTCGGTGCTAACCTTGTATGATATATCATCTCTTGGATAAATGAATTGAAAGGTGGGACGCATCCTGCCCAACACATGAACTTGTTGCATGCAGTGAACCCCTCAGGGGGCATACAAGCTCTGTCATTTCGTGTTGCGACTTGCATGTAATTAAACAGAATCTAGTGTCTGGTACAAATTATGCAAAGAGAGGCTTTATTAAATTTCAAAGCCATAGAATCCTTCGGATCTTCCAAAAATATCAGTTCTTCTAGAGTGTCAGGAGTTGGGTCTATTACTTTTGCTGGAAGGACAGGAACGGCAGAGATAAGATCGAAGAGTCGATCATAATGTTTAAGTTGATTTGCATGATGTATGAAGGAGAGTCTATCGGGTATAGTTTCGGAGCTTGGTTCGACATCTGGATTGTGACGATGTGAAGGCTATCAAAAGACATAGCAGCTAAATACTTTGAGCGTCTAGAACCCATGACTACTAAACTAAGTAGATAATCATCATTAGAAAAAATAAGCAGTTTCCCATGCAAAGTTTTTGCTAGTGCAGAGTGGTGCGGTGTCATGCAATGCAATGAAAAATAGTTTGGAATTAGAGAATACAACTATGACGAGATCCTGAGGTTCGATCAGACTAACCGTCACCGCTGATCGTCTTAACTGATTCTCTACGTCACTGACTAAGGATTCATTCTAAGAATCGGGATCAATTGTTGGCATGTTGAAGTTCGAATTGTGTGTTCAGAAGTTGATGAGCTTTAAAATTTTGTCCAAGGCATAGACAAAAATAAAAGTATATAAGATATTAGTCAAGTTTGTTCAACAGTTCGATTGTTGTATACGTCTAAATATGCAGTCCATTCCATATGCAAGTCATATTTGTCCATTCAAGTCTTCAAAGCAAAAGCTCTCACTAGGTTCAAGTTAGGATTTGAGGGGTTAAGTTTGTTTGATGAAGTTAAACCAACAACCGATCCATTTTATTCCGCTCAATTTGTTAAGTCCAAAAATCTCCAACTATCGATCGAAAAACGATCGGCCAAAACTCTACCAAAAAATGACCGGTCCAATTTTTCTTCATTTTTACAAGTACCAATCCATCAAAACGATTGCTCGAACTCCATTCCATTCCCCTATGCTATTTTTTTAGATCAATGTGGAATGGTTATTTTACACTTTACCATGTTAATTTTGTTAGAAACGATTAGCAACAGGCCACATTTTAGAACTCTAGAAATGATCGGATAAAATCAATCTTCCACCTTCGACCTCAAATAAACGCATTCCATCCAATCTCAACACTGCATCCATGATTAAGCCATCATTCCTAGAATTTTTCTTTCGATGTCCCTACAACCACTGAAGAAAACGATCGGTACAACCATGACCGTTTTAACTGCTCCATAACCATCTCCAAAACTTATCGTCGTCTTCCATTTCAAAGCACAAACACCACCGCAACACCAAGACTCATTTCGATCAACTTAACTTGAGCCCAAATGTCTCATGTAGAAATCGAAACGTATGAAAAGAATCGAATCTACCTATGTATAAAAGTGGAAGGCGGAAGCGATTTAGTTTCGACTATAAAATGAATTGATGGATCTAATGATGAGATCTGTAGGAGATGATGGCAGTGATGGTTAATGTAATAAGGAGTCAGACCGACTTATGAAGTTGGTTATGTAAAAAGTGTGGAGTTGGATCAGGGAGCTTAATATATCGATGGTGAAGCAGAAGACGAAGATGGGGTTTTCTCTATTTGTTTGGATAGCAATGATGGAAAATAAAGTAAAGAAATGAAATATGGTTAAGTGTTCCATATTTATAGCTAAGAGTGGAACTAGTCAACAAAGCCTGCAATTCAATCAAATGGCCAAACTAAGAAATGATTGGATGCGATCATTTTTTGATGGATGTATATCGATTCTTCTCCTTAGATCATGGTATAATTGGATTTTTCAACCTAAATATGGATTATATACATCCATGTTTGATGAATTTGGATAGACCCGTTATAATCTGAAAAGGAAAAAAAAAGAAAAAAAGGAGAGGGAAGAATGATCAAACATGATCCAACCTTAAATGAACTTGACCCGATCCATATTAAAAATGGATCAACTATGATCTGTTATTGATGGATTCATGCCGATCCGCCTAAAAAAGTGAAATATATGCAAAAAGTTGAAAATGACACGTGAAGTGCAATCTTGATCAGGAGTCAGGGATTAATATGTATACGTGCTAGTGTACGTCCCAAAAAATTTGATTTCTTGAAATCGACAGAAATATAATTCTCACCGGTATTAATCAGAGGAAAATTTGAACCAGACAAATAAGGCCTACTAAATCACTAAGAGGACCCACCTTTTTGGATAGTTTAAATCGATAATAACCACATGTATCAACTCAAACCATTCAAAAGGGAGGATTGTAAATGGGGTAAATAAGAAAATAAGAGAAAAGAAGGAAAAACAAAACACAGAATCTCACAGCGGAATGACAAAATATAATAATCAATAAATAGTTCATGAAGCTATTTTATAAATACATTTGATTACACTTTTACAATACAATCAGAGTTACACATACAGCAGGTATAATAGGATAGTGCGGTGGAACAACATAATGCGGTGGAATATATATAATAAACTGTATACCAATCTCGGTCTTTATCCTCTAAAATAAAGTGGTCTTCAATACACTAAAATGCTCAGACTGACCCAAGCGTAATGAAAAGACAAAACACTCGAGTCAGAACAAAAGATTTTATGTAAGTTAAATCAAGAATAAGTAAATATGAGTATAATGACTTCAGAGATGTCTACAGGATTTTACATCTCCCAACCAGTGTATAACGCGCGTGCAATAACTTAAGAGATGTTCGGAATTTTCCATCTTCTATGGATCTGTTAAACTATCTATATGTATTAAAATACGCTATATATATGTAGTGCATATCAGTAAAGTAAAGTATTAAAATAGCGTTAAGGCATTACCCATATCCCCTTTAACATATTTTTATAAGCATCATAGTCTATATAGTACTGTAAACTTCACCGTAAACCGGTGGGCTATTAGGGAGCACTCCATAGGTACGACACAAACCAAAATCATAGCGGGCTCGATAAGACATATGACAAGGCAGCGAGGCAATGCCCTGGTAGAATTCTACCATTTTGCATGCCCAGACAGGTGGTAACGCATAGCGGCTACTACCGCCCAACATGAAACATGCTTCCATAATCAAATCGAAGGTGGCTACCAATCAATCATGAAGTAACAGATATTATATCGAAGAAGTGTGTCCGATAGGAGGAGCGAACTCACTTGGCTCGGTATAGCATCTGTTTTAGTCATATCAAGCTAACCCGAAGGTCAGGGCTACGTTCTTATCTCATACCAGTAATGTTCGTCAAACCATCCTGCTTCGTTCTGGACTCTCCATTATATGCACGGTTGTTAAAGTGGTGTCAAAATTGGCAGAGTATGACAATATTCGACCCCGGTCTCTTTAACAATCAAATGCTTATTCCACATCGTGGTCATTTTATAAAAAATTTGTAACAATAAATCCAAAAAACAGTTTATACATTCATATAGATACCCATATACTTATTCAAAAAGTATAAATATATTCATAAATACCGAGGAAGATTTCTTTCAACCAATTTAAAAAATAATTTATAAATCTCTCTTAAACCATTTATAAACTATTTATATGCTTTAAAACCATTTATAAAGCTATTTGTAAATTCCAAAACAGTTTACAACTTTTCTCCTTTTCATGAACCTCTACGCAAATCCCTTTAAAACGCCTCCAAATCCCTTTATACAAGTTATTTTATAAAACACTTTTATAAAGTCCTATAAAAACTTTATAATTCCTTAATAAAACCATTATAAAATCCTTTATAAAAAATCTTTTATAAAATCCTTTTATAAAAATCCATTTCAAAATCTCTTACCAAACTTTTATTAACTCCTTTCAAAACCTATTACAAAATTTAAAAATCATTTACAAAATTCTTTTATTTATTAAAGTTATTATAAAAGTCTATATTTATTATCTTAAATCAAAAATATATTCATTATATTAAATTAAATTTAAAATATATAATAAAACTATTTAAATATTTTATTAAATTAAATTTTAAACTATTTAAAATATATATTAAAAAGTAAACAAAATTATAAGTTAAATCTTAAATTTACATTTAAAACCATATATTAACTTATAATTTGAAGCTTTAAAACATATAAAATAAATTATTTTCAAAATATAAATATTTAGAAAAAATCATTAAATTATATTAAAAAATCAAATTTATAACTCAAACATACTTTACCATTTAAAAAATAATTTAAAACCGACCAACGGTGCCTGTATATAATTTTCTACCTTATGATCAAGTGATAGGGTATGTATCATTTCAACCCAAAAGAATTAAATTTTCTGGGTATATATCGTTTCAACCCGCATCCCGAACCAAGAATTTCCAAATCAATAAAATTGCTCGGGTATATATATCATTTCAACACATAACGATTTTTCCTAATCTATAAGATCATTCGGGTATTTATCATTTCAACCCATAGTGATTTTCCTAACAACAAATTAAGGGAACTTGCAGTATGATACCAACATATATAATAAACATAACATCCAATCATGCAAAACATCAACCAATAAACATCCATCAAAATCAACATCCATATCAGTCAATAAATCACAACAATTAATGGGTTATCAATATTAAGTATTTAACAATCGATTTAATTTCAATATTAATTTAAATGGCAATTTAATTCAATATAAATTCAAATTAAATTTAAATGAAAATTTAAATTACCAGACAACAATCAATAAATTTCTAATCGCATTATAAAATTTATTCAACTGACATAAGAAGGTTTAGTATTTCGTGAGTGGGTTAAATCACTCAGTGATTGATTTGTAGTTGATTAAAATCCAAAAGAACGTCCAAATTTGAACAGTCTTAGAATTCAACCAAACCAGCTCTATGTTGTACGGAATTTGATACGACCTAGCAGAAGAAACCGCATCCAAATCCCAGTTCGTATGAAAAAGTTATGTGCGTTAGAACATATGAAAATTTAAATTTAAATTTAAAACAAATTAAGGGAAAAATCGTAAATGCTTACCATATAACCCTAGCGTCACGATCAACTCACAAACGCGACATCGTTTAAACCAATCATCCGCCATGCTTTCTCCACCAACTGCCACTGGCATACGTGGCCTGTCACGATCAGACTTCACCATCGTCTTTCCCATGACCAGGCGCACCCACACACCACGTTTACCGCCACAGGACTCCCAAATGCCTAGTCACCGCCATCACTTCCACCGATGTTCATGGAGAATCCAAGCACTGATGACACGAACTAACCCCATGGATCGGCTCCCCTAAACATCCCTGTCCAGACGCCACTCCCTGATCGTCGAATGGTCGACGATCCACCGTTGATTGTGAAACCGTACAACAGATAGCCAAGATTTCTTCACTAATTTCTAGCCAAAATTAACCTCTAATCAAATAATGAATTGCTGAAGTAGATTACGCTCATCGAGAGCTTCGCGATGATATATAATTCGATAAGGTTTGAGGAGTTTGAATTTTCGATTTGATTTGGAATTGGAAATTTAGGGTTTTCTGCCATTCGAAAGGAAGACGAGATAGAGATGAAAATAACTAGTACATACAGAAATTAGAAATAGAAGCTACTAGGGTTTCAGAACATACCTATTTATATAGACAGAGATGGATAAGAATGGATGGAGCAGATTGAATGGATCGAAACGATAACAACGACCTAAAAAGCTCGTTTCGTTCTCGAAACAAAAAAAGGTCATCCAGTATATCGAAATATATGTTTTCGATATTTTTAAACTCAATGGAACTAGTTTCAAACCCTAGTTCCATTATATATAGAAGTTAGCTTTTAAAATCAAATTATATTCATTTAAATTCCATTAATCGATATCTACGCGTTTTAAGCCTGCACGATCAAACGATAAATCCGATCGCTACGAAACTTGAAATCCTATGATAATTCACTATTGCGGATTCGATGAAACTAGTTTCATAGAAATCTAAGACAGTGCTCGAAAAGGCTAATTTTACACGTATTAAATTGATTTAATCGCTTTTAGATTCAAATTTAAAAATTAAAATTTTTATCATTCTTGATTATATAGAAATATATAACTTTTAAAATAAATTTTCCGTGTTAAATCCAATATTTAAGCATTTCACTAATTCAGCGTTCAATTACAATTATAATAAAACCCCAGTTAATTATGTTTTAATTTCAATCAAATTCTTTTATTTCGATTTAAACTCTTGTTATTCAATCATCCAATACCTAATGAATTCATTTAACACTATTTTACATTTTATTACATTCATATTCTACAGTTATCATCTAAACTCATGTTAACTGCAATATTTAATTACAATAAATTCCATTGATTCCCAAATTAATTTTAAAGGATTAAATAATAAGGTGATAAATAAAACAATTATCATATATTAGTAATCCAAAAACATTTCTAAATTTATTGTTTACAAACAGAAGCTAATAAATTTACGTACCAATTAATTGATTTCATATTTTGCAATAAACCTATTTCAATTAATAACAGATAATTTCAACATTGAATCCAACATTTAATTTATTCCTTATTTACAATTATAACCAAATTAAATTTACAATTTTTTCAATTAGTTGAAATTACATTGAAATAGTTGTCAATAACATTCAAACAATAAAAGTAATTATATTCTAACTATTTTTATCATTAATAAATCATAAATTTTAATTTCTCACAATATTAAATTTCAAAATCTTATTTAATTTAATAGTTTTAATTATTAAAAATATGGGTCGTTATATAAACGAAGACTTAAATGATCACCATCAAGGCATGACCTAGAATTTATACTATTGGAAATCAACCAATCGTCATGTAAAATAGGAAGAGCTGCAACTCTTCAACGAAAGCAATTCATCGAAGTGATGAATGCTGTTTAGAAACCTGGATGGATTCCTTTTCGGCGACTCTAACTTGCATCGACTCTGAACACGCCATATAGAAATAAGACATATTTTGGAGAGCAAGTGTTATCCAGCCTTTTGGTCCAGCTATATTCGAACTGGCTAAACAAGTTAGACTCAAATGTCATCGGGACCAATAAGTCAGATTAACAATCATGTAGCCATGAGATCATGCACATGTGATAATATGAAGTAGTGGCGAAGCGAAAGTAAAAGACAGACTCAATAGAACACTAAAAATATGAATACACAATTTACTGAAAATAGATGGGGGACGATACATATTCACCCATTATGGATCGTACCGTATCGATATTATGGTCCAACTCAGAGGAACGATCTATATCTCAAAATCTATAAGCGAATATACATAAAACTTTATATACATCAATATATTGAACGGTGGATCCCACCATATCGATTGCATGCCAAAAGGAGCCAACAAAACGATCGGTAACGCTTCTTATTATAAGTGATGTAGGACACAGCCGATAATGTGACTTCTTCTGGATCTGAAGACTTTACTGCCGAAATTTAAAGAAGATACTTCGTCGTCTTCCCTTATAAATATAGACCCGATTATTTATTTTCGAGATCTTTACGCTGCTTGTTGCTTTGTACCTTCTGTAACTAAGTATTTTCATCTGTTCTCAATTGTACTCAGTTTACAGAGTGACTAACAAAGCTATATCTTCAAAGTAGACGTAGGAAAACAACATTGAACCACTATAAACTACCGTGTCTCCATTATTTGATTATTTCTTATCACTTTATTGTCATATTCTCTCTATTTACATTTAATATTCTTTATTTATTCCTCTATAAAATCTATATTTGGTGTTTTGCCAATTTTTGGTGCAAAAAAATCTATATCTATAATTAGAATAATTTCTAAATTAATTTGGAAACCATGTTTTACTATTTACATAGAAGTCTAACAAATGCCTTTCAATACACACATACAAACATTAGTTATTAAATCATTATTTATTTTAAGAGAACTTTCAAAGTAAACTACTTTTATAAAATGGCACATCATCGATCGGATGAGGAATCAATTTAAATGGTTTAATAAAAATGAGTGATATGAAACACTCATCTTTCTTTTACCAGTTAATTCTTGGACATGTTCGATTGAACCAAGTATACACACAAGTGGACTTTACTGACTTGTAATAAATATTCGATTAAACCTGCATGGTATGGGACGTACAGTCGCTATTTAAATAACTATTTAGAAGTATATTACACTTATTGAGTGGAATTAACTATGGAAAAGTAAATTTTTGGGTAAACCCGTGTAGTGTAGGATGCACGGTTGTTACTTATTTGCTTGCTATTTGGGAGTATACGACACTTATATCAATGATGTTTTGACTCGCCCTTGGGAGTTATAGATCTCGCACCTATCTGGGGATTATGGTTCTATTATCTATCTTGGAGTTTTATAGGTCTAGAACCTATCATGGGATTGTAGGTCTCGTACTAACCTTGGAGTTTTGTAGGTCTCGTACCTATCTAGGGATATTATTGGCTTTTTCCTATCTTGGGTTTACATGCATTTTGGTGGATTTATTAACCAATCTTATAGTTTTTGGTTCCTTCCCCTTTTATGTGATTTTTAGATTTCTATTGACGATTTCTAGGTTATATGTTATTTGTGTTATCACCAAATGCTATGGGGTTTTGCTTTTATAAGCCGTCATGGGTTTTGGAATTTGGTGATTTCCTTCTTTGAGGTTTTTGAGACACTTCTGTGATTTATTGATACTTGGCCGCATCTTTATATTTGAGATCTATTTCATTACATTCATCATTTACCTCTATGACCTCATTCATTATAGTCTAGACTGACCCTTTATTATTTTATAATACTCGAGTCAGACCGAGTTATTTCAGGTGCTTCAACTTGACGATTCTTGAGTGGATCTCATACTTATAGTTAGATGTATCTCCATGATATTATCTTGTGTATATTCTTGTAGTTGATGTATTTATGTATGTGTACATATTGTCTTTATGAGATGTAGTACTTCTGTATATTAGGCGGATCATTATGAACACAATTGTATAGCCTATATCATGTATCTGTCTTATCTGTTTTGCTTTTGTCCATTGAATATTCCGTTGCGTACATTGTATACTCTGCAATTTCATTTTTTGTGAATATCGTATATTATTCTGAATCGTTATTGTAGCCATTGTGGTTTTGTTTTGAGTCTGGATTGGATATGTCAATTCCACTTGAAAAATCTAGCACCCAAACGACATATCAATACTCGCTCAAAATAAAATTCATGGAGGGTCTCTCCTGACCAACCTTATTCTCAGCACCAACGTATGATATTACTCTGTTATATCCTTTGTTAGTGTGGGTCTCAGGGTGGGGCGTTACAGTTGGTATTAGAGCAAGGTTCAGAACAATGTACGATATTAAAGACAAGAATCCATGTCTAGGAAAGTCTTAGAAACCATCCCTTAGGGTCTTCATAAGGTCATCGAGGTTCTTTCCTATTAGAAATAGGATTAATTTAAGGAACTATAGAAATATGTTCATTCGACTTGCCATCTTTTGTTTTTAGGATTTCTTCCTACCATGACTAGGAAATATCTTGAGAAATTATAGGGCCAAACTCGTTTGATTGTTACCTTGGTATAAATTTCTACCATTGAATCTATGGTTCCTGAATGACATAATTTATCCCTACCCCCTTAATGATTAAGGTTGCGAAGCGAAAGTGGAAGGATTACTTTCCGTTGAGCAGCTTGTCGAGTTTGTTTTGTAGGCATGCGATTAATTAGATGCATGGTTGCTTAGGAAGTTTTAGTGGTAATTATAATTTTGAGTTAGGGTATGAATCATCATTTAGGAATAGTAGCCTGCTCGTAATTAATAATTAAATCCTGTGGTATTTTCATTTTAGAAATCATTGCAAGGGATATTGGAATCTTTAGATATGGATGAAGGTCAAACCTTGTAATTATAAATTAATTAAATGCACATGAAGCTAAAACAATGATATTAGATTACCAAATCGTTAATGCAAATAAATTAATTATAGTTTATAAACATAGAGATTAATAGTGCAATAGTTTAGTAAAGTAATCAATTTCCTTGGGAAATATCATCCTTTAGGTTTTATGTTATAAGTTAGCCAATCTTTGTAAAGTCTAGAGTATAAAGTTATAAGTACTCTATATCTAAAAGAGTTTCTAGAATGTGTGTACACACACACACTCATATATGCGTGTTAAATTTCCCATTGAGTGCTTTAAGAATTCTGGTCAGGACATCTAGCCAACGTTGGCGATAGGAATTCCTAAACACTTAAATGAGACTATTGAATGTAATATTTCAAGTAATCAAGTAATGGTGGAGAAACTATATTTGGAAATAAGAAATAAGACGAAGTAAACTTTTAGGCTAATATTGCCTAAAGTGACAATGCTATTTTGAAAATGCATACATAAGAATGTGTATACAAAGATTTTTTTGAATAAATATAATTATATATAGATAACATGGAAATAATAATAATAATAATAACTTCATGAAAATAGATTTATGAAAACCTTTAGAATTGTATGGGTAAAGAATAATGAAATAAAGATAAACAACATGTGCTAGTGGTTTGATATTAAATACAGCTGTAGTGTGTCAGTGATAGTTGAGGACAGTGGCAAGGCAATGTTGATTTCACAATCAACATCGTAGCTAATGGACCAGACAAATTACTATAGATGGACGACAATGTAACACAGTCGCAATGATTAGTAGATGTGAATCTTGTGGAAATCTAAAAGATATATATCTAAAATAAACTAGTTATAATACTTTGATAAGCTCATAATCCTAGTAAATATTATGCATAAATCCTTACAGGCATAAACCAAAGGAACTGGAGTTAATATATGATTACTTTATATAATTAAATTGAGACAATGAGAGTTGAACAAGCTATTTTGTGAATTAACAATTTAATTTCCATGATATTTGGCTTTTTGGAAAAGAGATTTCAAAATTTACAGCTTGGTTTAAGAATTATTTTAAGAAGAACAGGATCCTTAAATTTTATTTGGATTAAATTAAAAGATTGCAAATAAATTAGTTGCTGAAAGTCCTTCTTTAAAAGTGCTGAAGTAAAAGTACCATATCTTTTGATCACCTAATCCAATTTTGATGAACCTTTTTATGGTAGAAAGACTATTCAGTAAGGTGTAACTTTTATTTAGATCATTATTTGCACCAAAAGTTGGCCTAAACACGCAATGGAAGTTTTGAAGATAAATAAATGAAGAATATAAAATGAAAACACAGGAAATAAATAATGAAATAGTAGAAAATCAAAGAAATAACACGAAAACAATGATTTATATTGACTCTGTGTTGTTTGCCAACATCCACTTTGAATAGATTACTTTAATAATCACTTTGTAAACTAAGTACAATAGGGATCGGATGGAAATCCTTGGTTACAATATAGTACAAAGAAGCTAGTAGTGTAAAAGGCCCACAAATGAACAGCAAAGCCTGTAATTATAGACGAAGATGACGAAATATATCCCTAAAAATTCGGCAGAAGGATCTCCAAAACCATATAAATCTATAAGAGAGACCGCATAGCCAAATCCCAAAGAATAAGGATCTGTCTCGATCCCTATTTTAAAGTAATTTGAGGGTACGATCCCTATGGTAGCTTCCCCATGTTATATTATGCTTAGCCTCCAACTTTCATGCCAATTGGATTAGTAGAACTTGAGTTATTGCTCAATCTTTGCTTCAATGTGAGTTGTCTCCTGATTTTAGCCGATCCGTATTGAGGGAAGAGAGTCGATCCCACTTGCTACATCTATTTGAGGTGTGATCCATAGATTAGCCTCCCTAGGGTCCCCGCATCTTTCTCACAAAATTTCATATGCATTAGTCGTATGGATCTTGAGATATTGATTATTTTCCACTGAATTGCACTTACTTCCTAAAACCAACCGATCCCCATGTTGGAGAATGGTTATAGCCAATCCCTCCTCTACGTTGAACTATATTCCATACTTTAGACATTCTACATTGCATATCTCTCAATTCCGTTAAACCATGGCTTCATATTACCACATGTGCTTGACTTCTGAACCTTACAATCTTCGCTGTAGACTTACTGGCCTTGATGTTAGTAGAATCTAACTTGTCTAATCAGTTCGGAAATATCCGGGACAAAATGTCGGATAACACTTGGCCCCAAAGTATGTCTTGTGCTAAACATGACGTGCTTTGAATTGAAGTAAGTTTGTGGAAAAGTAATCCATCCAATCCTCTGAATAGTCACTGTCCATTTGTCGAATTATTTCCTAAAGTATCGAATCTCTTTTTGATTGTCATGACGGTTGGTCGATTTCCAATAGTATAAGTTCAAGATCATATTTCGTTAGTTGATGTCTATGTCCAATTCTATGAGACTATGAAGATTTGGCCACCTGATTTAGTCTCGACCTTGAAAGCTTTAGGTTTGAATTCAATTTTTGTCGATTTCAAAAATTGAACTTTTAGACTATATGCATGCACGTTCCTTTACACATTCTTGTTGTTGGCTCCCGGACGCGATTGTACAGTCATGGGTCATTGCCAATTCTCATTGAATAAGATGCAATTTCATTTTATTTTGTATAAATGTACTTTGCATAATATTCTTGTCCATGTTTGCATGCATATAGGGTTTGTAAATGATCCATGCTTTCTCTCATTTTCATGTGTATATAGGACCAATCCCTTACTTTTTCTCTTTTTTTATTAAGGATCTGAAATTTTATAACCAATCCTTTTTTCCTTTATGTATACAAGGTTTGTATTATTTTAGCTGAACCCTCATTCTCTTTCTTTTTTTTATATAATAAGGATCGACATTCTTTTAGCAGATCCCTCGTTCTTTCTTCTGACTTCGTGGAGGGCAAAAACATGGGCCAAAACCACGTCCAATGTATGTAAATTAAAACCTTTCTTCTCCATGTCCCACTTATCTCATTTCTCTTCCATTTTCTTTTATCCTTTTCAATACCGAACCGTTCTTATTTACTATCAGAGCCGAACCCTTCCCCTCTATTCTTTCCTCGGTTTTGAAACAAAATCTATTGCAATCCAACATACTTTTATGAATCTGATTCCTCTTCCCTATAATCTTGATCATCTCCAATCCATTTATCATCATCACTAAGATATAAAAATATAGGTGGGTTTTTAGCTTGTATACGACTTCGATTTGTGACGAGATATGAGCTCTATTTGTGATTATCGTTAGTTAAGTTTAGAGAAGATGAAATTGATGATGGCAAAGCAAGGTTCGGCGACGTGGGAGAGGAGAAGAAAGAAAAGTGTAGAGGATGAATGAAACGGAAGGATCGGTGATGTGGTTGCTTGATAATAAAGGGATTGGTTGGATTGTAGGTAAAAGAGGGGGATCAAAGTGAATGTTGGGGGAAAGTATAAAAATGCTGAAGTAGAGGGATCAGTAGTTGAAGTTCAAAAAGGGGTCGGTTAATTACTAATGTGGAGAGGTATCTATCATTCGTGAAGTAATGAGGGATTAGCTACTTGTTTTGGGAGGCGTGCGAATGCCGCTAAGTGGAGGGCTCGGTAGTGAGCTTTTCAAGAGGGATCGGTTGTTATGAGGGAAGTGATCAACATAAATAGGGATCGGTTATTTTTTAGATAAAGGATCTGGTTATGAGTACTTATTCGGTTCCAAACTTTGAACTAAACTTGAAAACCAATCCATATTCACTGGTATAAACAATTAGAACCATTCTTATCCTAATGAACTTTAACATATGACGATAATGAACAAGAGGACTTGCGTATCCAATATCGAACTAGAAATCGAATGAACAAACTCCTAGGACTTAGAACATGAACTAAAACTTAACATATGGACTTAAACAATGGACTTCACATTTTAACATGTCGATGGTCGGCCCTAAAGCTAACACAACCGATTAATCTAAATGCTAGTTGAGACGGTCAGTGATGACGATCACTCTAGTTGGAATCCAAAGTCTCATCATTTACTTTTGCTTTTAATTTTGAACTGTTTATCTCTGCACTGCACAACACTATACCACATTAGTTTACACTTAGCACGAAGGACAAGTAAATTTTCTAATATTGATTATCTACTAAGTTTAGTTGAATGGGATCTAGATGTTTAGAGCGTTTTGCTGCAATGCCATCTAGACAATATTCACAACTTATCAATCCCAGAGATGAGTCAAGTTCTTCAACTGTTTTCGGTAGACTTTTCCCTAACATCAAATTGAGCAACCAGAGGTTTTCGACCCGATGACCGACCTTTTATCCGATGTTCTCATCCTTCCAACGGAAGATATAAGTTCTACCCCCGATGTTGTAGAAGGTGCTATATTTCTAGATAACCCGATAAATTCCCAAGCCTCTAGAATTAGCAAGGCCGCTCTTCGTAGACTATATTCCAAACATAGGATTCTGTTTGGAGATGTCGTAGTTCCTTCAGTGAATAGTAGGGCTCATTTTCACATAGAGGGATATACGACATGCAATAAATTCATGTGCTGGGCCGGATGCGTATCGGCTTTCCATTCTTTCATTCGAGAAATGCTAAATTATTTAGGAATAGCTTCTACCCAGCTGCATCCGAAAAGCTATGCTTTTTTCCATGGACTTTCTTGTTATTTGTGGATGTTCTGTTCCGCTCGCCATCTCCTGAGGACATCATGTTTATTTACAACTTCAAACGACGGACAAGAATTCTTTCTCACACTATCCTTGAGCCTTCATACAATTGTCAATTTCTAATGCGGCTTTGAACAAGCTTAATATCTTTAAAGACGAATGTTTTTTTGTTTGTTGTCCGCTTTTCTTCGCCAGGCGATGGTTGGAAGGACATAAGTGTTATCTTCACTTTATTCTCAAATTCTTTAACCCAAGTCATATCTTAAACTAACAAATACTTTCAAAAAATTTAAGTGTCCATCCATATTAGGAAGGCGATAGTTTCTCAAGGGCGGTTTCCCCAATTCGTGCAACCTCAGTTGAGGAAAGGGACATCGGATCCCTTATAACCAATGAATGGTTATCTCTATTTAGGCTACAAGAAGAAGGTCACAGCATCAGGCTTCTAGGAAGCGCTGCACCACCAAAAAATATGGCGGAACACGTTAGCAATGCTAATAGCCCTGTTATGCCCCTAGTCGTGGGGACATAGGACGACGCTGATGAGGGCAAAATTAGAGCTATTGAAACCAACAAGCTTGACGATGCTGATGTAGGTTCGGGAAATGCACCTATGGTCAAACCATCATAAGGTGCACAATCCCACATGCTAACATGGAGAGGGAAAAATATAGCATATAAACTTCGTAGGAGAAAAACCACTAAAGAGCCAGAGTTCATCATCCCTCAGTTGATGAAGAGTCTTCTTCTCCAAATTTAGAAAGCTCAATGGAAAGGTTCTCGAATCTCCCAACACCTGATGATATCATGACTTATGACTTCTCTAACATTAGTAATAGAGGGCCCAATTCTCCTACCAAGAGTGGTGACGGCATTCCTCCCACTAGTAAGGAGGAAAAAACTCCTATGAGCAAGGCTGTAGCAACTGGTCCGTAGGATGGACAATTGGACGCTCACAATCACGTGCACTTTACTACACAATTTTCATCTATCTTTTGTTCGGTAGCCACTTATACACTCTTGTTTGGTTTGCAGGTGTGATGTCTCAATCCCATACTTTCGATCGCTTAAGGAGCTTATCAACACAGTACGGATCCAGTTGTGTTCAAAATCAGGTAGGTGCAGAGAGAGACGATGGTCGAGAAAGAAGTCGTCATTCAAGGTAGTCTTCATCTTCCAAACATAAGTCCTAATATCAATCGTCTCATCAGGAAGTTGAGCCTAATCTTCTAGTACATAGTGGCGATCAGACTTCTTTCCATGCTCCTCAAATTGTTGTGCCAACTGATTAATATTCTGATTCATTTAGTTCCAGACAGTCCTACGACAGTAGGTCGAGCAAACACCCAATTGTTACCTCTGATCTGTCTTTGCCTACTACATCCCATAAGGCTTCCATGGTAGAATAATTGGCTAAACTTAAGGTCAATTACCCAAAAAATTGCTTCAATAGGCTTAAGTTCATTCCTTCCATTCATACAATTTTAGGGAGCGTTAAATCGAGTTCCCTTACATGCGTCAACGATGTTTTTTTGCAACATGAAACATTTCAGCATCTAGCCAAAAATTCTTCAAGGTGTCTATCTAGATATAACATGAAATCGATCATCTCAAGCTAAAGGCAATCCATGATAAAGATATAATTAAACATCAAGGTAATGAGATCTTGGAGTTAACAGTGAAGCTAACTGTAGTAGAAAAGAATGCCAAAGAAACATCCCAAACGATTAGTCGCCTAGGAGCGGCTCGTAAAAAGGAACTAGATGCTGCCCTCAACCACATCGATGTGCTTGCTTTGGTAAAAGATACACTGCAAAAGGAGAAAAATACTCTGGCCCACTGCGTTGAAGAACTTGTAGAACTCCTTAAAAAAGGAAAGGAAGAGAAGCTGGAAGCCCTAGAGGACTCGCAAAGATATTGCGAAGAGGCCGTCGAAGCCCATGGACTGAAAATTAAGCTTGACGAGCAACTCGCTCAAATTAAAGTCCTAAAGGAAGAGGCAAGAGAAGTGGGTCGTGATGAGGTTAGAGCGTAGATCACGGCCCGGTTACAAGATGCCAAAGAAGTCGGTCGAAATGAAATTAAGGGCATGTTCGATCCTTTGATAGTTGAATATAATGCTAAAGTCTTAATTCATTGCGATTTGAGTTTCCTTGGAGAGGGCTATCTTGAATCGCTCACCGTGGCTTGGGAATACATTGTTGAAATGAAGAAGAAAGCCCTTCGTGAAGCTAATTTAGATGAAGAGAAGCTTGTACGAGAGATTCTTCGTGGGGATGAGCCTTTAGACCTTGCTCAGTGAGACTCCGATACTTTGACATTTTAGCACCCATTGACAAAGGGAAAAACATTGCTGAGTCTTCGGAGTCTGATCCCTAAGGTTCCTCTTCGCTTCATATGGCTGGAGCATCGATTTCTCTTGGCCCATGACAGGATCTGAGCTATCATCTAGATAGATCCGCCTTTCAATAAAAGATGCTGACTCCTATTCTAGAGGGGAGCACTCTCATGACAACTAAAATTTAGTTGGACACAAGTATCCCACTTTGTTCTCCATTATTTGATAGATTTCGCTCCTCATGCCCAATAGTCATGGCCTTATCTTCTAGTTTTCATGAATCTGCAGGTCTTTCGAGTCCCAACCAGACTCTAGAAAGTGGTGTCGCCATGGCGCAATAATCTACATCTATTGAAATTCTGACAGCCATTCTAAGGCGCGACGCTCAAGTTACCTGAGCACTTGATAATGAAAAAACTGATGACCCGTCATAACATTATGATCACTAATGCCACCGTACATACAGATAAGCTCAGCTTAAAAGAGCGCATCGAGAGAGAGAACTTATTGAAGAAAAAAAGCTAAAGTTGCACCTGCCGACGTAGATATCGATGATCCAAATCTCATCCTACTATAATTCATTCCACCGGTAGGTTGGTTTCCAAAAAACTCCCTCCAACCTCTAAAAGCTCTCCTGCCAATGGTGGTAAAGGATCGAAGAAAAGGATAAACGAAAGCTCGGGTAGTGCACTCCCAAAAAATCCAAAAGAGAAAAAGGGCAGAAGAAATAGTCGTTTCTTCAGCTTAGTTTATATATATCTTGTATAGCCATTTCTCTTTTTGTTGGTCATAATTGTGCGGGTACAGCCCCATTTTTTGAATAAAATTGTATCACAATTTTCAAGTTTAAAATGGAAATAAAAGTTCTTTGTTTACTGCCGGAATCTTATGTTTTTGTCTAAGTAATCGACCTAATACTTTTCCATTCAATGAACTTGTAATTTTTTACTCGTTAATTCAGATGATAACCCGTTAATTCTATCCCAAAACCTCCATATAGTCATAGCCCTGAGTCATACCAAACACGAGGCTCGAGGCCTAGTGTTTGGATTCTACGGTCCAAGTGATTATACTCCTACCCCCGGTTTCACGCTAGTGGGGATAGGTAATGGATGGTTGAACTCCATCCTCAGTGAGTTTGTACTCCTCCTGTCGGTTTTAGGTCGGAGCTTATGAAATAGTGAGTGGTCGAACCACAACTCATCTATTTGTTTATACTTGTATTAGCACTCTGGGGATAAGAGTTAGTTAGCGGGTGATCTGATTGAACCTAATTTGTGTTTATACTCAAGTCCATACTCTGGGGACTTTGAATTATTTCGAAAAGTAGTCGAACTGTACTTTCCTTAGTTGATTGATTTGCCTCTAGGTCTGGGTTAACTTAGAGTGCGATCGATCGTATCATGATCGCATTTGATTCACGTTTATCCTATCGCTCGGTAGGATTAACATAATTATCGGATGGTCGAGTCACATCCATTCCTCGTTAGGTATTCTATCCATCGGATTGTGAGGCAGAATCATCAGACGAATGGTCGGACCACGTTCATTTTATTTAATTCAATCGTGAACTAATGTAATTGGTTAGCTCTAAATTCTTGGAACCTGCTCGAACATGCCAATATTAGCTAGTCAAGCATCGTAACTAATATGTAATACTACAGTAGTTGCAGATATAAAGGAAATTTAAAACTTTATTTAACAAATGAAAGAAATGACATAATTTTTCTTATTACATATCTGAAAAATCAAATGCTATAGCAAATTCAAAAATTGAAGACAACTAAATGAAGAAGAATAAACTAAGTGAAATAGCATAGTAAATTTTCACTATTCCATGCTCTTTGGAGTGTGAAGCCATCAATAATCGCTAGCTTGAAAGTTCCATCACCAAGCCTCTTTTCAATGACATATGGTCATTCTCAACTAGAATTCATATGTGATAGTGTAGGGAAAACTCATTCCAAGACAAGATCGTCGATTTCAAAGGTTCTAGGTCGGACTTTAGTGTTGCGGTATCGGGTGACTCGGTGTCGATGTGCAGCTGTCCTCAAATCAGCTTCCTCGCACTTCTCATCTACAAAGTCCAGAGATTCCAAGAGCAAATCTCTATTCGTTTTTGGATCATAGGAGGTCACTCAATGAGAAAGGACTTTGAGTTCAATATGAATAACTACTTCGGAGCTATAACCAAGGGAATGGAGTATGGCCATTCGTGGACTTGTGGCTGGTTATGTAAGCCCACAATGCTATCGGGAGTTCATCCACCCACTTGCCTCTAGCCTTTTTGAATTGCTTCTTTAAGATGGGTTTTATGATTTTGTTCACAACTTTAACTTGCCAGTTTGCTTGAGGGCGAGCAACTGCAGCAAATCTCTTTTCAATATAATGCTAACAGTAGAATACTTTGAATGCAGCATTGTCAAATTGAGTCCCATTATTAGTTACGATGGTTCGTGGAAGGCCAAAATGATAGATGATGTTCCGGATGATGAAGTTGATTACTTTCTTTGTCATAACTATGGCCAAAGTTCTTCTTTTGCCCATTTGGTGAAGTAATCAACTGCAATGATGGTGTACTTCGCACCACCTTTAGAGATTGGTAAGGAACTGATAAAATCTATGCCCTATATGGAAAATGACCATGGATTGACCATTTGTGTGATTTTCATTGGCGGAGCTCTCAAAACTTTTGCATACATCTGGCACTTGTCATATCACCCAGCGCAATTAGCAGCATCTCGGTTGACAGTCGACCAATAATACCCATAACAGAGTATTTTCTTTGTTAGGGTTTGCCCTCTAGTATGATTGCCACATTCTCCTTCATGAACTTTTTTGAGGACTCGCTTTATTTCATCATGAGCAATACACCGGAGTTAGGGAACGGAAAAATTCTTTCCATACATGACTCCTTCCAGAATGATATATCGTGAAGCTTTACAAAGGACTTGTCACCTTTCATTCCTTCGATCGGGAACAATCCTTGTAGAAAATAGTCTTTAATCAAAGTCCTTCACGACTCCTTCGGCTCCATCACTAGAACTCGGTTGATTTCCATTTATTTTATACTTGAAGCATCTAGTACTTCGACTGGAAGTAAGCCCATTTGTAACATCCCGCCTTTTTGCACACTTTAAACCGACACACGTGCCAATTCAAAGCATACGCAAGGGCGGATTGTTATGGGGTAAATAAGAAAAACAGAGAAGAAATAAAAACAAAACAGAATCTCACAGCGGAAGGATAAAATATAATAATAAATATACAGTTCAAAACAGTTTACAAACACTTGATTTGCTTTATACAATAAATATCAGAGTTACACATACCAATACAATCAATGCAGCGGAACAGTATGAGTGTGGTGCAATACTATAGATAATAATAATACGACTCCTTCGTCTTCGTCCTTCAAAGCTAAAGTCTTCGATCCTGAAACGCTCGGACTGACCCGAGCGAATTTGAAAAGACAAAAACACTCGAGTCAGACTAAAAGATCTTATGTGAGTTAAATTAACAGAAATAAATATGAGTACAGTAACTCAAGAGATGTTCGGGATTTACATCTCCTAAGGATCCGTTAAACTATTTACTATGTAGTATATTGCGCTATTATAATAGTGTCTATTTATAAAATAAACTTACTTTTAAATAGCGTTAAGGCTTTACATTTTCCACCTTAACACGTAAAATGCCAATAGTCTATACAGTACCGTAATACCTCCTGATCGGGAGGCTACCAGAGGATACTCCATAGGTATGACACAAATAGAAACTCGTAGTAAAGGCTCGGTATGGTAGGTGACACGGCACAACTAGGCAATGCCAGGGTAGATATCCCAATTGCTATCCAGGCTGGTGGAAACGCGTAGCCGCAGTTACCTCCCACCTCGGACTAACTCCCCAAAATCAAAATATAGAAGTGGCCACTGAATCAATCCAAGTCAAAGTATAATATCGAAGAGGAGGGTCCGATCAGAGGAATGACCTCATTGGCCTGAGAATCGCTCCTGTTTTAGCCACCTTATGTCAACTCACGGGAGTTGGGTCCACGTATTTACCTTACAGGAAACGTCACCACCACCTACTTCATTCTGGAATCTCCACCGCGTACATGGTTAGTCAAAGTGGTTTTCGGTATCGACAGAGAGTATGTCCATATCCGATCCCGGTCTCTTTGCCAACCCATCGTTATTATAACACCGCGGTCATTTAAAAATAGCTCATACTTTAAAACCAGAATAAACATATCCATTTTAAAATTATGAATACGATATCATTTTAAAACCCAAAACAATATGATATCCTTTATCCCAAATATAAACCTTTTCAAAATTCCTAATGCTTTAACTTCATAACGTCTGAAAATCAAATATTTTCAAAGCATAATATTTTGAAAATCATAATTTAAAACCATAACTTTTAAAACTTGAATGGTTTGGATATTCAACGGTATATGAATTAAAAGGTTTAACTTAAATGTTACTTTGTAAAGAAAATAGTTCTCATGGCTTTACAAATACATTTCTTTATTAAAGTCTAAACCAAAATTTGTATTATCTCTCTCAAGTTCCAAAACCACTTCAATTTATATATATATACGTATATCCATTTGGAGTATTAATATTTCAAACTAAAGTTGGATTTTATTCTTTCAACAGATTAATTGTTCTATTAATTAGTCTTGAATATTCACATAAAATCCATAAATAAATAAAAACTCCAATTTCTAGAAATAAAATATATATTTTTTTCAATTCAAATTATACTAGAATATTCATTTCAATTTATCTTGGGAAAAATCCAATTATAAATATCATATCTTAAAATTTCCAAACTTAACATTTAAACATATGATATAAATTATCAAACTCCATTTTCTTAATTTTTTTCCATTTTTAATAAAGAGATTTATACACCTTTTAATTTCAAAATTTTCAACTTCATATGTATATATATGGAAGAATAATATTTATACAATATAAAATTTAAGATTATTATAAACCGTATTCCATCCAAACCATAGAAATCACATTTAAATAGTTATATATAGACCGCGGTGCGTGTATATAATTTTCTATCCTATGGTCAAGTGATACGGATATTTATCATTTCAATCCGCAATTTAAAAGATATAAAATTTTGCGGTTGTATATCATTTCAAACCACAATCCCGAATGAAAGGAAATATGCATGATAATTTGCAATTTAATGATATACAATAAAACATCCATCAACATCACCCATCATCCAATCACAATCATCAAGCAATATCAATCAATAACAATTTATATTTGATAATATATAACAGGTAATAACTGGTAATTTTATTCAGATTAAATTTAACAACTATTAATCTAACAGTTTATATTCAGTAATAATCTATATAACTGTTAACTAGCAGTTTATAGGCAAACAAATAAATTCTAACTATCAATTAATACGCAATAAATAAATTAAATTAACAGTTAAATTTAATAAATGCAATTCAACAAATATGAGTGAAATAAACATGCCAAATACTCATAAATAAATTTCTATTCATTTCAAAAATTAATTTAACAAACATAAAAGCTTCTAGTAGTTGTGAGTGGGTTTAAACACTCACCTTTGGAATTTAAATCGAATTCAAATCCAATTTAAACCCAAAAAATTGGATAGTCTCCAAATTCATCCAAACTAGTGCCAAAACGTCAGAAATTCCGATACGATCCCATCAAAACAAACCGCGCGCGAATCCGAGCTCGTATGCAAAAGTTATGAAAATTTGAAAAATGAAAAATTCTGGTCCTGGGTCGACTTCGGGTTCGACTTCGGTGCGCCGCCTCAATTCCCCGGTGCTTGCTTGGAGTTTTCGCCAAAACGACCCGGAGCGACCCGAGTCATTTTCTTCCTGACCCGAAGTTGCTCTAGGGTTTTCTCCCCTGAAACCCGAAGCGCGACCAGAAGCTGCTGCAGATCCGCAATTTTTTTTTTTTTTTTTGAAATTGAAATTATTTTTTTGGAATTTGGGAATTAGCTTTTTTTGTCTGCCATTAGAATGAGGAGTTGAGAAGGAGATGAAGAAAAATGTACGTACAGCCAAATGACAATAGGAAGGAGGCTAGGGTTTATGATCGCATATATATAGACAAATAGAAGAAGGCTAGGTGGGTACGGATAACGAACGCGCTAAACGGTAGTTGGCCCAAAAAGCCCGTTCTGACCCCGGAACGAAATTTATCAAACCCATATATCCAGATAGGTAATTTAAAATATCCTGAACGCGATGGAAAAAGTTTCACGTCCAAATTTGATCGTATGAAGAAGTTATGCTGAAAACAAGATTTCCAAATTGATTTCAAATTGATTTTAATAAAATTGATTTTCAAGGCGTTTCACGTCCGTACGATCAAACGACAGGTCCGATCGATACGAAACTTGAAACCCTATAATAATTCACCGATACGGATCCGACGAAACTGGTTTCATCGAAATCCGAGTCCGTGACCAAAATGGTTATTTTCACTATTCATTAAATAAATTAAATAAATTATAAAAATCCAATTTTTACATCTAAATTCAAAAATTGACCAAATTTCTCCCTTTAAATTTTCTTAATTATTTACTCCAATTCTAAACAATTCAAGTGTCAATACAGTTGTTCTATTCATCAATTTAGATGTTAATCCTTACTTAAAGGTTAAATTCCAATTTTTAATAAATTCAACATTATACGTTTGATTAAATTTATTAAATTCACTTTCTTTCTATTATTCAAAGTTATTGATGTCAATTTAATGAAACTAACATTGGCTCAATATCTATACATTAAAAATCTCAATTCTAAACTTAGATCTCAACTTATGAAATAGTAAAAAAAATAAATCCATCTAAATCTTCATCTTCCTACTATCTAAATATTTAGAAAAATTACTTACCAATTTTTATTGTAAATTTCTAAACTAGTAGATTTGTGTCATTTCTAGCCCTCTGGATATTTTAAATTAACTAAAAGCAAATTTACATATAATTTCCATCGTCAATTATTTTAGTGAATAAATCTTCAAAGGTTACTGCAATTAATCCCATAAATTGCAATAAATTCTAATAAATTTGACTCTATTTGATTACAACTCACAAATAAATCAATTATTCCCCAACTACAAAGTTACCGTTTCTTATATATATCCGATTGCCCTAATTGGTTTATAGTTATCAGCTAAATACATACTAACTTGTAAATAAATTCGTTTAATTGCAAATGGATCTGATCAAATTTAATAGATTGAATAGATGGGTATGCAAATAATAAATTTTCCTTTTTGTCAAATTCAAACCCATTCCTACTTAATTATCAATTACAATTTATTACGAAACATTGATTTTATGCAGTTACCTTTTATTTGCGTAGTATTACATCAATTCCTATAACCTTGGATTCATTCCCAATTCACCAAATTCAATTAATTACACTTTACAAATGTGTTTCCAATATATAGGTATTGCCCAAATTAAATTTATTAGCTACTCATATTAATAAACAAATGACTTATATGAATGATTAAAATTTTCAATTATCTCACTTTACTCCTAAACTTCTGTTATTGTAAACCTTAAATAATTTCATCAAAATTTAATAAAAATCCCAAACTAAATCACCCATTGCAACATGCCACTGAAATAGGAATTTTATACTAATTGTTATCATACCCATAATTACACGCTTATCACTAAGTCCCACATTTGCATAAATTTATTAAATTGGAATGTTTATTAAGGTTTATGCATTTCCAACTTGTACTGATTTTACACAATCGTCATTTACCTTACATTTCATTTCTATTCAATATATATTCATTTTATTCCATTCATTTGGGTACTGCATTGAAATATATTTATTAACTAATACTAACGTTATTATCATTAATTATAATTGGGTTTCCAATTTTTATTCAATACCTTGAACAATAACTTACATATTAATCAAATCCTTCTTCTACTTAATTCAAATTGGATTATATTCCAATTCCTATAACTAGGTCTTAAGTCACCATTTACATAATTAAATTTAGCGTTTATTTCAATCTTCGTTTATAATTTAAAGTTTCAACTAAATTAAATTACAAAACTTATGAACTTTAACAAATTTAATCCACCAAATAAATTTTTCTAATGTTTATATATTTGCAATTCAATTCAGTTATTATTTCATTAATACCATTTTAATCAACTAATTATGACTTATAACCACAAACACAAATTTTCGTTATTTCAATCTATGTCATATAAACATTTTAAATTATTTACCTTTAATTACAGTTACTAGCTAACCCCTACATTTACTCCATTAAAAATCCTAAGACTTCTATTTCAATTTAAATTAGATTAGAAAACATATCAAATTGACTCATTTAATATCATTGAATTTAACGGGTCGTTACACTCTCTCCCACTCAAAACTTTTCGTCCCCGAAAAGGATAAAGAAGGGAGAAGGAAGAATTAAAACAGTACATCTATTTCAAATATTAACTTATAGTCAATAATTTACTAAATTAATTACCTTAAATGAGCTATGCCCGTATTATAGTCATTATAGCCTTTATACTTAAATTATTAAAGTTAGAAAACATTTTCACAAAATTTCTAATTCCAAAATTTACGGAAAATTTTGGCAGAGTCTCCTTTGTACGGAGAGACTCTGGAGAAAATATAATATCAAAATATAACAAATATATTACAAATATTATCCAAATATTATATCCCAACAGGGGAAATTATATAAAATAGCGCTTCAAAACGAAATCCGAAAACGTACCTATTTGTCGGGCAATATACGCTTATTATTATGGAACCAAAAGTAGTAGCAGTTGCTTCCATCACCTGTATTCACTTATATAATCTAAAAGGTTAAATATTTATATTAAAATGAATTATTCGAGTGGATTCAATCATTAATCAACCAAACAATACAACAACCATCAATTTTACAAACAGCATACATACATAAAACAAAGCAACCATTAATCCATCAAACAAATAGTTGTTTGGGTTCAAACTTGAAATTTGTATGAAATGAAATTAACTATCAAGTGCATCCTTTACTCAACAGTCTTAGATGGAACAAAGATAGATACTTATTCATTTAACCACTTCAAATTTCTTACTCAACAACATAAATCAAACAACACAATTCAAACCAACATCCAAATTTATTTATTATACATTTATCTCATGCTTCAATGGTTTGATTTTCTTTCTTTCATTTATGGAGTGATTTCTTTATTTCTTACAAATTTTCATTTTCCATTTATCACAAAATTCATTATATTTGTATTCCAATTTATTTACTAAAGTTTCTATCATTTATTTATACTACTTACCCTTTCTTATATAGTAAAATTTCCAATTTAACTTAAGTTTATACAATTAATTTTCATTAATAACAGCAAATTAATAGAATACCTTTATTACCTTACTCTTCACTTGTAAGATTTCCCCTTACATTTTCCTACTAACATTGCAACTTTTTATTATATGGTAAGTTATGTATGTTTTAAGAATGTAAGTGAAAATTTACAAGTTTCTTCTCCATTCCTTTAATTAATATATATTTGTTTTATAAATTACAATTTCGACTTACCTTTAATCTCATTCATTTATTTAATGTTGAAGTTTCCAGTATATTTAATTGCAGTAACCCTCTACTTACACTTAATTTATTAACCTTATAACTTGCATTCCTATAAGTGAAAGATTTTACTCATTCTTTAACTATGGATTTCAGTCATTTATATTTTTTCTACTTTCCATTATATTAGAATAGGGGAAATTAAGGCGTACTTAAGTTAATAACCGTACAATCAAACTTTATAAATTAAGGAATTTCATTTTTACTTTCTTACGGTTAAAATCACCTATTAATAATACAACCTTTAATTTTAGTAAAATTCCAATCATCACTTAAGTTAATACCATTAAATTCTTATTTATAACAGTAATTTATTGAATACTTCATTTTTTCCAAAATTCTACTTGCATAATATTCTATTCCACTCTTAATTTACATTTCAACTTTTTATACTTGGTAAGTTATTTATGTTAAAGAAAAATGCAATTGAACTTATACTAGTTTAATGTCAATTCTTTTAATTCATTGATTTTCCAATAAATCTTTACCATTATTTATAATTTAAATTTTTAACTTCCTTTATACTTAGCATTAATTCTCTTACTTATTAGAGGTTTTCAATCCATTTATTACTTACTTTTTTTTATTCCACTAAATTTTTTTAAACAATTAATTAATGGAAATTTAAGAATTAAATACCGGGTTAAATTTCAAATTATTTTAAAAATAATAGATAAATAATTTTTTACAACTTCAATATCTCTAATTATATTTAAAATAATTAAATTTTTAGATAATTTCAAAATAAATATGCAGTAGAATTATCACAGTAGCGTTTCCCCTTCGAAACTCGAAAATGAAAGTCGATGATGCGGCCGCCATCACCGAAATTATTTTCTAGCGACAGAGAGGAAAGTACAAAATTTATATTCTCCAAAATCTTCTTTAAAATAATTTTTCTGAATTATACTAAATATTTATATAAGAAAATACTTATAAACCAAATCCCTATATCCCATAAATCCATTGAAAACAGATTTTCAAAATCCCGGACTTAAGTTCTAAAATCTCCAATTTGATTTGTTATAATTTCAACTTAGCTTTAATTTATTACAAATATTTTTATATTACCTAACACCCAATCTATAGCAACCAGATATATATATATATCTTTATAAAAATATTTTTATATATAGAAAATATAATAGGCAAAATTATTTCATTCACCCATGTTAAAAACAAATATTATGTCGGTCTGTCCTATTAAGTGTTTAGAAATCCCTATTGATGTCATAGCGTCCCATGCATCAACCAGAATTTATAAATACAAAGCGGAACTGATTAACACAATATCAAAATCTTTATTAACACTAACAAATACGCTCTCTCATATATATACACTCAGCGACTCCCATAGGGTATTACTACCCTATTAACAAAGAGTCAAACCCCACAAAGCCAAAGTTTATCGCTAAACCAAAGCTTTGATACCAACTGTAACGTCCAGCCTTTTCGCACACTTTAAACCGACACACGTGCCAATGCAAAGCATACGCAAGGGCGGATTGTTATGGGGTAAATAAGAAAAACAGAGAAGAAATAAAAACAAAACAGAATCTCACAGCGGAAGGATAAAATATAATAATAAATATACAGTTCAAAACAGTTTACAAACACTTGATTTGCTTTATACAATAAATATCAGAGTTACACATACCAATACAATCAATGCAGCGGAACAGTATGAGTGTGGTGCAATACTATAGATAATAATAATACGACTCCTTCGTCTTCGTCCTTCAAAGCTAAAGTCTTCGATCCTGAAATGCTCGGACTGACCCGAGCGAATTTGAAAAGACAAAAACACTCGAGTCAGACTAAAAGATCTTATGTGAGTTAAATTAACAGAAATAAATATGAGTACAGTAACTCAAGAGATGTTCGGGATTTACATCTCCTAAGGATCCGTTAAACTATTTACTATGTAGTATATTGCGCTATTATAATAGTGTCTATTTATAAAATAAACTTACTTTTAAATAGCGTTAAGGCTTTACATTTTCCACCTTAACACGTAAAATGCCAATAGTCTATACAGTACCGTAATACCTCCTGATCGGGAGGCTACCAGAGGATACTCCATAGGTAGGACACAAATAGAAACTCGTAGTAAAGGCTCGGTATGGTAGGTGACACGGCACAACTAGGCAATGCCAGGGTAGATATACCAATTGCTATCCAGGCTGGTGGAAACGCGTAGCCGCAATTACCGCCCACCTCGGACTAACTCCCCAAAATCAAAATATAGAAGTGGCCACTGAATCAATCCAAGTCAAAGTATAATATCGAAGAGGAGGGTCCGATCAGAGGAATGACCTCATTGGCCTGAGAATCGCTCCTGTTTTAGCCACCTTATGTCAACTCACGGGAGTCGGGTCCACGTATTTACCTTACAGGAAACGTCACCACCACCTACTTCATTCTGGAATCTCCACCGCGTACACGGTTAGTCAAAGTGGTTTTCGATATCGACAGAGAATATGTCCATATCCGATCCCGGTCTCTTTGCCAACCCATCGTTATTATAACACCGCGGTCATTTAAAAATAGCTCATACTTTAAAATCAGAATAAACATTTCCATTTTAAAATTATGAATACGATATCATTTTAAAACCCAAAACAATATGATATCCTTTATCCCAAATATAAACCTTTTCAAAAATCCTAATGCTTTAACTTCATAACGTCTGAAAATCAAATATTTTCAAAGCATAATATTTTGAAAATCATAATTTAAAACCATAACTTTTAAAACTTGAATGGTTTGGATATTCAACGGTATATGAATTAAAAGGTTTAACTTAAATGTTACTTTGTAAAGAAAATAGTTCTCATGGCTTTACAAATACGTTTCTTTATTAAAGTCTAAACCAAAATTTGCATTATCTCTCTCAAGTTCCAAAACCACTTCAATTTATATATATATACGTATATCCATTTGGAGTATTAATATTTCAAACTAAAGTTGGATTTTATTCTTTCAACAGGTCAATTGTTCTATTAATTAGTCTTGAATATTCACATAAAATCCATAAATAAATAAAAACTCCAATTTCTAGTAATAAATATATATTTTTTTCAATTCAAATTATACTAGAATATTCATTTCAATTTATCTTGCGAAAAATCCAATTATAAATATCATATCTTAAAATTTCCAAACTTAACATTTAAACATATGATATAAATTATCAAACTCCATTTTCTTAATTTTTTTCCATTTTTAATAAAGAGATTTATACACCTTTTAATTTCAAAATTTTCAACTTCATATGTATATATATGGAAGAATAATATTTATACAATATAAAATTTAAGATTATTATAAACCGTATTCCATCCAAACCATAGAAATCACATTTAAATAGTTATATATAGACCGCGGTGCCTGTATATAATTTTATATCCTATGGTCAAGTGATACGGATATTTATCATTTCAATCCGCAATTTAAAAGATATAAAATTTTGCGGTTGTATATCATTTCAAATCACAATCCCGAATGAAAGGAAATATGCATGATAATTTGCAATTTAATGATATACAATAAAACATCCATCAACATCACCCATCATCCAATCACAATCATCAAGCAATATCAATCAATAACAATTTATATTTGATAATATATAACAGGTAATAACTGGCAATTTTATTCAGATTAAATTTAACAACTATTAATCTAACAGTTTATATTCAGTAATAATCTATATAACTGTTAACTAGCAGTTTATAGGCAAACAAATAAATTCTAACTATCAATTAATACACAATAAATAAATTAAATTAACAGTTAAATTTAATAAATGCAATTCAACAAATATGAGTGAAATAAACATGCCAAATACTCATAAATAAATTTCTATTCATTTCAAAAATTAATTTAACAAACATAAAAGCTTCTAGTAGTTGTGAGTGGGTTTAAACACTCACCTTTGGAATTTAAATCGAATTCAAATCCAATTTAAACCCAAAAATTGGATAGTCTCCAAATTCATCCAAATTAGTGCCAAAAGGTCAGAAATTCCGATACGATCCCATCAAAACAAACCGCGCGCGAATCCGAGCTCGTATGCAAAAGTTATGAAAATTTGAAAAATGAAAAATTCTGGTCCTGGGTCGACTTTGGGTTCGACTTCGGTGCGCCGCCTCAATTCCCCGGTGCTTGCTTGGAGTTTTCGCCAAAACGACCCGGAGCGACCCGAGTCATTTTCTTCCTGACCCGAAGTTGCTCTAGGGTTTTCTCCCCTGAAACCCGAAGCGCGACCAGAAGCTGCTGCAGATCCGCAATTTTTTTTTTTTTTTTTTTTGAAATTGAAATTATTTTTTTGGAATTTGAGAATTAGGTTTTTTTTTCTGCCATTAGAATGAGGAGTTGAGAAGGAGATGAAGAAAAATGTACGTACAGCCAAATGATAATAGGAAGGAGGCTAGGGTTTATGATCGCATATATATAGACAAATAGAAGAAGGCTAGGTGGGTACGGATAACGAACGCGCTAAACGGTAGTTGGCCCAAAAAGCCCGTTCTGACCCCGGAACGAAATTTATCAAACCCATATATCCAGATAGGTAATTTAAAATATCCTGAACGCGATGGAAAAAGTTTCACGTCCAAATTTGATCGTATGAAGAAGTTATGCTGAAAACAAGATTTCCAAATTGATTTCAAATTGATTTTAATAAAATTGATTTTCAAGGCGTTTCGCGTCCGTACGATCAAACGACAGGTCCGATCGATACGAAACTTGAAACCCTATAATAATTCACCGATACGGATCCGACGAAACTGGTTTCATCGAAATCCGAGTCCGTGACCAAAATGGTTATTTTCACTATTCATTAAATAAATTAAATAAATTATAAAAATCCAATTTTTACATCTAAATTCAAAAATTGACCAAATTTCTCCCTTTAAATTTTCTTAATTATTTACTCCAATTCTAAATAATTCAAGTGTCAATACAGTTGTTCTATTCATCAATTTAGATGTTAATCCTTAATTAAAGGTTAAATTCCAATTTTTAATAAATTCAACATTATACGTTTGATTAAATTTATTAAATTCACTTTCTTTCTATTATTCAAAGTTATTGATGTCAATTTAATGAAACTAACATTGGCTCAATATCTATACATTAAAAATCTCAATTCTAAACTTAGATCTCAACTTATGAAATAGTAAAAAAAAAATTCCATCTAAATCTACATCTTCCTACTATCTAAATATTTAGAAAAATTACTTACCACTTTTTATTGTAAATTTCTAAACTAGTAGATTTGTGTCATTTCTAGCCCTCTGGATATTTTAAATTAACTAAAAGCAAATTTACATATAATTTCCATCGTCAATTATTTTAGTGAATAAATCTTTAAAGGTTACTGCAATTAATCCCATAAATTGCAATAAATTCTAATAAATTTGACTCTATTTGATTACAACTCACAAATAAATCAATTATTCCCCAACTACAAAGTTACCGTTTCTTATATATATCCGATTGCCCTAATTGGTTTATAGTTATCAGCTAAATACATACTAACTTGTAAATAAATTCGTTTAATTGCAAATGGATCTGATCAAATTTAATAGATTGAATAGATGGGTATGCAAATAATAAATTTTCCTTTTTGTCAAATTCAAACCCATTCCTACTTAATTATCAATTACAATTTATTACGAAACATTGATTTTATGCAGTTACCTTTTATTTGCGTAGTATTACATCAATTCCTATAACCTTGGATTCATTCCCAATTCACCAAATTCAATTAATTACACTTTACAAATGTGTTTCCAATATATAGGTATTGCCCAAATTAAATTTATTAGCTACTCATATTAATAAACAAATGACTTATATGAATGATTAAAATTTTCAATTATCTCACTTTACTCCTAAACTTCTGTTATTGTAAACCTTAAATAATTTCATCAAAATTTAATAAAAATCCCAAACTAAATCACCCATTGCAACATGCCACTGAAATAGGAATTTTATACTAATTGTTATCATACCCATAATTACACGCTTATCACTAAGTCCCACATTTGCATAAATTTATTAAATTGGAATGTTTATTAAGGTTTATGCATTTCCAACTTGTACTGATTTTACACAATCGTCATTTACCTTACATTTCATTTCTATTCAATATATATTCATTTTATTCCATTCATTTGGGTACTGCATTGAAATATATTTATTAACTAATACTAACGTTATTATCATTAATTATAATTGGGTTTCCAATTTTTATTCAATACCTTGAACAATAACTTACATATTAATCAAATCCTTCTTCTACTTAATTCAAATTGGATTATATTCCAATTCCTATAACTAGGTCTTAAGTCACCATTTACATAATTAAATTTAGCGTTTATTTCAATCTTCGTTTATAATTTAAAGTTTCTACTAAATTAAATTACAAAACTTATGAACTTTAACAAATTTAATCCACCAAATAAATTTTTCTAATGTTTATATATTTGCAATTCAATTCAGTTATTATTTCATTAATACCATTTTAATCAACTAATTATGACTTATAACCACAAACACAAATTTTCGTTATTTCAATCTATGTCATATAAACATTTTAAATTATTTACCTTTAATTACAGTTACTAGCTAACCCTTACATTTACTCCATTAAAAATCCTAAGACTTCTATTTCAATTTAAATTAGATTAGAAAACATATCAAATTGACTCATTTAATTATCATTGAATTTAACGGGTCGTTACACCATTTGTTGTGCATCCTCGAAGCTAACAAACTTTGCCAATGAGTCCGCCTCTTTGTTTTGATCCCAAGGAATGTGTGTGAGGACATATTACTCAAAACCACTCGAAAGTTGTTGGATTTGGATAAGGTATGGAGCAAGTCGTTGTCCCTTAGCTTGGTTATCTCCCCTAACTTGGAATACTACTAACTGTGAGTTGCAAAAGATTTCAAGAGATTTTATTCCTAATTTTTTGGCAAGTTTGAGTCCAACAAATAACGCTTTATACTCAGCTTCATTATTTGTTGCTAGGAAGTCAAGCTTCAAAGCACAGCAAATTGATCGATCTTCCAGAGTTACTAACACGATTCCGGCTCCTAAACAACGATCATTAGATGCTCCATCCATATGCATTTTCCATTGAATGGAAGTGGCTATACCACTCTCTGGGAGATCATCTTGTGTAGTGAATTCTTCTATAACGTCTGGCAGTGCCTATTCCTGGATGGCCTTCCAAGGAAGATAAGTGATTTCGAATTGGCTTGATTTGATGTTCCACTTTAGTAACCTTCTAGACGTTTCGGGTCACTGTAGGATCTGTCATAATGGCTGATCGATGCAAACATTGATGGAATAAGCTTGAAAATAGGTGCAGAGCGTTCATGATGCAATGAACAAGCAGTACACCAATTTCTCTATCTTTGGATAGTTCCTTTCAACATCCGTTAATCGGTTGCTCACATTATAGACCGGTCTTTAGATCTGATTCTCCTCGCGAAGTAGTGTTGTAGTTATAGCGTGTGTCGACATGGCTAAGTAGACAACAAGTCTTCATGATCCATCAACTTTGACAAAATGGAAGGCCTCACTAAATGGTTCACCAAAGCTCAGAATGCATCTACATAATCCTGCATCCATTCAAAGTTTATTTTCCCTCTTTTAATCAAGTCAAAGAATGGAATGAATTTATCGATAGCTCTTGAAATAAATTGACTAAGGGCGACAACCTTACCATTTAAAATCTGTACTTGCTTGATGGTCTTCGACAATTGGATGTTGCTAATTGCTTGAATCTTCTCAGGATTAGCTTTGATTCCACAAGCATTGACGTTGAAACCCAAGAACTTTCCCAAAGCCATGCCAAAAGCACATTTTAGAGGATTGATTTTCATTTCATAATATCGAAGGATATCGAATATTTCTACTAAATCTCTAATGTAGTTTCTTGATCAGCGTGACTTCATGAACATATCATCCATGTATACCTCCATCGTCTTTCCAATTTGATCTTTAAACATTCAGTTGACTAGGAGTTGATAGGTTGCTCCAGCATTCTTCAATCCAAAGGACATTACCACATAACAATACAATCTAACATCAGTAATGAAGCAGGTGTGCCCCTAATCAGGGATATGCATCGGGATTTGGTTATATCCAGAGTACGCATCCATAAAAGATAGCAATTCATTTCCTGTGGCTGAGTCTACCAACTGGTCGATTCTTGAAAGGGGAAACTGTCTTTTGGCATGCGTTGTTCTAGTCTGAGTAATCAATGCATGTCCATCATTTTTCATTCGCCTTTCTCACAAGTACAAGACTAGATATCAATTTCAAGTGGAAGGCGTCACAAATAAGCCTATTGCGTTTGAGTCTTTCCACCTCCTCATTAAAGGCAGCGGATCTCTCTAGATCCATGCCATGCTTTTTCTGTTTCACCAGGACATGCCATGGGTCGATATCTTATATGCGGCTTGCAATGGTAGGCGAGATCCCACACATGTCAAAATGAGTCCCAGCGAACACGTCAAGATTCACTTGGAGAAAACCAAAAAGTTCTTTCATCATCAGGGGGTTGCGCTGTAATTCGATCTTTAGTACCCATGAAGGGTTGTCGTGGTTGACCGTGATGTCAATTATCAGTTAATCCGATGCAGCCTTGGTCTCTTTAGGCTCCTCTGCATCGTCCGTCAGATCAATGTTTTTAAAGAACTAACTTTGGTGCCCAAGCCAAGGCCCAGGCAGTTGTCAATCTTTGAAAGTTTGGATGCGAAGAGACTTATCCACACCCTTACCTTTCTCCTTCCATTGAGTGTCTCTTAATTCAACTATGTAGCAGGCATGTCCGATTGCCTGATCACCATACATAACTCCAATACCGTTATCAATTGGAAACTTCAAAGTCAAACACCATGGGAAACAAGCTGCTCAGAATTCAACTAGGGTTGGTCGGCCTAGAAAAGCGTTGTATGGAGAGTCAACATCCAAATAAAAAAATGGAAAAATTTATGCTCTCCTACGGTCACTTTCTCCCAACTCCATGAGCAATTCGACATATCCAACTGCTAGGTCGCAACACTGTTAAAGCCATGAATGCCGGCTTTAAATGGTTTCAAGTCTTTGGCTTCCATCCTCATCTGATTTTATATATTTTTGAAAATTATATTTATAGAACTTTCACAATCAACCAAAATCCTCCTCACTAAGGCGGGGCCGATCATGGTCGAAATGACCATTGGATCGATCGTTGATGCTTCCGCCTTGTTTGCATCTCTGTTTCTAAATGCAATGTCATCTATCATTGTAGGTTATTGTTTTACCCAAGCTCTATCTTCTATACTCGAACAACATTCAAAATTCATATGCTTGATCTCGCTAGCATAGCACTCCATCTCATGCCAACTCTTATCAGCTGATCGTAGTCCTCCAACTATTGTACTGATCACTAATCTTCCGCCAGTCTATGCAGGCTCCTCGACCATGTGTAGCTTTTCCTCGGTTGGGTTCAGATGTTCCTTGCCCACCATCCTACGTGTTTTTAACAAAATGTTGTATCTTTCTTTCCTAAATCATTTTCTCGATAATATCTTGGATATGCCTACGCTTGTTCGTGTTATGACCACAACATTCGTGGAACCTATAATATTTTCCACTCTGCTTAGTTTCTTCGTCGATTCTTTCAGAGTTGGCTTCCTGTACTACATGGTATTGCAGGTGATAGATAGACGTTCTCTAGAAATGTATTTAGTGGTGCATAGGTGTCATACATTAAAATCCTAGGCTTTCCTCTTCTAGAATCCCTCTTTCAATCACGGTTCCTAGCACCTCCTTTTTTTTGTTGATTTGGTTTATTTTGGATATTTACTTGAAATTTTTTGGAATTCTCCCCATACTATTTCACTGAAATATTACTCTACTCTCCCTCTCCATTCCGTTCCATAAAATTCTTATTTCCAGAGCATCCTACTTCCTCTTTTCTTAAATACAGAGCTGCTTTTGCGTAGAAATGTTCCAATGTCATGGGTGGTTTGCTAGCTCACCAATCGCTAAGTCCAATTCTAGATCAGTCCCTCTGGTTATCGCCATCAATATTAAATAGTCGTTCGGAATACTGACTTCTATGACATCCATATGAAATCTCTACAAATAGTCTTTCAGTGATTCTTCCGGAGCCTAGCTCATGCTGGATAAGGACATTACATTTTAAAGCGAGTTGCGTGCATACAGAATTGCTTTACAAACTTCATTGCTAAATCGTTAAATCTAGAGAATGACCATGGGGGTAATATTGTAAACCACTTCATTATTATTCCAGAGAGGGTAATAGGAAAATATCTACACTTTGTTGCATCATCAGCTCGTGCGGAATCCGTCAACCATTCTTATCTCATGATATGCTGCTTGGGGTTAGTTTTTCCCTCGTAGGTAGGAATCGACGACATACTGAACCTCCATGGATATTATGCATATAAGATATTGTTCGTGAACGGAGTATGGCTTCTCGAGATTCCCCAATCATCATTGGTCAAGCCTTGGCTCTCCCTACTAGCTATCTAACCATGGTCGACAAGTTTGACAATGGATAGTCAGTGCCAAGCGGTGGTCGTGCTCCACCTCACGTGAATCGTCCGGTCGATGTCCATATGCCATTCCATGCCTTTTCAGCTCAACGTCCTCTCGATGACATTCACTTTGTCGTCATTCTGATGAGGCAATTGGTCTGCAATCATCTGAACTCTAGCATCCAAATCAATTGCAGTAGCTCCAACTTGGGCTCCAACATAGAAAGATAGGTTCCTTCCTCTAAAGGAGGGATCGGTACCAATCCCTGTGGAGGGACCGGGACCTATCGATCTCGGCAGACCAGGTAGGTTTGCTATTGATGTCCAAAAGCTTCTACGTGATATCCATCAAATCTGCGATGCCAGCGTCTGTGATAATCATCTGATGAACTAGAACTCTCCGATTTAGAATAAGGGGTTGGGTCCCTCTTAGCTTTCCTACTGTGTTGCTGACTGAGTTGGTTCCTTAGATCGATATTGGCTCGAATCTGCTGATTCAACTAATGATAGCTATCCATTAACTCTTTCATCAGATTTTGGAATTCGGCTCTTGTGATGAAAGAAGGCTTGTTTTGGACATTAACTATATTGGTAGCATTCACATCTACTTGTAGATTTCTCGGGCCTCCTTGTTGGATGCTAGCATTCTCGTTTCCTTTTGCATTTTGATATACAGAACCGGTATTCCTAACCATTATTGATAGTTTTCCTTAGACTTTTGCAAATATGAATAGATAATTCCAAATCTCTTCGGGGATTTATGCAATCCGGTGGAAACAAAGGGATCCAGATAGTGTTGATAATTCAGTTCTCTCAAAAAGTACTAAAATATTTGCATCAAAAGTTGGCATAAACACCCAATAGAAGTTTTGAAGAGAAATAAATAAAGAATACAAAATGAAAACAAAGGAAATAAGTAATGAACTAGCAGATAATCAAAAAAATACCACAAACACAACAAATTATAATGGTTCGGCGTTGTTAGCCTACGTCCACTTTGAATAGACTGCTTTATTAATCACTTTGTAAACTGAGTACAATATGGATCAGATGAAAATTCGTAGCTACAATAGAGTAAAAAGCAACTTGTAGCGTAAAAGTCCTGAAAATGAATAGCTAAGCCTGTACTTATAGACAAAGATGGCAAAATATCTCCCTGAAAATTGGATAGAAGGATCTTCAAAACCATTTGGACACATAAAAGGGATTGCATGGCCCAAATCCTAATAAATAAGGATCTTTGTCGGTCACTATTTGAAGGAATTTGGGAGTGCGATCCCTATAATAGCTTCTCCATGTTGTAATATGCTTAGCCTCCAAGTTTCATGCCAATTGGATCAGTAGAACTTGTGTTATTGCTCGATCTTTGCTTCAATGCGAGTTGTCTTATATTTTAACCAATCTCCATTGAGGGAAGAGGTCTGATCCCTCTTGCTTCATCTTTATGAGGTGTGATTCCTAGGGTAGGCACTCTAAGGTCCCCACATGTTGCTTATAAAATTCATATGCATTGGAATTATGGACCTTAAGATATTGATTATTTTCCACTGAATTGCTTTTGCTTCCTGAAACATGTTATCCCTATGTTGGAGAATGGTTATAGTCGATCAATCCTCTATGTTGAACTATATTCCATACTTTAAACATTTTGCATTGCATATCTCTCAAATTTGTTCAACCATGGCTCCATATTACCACATGTGCTTGACATTTGAACCCCACAATCATCACTCTAGATTTATTGGCCTTGATGACAATCGAATCCAACTTGTCCAACGAGTTTGAATATAGTCGGGTAAAAATTCTAGATAAAATCATCTTTTTATATTTTGCAGCTAATTTAGGTTTTCAACAAAGATATAAATTCTTCCATGTCATGTGACTTTCTGAGTTAAAACATAAACTTGTTTTAATCGTAACTTTTGAAATGTGAAGCTGATTTTAGTAAACTTATACTCTCTAGGAAGCTAAATCGGTAAGGAATTTCTTTTTCTTTATGAGTTTTGCCAAATTATGTAGATTGCTATTCGAAAATTAAAAATTTGTTAGGAGGACCTAAAATTAGAGGAGTTTTCAATTTGGGAAATTTGAAGTTTTACAAATGGATTAACATACATTTTATCTCTTAATTTAATAATGAAAAGGGATTTAAGAAAATAGATTAACTTTAGAGTTTGATAATTTAAAGTATTAATTATATAATTAAAGTTGATTCGCTAAATAGTTTAGGAAGCCGATACATTATATAAATTGTTTAAATATTGGATCGAATAACCATCCTGGTTTCAAATTTATTTGTAAGAAGAGAATTTGTTTATAATATAAATTAAAATGAAAAGAATTTTGGGAACTCCATAGAAGTATAAGATAAAATAAATGAATCAGTTCTAAGAAACAAGAATATATGAGAGAATAATGTAATTATTATTAATGAAGTTAGAAATGAGTGTATAAATAAAGGAAGGTTTAACTATTCTCGGCTTTATAGATTTGGAATATTAAGGGAAACAGATTTTGTAATCATTAGGTCTTTGAAAAGGAGAATTAAATTTAAAATATGTAGTTCAAGATGGATTAAGAAATTGTAGTATAAATGTTAAAAGATGTGTCGAAATAAATTGTGTAATGGTTTTTGAGAAATTGTACATACAAATTAGATTTTGTTATAGACATTATACTAAAAAATACATAGTATGGAAAAGATTTGGTGCAATTGAATACCAAAAGAGGATATTATATTAAACTGAATTTAATATTGGGAGAAAGGTTTATCCAAAGTTGGATAAATGTAATTTGAAAGTGCTTTTGAGTTTTAGGGTAAGTAACAGAAAACAAAATCCCTTTCTGTTTTATAAGTATGCAACTTCCTATTAAAAGTTGACTTTTCCATTTGTTAAAATTTCGAACAATGAAGCTTAGCTCGAATGAAAGCAATAATCATACCTTCTAGACTTTTACTTTCATCGAAAGAGGATTTCTTAAGAAATAAATTTTGTGATAAATAATTCAAATGATGAAAAGGTATCTTCATACAAATAGAATCTTTAGAAAATAGTTTAGACCCTTATATAGAAAGTATTAAGTAAGAGTTGTATTATTTCATTATGAGGAATGTAAAATATTCACATAAACTGGTTTTAAGATTTGAAAATTTTGAAAATATTTGGAGGAAAAGAATTTACAAATTAATTTAGAAAAATTGGAGAATCTTTAAGTTAGTAAATTTCTATTTAAAGATGGAGATGAGAATTGAATTCAGGAAATAAATTTTTGGAAATAATATAAGTAGAATTCTACATTTAGAAAGGAAAATTACGATAGTGTTTGTAAGTGGCAAAATTTAAGAGGAGTTTGATAAGAAAGGTACAAGATTGAATGCTAAATTTTTTGGAAATAATTGAAACCTTATTAAAAATGTGTGATTTCAAATGAAAGAAAATTTTGAGTAAAACCTGAGGATTAGAATCCTCTAGGAGCTTTTAAAAAGTTGAACTTGAATTTTCTAAGAAGTAAGGTTAAAAATTAAATACCCTTGGATTGAGTTGCCAATATTAAGATTCTCAAGTTAAAAGTTGATTTGGAAAGAAATTAAAATATTTGAAATACTTTGAACGAAAAGGTACATAGAGATCTCTATTCCGTTTGTTTATTAAAAGATGGTTGGTAAGTAAGAAATTTGAAGGCAATTAAAAGAATTTGCGTTCAAAATTGTTACCTTATTCATAAATGGACTGCATAACTAAAGTTGAGTTTATTAAGGATATCAATATATGAATACTATAGACTTTTCTATGTAGTGAAATTGTGGGGATACAATATTTGTAGGGATGTTATTTATTTATTTATTTATAATTAATGATTTGTAATTAATTATTTTCCAATTCAAACTATTCGAACAAAGTGTTATGAATTTAATTAAGAAATAGCAATATTGGGATTTATCATAAAGTGTACAATTATTAACCATTTTTATATTAACAAAAGATCAACTTTTGATCTCAAAAGTTGTATTAAGTTTTATAAAATATTCCATTATTAAAGGGAATGTGAATTTTTAGCATGTTGATTGTTTTATTAAAACTTCGAGAAATCAATTTACAATTTGTGTAAACATTGTTATGTGCAAACAATTGTTTAATAAGTGTAAACATGAAAAAGAATCAAAAAGGAAATTATAATAACAATTCAAGACTTGGATAATAAACCTCTAGAGGCCCTAATAGCCCATGTCGTTAGATTAGTTGTGAGAAATAAACTTGTACGTTTATTCTCTTATCATTTTCATTTTCTGCCAAACCAAACCTAGAACTACTCAATCTCCATTCTCACTGAATCCTAAAATTAAATCACCCGAAATTAGAGCCAAATCAAAGAACAATTTGATAGTAATTTAAGATATAAAACTCAAGTAATCTCCTTCATTCTCTATTGCTTTAGTTGGAGTTTTGATCTGAGTTTTTATCTTGGGCTGTAACTTTGTTTTTCCAATTTCCAAGTTTAATCTAGGGTTAATTGCTGAAACCCATTGGACAATGAGAATTTGAGTTATTATCATCAATTTGAGCTTAAATTGGTGAGTTTATCTCTCATTATAGTCTATAATAGAATGCATGTCGATAGTCGTTTATTTTGGATAACCTATGATTGAATTGATCTCAATTTCTTATGATATTCTCAATTCATGTTGTTTAACTTTCTGATTGCTGAAACCCTAGACTTATGATCATCAATAGTTCCAAATCTTGGTTGTTAATTGCTTGCTTGCAAACCACAAATCAACTACACAAAACACAAAACTAAGTCCACATCATCGAGGACCCGCTGGAGGGCTTCCTAGAGAAGAAACAGCTCCAAGCTACGTCACCACCGGTGCACCGGTGGTGAACACCTAGGGTTGTTTCGACTCCAGGTAAAGCCCTTCGATCCACCTATTTTCTACCTCATTCATCACCTCATTCATTATTGGTCATTTCCAATGCTTGGTGTGATCTTTGTAGCTCTTTCGGCCTCTATTACAACTCGTTTGCTAATTCAATAAATATAGTTAAGGATGATATAGAGTTGACTTTATGGTTCTGTTTATTCATATTGTTTTCCCAAATTGGATCTCTTTGTTTTTATACATCATTTTTATATCTATTTTCGGTGGTTTTCAATGCTTATTTTTGGGTTTTAATTCTTGAATTTATGAATTCATTCTGGAGATATTCTTTCATGGAATTGTTTCCATGGATACATTCCAAAAAACAATCCCAAAATATTTTGAAGTAATATTATATTTTCTATACAAAGAATATTTGAAAGTGTGTGTATATATAATTAGAATAGTTTTTTAATTAATTTGGGAATCATGTTTAAAAAATATACTATATATAGAAGTGTAACAAATGCCTTTCAACACATACACACTAATTTTATAAACCAATATACTTCAACGGAGATTTCAAAGTAAACAGCTTTTATAAAATTGAACACCATCGATCGAATGATCAATTGATTTAAATGGTATAGTAAAATGAGTGATATGAAACACTGCATTTATTTTACCACTAATTCCAGGACTTGATCGATTGAACCCCTTATAAACACAAGTGGAGTTTACTAACTTATAGTAAATATTTGAGTAAACCTATGCGATATGGGATGTACAATCGTTGCTTGAATGATTAGTATTTAGAAGTACAATACACTTATCGAATGGAGTTTGCTGTCGTATAGTAAACGTTTAGGTAAACCCATGTGGTATGGGATGCATGGCCATTACTTATTCGATTGCTATTTGGGAGTATATGACACTTATATCGATGAGTTTCTGACTCACCCTTCGGATTTATAATTCTCGTACCAATCTTAGGATTATAGCTCTCATATCTATCTTGGAGTTTCATAGGTCTTGTACCTATTTAGGGATATTATAGGCCTTTGTCTATCTTGGTTTTACATGCATGTAGGTAGATTAATTCTTTAATCTTAGAGTTTTTGATGCCTTGCCCTTTTATGTGGTTTCTGGATTTCTATTGATGATTTTTAAATTTTATATCATTTGTGTTATCTCCAATTGTATTGGGGTTTTCTTTTTATAAGCTATCATGGGTTTTGGAATTTGATGATTCCCTTCTTTGAGGTTTTTGAGACACTCTTGCAATTTACTGATACTTGGCCTCATGTTTATTGTTGAGATCTATTTCATTACATTCATCATTTATCTCTATGACCTCATTCATTATAGTCTAGATTGACTCGTTTAGTATTTTATAATACTTGGGTTACACCGAGACATTTCAGGTGCTTCAGCTAGTCATTCTTGAGTGGATCTCATACTTATTGTTAGATGTATCTCCATGATATTATCTTGTGTATATTCTTGTGGTTGATGTATTTATGTATCGAGTTTAGACCTACTTTGTATATATATTGTCTCTATAAGATGTAATACCAGTGTGTATGAAGTGGACCATTATGACCATAATTGTGTAGCCTATATCATGTATCTATCTTATTTTTTTAGCTTGTATCTATTGAATATTCCATTGTGTATATTATATACTCTGCAATTCTGTGTTTTATGAGTATCATGTAATGTTCTGAACCATTATTATAGCCACCATGGTTTTGTTTTGATCCTGGATTGGATATGTCGATTCTTCTTGGAAAAAAAATCTAGCACCCAAATTGGTGTATTAAAACTTGCTTAAAAAAAATTCATGGAGGGTCACTCTAACCAACCCAATTCTCGGCACCAGTAGATGATATTACTCTGTAATATCCTTTGTTAGTGTGGGTCATGGTATGGAGCGCTGCAGTCTTTGTAACTACCCAAAATTCGAGCTTTAATAATTAATTAACGAATTAATTAAATAATAAAATAAGTTTGTGAAATTGTCAGAATCGACCTACGAAAGTTACACCATTGTGTCTATGGTAATTTTCTGGTCAATTTCCATATATAGTTTGTCAAATTCCGAGTTAATACGAAGAAATAACGAAGTAAACAAGAATTGAAGAAATAAAAAAAAAACAATGGGTCAGGCCGACCTAGAACTAGGCCAAGTCAACCCTCACCATAGTTAGGTCGACCTGCATGTTGACCCTCACAGAAGTAAGGTCGATCCCCTTTTGTTTATTTGACATATATTTTTCCAGAACAAAGCGGACACGTCATTTTGCAAATTTTTTCAATCCTGTGCGTTCGTGCTTCTATCGGATAGTTCCCAACGAGCCTATGACGTGGTTGCACCAGATCTAATCTTCAAATCCAACGATATGAGATCCCTAAGTGACACTATAAATATAACCCTAAGCCTAGCTATTTTTCTCATTCAGATTTTCTCCTATATGGGTTCATTACCTGAGGTTGGACCCTAAATAGAATTTTTTCTAAGGAGAATATCTTTTTGATAAAAATATTCTACGTCCTAAAAGTGGATCTGGGAAGGCCAAGGAATAAAGCTAAGGTCCATAGGTGAGTGTTTAGTAAGTATTTTAGATTTTTAAGCAAATTAAAATAATAGGGTTCTCAATAGTTGTAGTTTTTCTGCAATTTTGAGACAATTTCTATGTAAGTTATTTACAACTAGTTTTTAAAGTTCTTTTCAGTCTATTTTATTTAGCTATTTTATTCAGTTCTTTATAGTTATTTACATTTATTTACATCTATTTTATGTCAGAATTCAGCCTGTAAATGTTAGTTTCTTTTATTCCTTTTTAAGCGAATAAAATAATAAAAAAAGAATAATTCGCAAATATGGATTAAATAGAATTAAACATTAATTTTACAGAAAGTAGATATAAAGTAAGCAAGACTGCAACAAAAGGAAGATAGACTGAAATAGGAAAATTTGAGACATTTGCAAGCATTATTAACTAAAAAATAGAAAGAAGAATAAAGATTATAACGTAGGTTATGATTAAGAAGAAAGAACAGTAAAGGCTTATTTTAAAATTTACATCAAGTTAATAAGCAAATATATTAGAGATAATAGAAAAAGGCTTATTTTAAGACTTAGATTAAGTTAATAAGCAAACAGATGAGAAATAACAGAAGAGGCTTATTTTAAAATTTACACTAAGTTAATAGCAAGAACAGAAATAGGGTCCATACCAATAGCATTCCATTTTAGATTAGGACTGATGGGCTCATAATAGTTAGGTGAGGCTGGGCAAGACACTTTCAGACTAGTACTGATGGTCTCACAATAGTTAAGTAAGACTGGTATACAGGGAAATAAGTGGCCAATAGAAAGAAGCTCAAATCGGTGGATTTGAACAAGGGGAGTAACTAGATTTTGTTTGTTGGGTCACACACCAACATCATTCCCTTTCAGACTAGTACCGATGGTCTTACGAAACACTTAGGTGAGGCTGGACATGAAACTTTCAGGCTAGGACTGATGGTCTTACTACAGATTAGGTGAGGCTTATGCTGACAGGGTGAATAAGAGGTCATAAGAGAGGGACTACAATGAGTGTGTACCAATGGTGACCGAGCGTGCGACATCGGTTAGGGTTGTAATTCGCTACTGCGTTCCAAGAGCTAAACATATGTCTTTTTCTATGGGACCCACATGATGAGACTAGCTCAGAGTGGCACAACAGAGATAGAAGGCCCATCAACGGGTAGAATTAGGACTTCGGCCTAATTAAAATAGGATGAGAATTTCATCCTAATCAGAGCAGCTATCTAAGACAAGTACAAACAATCACAATCAAAGAAAACAGTTAAATAGTATTTTATTTCAGTTTTATCTTTCCTTTATTTCCTTTTATACTAGAACTGTTGCTAAGTCTATTATTTTTATCTTGTTTAAAAATACTGGTAGTTACTTTCACTCACCAGACTTATAGTCTGACACATTCCTCTATTTCCCCTTTTCTCCATGGGCCAGCAAAGGCAAGGACAATAGATTCAGATTTTTTAGAGACCCATTTGCAAAGCTTCCTCATTCTTCATGTATCCTTCTTCTTTCAGTTTTCTTTTCATTTTACTTCGGATGTACTGTACTTTATGAGAGGGATGATTTTTACTCTTTATGTACTCTGATGATGTGAGGACTCGCAAATCCGTACTCCTTGAATATACACTAATCTCCATAGATTAATTCAAGATGAACAGAAATACGAATTCTTAATGTTTAAGAAAAAGAAAAAGAGGTAGAAGAAGAGAGGAGAAGGATAGAAAATAGAGATATAAGAATTCAAGATGTAACGTCCCGGAAATTTTCGTCTTTCGAAAATTCAACATCGATACTCACTTTATCGACTGCCGAGAATCGAAGGCCGGAAACCCGAAATGTTAGGGTTTTAAGAAAAAGAAAGAGATATAAGAAGAGATAAGAAGATAGAAAATAGGGAGGAAAGAAAATAAAAAAAATGGAGAGAATAGAAAACAACAAAACAACATCAGAATCTCACAATTCGCAGCTGAACAACATATAATAATAAATGAATAATCTTTAAACAAAGAACTATATCAGTTAGTACATCACATTACATTTCATTACATCATATCATCAGAGTGTACAACAACAACAACAAATAGTACAGCGGAAAAAGAAATACTATATAAGTAATACGCCATGCCATCCAGCTTGCCTCCAGCAACTCCAGAATATCCTGAATATCCTGATAAACCTAACTCTTAACTGCCCGTGTGGAAATTGGTGGGCACCCAGAGTTTAGGAAGGAAAACAATAAACTCCGAGTCAGTCATGTGACTGGTGTGAGAACTCAAAACAGTTTATTTATCTTTAAAATCAAAATAGAAGAATATTTTTAAAGTCAATTCGCAATGCTTTTAAAAATGAGACTACCATAAGGCCTCCCGCACACACACACAATGCAAACGCAGAATCGGAGGAGATTTCTCCTTATGATAGTCAAAGATGCTTGATACGCATTAAAAAGAACATTTGATATTATTATTAGTGCATAGTGTAGGAAAAATTCATTTCGAAAGTAGAATATAAATCTTAGCCAACATACGACCATTATGCCTACTATAGCTACCATCCAAACAGTGGGGCGCCACCATAAGTGAATGATAGGTTCTACAACTAATACCGTACAAGATCGTATTGTTTCTTTGGATTTCCAACGAATGATCAGGCCAAGGAACTTTCCATTGCCACATGAGAATGCCTCTGGATGGACATCCCCGAGAACCAAACCGGATCTCTACCAACACAAGGCCAGGTTACCCCTAACTGAGTAACAACTGACCGAATATGCCATCCCCCGGTCCTTTGGGACCTTTTCAACCGAGCGCTCGTAATCAATTCACACAATCATAAAGTGTTTTCAACATGAGTAAGTATCTGGGCTCCATACCATGATACCACCCTTTTCCAGAAGGAAATGCACATATCCTAAAGGGCGCTACCCCTCATAACCTTACCGCATCTTTCCTGTTTTGACCATTCCCGGGGTGTGAGGCTCGACGAAGTCACGTCCACAAAAACATACTTTATACAAAAGCCATGCTTTGGGTCAACAAATGATCATAGAAATGATCACTAGGATAGACGATCAAATAAACGATCCTATCACAAATAATCAACACAATGATCATTTCACAGCAACACTCAGCATGTCACATTACCAAATTGGGAATATATCGCTGATAACCTTCAACTACATAACCTCTGAGCTCGTACGTCTCAGAGAAGGGTGTTAAGCTAAAAGAATAAATTCTTCGCCACCAACAGAAATATATTTGAAAGAAATCTGCTTTATATCTCAATTTGTAATGTCAGACATACAATCCATACAAGTCTGTTCCGGGCTCGAACAAAACCGAAGGCACTTACAAGGAAGTCCTTGCAATCCGGATAATCTCTAATCACGTCCGGACTACCCATCACATAGGGAGTCCCCATACCGTAGCTACTCGGTGCAAAGACAATCGACGAGTTGTCCTTTCGCTTTCAAAAAGATCCGGTCTTCAACACCGGTCTTCAAATGCAATTCATACGACGTATCACATATTCGGAATGGGTTATACGACCCCATGGTCCTTTCCCGGTTAACCCGAATAGTGAGCGCTTATTCAAAAATAAGTGTGGCATTCAAATTCAAACAAATCACATCAAATACCCATTCAAAGGGAAATATTGATAGTCGGTTATTGAACTATCAATTGATATGCACACATCACCAGATTCCAAATAATTTTCCAAATTATTTATTTTCCAAAATATCTTTACAAGATATATAATTTTCAATACTTCAAAAATAAACCAATATTTATTTTCATACAAATTCCACTTTCCTTTATAAATTCCTTAGTGAATTTATAATCCAAAATATCTATGAATATTCGATTTCAATTATTCATTTCAATTTATCTTCAAAAAGATAAATTCTCTAATATTCACCTTATATTGGAAAACATTTCCATACTTATTAAATAAGTAATTCACAAATCTATTTATTTTCAACACTTGGAAAATATTCAATATACTTCAATCGAAATTAAGTATATATCTCATTCTTTAAGGAAATCATTCTCTTAAACATATTTATTTGGGCCAAAACGAATGTTGCGTAAAACATCGTTACGACAACCCAAAATCACTAGTATAGGGATTCGAAATTAAAATAGATATATAAATCCCAATACTATACAAAACATTTCCTTTCGGAAATCATTTACTATAACAATAGTGCTATAGTCCACCATTTCCTTTTATTTCTCGAAAACATCTATTTCAACAATAAATGTTGAAATCTATGGTTTCAAATCTTAATGCATTTAAAACATCGTTAGATCGTTTTAATTCTATTTAAAACATCACATTCAAAACATTTTCTTTGACATATTATTCACTATTCAAAAACGTGAATATACTACGTTAACCAATTTCATAATTTCTATACATTTCATTTGAAAGGATTATTCACAGTTAAAAATGTGAATATAACTCCATTAATAGGTTTCAACAATTTACTTCTTAAAATAAGTCATTTGCGAATTTATAAAACAATATTTATAAATTCCTTTATTACCCTATATTCAATTCATAACTCAATTATATACCAAAGGTTCATATTATAAGTTAAATGCTTATAAAACGATTATTTTACAAAATCGTTCTTTTAAACTTCATAATTATAAATCTTATAACTTATAAGATTCAATTATTTATCCAAAACCATTCTTTAATAACTTCACGAAATTTATAAATCTTATTATTTATAAATTTCACTTATAACTTCACCATTTATAATTTTATAAATTCCATTCACTTATACAATCCATTTTCACTTCATTCAAACACTTATAAAAACTCGTTTTATAATTCAAATGTTTTAAATTTATAAATATCAATTTATAAATCCTTTATAAAATCAATTTATACTATTATTTTAAAACATCTTTAATCTCCTTTATTATTTCATCATTTTGATTCATAAAATAATCAAGTTTTATAAATCCTATATTTAAACTTTTCACAATAATTTCAAAGATCCAATTTAAACTATTTTATAAAAACATTAACCCATATTTTCTCAAAAATCAATCTTTAACCCATATTTTCTCAAAATCATAATTTTATATAACTTTTAAAAGTATAACGTTTATTTATTTATAATGGATCAATTCCAAAAATATTTCATAACTTATACTTTCAAAAATCTCTTTAAAAACATTTTAAAATTCCAAAATTTGGTCCAATGATGCTACATACCAAATAGCCAATCACGACAACAACGATATCATATATCGATATGATAATCCATCAAATATCAAAATATCTGAAATCAAATAAAAACTGTTGAGGAATCCAGTTGGATCCCTCCAACCTGTTTTCCTGCATCCACAAACATTAGCACAATACCAATTCCGCTCCAGTACGGAATTATCGCGGTATATGGGATTTAAAATATTATCCGCTTAATAGACGGCGCAATAGGGTCTCATCCGCTAAAAAATGCGGGAAATCAACAACTGCAATATATACATATGCCAATATATATATATTGCTATTATATATAATACCAATTTCACCGTTTATGAAATATTCGCGGTATATGTTTTTAATAAATAACATCCGCTTACTAACGGCGTATAATGTATATTTTAACAATCAATAGATAACAATTATCATTCAAACATGCATTCAAATATTTTAAATCTAACTATTTAAAATAAAATCGAAACTGATTCGATTGAGTGAGAAGTTCTCACCTTGATTTCAATTTCGTTTTAGCGATTTATTTCGAATATTTTACCCGAAATTCTCACTAACTCCAAACGACTCCAATCCAATTTCATCGCGTAGTGCTCGTCCATACGATTCCAACGCAACTGGTTTCGCGCGTTTTCGACCTCGTATGAAAAAGATATCAATTTATGAAGTTTACACGATTTATACTTAATAAATTTACAACTTTAATAAAAAATTTAAACCTAAACTAATCATCACCGTTCAACCCAACATCTGCAATCTCGGCCGCACGTATGCTTCTCCCCTTCCCCCATTCGAACGCGTATGGTTCCAGCAACCGAACCCATCACATAGGAATTTAGGGTTAATTTTTACTACCATTTCAAGCGATTTGAACACGATCAGGTAGCTCCATTCAACTCGCCTCCCCACAAGCTACTCACGGCCTGAAGAGCTTCGAGCTCGGTCGAACCTATCATCAGAAAACGCGTGCGCAACCGGCCCCCTTCCACCTCTATTTGCCGCCAATTCGTCATGCCATTGACGATCATAACCGTTGGATATCACGATCGTGTTACTCTCTACAACTTTCTAGTTGGAGGTTTCGTCTAATTGTTAATGCATGAAGAGAAAAGAGGAGGAGAAGATGATTTTCTAGCCGTTCACACCATAGGAGGCGGCTGCAGTTTACTTTGAAACCCTAGCCCTTTTATTTTATTTTATTTTGTGATGGGGGCTATTTATAGGATTTTGAACGAACACTATTCATTCCGGAAATTCCGAACTCCGATTCACGCGCCGTAACCAGCGTTTCTAGGGTTTACCCCGCGTTCCGGACACAATGGAACAGGTTTCGAAAGCTAATTCGGACATATGTGCGAGTTATGGCAATAAACGTTCAATTTAAATTAAACCGATTTAAACGATTTTCTAGGCGTTTTAATTTGTACCGGACAAACGGTAAATCCAATTGACACGAAATTTGAAACCTTACAATAATATCACATTACGGATCCGATGAAACTGGTTTCGTCGAAATCCGAGACTTTTTGAAAAATGGCTATTTTAACTCGCCAAATTAATATTAAAAATAATTCGATGCGTTTCGAGCTGCCCTGATCAAACGATAACTCCGATTGACACGAAAATTGAATTCCGGTAATAACTAACTATTACGGATCCAATGGAACTGGTTTCGTTCAATTCTGAGACTGTTCAAAAATTGACTATTTTCACTAGTCGATTTAATATTAAAATATTCAATTTTCACAAATAAACTCTTAATTCGATTTTAAAAGTTCTAAAATATCATTCTAACTCCAACATGATAAAATAAAATTTTACAAATCATTTTCCATCATATTTAACTCAATTTTCAATTATTTCCATAATTTAATATATTAAATTATCGATTTAATTATTCAATTAAATCCAATTATTCGAAATAAATTTTATTCGACTAATAAATTCACTTATTAATATTTAAAATTAATTAAATATCCAAATTTTAATTATTAAAAATCCTGGGTCGTTACAATCTTCCCCCCTTAAAAGAATTTCGTCCTCGAAATTAACAAGTAAGAAAAATTACAGAATTTATTAACTTTCCCCAAAATCCATAGTCAAACTTCTTATAATCTTTACTAAGTTTTCAAATCATACTTAGTTATCTTTTCAAAAACAACTACTATTGTTTAACCTTCAATTCCAAAATCAAAGTTATAGTTTTCAAAATTTTCCAATTTTTCTCAAATTTTTTCTAACGCCTTAAATTTTCGGAAAAATTCGCCATAGTCTCCTTTGCGCGGCTCGATCCGAAAAAAAATGACAGTATATATATCACAAATATACATCTCATCAAGTAATGAGGCATCCCGAAGGGAAAAAATATAAAAGTACGGTATGTAATCCGAGATATGTACCTTATATTTTATTAGCAAGCATATACGGCTAATATAGCGCGAAAGCGAGCTCCAAATGCGAAGCAAACGCGATCCGCACCTACTAAACACTCAACAAACAACATGAGAACATGTATATAGACAATAATATCAATATACAACATATAGCAACATAATAACTATACATGTCAACATAGCAAATGTAGTAAAAGCAACAAATGCAAACATCAACCAACTATCATTCATAACCAATGTATATTCATTCATATTCTCATTAATATTCAATGAATTGGTTTTCAATTTAATTCATATTTGATTCATATACAGTGGATGTTCTTTCTAACATTCATTTTCAATTAGTTTATATTCACTAATTCATATTCAAGTTGGCTCACTTCCAAATTAAATTCAATTCTATTCAAGATTCACTTAACTTCAAATTGGATTTCAATTACTTTAGCTTCCAATTTCATTAGATTTTAATGAATTAACACCTATATTCATTATTCCATATCAACATAATTTACATTTAATTGATTTACATTCAATCCATTCATTCAATTCAATTACAAAAGTTGAATTTCATTACATAACTCAAGTTCATATTTATCATTAACCTTTATAATTTACTTTGATACCGATATCAACTTCATTCAACATCTCTTAAGTTATATTCCACTTTATAAACATCACTTTGTTTTTACTTAACTTAAATTCATTTTTTTTATTTACAACTCACATTCATAAATATATTCATATAGTTTCACTTCTTATATATATAATTTTATTTCACAATTGTAAATCACATTAATTATAATTCAATTCTTATAATTCTTTACTTATACAATTATTCTTTTATTTAGATTATTCAAACAATTAAACAATCAACTTATATACACTTTAATAATTCTGAAAAATTATTCCTTTATATATAAAATATAATCAAGGCAAAATTATGTCATTTACCCAATTTAAAACAATACTGTGTCGAATTGTTCTGTTCAAATGTTTAGAGATCCCTATCAACAACGTTAATTACTCGTATTAACCAGAATCTATATACCACTCAACAAATCAATCATCACAATATAAAACAATTTTATATATTCACTAACAAATACGCTCTCATAGCTATTATTACACTCAAACTCATTCTAGAGTACTACTGACTCTATCTCTAATGAGTAATACCCAACAGAACCATGGTTGTCGCTTAACCATATGCTCTGATACCAACTGTGAGGACCCGCAAATCCGTACTCCTTGAATATACACTAATCTCCATAGATTAATTCAAGATGAACAGAAATACGAATTCTCAATGTTTAAGAAAAAGAAAAAGAGGTAGAAGAAGAGAGGAGAAGGACAGAAAATAGAGATATAAGAATTCAAGATGTAACGTCCCGGAAATTTTTGTCTTTCGAAAATTCAACATTGATACTCACTTTATCGACTGCCGAGAATCGAAGGCCGGAAACCCGAAATGTTAGGGTTTTAAGAAAAAGAAAGAGATATAAGAAGAGATAAGAAGATAGAAAATAGGGAGGAAAGAAAATAAAAAAAATGGAGAGAACAGAAAACAACAAAACAACATCAGAATCTCACAATTCGCAGCGGAACAACATATAATAATAAATGAATAATTTTTAAACAAAGAACTATATTAGTTATTACATCACATTACATTTCATTACATCATATCATCAGAGTGTACAACAACAACAACAAATAGTGCAGCGGAAAAAGAAATACTATATAAGTAATACGCCATGCCATCCAGCTTGCCTCCAGCAACTCCAGAATATCCAGAATATCCTGATAAACCTAACTCTTAACTGTCCGTGTGGAAATTGGTGGGCACCCAGAGTTTAGGAAGGAAAACAATAAACTCCGAGTCAGTCATGTGACTGGTGTGAGAACTCAAAACAGTTTATTTATCTTTAAAATCAAAATAGAAGAATATTTTTAAAGTCAATTCGCAATGCTTTTAAAAATGAGACTACCATAAGGCCTCCCGCACACACACACACAATGCAAACGCAGAATCAGAGGAGATTTCTCCTTATGATAGTCAAAGATGCTTGATACGCATTAAAAAGAACATTTGATATTATTATTAGTGCATAGTGTAGGAAAAATTCATTTCGAAAGTAGAATATAAATCTTAGCCAACATACGACCATTATGCCTACTATAGCTACCATCCAAACAGTGGGGCGCCACCATAAGTGAATGATAGGTTCTACAACTAATACCGTACAAGATCGTATTGTTTCTTTGGATTTCCAACAAATGATCAGGCCAAGGAACTTCCCATTGCCACAGGAGAATGCCTCTGGATGGACATCCCCGAGAACCAAACCGGATCTCTACCAACACAAGGCCGGGTTACCCCTAACTGAGTAACAACTGACCGAATATGCCATCCCCCGGTCCTTTGGGACCTTTTCAACCGAGCGCTTGCAATCAATTCACACAATCATAAAGTGTTTTCAACATGAGTAAGTATCTGGGCTCCATACCATGATACCACCCTTTTCCAGAAGGAAATGCACATATCCTAAAGGACGCTACCCCTCATAACCTTGCCGCATCTTTCCTGTTTTGACCATTCCCGGGGTGTGAGGCTCGACGAAGTCACGTCCATAAAAACATACTTTATACAAAAGTCATGCTTTGGGTCAACAAATGATCATAGAAATGATCACCAGGATAGACGATCAAATAAACGATCATATCTCAACACAATGATCATTTCACAGCAACACTTAGCATGTCACATTACCAAATTGGGAATATATCGCTGATAACCTTCAACTACATAACCTCTGAGCTCGTACGTCTCAGAGAAGGGTGTTAAGCTAAAAGAATAAATTCTTCGCCACCAACAGAAATATATTTGAAAGAAATCTGCTTTATATCTCAATTTGTAATGTCAGACATACAATCCATACAAGTCTGTTCCGGGCTCGAACAAAACCGAAGGCACTTACAAAGAAGTCCTTGCAATCCGGATAATCTCTAATCACGTCCGGACTTCCCATCACATAGGGAGTCTCCATACCGTAGCTACTCGGTGCAAAGACAATAAACGAGTTGTCCTTTCGCTTTCAAAAAGATCCGGTCTTCAACACCGGTCTTCAAATGCAATTCATACGACGTATCACATATTCGGAATGGGTTATACGACCCCATGGTCCTTTCCCGGTTAACCCGAATAGTGAGCGCTTATTCAAAAATAAGTGTGGCATTCAAATTCAAACAAATCACATCAAATACCCATTCAAAGGGAAATATTGATAGTCGGTTATTGAACTATCAATTGATATGCACACATCACCAGATTCCAAATAATTTTCCAAATTATTTATTTTCCAAAATATCTTTACAAGATATATAATTTTCAATACTTCAAAAATAAACCAATATTTATTTTCATACAAATTCCACTTTCCTTTATAAATTCCTTAGTGAATTTATAATCCAAAATATCTATGAATATTCGATTTCAATTATTCATTTCAATTTATCTTCAAAAAGATAAATTCTCTAATATTCACCTTATATTGGAAAACATTTCCATACTTATTAAATAAGTAATTCACAAATCTATTTATTTTCAACACTTGGAAAATATTCAATATACTTCAATCGAAATTAAGTATATATCTCATTCTTTAAGGAAATCATTCTCTTAAACATATTTATTTGGGCCAAAACGAATGTTGCGTAAAACATCGTTACGACAACCCAAAATCACTAGTATAGGGATTCGAAATTAAAATAGATATATAAATCCCAATACTATACAAAACATTTCCTTTCGGAAATCATTTACTATAACAATAGTGCTATAGTCCACCATTTCCTTTTATTTCTCGAAAACATCTATTTCAACAATAAATGTTGAAATCTATGGTTTCAAATCTTAATGCATTTAAAACATCGTTAGATCGTTTTAATTCTATTTAAAACATCACATTCAAAACATTTTCTTTGACATATTATTCACTATTCAAAAACGTGAATATACTACGTTAACCAATTTCATAATTTCTATACATTTCATTTGAAAGGATTATTCACAGTTAAAAATGTGAATATAACTCCATTAATAGGTTTCAACAATTTACTTCTTAAAATAAGTCATTTGCGAATTTATAAAACAATATTTATAAATTCCTTTATTACCCTATATTCAATTCATAACTCAATTATATACCAAAGGTTCATATTATAAGTTAAATGCTTATAAAACGATTATTTTACAAAATCGTTCTTTTAAACTTCATAATTATAAATCTTATAACTTATAAGATTCAATTATTTATCCAAAACCATTCTTTAATAACTTCACGAAATTTGTAAATCTTATTATTTATAAATTTCACTTATAACTTCACCATTTATAATTTTATAAATTCCATTCACTTATACAATCCATTTTCACTTCATTCAAACACTTATAAAAACTCGTTTTATAATTCAAATGTTTTAAATTTATAAATATCAATTTATAAATCCTTTATAAAATCAATTTATACTATTATTTTAAAACATCTTTAATCTCCTTTATTATTTCATCATTTTGATTCATAAAATAATCAAGTTTTATAAATCCTATATTTAAACTTTTCACAATAATTTCAAAGATCCAATTTAAACTATTTTATAAAAACATTAACCCATATTTTCTCAAAAATCAATCTTTAACCCATATTTTCTCAAAATCATAATTTTATATAACTTTTAAAAGTATAACGTTTATTTATTTATAATGGATCAATTCCAAAAATATTTCATAACTTATACTTTCAAAAATCTCTTTAAAAACATTTTAAAATTCCAAAATTTGGTCCAATGATGCTACATACCAAATAGCCAATCACGACAACAACGATATCATATATCGATATGATAATCCATCAAATATCAAAATATCTGAAATCAAATAAAAACTGTTGAGGAATCCAGTTGGATCCCTCCAACCTGTTTTCCTGCATCCACAAACATTAGCACAATACCAATTCCGCTCCAGTACGGAATTATCGCGGTATATGGGATTTAAAATATTATCCGCTTAATAGACGGCGCAATAGGGTCTCATCCGCTAAAAAATGCGGGAAATCAACAACTGCAATATATACATATGCCAATATATATATATTGCTATTATATATAATACCAATTTCACCGTTTATGAAATATTCGCGGTATATGTTTTTAATAAATAACATCCGCTTACTAACGGCGTATAATGTCTATTTTAACAATCAATAGATAACAATCATCATTCAAACATGCATTCAAATATTTTAAATCTAACTATTTAAAATAAAATCGAAACTGATTCGATTGAGTGAGAAGTTCTCACCTTGATTTCAATTTCGTTTTAGCGATTTATTTCGAATAAAATTAAACGGACGTTTAATTTTACCCGAAATTCTCACTAACTCCAAACGAATCCAATCCAATTTCATCGCGTAGTGCTCGTCCATACGATTCCAACGCAACTGGTTTCGCGCGTTTTCGACCTCGTATGAAAAAGATATCAATTTATGAAGTTTACACGATTTATGCTTAATAAATTTACAACTTTAATAAAAAAAATTAAACCTAAACTAATCATCACCGTTCAACCCAACATCTGCAATCTCGGCCGCACGTATGCTTCTCCCCTTCCCCCATTCGAACGCGTATGGTTCCAGGAACCGAACCCATCACATAGGAATTTAGGGTTAATTTTTACTACCATTTCAAGCGATTTGAACACGATCAGGTAGCTCCATTCAACTCGCCTCCCCACAAGCTACTCACGGCCTGAAGAGCTTCGAGCTCGGTCGACCCTATCATCAGAAAACGCGTGCGCAACCGGCCCCCTTCCACCTCGATTGCCGCCAATTCGTCATGCCATTGACGATCATAACCGTTGGATATCACGATCGTGTTACTCTCTACAACTTTCTAGTTGGAGGTTTCGTCTAATTGTTAATGGATGAAGAGAAAAGAGGAGGAGAAGAAGATGATTTTCTGGCCGTTCACACCATAGGAGGCGGCTGCAGTTTACTTTGAAACCCTAGCCCTTTTTTTTATTTTATTTTGTGATGGGGGCTATTTATAGGATTTTGAACGAACACTATTCATTCCGGAAATTCCGAACTCCGATTCACGCGCCGTAACCAGCGTTTCTAGGGTTTACCCCGCGTTTCGGACACAATGGAATAGTTTTCGAAAGCTAATTCGGACATCTGTGCGAGTTATGGCAATAAACGTTCAATTTAAATTAAACCGATTTAAACGATTTTCTAGGCGTTTTAATTTGTACCGGACAAACGGTAAATCCAATTGACACGAAATTTGAAACCTTACAATAATATCACATTACGGATCCGATGAAACTGGTTTCGTCGAAATCCGAGACTTTTTGAAAAATGGCTATTTTAACTCGCCAAATTAATATTAAAAATAATTCGATGCGTTTCGAGCTGCCACGATCAAACGATAACTCCGATTGACACGAAAATTGAAATCCAGTAATAACTAACTATTACGGATCCAATGGAACTGGTTTCGTTCAATTCTGAGACTGTTCAAAAATTGACTATTTTCACTAGTCGATTTAATATTAAAATATTCAATTTTCACAAATAAACTCTTAATTCGATTTTAAAAGTTCTAAAATATCATTCTAACTCCAACATGATAAAATAAAATTTTACAAATCATTTTCCATCATATTTAACTCAATTTTCAATTATTTCCATAATTTAACATATTAAATTATCGATTTAATTATTCAATTAAATCCAATTATTCGAAATAAATTTTATTCGACTAATAAATTCACTTATTAATATTTAAAATTAATTACATATCCAAATTTTAATTATTAAAAATCCTGGGTCATTACAGATGATGTGACCGAGATTATATTTTTCATAAGACATGTGTATTTCGTATTTGAGAATGCTCTGTTTTATGATATTAATTTATGAAGTTTAATTTTGAATATCAAGTTATTATTTAAACGTTTCCACTGTTTTTTATTTGTCTTGTGAATCTTAGTCTCTGTGATTTTTTAGCTATACCTATAACGCACCACATTCTTTAGTATGCCCTTCTTGGACATACTAAATGGTGTGGGGTGTTTCAATCTTAGGGTCATTGTGCACTAAGGTCAATGACCTTATATACTCAGAATTTTATACTGAATGGAGTCGGGAATGGTGCAGTGTAGCATCCACGTTGGTATTATTCTTTTTAATACTAAAGAGGCTTGTTTTTTATGTTAACTAAAACTATTTTAAAGGGGCAAAGAGGCCTATATTTTAGTTGGTCAATATTCCTATATCATGGGTAGTTAGCTATATAACTTATAAAGAATTTAAGTTTTGGTCTTCGACCTTGATAGAGGTCGAAAAGTTTTAATGCCACACGTTTGATGATTTTCTTAATAAAGGCAGAGAGCCTTAAGGTTCTTTGACATTGTGTGGACGTCGACATCGATATATTTATAAGCTATCTAAAAAGGGCAACCTCATATTGACGTCGAAAGTATGCATAGCATTGTTAAATTACCTTATTAATTCGGCATAAGAAATTGGTAATACAGAGGGCTATGTTTTTCCTTATTCTAAATATGAATTAAAGAGATTAATCATATATTAAGAAAACGTTTTCGAGGAATTAAATAATAGAATAGCCTAAATGTTTAATATTATTGATCAGTTATTATTGCTTAATTATTATTGTCATACTCACATCATTATGACCTATAACAGCATAATGAGGTGTTAAAAGGAAGAATAAGTTGCTAGATTGACCCAATAATGATTATAAATAGAATTAACTTCTAAGTGGTAGAATTGCATCCAAGAGATCAGGTAGATCAAAAGTATAGGATGTCCAGAACTAATCAAAAGATTATTGATTTAGACATGTTATTGGATGGGTCCAATAGGTTCACAGTCATCCCATGAAAATTATATCAAGATAAATATTATTGGAAGAGTCCAATAAGTTCCTAGTGATCCCATGAAAACTATGTCTAGATGATGATGTTGATCGAAATCAATATGTTCATAGTGATCCTATGAAAACTATGATTTAAGAGATGTTAAACTATGATTTGAGAGATGTTAATGGTAGAAATCAATAAGTTCAAAGTGTTCCTATGAAAACTATGATTTGAGAGATGATATTGGTTAATCTAAAAGGTTCATAGTAAGCCATGAAAACTAATAGGTTCATAGTAAGCCCATGAAAACTATAATTGAAAGGTTATTGGTGGAAATCAATAGGTTCTTAGTGATCCTATGAAAACTATGAAGTTGAACAGGTTGTCCTGAAGAATTGGGACATATTATTAGTCAACCCATGAAAACTAATAGGTTCACAGTGACCCTAGAACAATTGTAAATTTGGATGGATAATCGGATAAATTGGGATGGGTAATCCATGGTATATTTCATTCTTGCATATCATCATATATTATTTTGTTGTAACCATTGTGGATGCAAAATCATAGTGTATGGTTAATGTATTTTAGTTAAGATACTAGTAAGGGGAAAACTCATTCCGCTTAGTGGTGTGGTCTCACTAGATATCTATTTGGTTCGAGATTATTATCCATGTAGACTTTTCTCTGACCCAAAGTTTTAATCCTTCCCCTTAAACTCTTGGGTGCTCAAAATTAATTTGTGTAGGTTGAGAGTATGGGTTTTTCAGGTTTCCAGTTAGACGAATAAGCTTCCGAACACATACATGAGGCAATCTAACTATTATGATCTTTATCTATTTCCGTTGTGTAGTTTAGTTTTGTATGTTTGGATTTAATGGAAATGTTGTAAAATTGCCAACTATTTGACTCTGATCAACTAAGGTTCATCTTCATATGTTGTTCTTAGAGCATTTTTTAATAATTATATTTTCTCTAAACTTGGGATTACGAATGAGATTATGTAATGAATATGAAATATCATTTATGAAATGAGATGTTGAAATTTTGTTATTAAACTGTGTTGAAATTTTTCCTATTCATGTGGTTCTAGCTAATGATATGATTAACGTTTCCGCATTTTGTCGTCGAGATATAATATTTACGGATGACCGCGGCTTCTGTAACAGTTATTTTTGGCCTCAGAATGAGGGACGTTCCAAGATAGTATCATAGCATAGGTTTATGATTAAAAGAATTTTAAACCTAAAGAGTTTTTGAAAACAAATAATCATAATGAATCAGAGAATAAGATTGAGGTATGGGATAATGCTATAATAACATACTTGTATTTACTATATGTAAGTATTTATTCCATATTTATTCTCCCCTCTCCCTTAGACCGTTATTTATATCTTACTAAGGCTCGTATGCAAATTTATGAGAAAAAAAGATATGGAGGCGGGAAACAGAAGAGTGAATCTAGGTGGAGTAAGCACCACAACCAACAGAAATGCTCAACCTACTACTAGAAGGAATTCAGGTCGATAGACAAATGCTAATCAAAATGAAAATGCCAATGTAGGTGCTGCAACCCCACCAGTAGATATGGGGATTATGTATCAATTCTTCATTAATCTGATGCAGGCTGGAGCAGTTGTAATAGTAGTTGGAGGGATTGCTGCTAATGTAGGAGGAGTTTAGCCCGTAGCACCAGTTGGTAATAACTATGCCAAGCTAAGTCGAGATTACACCAGTGTGGGTGGAAAGCATTTTCTAGTGATTGAGGATGCAGCGGAAGTGGAGAGGTGGTTATTACATTATGAAAGAATTTTGTTGATTTGGGCTTGACTAACGAGCAGAAAAGGAGATTAGCTTCAAGATAGTTGCAAGGAGGTGCTTTATTATAGTGGAATGGAGTTACAATAGGAGTGCCTAAGGAGGAGTTTACTTGGGGAGATTTTCCAAGGAGATTCAAAGGTAGATTTTTGTCTGAAGTAGCTAGGTCCACTTTTCTCAGGAAGTTTACGGAATTAAAGCAAGGGGATATGCCAGTATTGGAACATTCTGCTAAATTTAATGAGCTATCTAGATATGGATATGCTACTATTGACACCGTGATTAAGAGAAATGATAAATTTATCCGGGGGCTGAGGGTGGAGATCGCTGAGGCAACCATGCCTCATCTCAGTAATCCATCGAACGTAGTGGTGGAAATGACTGTCCGGAATAAAGAAATGCTTTCTACTTTTGGGAATGAGAAGTCAGTAGAGGCTGAATGTTACTAGGGAAAGAAGAGGAAGTTCTTTAAGAAGAAAGGAGATCAGAAGGGCGGACCTGCCAAGAATCTGATATTGTCTGCTTCAAATGCGACAAGAAAAAATATTATACTCATGAGTGTCAGACTGGTAAAGGGAAGAAGGTTGCAGAAAAAAATGTGAAGTGCTTTAACTGTGACCAGATAGTGCACTACAAGAAACAGTGTCAAGAGCCAGTCAGAGCCAACAAAGGAAAAGTTTTCGATTTATAGCCATCATCATCTAGACCAACTTCTGCTAAGAAAGGAAAGTCTATGATGGAAGGTAAGATTTTGATTCATAGTTGGCCAGTTATAGTGTTGTTTGTTACTGGTGTATGCATTCATTTATCTCTCAGTGTTTGCTAGATAAGTTATGTTTAGGACCATCATGCCTTGTTACTTCCGTAAGGATAGATAATCCAATAGGAGGATAGACAACTCTAAGAATGAGATGTGACCATCTAGAGTTTGAGTTGCTAGGTTATACTTTTGCCTGCAGTCTGCATGTATTTGATTTTTTGGGATTTGGGAATATTTTGGGTATGGACTGGTTAAGTAAGTGTTTGATAATGACATATTTTGTATTGGTTAGAAAGTCATCGTTAAAAATATATCGTTATAAATCGCAAAGTGCATAGTATACAGTTTTAGTACGTATGTGAGTACGGATCGATCCGTAGGAAAATGAATTAATTTTAAATTCTACTCAATCAAATTAGCCCAAAGAGTTAAAATCTAACTAAAATAAAAATGAATAAAAATATGAGATTAAGAAACAATTTACAGGCAAATAAACTCTCATATTCTCACATAAAATAAACATAGAATCAATCTATGATCTCTGATTTTAATCCAAGTAGAATTGTTTATGTATTTATCATAAGTGTGGTCTATTTGTGTCATTAGTTAACACAACTTAAACCAACAAACTTTAATACAATAACTAAAATCGCTTATTAATTGAAATGAAAATGAACATGAAGTCAAAGTAAAAACTATTTAAGCATGATCTATTTACTATTTTCTACAGTAACATAGATCATCAAAATTCGATTCTACTTTAATTTCATTATCAAATCAATTAATAAGATGATGATGTAAATTGTGTTTGTATTAGATTAAGCATAGCTCATTTATGATTAGAAACACAATATGGGCTATCAAATTCCCTAATAAACTTACATCATAATCCAAATTTTCATTAAGCACTAAGAAGAGATCATTAATATTAAAATACGTTAAATCTAAATAATTTGAGAGATCTTTATTACCCCTAAATTGAAGGGATTTAGCTTCTCATTTACCATTTCAACACATGTAAATTTCATTATAGAACAAAAAAGGAAAATGCAAGCTAATTAAAATTAAAGAACTAACTGCTTGCATAAAAATAAAACTAAAATAAGTACATAAATGGACATCTGATCTACTAACATAAAAGGAAAGAGAGCATGTAAAAAAAAGAGCATAAAATAAAATAAAAGCATATAAAGTACAAGAAGAAGAAGAGGCTTAGGAAGCCATTTTATTTCTTATTAATTTTATGGCTACAACTTGCATAATATGATGAGATAATAAAACTTTATTACATGAACATAAGAGGGTTACTTATACATGACTAAAACTCCAATCCATTTTTAGGGAACTCCTTAAAATGCCCTTGAGGTAGTGTGGCCTCCAAGTTATCATTAGCATAATATTAATCCTTTATTAAATGTGCATGTGTATTAGCATTTAATTGCGATCCATTAGTTAATGGGTAGGTGGGGTCTTCCATGATTACATGAATTCTTTTATTTCTTCGTTTCTTTGGTTTCCAACTCTTGTATATGCATATTTCCATGAATCCACTTCCAAGTTAAATCCAAATTCCGACAAAATAAATTAAAATATGCAGGTAATTTTTTTTCATATTAACTCCCAAACGAAAATTACCGTTTTTCCTCCGTGTAGATGCAGGAATGATGACATAAAATCATTTTTGAAATTTGGTTTTGAACATGTAAAAACACCTAATTATGACATTTATTTTAATAAAATGAAATTAAGCATGTCAGCGAAAATATACATTTTTACATGCACATCAAATACCCTCTCACTTACCTTTTTATTAGTTCTTGAATAAAGAAAAACTAAGTAAACCCACTTTCGTAGGAAGCACGATTGCATTGAGCATACGCAACAAGTCGTTATACCTTTAGGTGTCCCTAGTAGGACGAGTGTTGTCTTGTGAGGGTTTTTAGTGGATTCTACACACAAAATCCAATGCAACTTGAAAAATTCCTAAATGAAAGATTTATTTATAAAGATATGAATGCAAGTTTTTGAAAATGTTTACAGATGAAGAATTTACTTTAAATTGATATGAATATTTTAAATATTAGTTCTATTCATTATCAAGAAATTTAAGTCCTTTTACTCGTCCAAACTTCCAATAAAAATTAAGTAATCATCATAATTAGACTCTAGTTTGACTAGTTATTTCGGTTGATAGTATAGTGCAACTATGAAATGGATCCTTAGTTTGATTATCAAAGTTTTTCAAAGTGGAATTTTTTTTTAATAACAAGTCGAATCAACTAAGTGAAAATAGTGATTGGATTTCAATTTTTTGCTCTCCCTATATTTGAAAAGTATTAACATTATTATTTACACACCTAACTCAGATAAACCGAGGCTAGATATACCGATCATACACTGCCCTTCGGACTTTGTGAGAAGGGTACAGAGCATGGCGAGTGTATACACTTGCGTATGAACACATGACTCTAGGTAGTTATTCTTATTAAAAATTTGTTTACATATACCTAATTCGGATAAACGGAGGCTAGATATATCGATCGTGCACTGCCTTTTGAGCTTACGTGAGAAGGGTACAGAGCATGGTGAGTGTACGCACTTGCGTGTGAACACATGACTCTAGGTGTTTCTTACTTTCACGAAAACCATTTTTTGTTTTGTTTTTTTCTCTTTTTTTAAAGAGAGAGTGTTACGCAAAATCATCTTAGCACTACTTAACTTAGAAGATTGAAAATATTATCGCCTTTACTTTAAATCAACCACTCTTTTAAACAAAGATTACAATTAGGATATACTTCATAATTATCACCCATGAACTTTCCTATACTAGTTAAACCTTAATTACTTGTAATCAAACTTTATTTTATTTTTGTTGAGACAAATAAATTTTCAAAAATTTCAATTTAATAACCAAAAACGTATACTTATCCTACAATCTTTCTTCAGAAATAAATCAAAATTCTAAAAAGAAAATTTGTTTTGTGTTTTTTTTTGAGTGTTGGAAAGAAAATGCTAAAAATAAACTATGAAAAATCAAAAATGAATATGAGACTCCCCAAACACACACAAACACACACAATTTTGACTATGCCCCTATAGTCAATGCATGATATAATGAGTGTAAGGGGTAAACATATGTACATATTTAAAAGAGAGCGTTAACATTTCTTAATAGATGTAGTATGGATCATAAAGAGTCATGAGCTACTCCTCTCGTTCACTCGGCAACTCAAAGTAAGGTTTAAAATAATGACCATTGACTTTGAAAATTATTCCATCCTTGGGTTTTGTATTTCAATGGCACCGTGTGGAAATACAGTTCATACCACAAATGGTCCAGTCTATCTTGATTTTAATTTCCCAGGGAATAAGTGAAGTCTAGAGTCATTCAAAAGAACTTTTTGGTTTGGCGAAAATGTTTTTCTTAGGATAGACAAAAAAAATTCTTTCTTTGTAAATTTTATCGTTGTCATATGCATCGTTCCTAATCTCCTCTAACTCATTGATTTGCAATTTCATATTTTCGCCAACATTTTAAAGATCAAAGTTTATGTTCTTAATTTTCCATAATGCTTTATGTTCGAGTTCAGTGGGAAAATGGCACACTCTATCACATACAAGCCTAAAAGGAGACATCCCAAGATTGGTTTTGCATGCAGTTAAGCGCATCCGTCAATTTTTGTGACCAATCTTTTTCATTTTTATTTACAGTTGTTTTAATTTGATGATTTGAAACTTCGACTTAGCCACGTTTGAGGATGATAAGGAGTGGATAACTTATAGGTTATCAAATATTTGTTCATTAGAGTTTCAAATGAACGATTACAGAAATGGGTTCCATTATCGCTTATTATTGTGCAAGGTGTTCCAAACCTCGAAAAGATGTTTTCTTTTATAAATTTCACAACAACAATGGTCATTTGTTTTACACGGAATGGCTTCAGCCTATTTAGAGACGTAATCAATGGCATGAAGAATGTGCAAATTTTCGAAAGAATTAGGAAATGATCCCATAAAATCAATACCCCAAACATCAAAGATTTCGATCATAGGAGTGGGGTTTAAAGGCATTATATTTCGTTAGAGATTCTTTCTAACATTTGGCAATGATCGAAAGTTTTACAAAACTCGAATGCATCTTTAAAAAGCGTAGGCCAGTAAAAACCACATTGAAGCACTTTTTCCTTGGTTTTCTTCAAACCAAAGTGACCACTACAAGCTTGGTCATGACAGAACGAAAGAACACTTTTGATTTCACAATCCATGATGCGACGTTGAATGATTTGGTTAGAGCGGTACTTAAATAAGTATGGATCATTCCAATAGAAGTACTTGACTTGGGAAAGAAATTTATATTTATCTTGTTTCAACCAAAATGAAGGAGTTTCCTTAGTGACTAGATAGTCCACTACATCGGCATACCATGGATCGACAGAAATAGAAAGGAGTTGTTCATCAGGAAAGTTCTCATTGATCGGTAAAGGAGATGATGCATTTGGAAGACGTAACAAATGATCAGCAATGACATTGTCGGATCCTTTTTTATCTTTGATTGTAAGATCGAATTCTGAGTAAGAGGATCCAATGGATCAAATGAGACTTTGCATCATTCTTAGCGAGTGGTACCTAAGAGCGGAGTGATCAGTGTAAATATTAATATATGAGCCAATCAAATAAGGTCGGAACTTTTCGAGCGCAAAAACTACCAACAGAAGCTCTTTTTCAGTGGTCGTGTAATTGAGTTGAGCATCGTTTAGAGTCATACTAGCGTGGTAGATGACATGAAGAACTTTGTTGATGCATTATCCTAAGATAGCACCAGCTGGAAAGTTAAAAGCGTCATACATTATCTCAAAGGGAAGATCCTAATTGGGTGAGCAAATGATGGGAGCAGAAATGAGTTCGTTTTCGAGATGTTTGAAAGTAGAGACACGGTCATAAAGTCAAATGGAACATCTTTTCCAAGAAGAGTCGTAAGAGGTCGAGAAATTTTACTAAAGTCTTTCACAAAGCATCGATAAAATCCAGCATGTTCAAGAAATGAACGAATGTCTTTGCAGATTTGGGAATGAGGAGATTCGAAATTACATCAACTTTTGCTTTATCTACCTCAACGCCTTTGAAATGACATGCCCAAGGACAATGCCATGTTTGACCGCAAAATGGAATTTTTTTCCCAATTTAATGTTAAATGTTTGTCCTTGCATCGTTTTAGAACCAACTCAAGATGGTTTAAGCACATGGAAAAAAGTTTTCAAAGATAAAAAAAATCATCCATAAACACTTCCAGAAAGCGTTTGATCATATCAGAAAAGATTCTGACCATGCATCTTTGAAAAGTAACAGGAGCGTTGCAAAGGCCAAGTGGCATACATCGATACGCAAAAGTGCCAAAGGGACATGTGAAAGTTATTTTCTCTTGATCTTCGGTTGGAATTTGGTTATAGCAGGAATAACCATCAAGAAAGCAATAGAATTCATGGCCGGCATAATCTTCAAGCATTTGGTTGATGAAAGGGAGAGGAAAGTGATCCTTATGTGTCGCATCATTTAATTTTCGAAAATCAATGTAAACATGCCTACCCGTTTGAGTACGAGTTGGAATAAGTTGGTTTGAGTCGTTCTTGATAAAGGTAAGTCCAGTCATTTAAGCACAACATGAATTGGGCTAACCCAAGAACTATCAGATATTGAGTATATGATTTCGTTATCGAGGAGTTTAAGAATTTCGTCTCAAACCATATCCTTCATTTTTGGATTAAGCCTTCGTTACATGTCATGAACAGGCTTAGCATCGTCAATTAAATGGGTACAATGTTGAATGGGAGCGGGACTAATTCCCTTTATATTGGTGATCGACCATCAAATTGCTTCTTTATTTTTTGACAGAATTGAAAGTAAGGAAGCTTCTTGATCAAGAGAGAGAGAGTTAAAGAGATTACGTTATCACCTAAGTATGCATACCTAAAGTGATTGGCAAGGGCTTTGAGATTCAACCTCCGGGGTTGCTCAATCAAAGAATTCGGTTGAAGTTCTGATTCAATGGTAAAATACTCAAACGGAAGCACATTTTTAATTTCGTTAGGCTCATTTTGAAACAGTTGTTTGTATTCGGTCTCGCGTTCATGGTTTATTTCAACTGTTTTGTTATCAAAATTTTCTTGAATGGAGCTAACTTCCAACGTTTGGTCACGTAGTTCATTCGATTGATTTTCAAGATTGAATACACTAAGATCCAAAGTCATGTTTCCAAAAGTAATTTTCATCGAATGGTTTTGACAATTAATTGAGCGTTTAAAGCAACCAAGAAGGGAATTTGACTCGTCGAATTATTCATAGATTGAGTCTCCAAAATGATGAAATCGATGAGGAGTATGAATTGACCGATTTTGACAAGTACATCCTCGATTTCTCTCATGGGTTTTTTTATCGAATGATCGGCAAATTGAAGAGTAACTTTCATCGATTTTAGTTCACCCTTGCCAAATTGCTGGTAAATAGAATGAGGAATCAAATTGATGCTCGCACCCAAATCGAGTAAGCATTTGTTAATCATTTTATCTCCTATCATGCACGAGATCGTCGAACATTCAGGATCTTTGTATTTGACGGGAATTGATGGGACAAGAGTTCGCTAAGTCGAAGGCTAAGAAAACTTTCTTTGGTACATGATTGTGTCATTTTTGAGTACAAAAGTCCTTAAGAACCTTAGCGTAAGTTGGGACTTATTAGACACTATTAAGAAGCGGGATGTTAACTTTGACTTATTTAAAATTTTCCAACACTTTTTACTTTTGGTCAGAGTGTTTCTTGGATCGAAAGCGATGTGGAAATGGAACACGGTACTCAGTAGGTCGGTCCATTTGAGTAGAAGAAGAATTTGGATTAGCTTTTGATTCAATGTTTGGCTCAACGTTTTGTTCAGGATTGCTTATCACTTTCGAAGTGTCAAGAGGAACTTCTGGTAAATCATTTGGATTATCAACCTGGTTATTGATTTGTTTACGGGAACGCAAAGTCTTGATAGCATTCATTTGAGTTACGTTGCTATCTTGAACAACATGGGCTTGATTTGAATTCATGTTTTGATTTGTGGAGATTCAGAACTGGTTGATTTGGGAATGTGCCTCATTCATGTTCACTCACAGATGTGGCCAATTGAATCATTTTCATTTCAAGTTTTACAATCGAATGACTCGTATTCTACACGTACGAGGTTAATAAATTTTGCAAGCTACTATTTGATTGGAGGCTTTAAGTGGTTGCCTTAGCCAAACTTTCAAGACTTTTCTCAAGTGAAGTCAATCGTTTATTATCTTAGGTAGCAAAAGATTGTTGCAGTTGATTTTGAGACAGACCGGCAAAGTTTTGTTGAAAATGATTGGGCTGAAAGGGAGGATTCGAAGCATTGTTCGGAAATGCTTGAACATTGGGACGAACCAAATTCATGTTGGGATTATTTTGTTTCCATTTCACCAACCATGATTGTACGTTGGAGAAAACGGGTCATTCTTAACCTTATTGAAAGCATTGAGTTGTTAAATCGAATTAGGGCACAGATCAGCAATGTGATTTGGATCAATGCATTCATAACACATTGGTTGGGAGCTTTGTTCATTTGGTCGGATGAGAAAACATTGTCGAATTTATTGATCAGTGTGTCAATCTTAGCTTCCAAAGCTAAAGACGATCCTATTAAGCATGCGTTCGATCGTGAATAAATGGATTTTTCATTGGAACTTTCCTATTGGAATGACTTTTCGGCCAAGTGTTCAAGGAATTGCCAAGCATGTCATGATGTTGGATGAGGAAATTTCCTTGGCACATTGATTTAGGCATGGTTCGTTAACTATTTTCAAGTCCATCGTATAATATTTGGAAAAGAGTCCATTTTTCGAAATTATGGTGTGGACATTTTAACAAAAGCTCTTTAAATCTTTCAAAATATTTTCCGAAAGGTTTACCTCTGAATTGATGAAATTTACAATTTAATTTCAGATTTTATTTGTTTTCACCAAGGCATAAAACGTTTTTAGGAAAACTTTAACGAATTCTTCCCCCTTTTGATTAAGTTAGATGGTAAGCTATACAACCATTTTTCAACGTAATCGGTAATGGAGAATGGAATTGATCGAAGTTTGATTCCATCATCACAAAGTTGTTGAAGTTTAATAGTTGCACAAAATTGTTCAAATTTTGTTAAGAAAACGTATGGGTCATCATGTTCAAAATTGCCAAATTAGTATGGCAATATGATTTGAATGATTTTCGAAGTGATTACTTGTTATGGTGGGTAGTGTGATATAAGAAGGAATAGAAACTCTATCGGAAAAGATTCATCCATGATAGTTCGAGGGGCATTCTCGTTTGCCATCATTGAAGGATCATTTGCTCGAGTTAAACGATTTGTTGTTGTGTCATGAATCCAAGTACTCATGCACAAGAAAAGTCAAGAAGAGAAAGAAGTGAGAATTGAATTAAGAGAATGAAACAAGATTTGGAAAATGAAGTCAAGTGAAAATTTGTTTTTTTTATTTTTAAAGGAAAAATATTTAACAAAAGGAATTTATTTTTCAAAAAGGGAGATCTGATTTTTTTTTTTGCTTTCGATTTTCAAATTTTTTTCTTTTATGTTTTTGCTTTTTTTTAGTTTCTGCTTTTTTTGAAAAGATTATTATTTTTTCATTAGATTTTTGTTTTTCTAAAAAAAAACTAACTTATGCAAAAATGCTTGTTTTTTTTATTTTACTTTGTTTGAAATTTCTTTTCTATTTTTTAAGGAAAAGTTTTAAAAAGATTTTTTTGGATTTTTTAAAATGAACTAGGTTAAGTAAAATGTAAAAAAAAAAAAAAAAAAGTTTTGGATTTTGATTTTGTTTCTTTTTTCTATATATGCATGAACTAACGCAACTAAATGAATGCAAGGACTTAACTATAATTTTTTTGTCCTTAGTAGCTACTAACCCAAAATTGTATAATCACACTTTGTCTTAATCCAACAAAATAGTCTTAGCCAGGTAACAGACAAGAGTTATCAGTGCACCACTAATCACCGTAGCAATGCAGTCGAAGGTTTCAGTATCTTTAGAGAAACAATCACTATAATATTTACGAATCAGCATAATATTTATATATGATTATTGCTCTATCATAACCTAGACACCAAGGATATAAATTGTCGAAAGAAGAGAACTTGTCAAGTTACAATTAAGCCATAGGTAAGCTCGTGGCACCCTTAGGTCTAATGTTTAACCGTTATTATTAGTGAAATTCTACAATGAAATTCAATTTGTGGGCTAAATAATGAGTGATGAAATCCCTCACCTTATGTTGGTTTGGGTGTTACTCTTAGAAAGGAAAAACAAGATAATATGAATGCAAAACATAAATTAACGATGCAACTATGAATGAAATTTTATTTTGTTTTTGAAATTTTTTAAAATGCAAGCAACCAGAATGCAAAGAAACTAAAAGCAAGAGATAAGGGTACGATACTACAACGTGCAGAATTATTAGTAAATTATTTTACAGTGGCAAAAAAATTTTAGCAAGCAATTTATTTTTGCAAGCAAAGCGGAGCTATTATTAACAGCAATTTATTTCCTTGCGAATTTCTGTTTTTGCAACCTGAAAATGTAAACAAGATATATGCAGTGAAATTTATTCTAATTTTACTTTTTTATATCGTTTTAATTTTCGTATATACATTGCAATGGTAACAAAAACAAAATCAACTTGTTTTTTTTAAAACGCTCACTAGGGCCCGGCCCAAAAAATAAAACCAAATCACGATATAAAAAAAAAAGGATCCTAATTCACTAAACCACGGTTCTTTCAAAATTTCTGTAAAATCAAAATTATGCAACCAAATTCAAAAAATCAAAATTCTACGTCAATCCAAAAACCAAATTCTAAAATCAAAATCAAAATAAAAAGAAAGGGTGAAGTAGCGAATCTAGTAGGTTGACGTCGCGATGTGGTTGCTGTGATTGGAGGCGATGGTTCGATTGGTGAGTTATTCGGCTGAGGATGGTCGTGGGTGTCGCAGGTGGAGGAATTGAAGGTCGCAGTTTTTGTTGACTTGGTCGCTGCTGGAGATGGTTGTTTGTCTGGGTTTCGTGAATTAGGTGTGTAAAATTATTATTGAGGATGTTGAACTTGGGCAAATTGGGTGTGGCTTTTGGGTCGGAGGGGTGGTTGTTATTGGCGTAAGTGAAGTAGGGTAGGGTGTGTTGGGAGGATTGAAATTGGTTGTACCAAGGTCAGTGGGAAGTTTGTAATGGAGGGAATGTGATGAAGTGTTGATGGTACAGGAATGTCATTAGGAGGATGGGTTTGTGGTGTGGTAGCGGAAGTATTGTAGTGATACGAAGGTAGGGCAATAGGAAGAGATGGTGTTCAGGAGGTGGAGGTTTGATGTAAGCTGAGAGGAAGGTGGTAGTGGGTTGTCAAGTGTGTTGATTGTCGTAGGTTGTAGTTGTAGGCATGAAGTAGTTGTGAAGTGCTATTGTCGGAGGAGTTGTTTTGGTTGGTTATTGATATCAATAGTGAAGTTTTGTTGATAGAATGGCAGTGCAAAGGGATGCAGAGCGGTGGTGGCAGAGGAAGTCAGTACAGTTGAAGTTGAAGGTGAAGTTGCTGTAGAAGTTTTGAAGGAAATGATATGGTGTGAGGCAATGGTGAATGAAGGAGGAGTGAATGGTCATGTGGTGGTGCTTGTAGGTGATTGCTGGCGTCGGGTTGTGATTGACGAGGATTTAAGGAGTATGGTGAGGTGAAGTTTGTTTGTGGAGATATTATTGTTAAGGAGTTTGTTTGCGGCAAAGGCAGGTTGGTTCAGTTGGCAGTGGATGGTGGTTGTAAGAGGTTCAGGTGTAAGAAGAGAACAGACGTGAATGTAGAAGTTGTAAGGCAGTTTGAACAGGTACGGGTGAAGGGTGGTAGGTGAATGAAGGCAGAGGGAAGTTTTGATGTGCACAGATATGTGCATAGTTTGCACAGGTTGGAAGTTTTGAATGTATGAAGTTGATGTTTCAAGGCAGTGAGGATGGTTCAGCAGTGAATGTATGAAGTGGATGTTGGAAGTTTTGATGTTGTAGGCAGTGGTGGTTGGAGTTGCTGCGGTGGTTATGGACAGTAACTTGATTATGAATTTGGTAGGAGGAAGATAGTGGTTGTTGGTTGAAGTAAATGTGCAGTGTAGATTGTGACTACAACAGTAAGGTGAAGTATGGTAGTGAGTTGGTGTTGTTGTATGTTGTATGTTGAGTGGCAGTTGTATGTAGGGGTGATGAAGCTGCAGTGGGAGGAGCAGTTGGCAGGTTGGTTCAGTTGAGATGGTAGGAGGAATTGTATGTTGCTGTGATGGAGATGTAAATGGAAGTGGAAGTTGATGTGTAGTGAACTGTTGCAGAGGATTGGTGGGTTGCTGATGATTTTTTGTATTAAGAAGCTTGTATGCAATGAATGAGTAGTGGGAGGGCAGTGGAGTGAAAGGTTGAAGGCTGTTTTGGGTTGAAGTGAAATGTAACAAATAGAAATGCAACAAACAGCAGTGAAGCAGCGAGTAACAAAGAAAAAAATTGTTAAATGTAGCAGTGAGGCAGAAGCGAAGCGGTGAAATGTAACGAAAAGAAAGCAGAAATGTAACAAAGAAAAAAAATCTTGTTTGAGTTGAAGTGTACAGAGATCGTATAAACAGTAGTGGGTAAAAATGTAAATGCACCGTTTTTTTCGGAATGAAATACAAAGTTCTTTTTTTAGTACAAATTGCTGTTGTGGAATGCTAGATGAAATGCAAATGTAAAACGATAAAATTGGAAAATACTATGCAAGAAAACAATGCAATTTTATTATATATATATATATATATATATATATATATATATATATATATATATATATATATATATATAATAAAATTGCTCTGTTGGTTATAAAAGACATAGAGAGGCCAGGATTTATCCTCAGCACATATATCAAGCGGCTTCTGATTCTCCACATCATCCCATTATACATGTTATATTCCACGACCTATCCCACATTTTCAGATTTTCTAACGTGTCCAACCCTTATTGGCCACCTATAAGGTTGGCTTCTGTTACCGATTAATTACTAATATCGTTACGTCCCCCACCTCGCACGTTGTTGCTTAAGTTCTGAGTTTTAATTTTTAACTGTCCACTCCACGTTCACCCACATATCTGCCATTACTCCAGATATGTTCACACATATAGGCAGTTAATAATTCATTCTCTATTTTCGACTGATTTCCGCTTAATTTATATATTTCAATTTTGAGGTATTCCTTTTTGCTCTTCAACCATATACACAGTATATATTTATTTTTCTTTTTCTGCAGCAAAATTCATTCTAGAGCTTGACGTTGGATGCTTGCAGCTTGATATTGCATCTTACCAGCATCTGATTTTGCTCTTTTACTTGGAATACCTAACCCCTCCATGCATGATGTTAATTTCTGGTTGGAATTTGTAATCATTCAAACCCACCTTTTTGCTGAAATTTGTAGTCACCGAGATATTCGTATAAAAGATGGTCACGCTACCAAAAGATAATCTATGATGAACTTGCGGCCAATGATTTCATGAATGGTGGACTCTTATTTGATTGTCGTGGGATAATTTTTCTAACTTTGTTCGCCAGACAAATGCTCTTTGTTTAGGGCGTAACTGAAGCAAACTAATGATATACGGTGCTCTAAGTTGATATATATGGTTTTGAGAGGATGTTTAATTTATTTCCTGTGGATACATCGTATATGCATATAATATTCATTTATCATGAAATAGGAACAGTAAACAAGTTGTCAAAAATGTTTTGAAGTTTTGTTCAACTTTCCCTTATCGATCAATTTTTGTTTTGCCTCCCCTTTTGCATATTCTCAATTTTAACTTCCACCATAGTCGACATCAAAGATCTCATATTACTATTATACGTATATGTTCAATTCATCTTGACCTTTAACCATCCTCTCCTTCTTATAGTCAGATCTTTCTTTATGCTTACTATGGTACATGTCTGTATTCATTCCTTCTCTCAGTTTATACTTTTATGCACATGATATGTTTGTGTAAATGTTGTTCCATGCAGTTGTTTCTTCAAGTGTTTAATTTCTGTTTTAGCCTTATACTATATCGTGCATTTTGTAGGGAAGATGATGCTACAGAAAAAAAAGTTGTACAAACATCAAACAGGTTTTATTACATTTGAAAATCCTTTCCTTATTATTTCCATCATTTAATTCAACTTAACATTCATTTTTCATATATTTTTTGAAGTTTAAGTTAGCCTTGGAGGATCAAGATTGACCAGAAAAATAAGGTGGTTAAACTAGAAGAAAAGGAGGCAGTGACATTATTAGAAATGAATTAAAGGCTTTGGAAGGAAAATTTTCAGCTTAGAGTAGCTAACCCTCTACCAGCAGCAAATATGGTCAAAAAATGGAATAAAATGAGATGGCTCAACATGTTGAAAATCCTTAGATTTTATGACCTGAACATATTAGATGAAAAGGTTGCATAACCATTGATTGGTAATGTACATCTTAATTCTATAAATCACATGATTCTGACTAAATTTGTTTCAATTTTTTAGTAGCTAAAATTTTGTTTCGATATTTCATATAATAAGCTTATAGGCTACCCTAAATAAGAACATGTAATAGAGTGATAATTAATTTCATGGTACCTTTATATAATTGATTTATTTATTTCCATGCAACAATTTACGTACCTACACAATTTCTTCCCTAAATTTACCACATTATGTATTCCGTATATGTTAAGAATTTTTTGATAAAGAATACATTCAAAATCTACATACATGTAGAATTAAATATCTTGGAATCTAGGTGGTTTATAATTGGATATACATATATAAATAAAATTTATTTCATGCATAAATAGTTTAAATATTTAATGTGGATATATCAGAATAACTTATGAAGCAAGTGAACCAAACTCTATTTTTGAGTACATTATGATTTTTGCATGTAAGTATAGCATTTTATCCGATTAAATTTAATACTCCATCCATAAACTAAATTTTATATTTCTCTAAGTATATATGTTTGTCATTATGTTTGCGTAGATTGTTTCAGATCTTATCAATGATACTTCATCTTAAAAAAGTGCAATTTCTTGGGCAGTAAACCAGTTTCCAAATTTAATGTAGGTTTTATGTATCTTAGTCTATCCACTTAGGATAAAAGAACCAGCTCTCATTTTTATCTCAATTATAAGGACCTCATATGTCTAAACTTTGTTGCTGGGATAGAGGTCTGTAAATTAATTCATTGGCAACTTTTTTATTTATTCTTTAGTTGAATTTTAATTAACATTAATTAACTAATATTGGTCGATGCATGCATGCATATGGCATTGTTCAATGCATGAGCCAAAGTGGGGTTTTTGGTAAAAGTTAAGGTTAGGCACCAAGTATGTACCACACCGATTGGCGCCCATACATTGTTGGCTAGGTGACGCTTGGTTTGTGGCATTATTTGTCAAGGATTAGATCTTGCATTTCCCTTATTTTGACCATGCTAGATTAGTGAATTCCAATTTTCTTTTTTGAAAGATATCTCATTTATTAAGTTTTTTCCAACTTAATTAAAATTTCAGTTCTTTGTTTCAAATTTGTTATTTATTTCAAATCACGTTTAGTAGATTTTTACCTTTTTTTTTAATTATTACTCTTTCAAAGCTTTAAATGCCGTATATAACTGATTAGTATATATGAAATTATTCGATAATGGGAATGAACTTAATTTCTTTCCATCAAGATCTTTTCTTTAAATGTTTAGTCGTTCAAATTTATGTGCTCATTTTCCAACTTTTGAAACAACCGGTTAGATATTTATGGGATATATGTGTGTTGATTCATATTTGTTTGGTTCTCTATTTCTTCATCAGTTTTAATTAATAAATTTATCACTATAATAGCATTTCCTATATATTTCAATTAATACTTATAGATTAATATTAAATAAATTATATTAAGGTGTTTTAAGTTTTTGATTTGAAATATGAAACCATGTGTGTAGCTTTAAGTTTATTTTGGGATATAACTATTGACAAATTAAATTTGTATCATTATGTCTAGCTTCTTAAGATTTTTCAGAGTTTCAAAAAGTTTAATAGCCTGAAATCACAATTAGCTTTGCTTGATTTTCAGAATATGATCTATGCTTACTGTGGATTCAAATCTTTAAACTCTTACTGTCAAATGATTTTCCTTTAAAAAGCAATGTGGTTAACTATGGATTAGTTTTGCGGTTTCAGTTTGTGGAAGTTAATGCAATTTAATTGGGAAGTTAATGCAATTTAATTGGGAATTGAATCATGGAAATTTTCAATGTAGTTGACAATGTGCTAATTTTGTCATATAAGTTTATTTTTAGTTTTTTACAACATAAGATTTTTTAAATTTTGTAGAATTTGACATTCTAAATAAGTTATTTTTGATTACTTACCAAATCTACCGTACTAACGTGTTTGTTAATGTTTTCCTCAATTTTGATGAAATTCATGCAAGTACATGGATCAAGGGTATACTTGACTATGTTACCATACATGAATTTTCTTCTTTTTCTTCGTAAATTAAACTCAAATGCTGCAAACGTTATCTTATGCTTCTCAACATGTTTCAAATCTATTATGACTAAGGATAAATAATTGTAGTCAATTGGATTAACCCTTAGTGGAATATGTGATATCTAAAACAGTAGAAACCATGATTTTTAAAGAACCAATAACCACATTAAATATTCAAATGATGCATAACAATTAAGCATCATAATAATTCAAATGATATCTTGCTTTATCATTTTCATACTTTCCATGGATTTTTAGTTGTTTATCATATTTCTTAATGGACATAATTATTGAATATCATATTTGTAGTGGGAGAAGTTATGTATGATTATGATAACTTGACTAGAGAAATTATTAGACTGGAAACAGATTTAGTTTCCATTTATTTAAGGTATATTATTTCAATTTCATATTTTGTTTTCCAAACTTCAATACATCATTAATTTCTCTAATTTGGAATATTAATGATATTTTTTTTGGGATTCAAGGATTAATGATTTTTCGTATATTTAAGCGTATGATATCTTTAGTATTAATGCGATCTTCCATGAAGGTTTTTTTATATTTAGAACAAATCTCTATTCCCTTTATAACCAAAATAAAAAATGGCTACTTTTATTTAAACCTGAAAAGTTGTTGAGTAGCCCCCCACAAAACTGAAAATATCATTATACACATGTTTTTGCTGAGTATGTCCAACTTATTGTTAAATTTTACATTTGTACCCTTCCCTAATAAAAATCAAATCGTAAAAAATTCCATTATAGAAATAATTATCCTAGCAAAATCATGTAACAACATAAAATTCAACTTTTACCCCGTCTCTTCTACAAATTATGAATTTATAATAAAAAAAAATCAAAATAGTATGAAATTCCAGTTTTACCACATTTGATTCCATTACACTTATATTATAATCATCATAATCCATCGATTCAAGCATAAGATTTGAGAGTTTGTCCAACAATAAATTTAGGGTTTATTGGACAAAAGGAGTAGAGGAAGGAAAATACGATGAAAGACAAAAAAATTGGTGAAAAACATAAGGATAATTTTGTCCCTGAAATTTTTTTAAATTTAAAGGGGTTAATTAGTAAAGTCATGTGTATAAATTGAATTAGCCATAAAAATTATGTACAAGTTTCGGCCAAATCAGGCCCAAAACAAGCCCAAAACGTAACCAAAGAAAGCAGGCCCAACACAAAACATCAACAACAAAAAACAGGTCGGGTTGAAACCGATCTTCCATGAAGTTATATTGCAAGAAATTATGTTTAGTTTTTATTTTTATCTTTCCTTAATAATTCTATATTTCAATAATTATCATCAGACAATACCTAAAACTAAATCTAGCAGTAGCTTTAACCTTATGGACCGATAGTGGACCTCTACATGCCTAATATTTGACGATCAATGTATTATGAGTGAATAGAACAGTATAGCCTATCATCATATTACTTTAATACATAACATTTAAATTGAATTACCAATAAGCACAAAACTGAGGTTTGGTATCCGGTAACTGGAATGCATGATGTTTTGGTTGAAATATAGATAAGTATATTATTTGTGCTCCAATACCGCGATAATTGTAAGACCCTTTGTGATAGTTATAGAACCCAGGTCATAACTAAATTACAATTTTGCACCTTTCAACTGTTGTAGTAGCATAATATCAAACTTGCAACTTCCAGCAGCTTTCATTTTTTTACTAAGTTGTCTATTTATAATTTTGAACAATGAATTAACTATCTCTTTGCATATTAACAATAATCAGTTTTGTTCGAAGGTCAAAACAAGCAGTGGACTGGACAAATGATCATCCCGACTAGCTATCATGCTGTTATTATTTTGTTGCTAACAGGGATGCATGAATATGTGTCTTTGTGTATCCATGTGTGTGTATGCATTATATATATAATGTTTGAATAATGTACCGACCGATTGTTATAATTTTGTGAAATTTTTTGTAAACAGTCCACGTCACTTCATAGTTTTTATATTTACAAATTTTACATGGATCAAACTTCATATCCATGCTCCATATAGCCTTACAAACTGTACACAGATTAAATTTTGCATCCGTGCCATCGGCACCGGCTATATACTAGTGTGTATATATATATATATCTACTAATAATGCAAATATTTTAACATGGTGAAGCTTTTTTGAACTTCCCAAACAGTCCATTCAAATTGGTCTGAAACAGTTAAATAAAAAAAAGTGTAGAGGACATAAGAGTCCTTTTTCGTATCCATGTTCTCATGCCCCCTAAATTTCAGCCATTATTCTCCTCCACTTTCCTCTTCTTTCTTACTGCTTTCAGCATTTTCTCCTGCCAACATCTTTTTCCCCAATTTGTCAACCGCCCTTTCCAAAATCTCCTCCGATTCAACCGCCTCTCACAAAATTCCTCTTCTTCCCTTTCTTCCACCAACACGGGCCATTCTTTTCAGATCCAAAGACTTCACCGTACTACTAATTCCCGCGTCTTTCCAATACTAAACAACTCTAATTCTCCTACCTCGTTCCCTACAAAAATAAACCGATCTCCTTGCGTGTCTACGATAAGTAATCAATCTAAATCGATCTCCTCACGTGCCTAGCAGCAATAGCAATGATAAACAATCTATCACCATTGATCTGATCGGTCATAGGTAATTATTCGTAGGTTTTCTTTAACTAGATCGAATTAGAAGTACTATCTCAATCCTTTGACAATTCATGTGCTAAATCGATGATTCATGTGTTAAATCACTTTCATCATCTGTGCATCAGCAACGAAGATTAACAATTGACCACGGTATTAACTTTAATTCGATGGTTTAGTGTATCTACACTGATTTGATATCTATTAGGTTTTAATAATACGTTCATATGATTTTCTAATTTATTTGACAAATGTTATATTACTGAAATCTTAACAAAATCATTTTGTATTGACAGCAAGTTTCAATTGCAGGTAATCAGTAGTATACTTGGTCATATGGACTCAAAGTCAGTTGTTTATAGTTGGTGAGTATTCATTTAAATATTAATATCAGTAAGAACATAAAATTTTGACCAACTGTATATTTCATCCATGTTGTGCTAAAAAATATATACAGTTGCTCGAATCTACAATTCTTTTTTTGGGAATTTGGGTGTTGTATTGTTAAATGTGAAACTGTTTCCTAATTCTAAATTAGCTCCTTTTGTTATTTTTTATATTCCTAGCTTTTGGAAGCACTACCATGGCGGAGGAACAACCTTTTGGTTTTGGGTCACTTCCGCTACTCCATTCTGTTTTGCAACAAAGGAAGAGTGAGGTTTTTAATTTCCGGACATAGCATTTATTCTTTATATGCATAGTAGTATTATTTTTTTGGAATTTGGGTGCTTTTAGAATTTGGGATGATGAGAAGTATCATATGCTCAATTTTGGTCAGTGGTCATTACAGATCCAATGTTTTATGAACAGTTACTCGATAATGGAAACTTAATGAAGTTACTATGTTCGACTCTGCACATAGTATTATAACTGGTTTATACCCCTAATCCATTGTTATACCTATTCATTACAATGTCCATGGTGTGCCATATTTAGGCTTCATTATCAAATTTACAAGCTCCGTTCAGACGTGCAAACAAAATATGCACGTAAACGATATAATGGTATTTGTGCAATCATAAATTATAACTGACATACTAATACCTTTTTCTCTCTTATAATATGTAGTTTTAGCATCTATATTTTTCTACAATTATCCCAATATAGTTTCAGTTTCTTTCAACTTTTAAATTATGATAATTTTGTAGAAGATTCAATGTCTAAAGGAAACTATTTGGGATTATCTCAAGGTTTTGGTCTTTTTAGCTTCTAAATTAGTAATAACTAAATATGGTAGGACATATGCAGTGGATGGATTTTTAAATGTTTTCATTTACTTCTAAAACTAGAAAATAGAAGTGTGTAATACATCTTTTACTTTTGTAATTGATGTTCATTTTGGCAAATTAATTATTTATAATCCATATGCTTTCAACTCATCTTTTCCTACAAGAAGTTATTACACCACCTAATTAAAGCATTGATGAAATGAGATATCATCCAAGAATAAGGTCGTAATGTAGGTGAAAAGGGTAACTTTAACTACACAATAAAAAATCCTTTTTACGTTGTCATAGTCTGTTGCTTAAATTGGTCTAAAACATTGTTATATAGATAAATACATGGCTGGATTTAATATATGCCTAGTTGTGACAGTTTCCATATCAGATCTATTGGAAATATGTATAGGCAATTTTTTTATTATTAAAGTCCATTTCAAGTTAAAAAATCTTGCAATAGCTAGATTGTTATTTTTTTTGGGTAAATACATTCAATTTTAGGTTATTTCCATTCTATGTTACTTTCCAAACAGATACGTATTTTAAATGAGATCTTTTTTCCTTCAATTTCACCCATCTTTTTCCGATAGGCGTTTTGAGTACTATATGGTTTTTCATTACTATGTATGTTTGAAATATTAAATGTCTTTTTAAGTCTTAGTATATCATGCATTTGGGATCAACTTTCTATTTTCATCCTATTTTTAAATTATTCCCTGGTAGGGACCATGCAATAGATGAATTGGAAAAAAATCATTTACGACTAAAACCTATTAATATTGAAGCATATTAGAAGATTTTCTTACTTCTTTGTGACATTTGATTTTAGTATAAAAATTTTAGTTTCTATTATTTGAAAATATTTTTCTATAAATTTTAGTTTGTCTTGCACATTATTTTTCTTGTATGTATTAATGCAAATACTTTGCTTTGGTGAAGCTTTTTTGAACCCATTCACAAAATACCAATAAATTAATAACAAAAAATGAAAATGGGGGCGTGTGCCATTTTCTTCGGCCCATGTTCTGATCTCCACTAACGTTTCATCTTTTTAGTCCACCACTGCTGTAACGCCCCGAAAATTTTCGACTTTCGAAAATTCAACATCGATACTCACTTTATCGACTGCCGAGAAATCGAAGGCCAAAAACCCGAAATGTTATGGTTTAAGAAAAAGAATTTAAGAAAAGAGAATAGAACGGAACAGAAAACAACTGAACAACAACAGAATCTCACAATTCGCAGCGGAACAACATATAATAATAAATGAATAATCTTTAAACAAAGAACTATATCAGTTATTACAGTTCATACATTTCATTTCATTACATCATATCATCAGAGTGTACAACAATAACAACAACAAACAGTGCAGCGGAAAAAAAGAAATACTATATAACTAGTAATACGCCATGCCATCCAGCTTGCCTCCAACAATTCCTGAATATCCAGAATATCCTGATAAACCTTAACTCTTGACTGCCCGTGTGGAAATTGGTGGGCACCCAGAGTTTAGGAAGGAAAACAATAAACTCCAAGTCAGTCATGTGACTGGTGTGAGAACTCAAAACAGTTTATTTATCTTTAAAATCAAAAATAGAGGAATAATTTTAAAGTCAATTCGCAATGCTTTTAAGAATGAGACTACCATAAGGCCTCCCGCACACACACACAATGCAAACGCAGAATCGGAGGAGATTTCTCCTTATGATAGTCAAAGATGCTTGATACGCATTTAAAATAACATTTGATATTATTACTAGTGCATAGTGTAGAGAAATATTTCGAAAGTAGAATATAAATCTTAGCCAACATAGACATTTCGAACTATGCCTACTATAGCTACCATCCAAACAGTGGTGACCACCATAAGTGAATGGCAGGTTCTACAACTAATACCGTACAAGGTTTCGTATTGGGAATTGGATTTCCAACGAATGATCAGGCCAAGGAACTTCCCATTGCCACATGAGAATGCCTCTGGATGGACATTCCCGAGAACCAAACCGGATCTCTACCAACACAAGGCCGGGTTACCCCTAACTGAGTAACAACTGACCGAATATGCCATCCCCCGGTCCTTTGGGACCTTTTCACCGAGCGCTCGTAATCAATTCACACAATCATAACAAAGTGTTTTCAACATGAGTAAGTATCTGGGCTCCATACCATGATACCACCATTTTCCAGAAGGAAATGCACACATCCTAAAGGGCGCTACCCCTCATAACCTTGCTGCTTCTTTCCTGTTTTGACCATTCACGGGGTGTGAGGCTCGACGAAGTCACGTCCACAAAAACATACTTTATACAAAAGCCATGCTTTGGGTCAACAAATGATCATAGAAATGATCACCAAGATAGACGATCAAATAAACGATCCTATCACAAATAATCAACACAATGATCATTTATAGCAACACTCAGCATGTCACATTACCAAAAATGGGAATATATCGCTGATAACATTCAACTACATAACCTCTGAGCTCGTACGTCTCAGAGAAGGGTGTTAAGCTAAAAGAATAAATTCTCCGCCACCAACAGAAATATATTTGAAAGAAATCGGCTTTATATCTCAACTTGTAATGTCAGACATACAATCCATACAAGTCTGTTCCGGGCTCGAACAAAACCGAAGGCACTTACAAAGAAGTCCTTGCAATCCGGATATTCACAATCCTGATCGGATTTCCCATCACTTAGGGAGTCTCTATACCGTTGCAACTCAGTGCAGAGACAATCGACAGGTCATCCTATCGCTTTCGTAAATACCGGGTCTTCAACACCGATCTTCAATGCAATTCACAACGACGTATCACATATTCGGAATGGGTTATACGACCCCATGGTCCTTTCCCGGTTAACCCGAATAGTGAGCGCTTATTCAAAAATAAGTGTGGCATTCACATTCAAACAAATCACATCAATTACCCATTCAAAGGGAAATATTGATAGTCGGTTATTGAACTATCACTGGATATGCACACATCACCAGATTCCAAATAATTTTCCAAATTATTTATTTTCCAAAATATCTTCACTAGATATATAATTTCAATACTTCAAAAATAAATCAACATTTATTTTTCTAAACCAATCTCATTTTCTTTTATAAATTCCTTAGTGAATTTATAATCTAAAATATCTATGGATATTCTGATTTCAATTATTCATTTCAATTTATCTTCAAAAAAAGATAAATTCTCAAAGTATTCACTTTATATTGGAAAACATTTCCATACTTATTTAATAAGTAGTTCACAAATTTTATTTATTTTCAACACTTAGAAAATATTTAATATACTTAAATCGAGATTAAGTATATATTTCATTCTTTAAGGAAATCATTCTCATAAACATATTCATTTGGGTCAAAACGAATGTTGCGTAAAACATTGTTACGGCAACCCAAAATCACTAGTATAGGGATTCGAAATTAAAATAGATATATAAATCCCAATACTATACAAAACATTTCCTTTCGGAAATCATTTACTATAACAACAGTGTTATAGTCCATTATTTCCTTCTATTTCTCGAAAACGTCTATTTCAACAATCACTGTTGAAATCTATGGTTTCGAATCTCAACATATCTTAAAACATCGTTAGATCGTTTTAATTCTATTTAAAATATCACATTCTAAACATTTCCTTTAACATATTATTCACTATTCAAAAACGTGAATATACTACGTTAACCAATTTCATCCTTTTATTCATTTTAATTGAAAGGATTATTCACATTCAAAAATGTGAATATAACTCCATTAATAGGTTTCAACAATTAACTTATCAAAATAAGTTGTTTGCGAATTTATAAAACAACGTTTATAAGTTCCATTTCTATTTATTTATAAAAACTTCCTTTTTATAAATTCTTTTATTCACCTATTCCAGTTTATAACTCAATTATAGACCAAAAATTCACATTATAAGTTAAATGCTTATAAAACGATTATTTTACAAAAATCGTTCTTTTAAACTTCATAATTATAAATCTTATAACTTATAAGATTCAATTATTTATCCAAATATATTCTTTAATAATTTCACGAAATTTATAAATCTTACTATTTATAAATTTCATTTATAACTTCACCATTTAAAATTTTATGAATTCCATTCATTTACAAAAATTCATTTTCACTTCATTCAAACACTTATAAAAACTCGTTTTATAATGTCAATATTTCCATTTATAAATATCCATTTATAAATCTCTTAATATAAATCAATTTATATTATTCTTTTTAAACGTCTTTAAATTCCTTTAAAAACTTCATCCTTTTGATTCACAAAATAATTAAATTTTATAAATCCTATATTTAAACTGTTCACAATAATTCTAAAATCCCGATTAAACTATTTTATAAAATCAACAGCATCATATTCTCAAAAATCAGTTTTTTTTAACTATATTTCTCAAAAATCATAATTTTTATAACATAAAAATTATAACGTTTATTTATTTAACATGGATCAATTCCAAAAATTATTTTATAACTTATACTTTCAAAAAAAAATCACTTTGAAATCATTTTAAAATTCCAAATTGGGTCCAATGATGCTACACACCAAATAGTCAATCACGACTACAACGATATCATATATCGATATGATAATCCATCAAATATCAAAATATCTGAAATCAAATAAATACTGTTGAGGAATCCAGTTGGATCCCTCCAACCTGTTTCCTGCATTCACAAACATTAGCACAATACCAATTTCGCTCCAGTACAAAATTATCGCGGTATATGGGATTTAAAATATTATCCGCTTAATAACGGCGCAATAGGGTCTCATCCGCTAAACAAAAAATGCGGGAAATCAATAACTCCAATATATACATATGCCAATATATATATATTGCTATTATATATAATACCAATTTCACTGTTTATGAAGTATTCGCGGTATATGTTTTTAATAAATAACATCCGCTTACTAACGGCGTATAATGTCTATTTTAACAATCAATAGATATCAATCAACATTCAAACTTGCATTCAAATATTTTAAATCTAACTATTTAAAATAAAATCGAAACCATTTCGATTGAGTGAGAAGTTCTCACCTTGATTTCAATTTCGTTTTAGCGATTTATTTCGAATAAAATTAAACGGACGTTTAATTTTACTCAAAATTCTCACTAACTCCAAACGACTCCAACCCAATTTCATCGCGTAGTGCTCGTCCATACGATTCCAACGCAACTGGTTTCGCACATTTTCGACCTCGTATGAAAAAGTTATTGATTTTACAGTTTATACACGATTTATATAACATTTTATAACATAAATTAAAAAATTAAAACCCACATCCATCATTGGCCGTTAGATCACACTTGAGCAAATCTGGGCCGTGCCCCTTCTCCATCTTCCCCAACGCAACTCCATCAGGTTACACACGTACAAACTAACCCACCTCTTCAATACTAGGGTTTAACTTTTCCACCGCCTCGACGAGCTTGAACGCGACCAGGGACCTTCATCTCGTAGCCCACTGCAAGAGCCAAGCTCGGCCAGAGACCGGCGAAGTCCGGCCTTCCCCATGCTCTCGAATTGCGTGCCGAACGTGGGTCCTTCTCGGCCAAAAATATCACGATTTACAGCTCCGTTTAACATCACCACCGTTGATCTTATAGAACTCAAGACGAGCTTCAATGTTGTAGTTGAAGACATTTGCTAAAAGTGAATGGATGAAGAGAGATTGGTGGAGGAAGATAGCTAGTTTTCGGCCATTGATAATAAACTGGCGGCCACGAACGTTAAACCCTAGCTAAATTATTTTCTTTGTTTTTTGTGAATTTCTTTGACTATTTATAGAAATTTGTGAACACTATTCATCCGGGTTTTGCAAACTCTGATTTACATGCCGTAACCAGCGTTTCTAGGGTTTACCCCGCGTTTCGGACACAATGGAACAGGTTTCGAAAGCTAATTCGGACATCTTTGCGAGTTATGGCTATAAACGCTCAATTTAAATTAAACCGATTTAAATCGATTTCTAGGCGTTTTAATTTGTACCGGACAAACGGTAAATCCAATTGATACGAAATTTGAAACCTTCCAATAATATCACATTACGGATCCGATGAAACTGGTTTCGTCGAAATCCGAGACTTTTTGAAAAATGGCTATTTTGACTCGCCAAATTTAAATTAAAAATAATTCGATGCGTTTCGAGCTGCCACGATCAAACGATAACTCCGATTGACACGAAAATTGAAATCCGGTAATAACTAACTATTACGGATCCAATGGAACTGGTTTGGTTCAAATCTGAGACTGTTCAAAAATTGGCTATTTTACAGTCGATTATTAAATATTAAAATATTCAATTTTCACAAATAAACTTTAAATTCGATTTTAAAAGTTCTAAAATATCATTCTAACTTCAATATGATAAAATAAAATTCTACAAATCATTTTCAATCATATTTAACTCAATTTTCAATTATTTCCATAATTTAACGTATTAAATTATCGATTTAATTATCCAATTAAATCCAATAATTCAAATAAAAATTTATTCGACTTATAAATTCACTTATTTATATTTAAAATTATTTAAATATTCAAATTTTAATTAATAAAAATTCTGGGTCGTTACAATCTTTCCCCCTTAAAAGAATTTCGTCCTCGAAATTATTAAGTAAGAAAAGTTATAGAATTTATTAATTTTTCCCAAAATTCATAGTTAAACTTTTTATAATAACTTTACTAAGTTTTCAAATCATACTTATTTATCCTTTCAAAAACAACTACTATTGTTTAACTTTCAAATCATACAAATTTTTTTAACGCCTTAAATTTCCGGAAAAATTCGCCATAGTCTCCTTTGCGCGGCTCGATCCGAAAAAAATGACAGTATATATATCACAAATATACATCTCATCAAGTAATGAGGCATCCCGCAGGGAAAAATTTGTAAAAGTACGGTATGTAATCCGAGATATGTACCTTATATTTTATTAGCAAGCATATACGGCTAATATAGCGCGAAAGCGAACTCCAAATGCGAAGCAAACGCGATCCGCACCTACTAATCACTCAACAAACAACATGAGAATCATGTATATATGCAATAGTATCAATATACAACATATAGCAACATAATAACTATATATGTCAACATAGCAATTGAAACAAAAGCAATATATTCAACCATCAACCAACTATCATCCATAACCAATATATATTCATTCATATTCTCATTAATATTCAATGAAATGGTTTTCAATTTAATCACATTTGATTCATTCACAGTGGATGTTCTTACTAACATTCATTTTCAATTAGTTCATATTTACTAATTCATAACTTCCAAATCAAATTCAATCCTATTCAAGATTCACTTAACTTCCAATTGAATTTCAATTACTTTAGCTTCCCATTTCATTAGCACTTAATGAATTTGATACAATCAACTAACAATCATATATCAACCAATGTATATTAATTACAACCAAATTCCTTTACTTATCAATTGGTTTAATTAAATGATTTTTATTCAACTATTCAACTTTCAATAACATTAGATTTTAATGAATTAACACTTATATTCATTATTCCTTATCAACTTAATTCACATTCAATTGATTCATTCAATTCAATTACAACAGTTGAATTTCATTTACAACTCATATTCATAATATATCCATATAGTTTCACTTCTTATATATATAAGTTTATTTCACAATTGTAGATCACTTTAATTATAATTCAATTCTTATAATTCTTTTTTTTTTTACTTATACAATTATTCTTTAATTTAAATTATTCAAACAACCTAACAATCAACTTATATACACTTTAATAATTCTGAAAAATTATTTCTTTATATATAAAAATATAATCAAGATAAAATTATTTCATTTACCCAATTTAAAACAATACTGTGTCGAATTGTTCTGTACAAGTGTTTATAGATCCCTATCAACAACGTTAATTACTCGTATTAACCAGAATCTATATACCACTCAACAAACCAATCATCACAATATAAAACAATTTTATATTCACTAACAAATACGCTCTCATAGCTATTATTACACTCAAACTCAATCTAGAGCACTACTGACTCTATCTCTAATGAGTAATACCCAACAGAACCATGGTTGTCGCTTAACCATAAGCTCCGATACCAAATGCAACGCCCCGGAAATTTTCGACTTTCGAAAATTCAACATCGATACTCACTTTATCGACTGCCGAGAAATCGAAGGCCAAAAACCCGAAATGTTATGGTTTAAGAAAAATAATTTAAGAAAAGAGAATAGAACGGAACAGAAAACAACTGAACAACAACAGAATCTCACAATTCGCAGCGGAACAACATATAATAATAAATGAATAATCTTTAAACAAAGAACTATATCAGTTATTACAGTTCATACATTTCATTTCATTACATCATATCATCAGAGTGTACAACAATAACAACAAAAAACAGTGCAGCGGAAAAAAAGAAATACTATATAACTAGTAATACGCCATGCCATCCAGCTTGCCTCCAGCAATTCCTGAATATCCAGAATATCCTGATAAACCTTAACTCTTGACTGCCCGTGTGGAAATTGGTGGGCACCCAGAGTTTAGGAAGGAAAACAATAAACTCCAAGTCAGTCATGTGACTGGTGTGAGAACTCAAAATAGTTTATTTATCTTTAAAATCAAAAATAGAGGAATATTTTTAAAGTCAATTCGCAATGCTTTTAAGAATGAGACTACCATAAGGCCTCCCGCACACACACACAATGCAAACGCAGAATCGGAGGAGATTTCTCCTTATGATAGTCAAAGATGCTTGATACGCATTTAAAATAACATTTGATATTATTACTAGTGCATAGTGTAGAGAAATATTTCGAAAGTAGAATATAAATCTTAGCCAACATAGACATTTCGAACTATGCCTACTATAGCTACCATCCAAACAGTGGTGACCACCATAAGTGAATGGCAGGTTCTACAACTAATACCGTACAAGGTTTCGTATTGGGAATTGGATTTCCAACGAATGATCAGGCCAAGGAACTTCCCATTGCCACATGAGAATGCCTCTGGATGGACATCCCCGAGAACCAAACCGGATCTCTACCAACACAAGGCCGGGTTACCCCTAACTGAGTAACAACTGACCGAATATGCCATCCCCCGGTCCTTTGGGACCTTTTCACCGAGCGCTCGTAATCAATTCACACAATCATAACAAAGTGTTTTCAACATGAGTAAGTATCTGGGCTCCATACCATGATACCACCCTTTTCCAGAAGGAAATGCACACATCCTAAAGGGCGCTACCCCTTATAACCTTGCTGCTTCTTTCCTGTTTTGACCATTCACGGGGTGTGAGGCTCGACGAAGTCACGTCCACAAAAACATACTTTATACAAAAGCCATGCTTTGGGTCAACAAATGATCATAGAAATGATCACCAAGATAGACGATCAAATAAACGATCCTATCACAAATAATCAACACAATGATCATTTACAGCAACACTCAGCATGTCACATTACCAAAAATGGGAATATATCGCTGATAACATTCAACTACATAACCTCTGAGCTCGTACGTCTCAGAGAAGGGTGTTAAGCTAAAAGAATAAATTCTCCGCCACCAACAGAAATATATTTGAAAGAAATCGGCTTTATATCTCAACTTGTAATGTCAGACATACAATCCATACAAGTCTGTTCCGGGCTCGAACAAAACCGAAGGCACTTACAAAGAAGTCCTTGCAATCCGGATATTCACAATCCTGATCGGATTTCCCATCACTTAGGGAGTCTCTATACCGTTGCAACTCAGTGCAGAGACAATCGACAGGTCATCCTATCGCTTTCGCAAATACCGGGTCTTCAACACCGATCTTCAATGCAATTCACAACGACGTATCACATATTCGGAATGGGTTATACGACCCCATGGTCCTTTCCCGGTTAACCCGAATAGTGAGCGCTTATTCAAAAATAAGTGTGGCATTCACATTCAAACAAATCACATCAATTACCCATTCAAAGGGAAATATTGATAGTCGGTTATTGAACTATCACTGGATATGCACACATCACCAGATTCCAAATAATTTTCCAAATTATTTATTTTCCAAAATATCTTCACTAGATATATAATTTCAATACTTCAAAAATAAATCAACATTTATTTTTCTAAACCAATCTCATTTTCTTTTATAAATTCCTTAGTGAATTTATAATCCAAAATATTTATGGATATTCTGATTTCAATTATTCATTTCAATTTATCTTCAAAAAAAGATAAATTCTCAAAGTATTCACTTTATATTGGAAAACATTTCCATACTTATTTAATAAGTAATTCACAAATTTTATTTATTTTCAACACTTAGAAAATATTTAATATACTTAAATCGAGATTAAGTATATATTTCATTCTTTAAGGAAATCATTCTCATAAACATATTCATTTGGGTCAAAACGAATGTTGCGTAAAACATTGTTACGGCAACCCAAAATCACTAGTATAGGGATTCGAAATTAAAATAGATATATAAATCCCAATACTATACAAAACATTTCCTTTCGGAAATCATTTACTATAACAACAGTGTTATAGTCCATTATTTCCTTCTATTTCTCGAAAACGTCTATTTCAACAATCACTGTTGAAATCTATGGTTTCGAATCTCAACATATCTTAAAACATCGTTAGATCGTTTTAATTCTATTTAAAATATCACATTCTAAACATTTCCTTTAACATATTATTCACTATTCAAAAACGTGAATATACTACGTTAACCAATTTCATCCTTTTATTCATTTTAATTGAAAGGATTATTCACATTCAAAAATGTGAATATAACTCCATTAATAGGTTTCAACAATTAACTTATCAAAATAAGTTGTTTGCGAATTTATAAAACAACGTTTATAAGTTCCATTTCTATTTATTTATAAAAACTTCCTTTTTATAAATTCTTTTATTCACCTATTCCAGTTTATAACTCAATTATAGACCAAAAATTCACATTATAAGTTAAATGCTTATAAAACGATTATTTTACAAAAATCGTTCTTTTAAACTTCATAATTATAAATCTTATAACTTATAAGATTCAATTATTTATTCAAATATATTCTTTAATAATTTCACGAAATTTATAAATCTTACTATTTATAAATTTCATTTATAACTTCACCATTTAAAATTTTATGAATTCCATTCATTTACAAAAATTCATTTTCACTTCATTCAAACACTTATAAAAACTCGTTTTATAATGTCAATATTTCCATTTATAAATATCCATTTATAAATCTCTTAATATAAATCAATTTATATTATTCTTTTTAAACGTCTTTAAATTCCTTTAAAAACTTCATCCTTTTGATTCACAAAATAATTAAATTTTATAAATCCTATATTTAAACTGTTCACAATAATTCTAAAATCCCGATTAAACTATTTTATAAAATCAATAGCATCATATTCTCAAAAATCAGTTTTTTTTTAACTATATTTCTCAAAAATCATAATTTTTATAACATAAAAATTATAATGTTTATTTATTTAACATGGATCAATTCCAAAAATTATTTTATAACTTATACTTTCAAAAAAAAATCACTTTGAAATCATTTTAAAATTCCAAATTGGGTCCAATGATGCTACACACCAAATAGTCAATCACGACTACAACGATATCATATATCGATATGATAATCCATCAAATATCAAAATATCTGAAATCAAATAAATACTGTTGAGGAATCCAGTTGGATCCCTCCAACCTGTTTCCTGCATTCACAAACATTAGCACAATACCAATTTCGCTCCAGTACGAAATTATCGCGGTATATGGGATTTAAAATATTATCCGCTTAATAACGGCGCAATAGGGTCTCATCCGCTAAACAAAAAATGCGGGAAATCAATAACTCCAATATATACATATGCCAATATATATATATTGCTATTATATATAATACCAATTTCACTGTTTATGAAATATTCGCGGTATATGTTTTTAATAAATAACATCCGCTTACTAACGGCGTATAATGTCTATTTTAACAATCAATAGATATCAATCAACATTCAAACTTGCATTCAAATATTTTAAATCTAACTATTTAAAATAAAATCGAAACCATTTCGATTGAGTAAGAAGTTCTCACCTTGATTTCAATTTCGTTTTAGCGATTTATTTCGAATAAAATTAAACGGACGTTTAATTTTACTTAAAATTCTCACTAACTCCAAACGACTCCAACCCATTTCATCGCGTAGTGCTCGTCCATACGATTCCAACGCATCTGGTTTCGCGCATTTTCGACCTCGTATGAAAAAGTTATTGATTTTACAGTTTATACACGATTTATATAACATTTTATAACATAAATTAAAAAATTAAAACCCACATCCATCATTGGCCGTTAGATCACACTTGAGCAAATCTGGGCCGTGCCCCTTCTCCATCTTCCCCAACGCAACTCCATCAGGTTACACACGTACAAACTAACCCACCTCTTCAATACTAGGGTTTAACTTTTCCACCGCCTCGACGAGCTTGAACGCGATCAGGGACCTTCATCTCGTAGCCCACTGCAAGAGCCACGCTCGGCCAGAGACCGGTGAAGTCTGGCCTTCCCCATGCTCTCGAATTGCGTGCCGAACGTCGGTCCTTCTCGGCCAAAAATATCACGATTTACAGCTCCGTTTAACATCACCACCGTTGATCTTATAGAACTCAAGACGAGCTTCAATGTTGTAGTTGAAGACATTTGCTAAAAGTGAATGGATGAAGAGAGATTGGTGGAGGAAGATAGCTAGTTTTCGGCCATTGATAATAAACTGGCGGCCACGAACGTTAAACCCTAGCTAAATTATTTTCTTTGTTTTTTGTGAATTTCTTTGACTATTTATAGAAATTTGTGAACACTATTCATCCGGGTTTTGCAAACTCTGATTTACGCGCCGTAACCAGCGTTTCTAGGGTTTACCCCGCGTTTCGGACACAATGGAACAGGTTTCGAAAGCTAATTCGGATATCTGTGCGAGTTATGGCTATAAACGCTCAATTTAAATTAAACCGATTTAAATCGATTTCTAGGCGTTTTAATTTGTACCGGACAAATGGTAAATCCAATTGACACGAAATTTGAAACCTTCCAATAATATCACATTACGGATCCGATGAAACTAGTTTCGTCGAAATCCGAGACTTTTTGAAAAATGGCTATTTTGACTCGCCAAATTTAAATTAAAAATAATTCGATGCGTTTCGAGCTGCCACGATCAAACGATAACTCCGATTGACACGAAAATTGAAATCCGGTAATAACTAACTATTACGGATCCAATGGAACTAGTTTTGTTCAATTCTGAGACTGTTCAAAAATTGGCTATTTTACAGTCGATTATTAAATATTAAAATATTCAATTTTCACAAATAAACTTTAAATTCGATTTTAAAAGTTCTAAAATATCATTCTAACTTCAATATGATAAAATAAAATTCTACAAATCATTTTCAATCATATTTAACTCAATTTTCAATTATTTCCATAATTTAACGTATTAAATTATCGATTTAATTATCCAATTAAATCCAATAATTCAAATAAAAATTTATTCGACTTATAAATTCACTTATTTATATTTAAAATTAATTAAATATTCAAATTTTAATTAATAAAAATTCTGGGTCGTTACAACTGCCGCCACTTTTCTCCCCACTTTCCTTTTTTCAACTGTCAACATTTCTTCTTCCGCTGTTTTCTTCCCCAATTAAAAACCCTCCTTTCCGTCGCCTAACTATCATGAACACTCCATCGACCAATCGCCTCAAATTCAGTATGCTTTTCATATCCAACCACGGGCGTTGAATTCTGGAAGTAATGGCTTGCCTAGCTTTGCTGAATGGACTGTGTTCTCTTCCTCAAACCCATTCTCGTTTCACACTGAAATTAGAGATGAATCTTCAAACTATGGTCTTTACTTCGTTTTGATTTTCGAATTTGGGCTTTGCACTATAGCTCGACGAGATAATGACCTGCTTTGAGTTAGGTAAACTACCTGCAAATCTTATATGCCTAAATTTACTTATGCTTGCGTTACGTGTACATTTGGGATGTACTGGAGGAGATATTTTGACTACAAACAAAACCCTGTGCGACGTAAAAAAGTTTTGATATTAGCTGATTGAAATATCACCCACTGTTTTGTTTAATCAATTATTTGGCGTTTAATACTTACCAATTCTTCAAATAGTTTCCACAAATAACTGTTTTACATGACCGATTTATAAAGCAGATTGATAATTGGATTTTACAATCAGTCCTTTACTGATACAGTCCAACATATTTATATTTTTACAATTATTTTGATCCCTAAAAAGGTACAATAGTGTTAATTAAATTACATGAAGTTTAATTTTTTGATAATTGATACTTACCAAAACACTTAAATGGTTTCCATTGGCAAATTCTTGCATAAACATTCTCAATATTTTGCAATGAACAGCCCTGTCAATGACTGCAGTATCAAAAAGTTTGACAGCTTATTATTTTGATCAGGCTTATAATGATATGTTTAAAGATGTTTCTACTTTTACTCCCATTGTTTTCATTCCCTGAATTCTTTTTACGATACACTGAATTATATCAAAGTTTTATGCTACGATAGTGTTTACTCCCAATGACTGTAGTATCAAATTTTTTTATAGCTCATTGTTCTGCACAGGCTTATACTGATATGTTGAAAGACGTTTCTACTTTTATTCATTGTTTTCATTCTCAGAGTTCTTTTTATGATGCACTAAAATATAACAATATGACATGCTATTACAGTTTTTACTATCCAAATATTTGATCTTTACCAAATATTTACAGAATTTCCATTGTAGGGCTATTTAACAACAAACCTCAAGCATTTCCACTAAATACACCACGGATGGAAAATGTAATCTTCTCAAACATGTTTATCTTTTTTTACCCATTTATTATCACTTAAATTGTGGTATGATAGACTTAGTTATATTGCATTTAGATTAATTTTATGATAATTGATTCTTGCGAACTATTTAAAGGGTTTCCATTGGCAAACTCTTAGATAAACAACTGGAATATTTTGTAGGAAACACTGTATAATCAGTAAATTAACCCCCCCCCCCACCCACCCCGGACTGCTTTATAGAAATTTTTGATATGTCAACATTGTGCTCCGGCTTATAATGATATATTTAAAGATGTCTCTACTATTACTTCCACTATTTTCCTTCTTTGATTTTTTTTGACACATTACTAAATATTCTTCAAATTTTGCAAGAAATCAAGTACAAATGTAAACTGAAAAAAGCCTCCATATATGACTGAATCAATTATCAACATGACTATAGCAACAAATAGATTGAAACCTCGTTTTTCTGCTCAGTCCTGTAATGGAATGCTAAAATATGTTTCCACTGTTATCTGCACTTTTCACATCTTCGAAATTAGCCTAACTTACAGTTAATTACATTACATCCTGTAACAACCCTAGATTTTACATATATTTTAATTTTGACTATTTTTTTTTTGCAATTATTTTAAACTTTTTTCTTCTTCAAACATTTCATTTTTTTTATATAAATGTTGATTATTAAGTGAATTATAGTTTTAAACTGGTATAAATTAGATATTTTACTAAAAAGTAAAATTTTGGTCAAACTGGTCAAGCTTTGACTTTTTACTTAAAAATTTAAAAGTTTGAAATTATAAATTTTATCTTTTATTATGAAAATAGATTTAATAGCATGAACACTGCTTTTTGTTTCGTTGAAAACGGAGTTAAACTGTAAAAGTTATGTACATTTCAATTTTGGGTGTAATTTGATTTATTTAACAATTTTGTCTATTTAAAATTATATAAATTATATTTTTCTTTGTCATATTTTATTTTAATATGTGTTAATCTGTTATTTTATGTATATTTTTGTCTTTTAATATTTTTGAAGTGATAGTATAATTTTTCTAAAGCTTATTGAATTTATTTTCTATTTTTAAAGCCTAGTTTCTATTTTCTTTGCTATTTTCTTCATTTAAATTATATTTAAATTAAAATTTATATATTTATTTGTGAATGCATTTTAGTTTATGTTATTATTTTTGTTATAAATATTTTTACAAGTACATAAAGATTTTCCAAAGTTCATTGCATTTATTTTTCATATTTTCAAGACTAGTTTGCAATTTTTGCTGTTTTATTAATTAAATTATATGTAATTAATATTTATTTATTTTGTTTACTTGTTTAATTTATTTCTGAGTTTATTTTATCTTTATTTATCAGTATTTTAAATGTATTTAAAATTACAAAAAGAACTAGAGAAATATGAAGAGTTTAAAACCTTTCATTTACCTTTGACTTTTCACCTCCCTGCCTTTTCAATTTCATCATATGCATTCAATTGGGGCTGTTCCTTATACCATCTTCAGCCGTATTTTTTTTCTTCATTTTTCACGAAATTTCTTCCTCCTCATCTCTGAAAATTTTAGCCTCCATCATCTCCAAGAGTTTGGTAAAATTCTTTTTCTTTTCCATTGTTTTTCTACTTGTTTATGTTGTTTTCACTTGCTTTCTCACCCTTGTAGCTCAGCCCCTTGCTCCTCCTTCACCATGGCTGCCACCACCACCACCTGAGCCAGCCTCCACCACCTCCTCTACAGCCCCAAGCCACTGTCCATGCACCCATGTGAACAAATCCAACAATATCTACACAAACTTCACCTATATGCACCATAGCCAATCACCTATGCCTTCATCACTTTCAACCACCCGTTGGCCGCCGCCTACTCCATCTCCACCATCCATGGATGACCTGGAACCCGCTGCCACACCATCCTACAGCCCACTACAGTGATGGCCGCACCATGCTAGCTTGTGGCCGAACCCATATGTTGCATAGGATCCATGGTAGTTGCATTGTAGTGTTAGTTCCATGCACCTATCTCTCTACCATACTTTGCTCCATCATTTTCCCATGCTAGGACGACCTTTAGGAACCCAGACCAGATCCAAACCATGCCTTTAGCCGTGCCATTTCAAATCTGGAGCTGAAGCATAGGTGGTAGAAAGCAAGTGCAAACACTTTGGATTTGTTTATGCATCCAATTCTATCATTGTTTAATGGTATTTTGTGTTGAAACTTATGTGTTGTTATACTTGTTTTGTTGAATGTATCTAAGGGACTTGATACTTTGGCTCTCCCACTCATCTTTGTGTCGTGTTATCGTTCTTGTTGGGATCTCATTCGTGCATTCGTTGTTGTGTCTCCAGCTCAAACATGTGAGTTATCCTCACCAGACAATATGTACATATATAACTAGTAAATTGACCCCTTTTGAATCTGTAAAATGCATTAACATGTTACATATGCTATATTATGGTTATATGATGTTCACCCATGCTTAAACACCTATTATAACATCTGTTACTGTTATATTATGTTGTTCTGTTATTTTTATCAGTTTATCACACTGCAAGTTCCCTTTAGATTAAAATCACTATGGGTTGAAATGATACATACCCGAACGGACTTTAGAATAAGGGAAAATCGTTATGGGCTGAAATGATAGGCCTGAGCGATTTTCATTTTATTTCATTTACTTGGGACTGCGGGTTTGAAATAAAACCCGGATTTTCTTTGTAAATTACGGGTTGAAATGATACATTACCCGTATCACTTTACCTAGGCGGCTAGAAAATTATATACAGACCCGTAGTTAAAATATATTTTTCTAAAATTTTTAAAAATATGTTTGAAATGTAAATATTATAATATTTTGATTTAAAACATAATTAAAAATGATTTTTGTAAAGTATTATTGATTTTTTTGGAAATTTATAGGTTAAATAAATTATGGAAAAGTTAGAAAATTTAAATGTAAGTTATTTTGGTAATTTTGATTTAATTATAATTGGAAATTAAATTAAATATGAAATTATGATAAATTTATGATAATTTGAATTTAAAATTAATTTAAAATGATTTTATAATATATTAATGATTTTTGAGTAAAGTTAAAAAATGAAAGGGATGATTATTTAAGTTGAAATTTTGAAATATAACCAAATGGGAATTTGTGAATTTGGCTTAACAGTGAATTTTAAGTTAAGTGAAAAAAATTGAAATTAAGTTATATTTTGAAATTTAAACTTAAGTGTTAATTTGAAATTTAATTTAATGAATTTAAATTTGAATGTTGAAATTTAATAAGTGAATTATTATTAAATCTTGATTTTTGAATGGAAATTAAACTTTATAAAATCATGAACTTAAGAAAAATTAAATGTTGTTTATAAATGTGAAAATGTATGATTTTATAAGTTAAAAATGTTTTAAATAAAAATATAATTGGTTGTGAAATTATATTGAATATTTGAAGTTAATTAACTGCATTTTTGAAATGCTATTAATTGCAATTTAAATGATATTACAGCATTTGTAAATGATGTAGTTGATGATAATGAACTAAAAAGCTAAATTGAATTAAAGGCTATTATAGCAATCTTTTTAAGTGCTATAATTGTTTAATTTAACTAAGTTTATTTGAAATATTAAGTAAACCCTATTACAACATTTTTAAAAATGCCGTCTTTTGTTAAATTGAACTGTTTTGAATGTAACTTTCCGTAGCGTTTTCTAAATGCTGCGAAAAGTGAATTTTCACTGTTTTGATAAACTTAAGTGAATAAATGAACTTTGGAAGTTGAAATTTTTTAATATAATAACTTCATTTTAATGATTTAAAATGATTTTTGAAATATAAACTGTTTGGAAATGTAAATTGAAATGGTATTTTAAATTGAATAAAATGAATAATGATTTGAAATGAATGTGGTTTTGAAAAGATATGATATTTTGGTTTATTAAAATGATTTGAAATGAAGTTTTGGAAAGATATGATATTTTTGATATATTAAAATGATTGAAATGACTTGAAATGGATATGATATTTTTGATATATTAAAATGATTGAAATGAGGTTTTGAAATGATATGATATTTTGATATATTAAAATGATTTGAAATGTGGTTTTGAAATGATATGATATTTTGATATATTAAAATGATTTGAAATATGGTTTTGAAAAGATATGGTATTTTGATATATTAAAATGATTTGACAAGAATTTCTGGAAAGATATGATGTTTTAAAATGGTTTGGAATTAATTTAATCATTATTTTGATAAAGATTTGGATTTGAAATGATATCCTATTTTGAAGTATAAACATTATTTTAAAAGTTATAACTACGGGTTATAATAACGATTGGTTGGCAAAGAGACCGGGATCAGATATCTGGCATACTCTCTGTCGATATCGAAAACCACTTTGACAACCGTGTACGCGGTGGAGATTCCAGAATGAAGTAGGATGGTGGCGACGTTCTTGAGGTATATTACGTGGACCCAACTCTCGTGAGTTGGCATAAGGTGGCTAAAACAGGAGCGATCTCGGGCCAAGTGAGGTCATTCCTCCTATCGGACACATTCCTTCGATACTATACTCTTACTGGTGATTGATTAGATGGCCATCCTCCGATTTTGATATGGGAGTGTGTTCCGAGGTGGGCGTATGTGGCTGCTGCGTTACCACCAGCCCGTGTGCGTAATTGGTATATCTACCCTGGCATTGCCTTGTGTGCCGTGTCACCTACCATACCGAGCCTTTACTACGAGTTTTTTTTCTCTCGTAGCCCGTGTGGTATCCTCTTTCAGTCACCCGGAGTGGAGATGACATGATATTGGATGGACTACTGGGACTATTATGTGTGAAGGGTGATATGGGTAGCCCGGAACGCTATTTAAAAGTAAGTTTATTTTACTGTAGACATTATTATAATAGCGAAATATTACTACATAGTAAATAGTTTAACGAATCCTTAAAGGATGGGCGGTCTCAGGCATCCTTTAAGTTACTTGTACCTTATTACAGTTCATTTGAGTTGGTTTACATTATATAATTATATATTGTCCTGACTCGAGTGTTTGTATTTTTATTTACGCTCGGGTCAGCCTGAGTTGTTAACAGATTTCGATTCCACTTTCTGGAGATTGGAATCGCTGGAGATTATCTGCTTATCTAGTTTTATCTATTCCAGTTCTGTTGTTCTATTCAGCTTGTACTTGGTTATCATCTTAAGAGTTCTGTTGTACTTTATTTAGTCTGTTGTATTTTATTTAACTCTGATATATTTATATAGTGGCTTCATGAACTACTATTTCTTTTACTTCCGCTGCATTATTAAATACTCTTTGTCTGTGATCTGTGATTTTATTTACTGTATATTCTGAGATTTGCCAAATTTTATTTACAATGCGGTATTTTGAGCAATTCAAGTCCGACATGTGCGGATGCGAATGGTTGAAAATATCGGGTTGTTACAGTTGGTATCAGAGCTTTGGTAGCTCTAGGCAAAACTCAGTATATAGGGTAAATGTATTTAGAGAATCACTTTCATTCGAGTTTAAACCTCTTCCTTTTTGACTCGATTCCTTTGAATTTTGGAACATTCCCTGTAGTTCCAAAATCCATTCATGTCCCTCACTATTTATCTTCTTTTGTTTCTGGAGTATCCCATAACTCCACTTCAAAGGATCTTCATAATGAGTCGGCGGTCTCGCCAACCTCAAATTTATTTGTAAAAGGGGAAAACCCCTTTACAACAACATCGATTCACCAGAGATTCTATATCCTCGGTTTAGATGCTAGTATCTCTTATAATTTCGAACTCTACATCTTGAGATTGAATGTAGATTTACCCCAGAAAATCCACATCGATCTTATTCTATAAGTCACGGTTGACCCGGTTAAGATTACCCACGGTTTATTTAAGCTTATCCATCTCCCTACTCTGTTTAACCATCTTGTCTTTTGTTTCTAAACCATCTCCAAACATTTTGAACTATACTTGTAAATCTATGTTTTATATATTGTGTTGTTTGAGTTGATGATGTTGATTTGGGTTTCCAATCGATTCGTCTGATCAACGCTATCGATAGGATTTCTAAAACACTTTGACAGAACAAACTGACACAATATTATTTTAAAATTTTGGTTAATGAAATAAATTTGGATATAAGTAAATTTACTGGAACCTAATAAATTGATTTAAACTAATCATTTGAAATGATAATACTTGATTTATCATTTATAGTTCTATAAATGAATTTATAAATAGTTGTTTATAAATTGATTTGGGAACTGAAATGAATTTAAATCAAGAATTTGAGAATCTAATTTCCGATGGTTTCAAACCTTGTGTTTTCAAGTTTTAAAAGGATATATCATTTAAAGTATTTTCGAATAAGAAATTTGTTTCCAAAGAATTTTAAAGTTTAAAGAAATTAGGGCTCTTCTCTTTGTCGCTAGAAAATAACTTCGGTGATGACCGCGGCATCATCGACTTTCATTTTCGAGTTTCGAAGTGAAGAGACTGTTCTATAGTCTTGCTGCAGTGTTGCTTTGAGAATTTAATTGATTTGAATTTATAAGATATGATTTGATTTATAATATATATATATATATATATATATATATATATAGATATATGATTTAAATTGATTTGACATATTATGTACATATATTTATTTATCTCTAAATGGTTTGAAGGGAGTCGAAAATTTTATTCTTAAATTTTACCTTAAAGAATAATTTCAATTATAAAAAGAAATTCAAAATTTTTGAATAAATGATTCAAGCTTGAGATGATTGAATTGGAAAGTTTTATTTGTATAATACTCAATTGCATTCAAATATAACCTACCTTAAATTTTCAGAAGTTAACAATGTAATTGGATAATATATAATATAAAAAGTTTTTATAAATAAAATTTGAGTGGTTATAATAAATGTTATACACTTGAATTTTAGTTATAAAAAGATTAACTGAGGTAAGTAGAATAAAAAGGTAATTGAATAACTTACAATATAAATGATGTTGAAGGAATTAAGAATAAATTAAAACCGTTATAATAAGTGTAAGCATATTTAACATAGGTGATAAAATATATTGAGAGGAATAATTTTAATTTTAATTAGTAGTGAAGAAGAATTAAATTTTATTTGGTACATTTTGAGTATAATAAAAGATTTTTCAAATACATGATTTTAGGGATTTGTTAATTTAAGATAATTGGATGATAAGATAATGAAATTAGAGATGCTTAAGATTTATTTGACTTATGTAAAATTAATTTTCAGTTTAAGTTGAAATTTTATGGTTTCAAATTTATTATTTTATTTTATTTTTCAAGCTATCTTTTGGTTGTCCTAATTTCCCTTATCTTGCTACAGAATGGGAGGCTATTGCATATACCAGTCTGTTTAGAAATCATTCTATAATCTTTAATAATCTTTGGTACTCATTTTGAATTTGAGCACTGCTTTCCATCCACAGACCGTCGGTCAAGCAGGAAGAGTGAATCAGATTCTAAAGGATCTTTTCGTGCTTGTGTTCCTGATTCTAGAGAATCTTGGAAAGATCATCTCTACCTTGTGAAACTTACATATAACAATAGTTATTAGGTATAATTTCAATCTCCTTGTCATCTTGTCTTATTCTTATTTCACTCTATTTTTTCTGTGCTTTCCCGTGCCTCATTCCTTTTCGAGGACGAAAAGTTTTGAGTGGGGAGAGTGTAACAACCCTAGATTTTACATATATTTTAATTTTGACTTTATTATTTCTTTTTTTGCAATTATTTTAAACTTCTTTTTTTTCAAACATTTCATTTTTTTATATAAATGTTGATTATTAAGTGAATTATAGTTTTAAACTGGTATAAATTAGATATTTTACTAAAAAGTGAAATTCTGGTCAAACTGGTCAAACTTTGACTTTTTACTTAAAAATTTAAAAGTTTGAAATTATAAATTTTATCTTTTATTATGAAAATAGATTTAATAACATGAACACTGCTTTTTGTTTCGTTGAAAACGGAGTTAAACTGTAAAAGTTATGTACATTTCAATTTTGGGTGTAATTTGATTTATTTAACAATTTTGTCTATTTTAAATTATATAAATTATATTTTTCTTTGTCATATTTTATTTTAATATGTGTTAATCTGTTATTTTATGTATATTTTTGTCTTTTAATATTTTTGAAGTGATAGTATAATTTTTCTAAAGCTTATTGAATTTATTTTCTATTTTTAAAGCCTAGTTTCTATTTTCTTTGCTATTTTCTTCATTTAAATTATATTTAAATTAAAATTTATATATTTATTTGTGAATGCATTTTAGTTTATGTTATTATCTTTGTTATAAATATTTTTACAAGTACATAAAGATTTTCAAAAGTTCATTGCATTTATTTTTCATATTTTCAAGACTAGTTTGCAATTTTTGCCGTTTTATTAATTAAATTATATGTAATTAATATTTATTTATTTTGTTTACTTGTTTAATTTATTTCTGAGTTTATTTTATCTTTATTTATCAGTATTTTAAATGTATTTAAAATTACAAAAAGAATTAGAGAAATATGAAGAGTTTAAAACCTTTCATTTACCTTTGACTTTTCACCTCCCTGCCTTTTCAATTTCATCATATGCATTCAATTGGGGCTGTTCCTTATACCATCTTCAGCCGTATTTTTTTTTCTTCATTTTTCACGAAATTTCTTCCTCCTCATCTCTGAAAATTTTAGTCTCCATCATCTCCAAGAGTTTGGTAAAATTCTTTTTCTTTTCCATTGTTTTTCTACTTGTTTATGTTGTTTTCACTTGCTTTCTCACCCTTGTAGCTCAGCCCCTTTCTCCTCCTTCACCATGGCTGCCACCACCACCACCTGAGCCAGCCTCCACCACCTCCTCTACAGCCCCAAGCCACTTTCCATGCACCCATGTGAACAAATCCAACAATATCTACACAAACTTCACCTATATGCACCATAGCCAATCACCTATGCCTTCATCACTTTCAACCACCCGTTGGCCGCCGCCTACTCCACCTCCACCATCCATGGATGACCTGGAACCCGCTGCCACACCATCCTACAGCCCACTACAGTGATGGCCGCACCATGCTAGCTTGTGGCCGAACCCATATGTTGCATAGGATCCATGGTAGTTGCATTGTAGTGTTAGTTCCATGCACCTATCTCTCTACCATACTTTGCTCCATCATTTTCCCATGCTAGGACGACCTTTAGGAACCCAGACCAGATCCAAACCATGCCTTTAGCCGTGCCATTTCAGATCTGGAGCTGAAGCATAGGTGGTAGAAAGCAAGTGCAAACACTTTGGATTTGTTTATGCATCCAATTCTATCATTGTTTAATGGTATTTTGTGTTGAAACTTATGTGTTGTTATACTTGTTTTGTTGAATGTATCTAAGGGACTTGATACTTTGGCTCTCCCACTCATCTTCGTGTCGTGTTATCGTTCTTGTTGGGATCTCATTCGTGCATTCATTGTTGTGTCTCCAGCTCAAACATGTGAGTTATCCTCACCAGACAATATGTACATATATAACTAGTAAATTGACCCCTTTTGAATCTGTAAAATGCATTAACATGTTACATATGCTATATTATGGTTATATGATGTTCACCCATGCTTAAACACCTATTATAACATCTGTTACTGTTATATTATGTTGTTCTGTTATTTTTATCAGTTTATCACACTGCAAGTTCCCTTTAGATTAAAATCACTATGGGTTGAAATGATACATACCCGAACGGACTTTAGAATAAGGGAAAATCGTTATGGGCTGAAATGATAGGCCTGAGCGATTTTCATTTTATTTCATTTACTTGGGACTGCGGGTTTGAAATGATAAAACCCGGATTTTCTTTGTAAATTACGGGTTGAAATGATACATTACCCGTATCACTTTACCTAGGCGGCTAGAAAATTATATACAGACCCGTAGTTAAAATATATTTTTCTAAAATTTTTAAAAATATGTTTGAAATGTAAATATTATAATATTTTGATTTAAAACATAATTAAAAATGATTTTTGTAAAGTATTATTGATTTTTTTGGAAATTTATAGGTTAAATAAATTATGGAAAAGTTAGAAAATTTAAATGTAAGTTATTTTGGAAATTTTGATTTAATTATAATTGGAAATTAAATTAAATATGAAATTATGATAAATTTATGATAATTTGAATTTAAAATTAATTTAAAATGATTTTATAATATATTAATGATTTTTGAGTAAAGTTAAAAAATGAAAGGGATGATTATTTAAGTTGAAATTTTGAAATATAACCAAATGGGAATTTGTGAATTTGGCTTAACAGTGAATTTTAAGTTAAGTGAAAAAAATTGAAATTAAGTTATATTTTGAAATTTAAACTTAAGTGTTAAGTTGAAATTTAATTTAATGAATTTAAATTTGAATGTTGAAATTTAATAAGTGAATTATTATTAAATCTTGATTTTTGAATGGAAATTAAACTTTATAAAATCATGAACTTAAGGAAAATTAAATGTTGTTTATAAATGTGAAAATGTATGATTTTATAAGTTAAAAATGTTTTAAATAAAAATATAATTGGTTGTGAAATTATATTGAATATTTGAAGTTAATTAACTGCATTTTTGAAATGCTTTTAATTGCAATTTAAATGATATTACAACATTTGTAAATGATGTAGCTGATGATAATGAACTAAAAAGCTAAATTGAATTAAAGGCTATTATAGCAATCTTTTTAAGTGCTATAATTGTTTAATTTAACTAAGTTTATTTGAAATATTAAGTAAACCCTATTACAACATTTTTAAAAATGCCGTCTTTTGTTAAATTGAACTGTTTTGAATGTAACTTTCCGTAGCGTTTTCTAAATGCTGCGAAAAGTGAATTTTCACTGTTTTGATAAACTTAAGTGAATAAATAAACTTTGGAAGTTGAAATTTTTTAATATAATAACTTCATTTTAATGATTTAAAATGATTTTTGAAATATAAACTGTTTGGAAATGTAAATTGAAATGGTATTTTAAATTGAATAAAATGAATAATGATTTGAAATGAATGTGGTTTTGAAAAGATATGATATTTTGGTTTATTAAAATGATTTGAAATGAAGTTTTGGAAAGATATGATATTTTTGATATATTAAAATGATTGAAATGACTTGAAATGGATATGATATTTTTGATATATTAAAATGATTGAAATGAGGTTTTGAAATGATATGATATTTTGATATATTAAAATGATTTGAAATGTGGTTTTGAAATGATATGATATTTTGATATATTAAAATGATTTGAAATATGGTTTTGAAAAGATATGATATTTTGATATATTAAAATGATTTGACAAGAATTTCTGGAAAGATATGATGTTTTAAAATGGTTTGGAATTAATTTAATCATTATTTTGATAAAGATTTGGATTTGAAATGATATCCTATTTTGAAGTATAAACATTATTTTAAAAGTTATAACTACGGGTTATAATAACGATTGGTTGGCAAAGAAACCGGGATCAGATATCTGGCATACTCTCTGTCGATACCGAAAACCACTTTGACAACCGTGTACGCGGTGGAGATTCCAGAATGAAGTAGGATGGTGGCGACGTTCTTGAGGTATATTACGTGGACCCAACTCTCGTGAGTTGGCATAAGGTGGCTAAAACAGGAGCGATCTCGGGCCAAGTGAGGTCATTCCTCCTATCGGACACATTCCTTCGATACTATACTCTTACTGGTGATTGATTAGATGGCCATCCTCCGATTTTGATATGGGAGTGTGTTCCGAGGTGGGCGTATGTGGCTGCTGCGTTACCACCAGCCCGTGTGCGTAATTGGTATATCTACCCTGGCATTGCCTTGTGTGCCGTGTCACCTACCATACCGAGCCTTTACTACGAGTTTTTTTTTCTCTCGTAGCCCGTGTGGTATCCTCTGACAGTCACCCGGAGTAGAGATGACATGATATTGGATGGACTACTGGGACTACTATGTGTGAAGGGTGATATGGGTAGCCCGGAACGCTATTTAAAAGTAAGTTTATTTTACTGTAGACATTATTATAATAGCGAAATATTACTACATAGTAAATAGTTTAACGAATCCTTAAAGGATGGGCGGTCTCAGGCATCCTTTAAGTTACTTGTACCTTATTACAGTTCATTTGAGTTGGTTTACATTATATAATTATATATTGTCCTGACTCGAGTGTTTGTATTTTTATTTACGCTCGGGTCAGCCTGAGTTGTTAACAGATTTCGATTCCACTTTCTGGAGATTGGAATCGCTGGAGATTATCTGCTTATCTAGTTTTATCTATTCCAGTTCTGTTGTTCTATTCAGCTTGTACTTGGTTATCATCTTAAGAGTTCTGTTGTACTTTATTTAGTCTGTTGTATTTTATTTAACTCTGATATATTTATATAGTGGCTTCATGAACTACTATTTCTTTTACTTCCGCTGCATTATTAAATACTCTGTGTCTGTGATCTGTGATTTTATTTACTGTATATTCTGAGATTTGCCAAATTTTATTTACAATGCGGTATTTTGAGCAATTCAAGTCCGACATGTGCGGATGCGAATGGTTGAAAATGTCGGGTTGTTACAGTTGGTATCAGAGCTTTGGTAGCTCTAGGCAAAACTCAGTATATAGGGTAAATGTATTTAGAGAATCACTTTCATTCGAGTTTAAACCTCTTCCTTTTTGACTCGATTCCTTTGAATTTTGGAACATTCCCTGTAGTTCCAAAATCCATTCATGTCCCTCACTATTTATCTTCTTTTGTTTCTGGAGTATCCCATAACTCCACTTCAAAAGATCTTCATAATGAGTCGGCGGTCTCGCCAACCTCAAATTTATTTGTAAAAGGGGAAAACCCCTTTACAACAACATCGATTCACCAGAGATTCTATATCCTCGGTTTAGATGCTAGTATCTCTTATAATTTCGAACTCTACATCTTGAGATTGAATGTAGATTTACCCCAGAAAATCCACATCGATCTTATTCTATAAGTCACGGTTGACCCGGTTAAGATTACCCACGGTTTATTTAAGCTTATCCATCTCCCTACTCTGTTTAACCATCTTGTCTTTTGTTTCTAAACCATCTCCAAACATTTTGAACTATACTTGTAAATCTATGTTTTATATATTGTGTTGTTTGAGTTGATGATGTTGATTTGGGTTTCCAATCGATTCGTCTGATCAACGCTATCGATAGGATTTCTAAAACACTTTGACAGAACAAACTGACACAATATTATTTTAAAATTTTGGTTAATGAAATAAATTTGGATATAAGTAAATTTATGGAACCTAATAAATTGATTTAAACTAATCATTTGAAATGATAATACTTGATTTATCATTTATAGTTCTATAAATGAATTTATAAATAGTTGTTTATAAATTGATTTGGGAACTGAAATGAATTTAAATCAAGAATTTGAGAATCTAATTTCCGATGGTTTCAAACCTTGTGTTTTCAAGTTTTAAAAGGATATATCATTTAAAGTATTTTCGAATAAGAAATTTGTTTCCAAAGAATTTTAAAGTTTAAAGAAATTAGGGCTCTTCTCTTTGTCGCTGGAAAATAACTTCGGTGATGACCGCGGCATCATCGACTTTCATTTTCGAGTTTCGAAGTGAAGAGACTGTTCTATAGTCTTGCTGCAGTGTTGCTTTGAGAATTTAATTGATTTGAATTTATAAGATATGATTTGATTTATAATATATATATATATATATATATATATATATATAGATATATGATTTAAATTGATTTGACATATTATGTACATATATTTATTTATCTCTAAATGGTTTGAAGGGAGTCGAAAATTTTATTCTTAACTTTTACCTTAAAGAATAATTTCAATTATAAAAAGAAATTCAAAATTTTTGAATAAATGATTCAAGCTTGAGATGATTGAATTGGAAAGTTTTATTTGTATAATACTCAATTGCATTCAAATATAACCTACCTTAAATTTTCAGAAGTTAACAATGTAATTGGATAATATATAATATAAAAAGTTTTTATGAATAAAATTTGAGTGGTTATAATAAATGTTATACACTTGAATTTTAGTTATAAAAAGATTAACTGAGGTAAGTAGAATAAAAAGGTAATTGAATAACTTACAATATAAATGATGTTGAAGGAATTAAGAATAAATTAAAACCGTTATAATAAGTGTAAGCATATTTAACATAGGTGATAAAATATATTGAGAGGAATAATTTTAATTTTAATTAGTAGTGAAGAAGAATTAAATTTTATTTGGTACATTTTGAGTATAATAAAAGATTTTTCAAATACATGATTTTAGGGATTTGTTAATTTAAGATAATTGGATGATAAGATAATGAAATTAGAGATGCTTAAGATTTATTTGACTTATGTAAAATTAATTTTCAGTTTAAGTTGAAATTTTATGGTTTCAAATTTATTATTTTATTTTGTTTTTCAAACTATCTTTTGGTTGTCCTAATTTCCCTTATCTTGCTACAGAATGGGAGGCTATTGCATATACCAGTCTGTTTAGAAATCATTCTATAATCTTTAATAATCTTTGGTACTCATTTTGAATTTGAGCACTGCTTTCCATCCACAGACCGTCGGTCAAGCAGGAAGAGTGAATCAGATTCTAAAGGATCTTTTCGTGCTTGTGTTCCTGATTCTAGAGAATCTTGGAAAGATCATCTCTACCTTGTGAAACTTACATATAACAATAGTTATTAGGTATAATTTCAATCTCCTTGTCATCTTGTCTTAATCTTATTTCACTCTATTTTTTCTGTGCTTTCCCGTGCCTCATTCCTTTTCGGGGACGAAAAGTTTTGAGTGGGGAGAGTGTAACAACCCTAGATTTTACATATATTTTAATTTTGACTTTATTATTTCTTTTTTTGCAATTATTTTAAACTTCTTTTTTTTCAAACATTTCATTTTTTTATATAAATGTTGATTATTAAGTGAATTATAGTTTTAAACTGGTATAAATTAGATATTTTACTAAAAAGTGAAATTCTGGTCAAACTGGTCAAGCTTTGACTTTTTACTTAAAAATTTAAAAGTTTGAAATTATAAATTTTATCTTTTATTATGAAAATAGATTTAATAACATGAACACTGCTTTTTGTTTCGTTGAAAACCGAGTTAAACTGTAAAAGTTATGTACATTTCAATTTTGGGTGTAATTTGATTTATTTAACAATTTTGTCTATTTTAAATTATATAAATTATATTTTTCTTTGTCATATTTTATTTTAATATGTGTTAATCTGTTATTTTATGTATATTTTTGTCTTTTAATATTTTTGAAGTGATAGTATAATTTTTCTAAAGCTTATTGAATTTATTTTCTATTTTTAAAGCCTAGTTTCTATTTTCTTTGCTATTTTCTTCATTTAAATTATATTTAAATTAAAATTTATATATTTATTTGTGAATGCATTTTAGTTTATGTTATTATCTTTGTTATAAATATTTTTACAAGTACATAAAGATTTTCCAAAGTTCATTGCATTTATTTTTCATATTTTCAAGACTAGTTTGCAATTTTTGCTGTTTTATTAATTAAATTATATGTAATTAATATTTATTTATTTTGTTTACTTGTTTAATTTATTTCTGAGTTTATTTTATCTTTATTTATCAGTATTTTAAATGTATTTAAAATTACAAAAAGAATTAGAGAAATATGAAGAGTTTAAAACCTTTCATTTACCTTTGACTTTTCACCTCCCTGCCTTTTCAATTTCATCATATGCATTCAATTGGGGCTGTTCCTTATACCATCTTCAGCCGTATTTTTTTTTTCTTCATTTTTCACGAAATTTCTTCCTCCTCATCTCTGAAAATTTTAGCCTCCATCATCTCCAAGAGTTTGGTAAAATTCTTTTTCTTTTCCATTGCTTTTCTACTTGTTTATGTTGTTTTCACTTGCTTTCTCACCCTTGTAGCTCAGCCCCTTGCTCCTCCTTCACCATGGCTGCCACCACCACCACCTGAGCCAGCCTCCACCACCTCCTCTACAGCCCCAAGCCACTGGCCATGCACCCATGTGAACAAATCCAACAATATCTACACAAACTTCACCTATATGCACCATAGCCAATCACCTATGCCTTCATCACTTTCAACCACCCGTTGGCCGCCACCTACTCCACCTCCACCATCCATGGATGACCTAGAACCCACTGCCACACCATCCTACAGCCCACTACAGTGATGGCCGCACCATGCTAGCTTGTGGCCGAACCCATATGTTGCATAGGATCCATGGTAGTTGCATTGTAGTGTTAGTTCCATGCACCTATCTCTCTACCATACTTTGCTCCATCATTTTCCCATGCTAGGCCGACCTTTAGGAACCCAGACCAGATCCAAACCATGCCTTTAGCCGTGCCATTTCAGATCTGGAGCTGAAGCATAGGTGGTAGAAAGCAAGTGCAAACACTTTGGATTTGTTTATGCATCCAATTCTATCATTGTTTAATGGTATATTGTGTTGAAACTTATGTGTTGTTATACTTGTTTTGTTGAATGTATCTAAGGGAATTGATACTTTGGCTCTCCCACTCATCTTCGTGTCGTGTTATCGTTCTTGTTGGGATCTCATTCGTGCATTCGTTGTTGTGTCTCCAGCTCAAACATGTGAGTTATCCTCACCAGACAATATGTACATATATAACTAGTAAATTGACCCCTTTTGAATCTGTAAAATGCATTAACATGTTACATATGCTATATTATGGTTATATGATGTTCACCCATGCTTAAACACCTATTATAACATCTGTTATTGTTATATTATGTTGTTCTGTTATTTTTATCAGTTTATCACACTGCAAGTTCCCTTTAGATTAGAATCACTATGGGTTGAAATGATACATACCCGAACGGACTTTAGAATAAGGGAAAATCGTTATGGGCTGAAATGATAGGCCTGAGCGATTTTCATTTTATTTCATTTACTTAGGACTGCGGGTTTGAAATGATAAAACCCGGATTTTCTTTGTAAATTACGGGTTGAAATGATACATTACCCGTATCACTTTACCTAGGCTAGAAAATTATATACAGACCCGTAGTTAAAATATATTTTTCTAAAATTTTTACAAATATGTTTGAAATGTAAATATTATAATATTTTGATTTAAAACATAATTAAAAATGATTGTTGTGAAGTATTATTGATTTTTTTGGAAATTTATAGGTTAAATAAATTATGGAAAAGTTAGAAAATTTAAATGTAAGTTATTTTGGAAATTTTGATTTAATTATAATTGGAAATTAAATTAAATATGAAATTATGATAAATTTATGATAATTTGAATTTAAAATGAATTTAAAATGATTTTATAATATATTAATGATTTTTGAGTAAAGTTAAAAAATGAAATGGATGATTATTTAAGTTGAAATTTTGAAATATAACCAAATGGGAATTTGTGAATTTGGCTTAAAAGTGAATTTTAAGTTAAGTGAAAAAAATTGAAATTAAGTTATATTTTGAAATTTAAACTTAAGTGTTAAGTTGAAATTTAATTTAATGAATTTAAATTTGAATGTTGAAATTTAATAAGTGAATTATTATTAAATCTTGATTTTTGAATGGAAATTAAACTTTATAAAATCATGAACTTAAGGAAAATTAAATGTTGTTTATAAATGTGAAAATGTATGATTTTATAAGTTAAAAATATTTTAAATAAAAATATAATTGGTTGTGAAATTATATTGAATATTTGAAGTTAATTAACTGCATTTTTGAAATGCTATTAATTGCAATTTAAATGATATTACAGCATTTGTAAATGATGTAGTTGATGATCATGAACTAAAAAGCTAAATTGAATTAAAGGCTATTATAACAATATTTTAAGTGCTATAATTGTTGAATTTAACTAAGTTTATTTGAAATATTAAGTAAACCCTATTACAACATTTTTAAAAATGCTGTCTTTTGTTAAATTGAACTGTTTTGAATGTAACTTTCCGTAGCGTTTTCTAAATGCTGCGAAAAGTGAATTTTCACTGTTTTGATAAACTTAAGTGAATAAATGAACTTTGGAAGTTGAAATTTTTTAATATAATAACTTCATTTTAATGATTTAAAATGATTTTTGAAATATAAACTGTTTGGAAATGTAAATTGAAATGGTATTTTAAATTGAATAAAATGAATAATGATTTGAAATGAATGTGGTTTTGAAAAGATATGATATATTGGTTTATTAAAATGATTTGAAATGAAGTTTTGGAAAGATATGATATTTTTGATATATTAAAATGATTGAAATGAGGTTTTGAAATGATACGATATTTTGATATATTAAAATGATTGAAATGAGGTTTTGAAATGATACGATATTTTGATATATTAAAATGATTTGAAATGTGGTTTTGAAATGATATGATATTTTGATATATTAAAATGATTTGAAATGTGGTTTTAAAAAGATATGATATTTTGATATATTAAAATGATTTGACAAGAATTTCTGGAAAGATATGATGTTTTAAAATGGTTTGGAATTAATTTAATCATTATTTTGATAAAGATTTGGATTTGAAATAATATCCTATTTTGAAGTATAAACATTATTTTAAAAGTTATAACTACGGGTTATAATAACGATTGGTTGGCAAAGAGACCGGGATCGGATATCTGGCATACTCTCTGTCGATACCGAAAACCACTTTGACAACCGTGTACGCGGTGGAGATTCCAGAATGAAGTAGGATGGTGGCGACGTTCTTGAGGTATATTACGTGGACCCAACTCCCGTGAGTTGGCATAAGGTGGCTAAAACAGGAGCGATCTCGGGCCAAGTGAGGTCATTCCTCCTATCGGACACATTCCTTCGATACTATACTCTTACTGGTGATTGATTAGATGGCCATCCTCCGATTTTGATATGGGAGTGTGTTCCGAGGTGGGCGTATGTGGCTGCTGCGTTACCACCAGCCCGTGTGCGTAATTGGTATATCTACCCTGGTATTGCCTTGTGTGCCGTGTCACCTACCATACCGAGCCTTTACTACGAGTTTGTTTTTCTCCCGTAGCCCGTGTGGTATCCTCTGACAGTCACCCGGAGTGGAGATGGCATGATATTGGATGGACTACTGGGACTATTATGTGTGAAGGGTGATATGGGTAGCCCGGAACGCTATTTAAAAGTAAGTTTATTTTACTGTAGACATTATTATAATAGCGAAATATTACTACACAGTAAATAGTTTAACGGATCCTTAAAGGATGGGCGGTCTCAGGCATCCTTTAAGTTACTTGTACCTTATTACAGTTCATTTGAGTTGGTTTACATTATATAAGTATATATTGTCCTGACTCGAGTGTTTGTATTTTTATTTACGCTCGGGTCAGCCTGGGTTATTCACAGATTTGGATTCCACTTTCTGGAGATTGGAATCGCTGGAGATTATCTGCTTATCTAGTTTTATCTATTCCAGTTCTGTTGTTCTATTCAGCTTGTACTTGGTTATCATCTTAAGAGTTCTGTTGTACTTTATTTAGTCTGTTGTATTTTATTTAACTCTGATATATTTATATAGTGGCTTCATGAACTACTATTTCTTTTACTTCCGCTGCATTATTAAATACTCTGTGTCTGTGATCTGTGATTTTATTTACTGTATATTCTGAGATTTGCCAAATTTTATTTACAATGCGGTATTTTGAGCAATTCAAGTCCGACATGTGCGGATGCGAATGGTTGAAAATATCGGGTTGTTACACATCTTCTTTAACAGACTTTTGGGAGATAATCAAAACATGAATAAGTCATCATACATGTTAGCACCTTCACTTAATTTTTATATCTGCTGACTATATTTTTTTTACACTATTCATGTTTGTTTAAGCCTGACACCATTTGGCATTCATAAACATTTTTAACTACGTCATCTACAGGTTTTTTGTTTAGATGCCAGTGTCAAACCCGGAAAAAAGAAGAGAAAATGTGTTTACGTACATTGCATAACTTAAATGTGACTTTATTTATCGGTTTTCATTAAAAAACAAATTAATTCAATGATGTAGGCTGTGATACATTCATTTGCACCACCATTCATGCGTCACTCTATTCATTAACACATACCAACATAGGATATATGATTTACCAACAATACATGGGGTCTAAAACAAATTTTAGTTCAACGTAACATCAAATATCACACAACACTACAATATGTGTTCTACATGTCGCATTGATTAGGATGAGTAATTATGTTATACATATTTATACTTCATGTACACATTGTGATATACACTTAATATGTAATAACCATTTTTACATGATATGCAGTTTTCCATTTTTACATGATATGCAGTTTTTCTTTTGCTTAATATTCATTGCTGCAACTATGATATACATTCTTTTACAACAGTAGTACAACAAAAAGTTCTATGACTTTGCTCAAAACATTTTACTTTCTTCATAAATATGATTTAATATTGTAGCACATTTTCCCTTTGCATTATTAGCAACTGATACAACTTTAAGTTACTCTTCATTCAACTATAATTCTTTATACTTTTTGCAGTCTGAAGCTTCCATTTTGCAGTTTGAAGTTCCCTAGACAGGTTTGTTGACTGTTGGTAGAAAGGTTGTATGCTTTTACAGAATAGTGCTATCTATGTGTACCACAACTCACAGTGACCGACTAAGCAAGCAAATGAAAAGTTTGACCTTTTTCATAATTATTATTCTTCGTACTGCGTTGCTACAACCATAGATACAAATTTTTTTACTGCCATGAAAGCAAAGTTTTCTTCACTATGGTCGATGTATTTTTTTTTGTACAATTCAGTTATATGTTACCATTTTAATGTATATTTTTAACAACCGAATATGTCTGATCGTATTTCGATTACAACATCACTGCACTATGCTGTTCGACATTATTACCATTCATATATTGCTTTTTAGACTGTAATTATACCAAACGGTATGTGTATTCTTGGACATGCTCTGTACGGTTGAAATGTTTTTTCTACACTGTAACTTTTAATATCTACATGTACACAAATTAATAAAGTCGTATTCCTAGGGTATTTCGCACGTATTCCAAAAGAGTGAAAAAAAGAATACTCCATATTTGTTATCCATGTGCAAGCTTAAAGTACGTAACAATTGGACTTCAAATTAGTGTATTCTGAATTAAACATACTATGTTTTTACTATGTGCATAAAAACGCTCATATTCTACCACTGTTTACATAATAGTACAACCCCTTCATGGTTACGGTGTAAGATCAATCAACTAATTGCACTTAAAAATGGAGGGTGATATTGATCATTTTTCCTACGAACACGCGCAAGGCGCGTGCCTTTATACTATATATATATATATATTAAATGAAAAATAAAATAAATGTAAAATAATCCGAAGAGTAAAATTTAATTTAATTGCTATTTCTCAGCAACGACGTCAAAAACTTGTTTGATAACGATGGATTTTCTATTGGTTAGAAAATTGTCGCTAAAAATACATCGTTATAAACCGTAAGTGCATGGTGTACAATTATAGTACGTATGCGAGTACGAGTCGATCCGTAGGTAAATGAATTAATTTTAAATTCTACTCAATCAAATTAGCCTAAAGAGTTTGGAATTGTTTTAATTAAAAAGAAATGTAAAAACTAACCAAAACAAAAGTGAATAAAAATATGAGATTAAGAGACAATTTAAAGGCAAATCCACTCTCATACTCTCACATAAAATCAATACAAAATCAATCTATGATCTCTCATTTTAATCTAAGTAGAATTAGTGATATATTTATCATAAGATGGTTTATTTATATTATTAATTAACACAGCTTAAACCATCAAACTTTAATGTAACAACTGAAACCACTTATTAATTGTAATGAAAATGAAAATGAAGTCAAAGCAAAAGCTATTTTAAGCATGATTTATTTACTATTTTGTCTAATAACGTAGATCATCAAATTTTGATTCTACTTTAATTTCATTATCAAAATTAGTTAACAAGATGATGATGTAAATTGTGTTTATATTGGATTAAGCATAGCTCATTTGTGATTAGAAATACAACATAGGCTATCAAATTCCATAATAAACTTACATCATAATCAAACTTTTCATTAAGCACTAAGAAGAGATCGTAAATATTAAAATTTGTTGAATCTACATAATTTGAGAGAGCTTCATTACCTCTAAATTGAAGAGATTTTGCTTCTCATTTGTGTCATCATTTCAACACATGAAAATTTCAACGTAGAATAAAAAAAGTAAAGTGCATGCTAATTAAAATAAAATGAACTAACTATTTGCATAAAAATAAAACTAAACTAAGTGCATAAATGGAAATCTAATTTACTAACATAAAAGGAAAGAGAGCACGTAAATAAAAATGATCATAAAATAAAATAAAAGCATGTATAGAACAAGAAGAAGAGGCTTAAGAAGTCATTTTATTTCTCATTAATTTTGTGGCTACAACTTATATAATATGATGAGATACTAAAACTCTATTACATGAACATAAGAGGGTTATTTATACATGACTAAAACCGTAATCCATTTTTAAGGAACTCCCTAAAATGTCGTTGAGGTAAAGTGGCTTCCAAGTTATCATTAGCATAAAATTAATCCTCTATTAATGTGCATGTGCCTTTCATCCCCACTAACATGTGCATTAGCTTTTAATTGTGGTCAATTAGTTAATGGGTAGGTGGGGTCCTCTATAATTGCATGAATTCTTTTATTTCTTCATTTCTTTGGCTTCCAACTCTTGTATATGCATATTTCCATGAAGCAACTTTCAAGCTGAGTCCAAATTCCTAGAAAAAAATTCAAATGTGCAAGCAATTTTTTTCAAATTAATCCACTCATGTAAATTACCGTTTTGCCCCTATGTACGTGCATGAATGATGATTTGAAAGTATTTTTGAAATTTGGTTTTAAACATGTAAAACATCCAATTATGACATTTATTTTACTAAAATGAGACTAAGTGTGTGAGTATCAATATACATTTTTACATGCACATCAGTAAGTATGTTGCTATGATATTTTTCCATGATAGGAAAATATCGCTGATACACCCTGATAATAGCGATCGGATAGTATACTCGGTTTAGAATACAAGTCCAGAAATTTGTGCTTTATTTGGTTCACGGAAGTGGAAGATGAACTGAATCAAGATTTAATTACAAGAGAATTTGCAGATGTCTTTGAGCCGGTTATAGGACTACCACCGAAACGAGCTGTTGAGTTTCGAACAGATCTATTTACTAGGAGCTGAACCCGTTAGTAGACGACCTAGTAGGATGACACTTACCTAGATGAAGGAGCTAAAGGTGCAACTAATGTACTTAGAAGGAAAGAATTTTATTAGACCAAGCAGTTCGACTTAGGTAGCGACAGTGGTGTTTGTGAAGAAACTGGACAGGTCGTTAAGATCATGCACCGATTATCGTAAGTTAAATGAAAAGATGATAAAGAATCGACATCCTTTGCCAAGACTTAATGATTTATTTGATCAGTTGTGTGGATCCAAAATATTTTTACGGCTGGATTTGATGACAGGATTCCATCAATTGAGAATGGCGGACGACAATATTCCATTGATGGTGTTTCGAACAAGATATGGTTTATACGAGTCATTAATGGTGCAATTCAGATTAACTAATGTGCTAGCTTTCTTTGTGGATTTAATGAACCAGATTTTCCAAAAGCACTTGGGTAGATTCCTGTTGGTATTTATTGATGATATTTTGATATATTCTAAAGATGAAGGAGACCGTAAGACTCAACTTGGAATATTGCTTGAGATGTTGAGACAGCATCAACTGAAAGTGAAGTTTTCGAAGTGTCATTTTGGAAAAATAAGGGAATTTTCTTAGTCATGTGGTTTTGGATAAATGATTGTTAGTCAATCCAGCCAGGATCGAACATGTTAACTGTTGGAAAAGGTCCGAGATGGTACTGAGATAAGAAGTTTTTCTTGGATAGCTGGCTAATACAGGAGATTTGTCAACGATTTATCATGGATAGTAGCACCTTTGACAAAGCTAACCAGAAAGGACATGAGGTTCATTTGGTTTAACAAATGTGAGGAAGCATTCCTAAACTTACAGCATTTGTTGATCAAATGAGCCTATATTAGTTATTCTATATAGGAATCGGGATCTAATGGTGCATACATATGCATGTGGAACAAGGTTAGGGACTATATTAATGAAGAGGGGAAAAGTGATCGCTTGCGCTTCTTGGCAGGTTAGGCCACATGAAGTTAGATATTTGACTCATGATTTGGAGTTGGCAGTGGTAATTTCACATTCAAAGTATAGAAACGCTACTTCTTAGCAGAACAATTTAAGTTGTATACGGATCATAAGTCTTTGAGGTATCTATTCTCCTAGAAAGAGTTGAATATGAGACAACAGAGATGGCTGGAGTTTTTAGCAGCTTGTGATTTCGGAATTGAGTATACAGTAGGAAAAGGAAATAAAGTCGCAAATGTACTTAGCAAGAAAGATCAGAATATGATGTTGGCTATGTTGGCAGAATGGAAGGATCTGGAGGTAGTGACTACTTGTAGTTTGCAGTTATGATCGATTGCAAGTTCTAATCAAATTACAACAATGTTATCTTATTTGGAAGTTCGATTGATCAAAAGGATTGCTTCTAAGCAAAGAGATGATCCATTGTCAGTGGAGAAGATTAGGAGGCTAGAAGGTGGAACTTAGATTGATGAACTAAAGGGTTTTAGTCTTAACCATAAGGGATAGTTGAGGAAGAAGGGATGATTATCTGTTTTGGGTGTTGGAAACCTAAAGAAGGAAGTTTATAAGGAGTGTTATCAACCGAAATTTACGATTCATCTTAGGGAAACAATATGTATCAGGATATGAAGAAAAGTTTCTTCTAGAAAGGTATAAAGATGGATATAAGCTTATGGGTGAATCAATGTGCAAATTTCCAGCAAGTGAAAGCCGAACATCAGAAGTGGATTGCTTCGACTTTGGATATACCGGTCTAGAAATGGGATTCAATATCCATGGATCTTATTGACGAGTTACCAAGGTCGAATAGGAGAAATGAAAGCATATGGACTATGGTAGACAGATCAACCAACAGTGCCTATTTCATTCCTATTAAGTCAACAGGATAGCGCCTGTTTTTACTAAGTTATTTATGAAGAACATAGTTAGACCGCATGGAATTTCTAGTAGTACAGTTAGTGATAGTGATGCCTCATTCACTAGTGAATGCTGGAAGAATCTATAGGAAGTACTAGGTGCCAAGGTTAAGATGAGTACCACTTACACCCATAGATAGATAGGCAGACAGAGAGAGTCAATAAGGTGCTTGAAGATTTGTTGAGAGCTTATGTACTAGATTTTGATGGGTCACGGGAAGACTATTTTCACTTGGTTGAGTTTTCTATAATAGTAGTTATCAGACTGGTATAAGAAAGGCACCTTTCGGAGCTTTATATGGAATCCCGAGCAAATCACTAGCGTGTTGGTTAGAAATCGGAGATAGATTGGTCTATGGTCCAAATATGGTAAGAGAAGCCATGGAGAAGATTGAGTTAATCCGAGGTAGGATGAAAGAAGCTCGGTCTAGGTAGAAGAGTTACGTAGATACAAGGCATAAAGATTTATAGTTCTCATTTGGAGACAAGTTTCTTATCAAAGTATCACCGATGAAATGTGTAGTGCTATTTGGAAAGACAGAAAGTTAGCACCGAGATATGTTGGACCGTTCTCTATTGTAGAGAGGATCGAGAAGCTCATGTACCGAGTGAGTTACCGAGTAGTTTAGGAAGAGTCCATAATTTATTTCATGTTTCTCATCTTAGTAATTATGCACATGATCTAGTGACTACTATTGCTCCGACTGTTTTGGAAGATTTAGTAGTGGGACCGGATCTGACTTTTATGAGACAATCAGCTCAAGTTGTAGCAAGAGAAGGGAAGAGATTAAGGAAAAAGATATTAAGTTGGTGAAATTTTAGTGGAGCGACAATGAAAAAGATTGTACTTAGGAGGTAGAGGATAAGATCAAAGAGAGTTATCTTGCATTATTTTGAGGGTATGTTCTATATTTATTGTGTGTAGACTGTTTGTTGGTCAGATAGGCTATTTTTATATGATATTTCATATGTTTGCATGTTTAATATGCTTAGTATATAGTTCTTATTCAATTTCGAGGACGAAATTCTTTAAGGAGGAAAGCCTATGACACACCTAATTTTTATCAACATTATTCAAGAGATTTAATTAGATAAATTAAATAGAATAATGTGATGTGTAGTGTGATAAGGAATTGAGATTTTAGAATCAACATGGTCGAGCCATATTAACTAACTAATTGGTTCATAAGATAGTTTTGTGACTAAAGAATAATAGACATACGAGAGGGGTGATTTAGAAATAGATAAACCTTTCATACCTTAAACCCTCCCTCATCCTTATCATTCTCACTTTCACAAAACATAAGCAATCAAAAGAATATAAGGAGGTCGGCCATTGTTGAGGGGGAAGTCATGAAAAATCTAAAGGAGATTCAAAAGCAAAGTTAGGGAAACTAAAGCACTCGTCAAATCTCAATTCTATTATCAAAATCAAGATGAATAATAATAAACAATCTCATTTTATACATATTTTTTTATAATATTGCTTGAATTAGTCTGTTTTTTATGATATGTTATGCCATGTTGATTGTATCATTGTTTGGATATAATAATGATTTAAGGAATTTTTATGAAATTATTTAAATAGGTTTTGAGGGTAGGCCTAAGATTTTTATCTTCAAATGGTTTGAATTTTGGATATATTAGGTAAAATATTATTTTGTAGATGGGTTTTTAGTTTCATAATTTTCAAATTAAAGATAATATTTTATTAATTTCCTAAAGAGGAAATTGAGTTACTTTCGAGTTTTAATTATTTAAAATAATTAAATATGGATTTTGGCACTGAAATTTTTTATGATAAAGAATATCATATTTCTGTGAATTTTTGGGATTTTTCCTAATGATTTCGAATTACTATGAAACTATTATGCTAGATAAACATTTAAAAGGATAATAATTAAGGATGGTAATTAATTTATTTAATATATATTTTAGACTTTGGAAATTGAATGCAGCAGTAAATCTAAAAATAAAATGCAATGTTTTGTTATGGACCAATCACATTTTGACAAATAATTGGACTTGGTGAAAAGTAATTACTTTTAGTAGCAATAAAACAATTTTCATAAGAATTACGACAATGCCATGCTACCATAACGTCGTCGAGCTTAAAGATGAGGCCATATTCATAAAGATCGACGTTGATGAAGTAGGAAGCACATGATAAATACATAGGTAGTTATGGAGTAATTATAGTGGCATCGAAGTAGACTAAGGTGGTAAGATGTTGGCGGCCTAGCCTTGTCGTGATTCGTTTAAACGTTTAAAAGCTAAGGTCGACAGAGACGTCGTTGCATTTTTTCACTGCTGTGTTAAATGATGCTGCACCTAACCACTTCGACTGTTCTACATGCTAAGGTAGTGACGCCCCTTGTACTAACTTCGACTCTATATATGAAGCAACATAATAGCCGAAGCGATTTAAGTGTGAAAGTTTCATAATGATGTTGAGGGTCTTGGTATCATATGCATCAAGGTCGGTGACCTTATATACTTAGAATTTTATATTGAATGGAGTCGGCAATAATGCAATGTAGCATTGACGTCGGTCTTCTTTTTAATACTAAAGAGGCTTTTTTTTTCTATGTAAACTAAAACCATTTTAAAGAGGCAAAGAGGCCTATGTTTTAAAGGGTCGATGATCCTATGTAACCATCCGCACTTCAGTGGGTCCAGATTTGTGCTAAATCGAAAACACAAGTTCACTAAAATACAGATTGTTGATATGTTATCCTGTAGAAGGAAAAAGTATATCAGAGCACTAATAGTAATAACTCACAGTCAAAATAAGAAAATATAATAGATCAGTACAACAACAAACAAAAATTTGACATCTTGAATGTTAAGAGCCTCAACCAGACAATTGCACCAAATCAAAAACAATAGCTAACCTTCTAAATCTTGTGGGTTGTAATGAGGGGGGGGTTTAGAACAACGTTTTGGTGACCAAAAAACTCTATATCTTATAAAGAACACTAACTTATGCCGATTATTCATTATTTCATGTTATATTAAATTTTATTATTATTAGCTACGACTCCATTGCTACATACGAACCCTACCCATCTTCTCCATGTAGATTTATGTCTATATAGGCTACCATATTTATATACACCCCCAGTCTACTAATGGACCTAGATACTATCCCCACTATTATCAATCGCTCAGCATCTCGTAAAGATCCATCGTCGTTGTATCATCGAGGAAATCCTACCATATGCATCGACGATCTCCAGTCCACGAGATCCTAATATTTCAAGGATTTTTCATGTATGCCAATTTTATACGTACATTATTCTACTTTTAATATTGTAGATTTTAGGTTCCAACACACCACCTTGTAGAATTTAGGCTCTACAAACTACCTTATGGAATTTAGGCTTCATGAACCACCTTATGGAATTTAGGCTCCATGAACCACCACCCCATTTAAGTTACGAAGGAAATTTTATATGGGTTAACTAGCCTTGTCCTATCAAGCAAACTAAAAAAACAACTATGGCATTGCATAACCCTATCCTTCCTGTTGACCACAAGGGACCAATGCCGAGCTCTAGAAATATGCAATTCCTACCCTAGTTTATAGTACGTGAAATACGCCAGTATATATACACTTATTGCAACTCATTTTGGTATATAAGCACCCAAACATTCTATACCCTGTTGCATAAATCCGATCTCACTCACCGTCCATTTAGATTGCCTAGTGCAATCAAGGCAATACCCCCACTCTAAAATTTGAAGCGGACCAAATTTAACTGTGCATGTTTTGCCTTGATATAATTATAACAAATATTTATAATTATGAAAACAAATTATAATCAAGGCAACAAGCATAGTACAGACGTAGGGGCATCCCTCTAGTATGAAATTGTACACTCACCACGGGTACTATTGGTTGGATATGTTTTTAGCATTCCAACATGGTCTAATGGCCTTCAGACATTGGTCCACTTTAATTATAATGGATAACGTATAATTGTTCACACTTATCATAAATGTATATCCGAGGCTACTTATATACATATTTCATATTCATGTATATTTATTCTTCTTTTGTTTTCTTTATCGCCTCCATGCCTTTTATATTTGACTTTAAGTCTTCAGTCTAATTATTCGTTTATCTTTTATTTTATTAATTTCGTTTACCACTTCTTAATTTCAGATCTCAACATTGTTGCTACAACATTTATTTGTTCAACTTTTGATTTCTATACTAAGTCTCATTTTTTTTTCTTGCTTATAATCCACACTTATGTTTTTTCATTAGTTTCCATTTTATTAACTGTTTAGACACGTTCTTATTTCAATATTCCGCCTTTGGGATTTACTATATTTAATAAATTGGAATTAAAATTTATCAAATTAATTGTTAGACAACAAATTTCTATGTCTTATCTAAAAGAGATGGTTTGTGTGATGTTTATAAATTATAAAGAATTCTCTTTTATTTATTGAAATAGGAAATACAAAATATGGTAACCATCCCTATTTTGTACATCTCTTTCTTTTGCAAGCATATATTTATTTCTTATCATTTCAAAGATTGCACTTTTATGATTTTAGATTTAATAATATATGAAAAGATACTTGCAACAATACAAATTCCAATACATTAAAATCTCAGTAAAATTCCAAAAGTCCAATTAACTTTATTTTCTATGACGCCCCACCCCGAAGCCTGCCAAGTACTGTTCTCTCAAATAGGGTACTACGCCCGAAGGCAAATACATCACAATGAAAAATACTTCGCAATGGAAAATACGCCGCAATGGAAAATGCCACAATGGAAAACGTCTCAAAGACAAATATGTCGCAATGGCAATTACCCGAAAGTCCAGTACTGGCAATACGCCACAATGGTAAATGTGTCACAAAATTTCTGATAGAAAGCCGAAAAGTGTTATTGTGCATCCCATATCATACACTCGCACTAAAGTTTACTAATTGCTGGTAAATTTCATACTCAAAGCACCAGAAAGTT